>OU892283.1:26151792-26845701 GCA_917834065.1 Ceutorhynchus assimilis | reverse complement strand
CTAATGTTAACATGACCCTCAGTCATAAGCTTACCATTGACACTACTCCCTTTCTTTTTTGGCAAACTAGTTTTCTTATGATTGGCCGCGACAATCTCTTCTCGATCTAGCTGATGACGATGCCTTTTTTTTCAATAATTTATGGCCCTTTAATTTAGATGGGTTAAAATATTAGAACAAAATTCATTTCAACTTACCGAAGTTAGAGATGTTTTAGAAGATTTGGTTTTAATACTTGTGTCGCTCAATTTTCGGACCATAGTTTTTCCGTTTTCTACTTCTATTATTCTTGTTTTATTTTTATAATTGTCACAAATATCTCTGATACGACTGAATACAGCCTTAGGGTCAGTAACATTTATGAGACTTATTTCGTTTATACGATCCGCTAAAAATTCGTCAACTATACGATATAAATGATGTTTTCTTTTCGGGGCCTATTCTTTTCTCCCAAGCTTGAGCAAGAAGGGCCGAATCAAGGTGTTCCCCATTTTTAATAGACTCTAATTTGTTCTGTGAGCAAATAATTACTATGTTAATTTTATTAATTTAAAAATAATGTAGGTACTTACTTGTAGCCAGGTCAACTTGAATTCCTCATTAATTCCGGCTTGAACAGTGTGTTTTTTTGGATGTAGCATTTTCAAGACGTTTCCGAATTTCAACGTTGACATAGTAATTGAAAAATCTTCTTTTTGTACTTTGATATGACCAAGGAATCTTAAAATTATATAACGCATATAAGCTGTGTGCGTGTTGTTAAGTGATTCTTACCTCATATAACTTTCGTTTGACAAATCTCCGGCCAAATAATAAATTAGAACATTCATCCTTTTATTAACCATTTTTTTTTGTTCTGAAGGATTTTTTTCTAGTAAGAGAATGAAAAGTTCCAGATTAAATTTTGTAATATTTGCAGGTCCGATTCTTTGGGCTGTTTGTGCGGTTCCTTTGATTTTTTAGTTGTAACGCAAATATCGTTTCCAACCAGATCGATTATGTGCAACTACAAAAAATTCTACCACAGTTAAATAGGAATAAGTAGAAAATTTTATTTATTTCACTCTGGAATGAAGAATTGTGGGATTTGTCATATCCATGCTTTTCTTGATAATATGAAATGTCACCACGCTGGTAGCCGAATTCGAGGGATATGTACTTGTTGTACTACAATTTTTTTCGACCTTCAGCTGAAATCATATTTAATAAATAAATAAATAAATAAATATTTTTTTAACGACAAGTATCATTTTGAAATGTTTACAAGAACAATATCTAATAATAACTTTAAAAAAAAAAATTAATAATTTAAACAGTAATAAATAACAAGGAACATTGCAAAATAGGATTATTCTTAAGCTACTTTTATCACAAGTTTTTTTTTTTTTTTAGGTAAAACGTAAAAACCCACGGAGTACAATAAGACCATTAATAAAAACAAAAAGATACTAAAAAAAACACAATACTACAATAATAGTTGTTGCAACACTGACATTCTTTTTTCAGAGAAATTTAAACTAACATTAAAAAAATCTATGTTCAATCTTCCAATGATATTGTTAGCCAATCTACAGAATCTTGAGATGAGGGAATTTAAGCCATAGTTAGTTCGATGACGTTTGATATAAAATAGTCTGTTTGTTCTAGCGTTACAATTTCTAGGTACATGAAAACCAATATAGACCAGGGCAGATAAATTTTTTCGTAACATAAAATTTACCAGCAAACCCCCATCGATGCAGTATTGTTAAGGATCATTCATAGATGCTAAAAACCAAAAATGCACATCTAATTACTTTTAGGGGAATTTTATAAAAAATATTTAGTGCAAAAATAGGGCTTTTTTTTGTTTATTCCACTGTATTTCGAAAACTAATGATCGGATGGTTTTTCTACTCTGTCAATAGTTTTAGAGCATTGAACAAGCTTTAAAATGAGCCATCATACATCCCTGTAGGTCTTTTAGTCTTCGAGAAATGATTTTTTTCCCCCAAAAAAAGAGATTTTCGTAAAAAATTCCTAACTTTTTTAATTTTCATGCTAAACCTAAATTTTTTACACATACTTACATAGTAGATGAGGCAGGCTTTATTGAGTCCAAATTTGGGCCCGGTCCGATGGGTCATTTCGGCATAATACCCTTGTGAAGCAAAATGGGAATGTTTCTAAAACAGTCTGTCGAATTGAAGATAATTTTTTTATATTTATTTTGAAAAGTCTACTGATAAGTCGAAATGCCAAACTATCGATCCTCTATCTCAGATTTTCCATTTAATTTTTTTTTCGCAAGTAAAACGGCTCCAAACATCACTGAAAATGGGACAAAAATGTAACTTGCTGGGGCGGGGGGAAGCTCGTTGCCTACTCCGTTTGAATTCCCGCCGATTTTTTCCATTTTCAGTCATGTTCGAAGCCGTTTTACTTGCGATAAAAAAATTAAATGGAAAATCTGAGATAGAGGATCGATAGTTTGGCATTTTGACTTATCAGTTGACTTTTCAAAAAAAATATAGAAAAATAGACCTATCTCGTATGATTAGAAAAAGGGGGCTTAATTGTAATAAATACAAGTTAGAAAGCAATAAAAGATGACATGCGCGCGCAACTCGTAGGCTGCAGTGTAGCCAGATTGTATTGTTGCAGAACAAATGTAGACAATACAAATCGAACATTATAACATTAAAGAAGTGATATAGTGTCAAGGGTTTTACAATGCCCTAAATCAGACAAAAGAAGAGCTTTAAAGTGGATGAACATCGTTTGCACTTTTATTTTGATAAATGTTTCATCCGGCAACATTGCTCAATGAAATTGCAAAGGAATATGTCAAGTATAATCTAACATAACCTTAAACGAAACTGCGGTGAGTTCAAGTAATATGTAAAGTATTAGTTTGTTCCTTGTCAAATTACACGTTACAAAGAAAGAAGGAACGATTCATTCTGAACTGGCCCCTGAATAAGAATATGACGCAAGCCTGTCACAAACTTGCTTCTCATTGGACGCTCACCTGCAGCCTACAAGCGACGCGCGCAGTCCAGGTAATAGGAGATCGGTCTATTATCCTCAATTCGACAGACTGCTTTAGAAACATCCCCATTTTGCTTGACAAGGGTATTATGTCGAAACGACCTATCGGACCGGGCCCAAATTTGGGCTCAATAAAGCCTGCCTCATCTACTATTTATGTGTAAAAAATTAATTGTCTAGCATGAAAATTGAAAAAGTTAGGAATTTTTTACGAAAATCTCTTTTTTTTGGGGGGGGGGGGGGGAATCATTTCTCGAAGACTAAAAGACCTACAGGGTTATATGACGGCTCATTGTAAAGCTTGTTCAATGCTCTGAAACTATTGCCACAATAGCAAAACCGTCCGATCATTAGTTTTCGAAATACAGTGAAATAAACAAAATAAAGCCCTATTTTTGCACTAAATATTGTTTATAAAATCCCCTAAAACTAATTAGTTGCATTTTTGGTTTTTAGCAACTGCTATAAATGATCCTTAACAATATTGCATCGATAGTTTGCTGTTAAATTTTATGTTAAAATATTGCTGTTATTTGGCTAAGTGCTTTGGACTAATAAGTGATAACAGATCCGGTGACTCTATGTAGGCCAGGGCAGATAGATTTTTTCGTTACATTAAATTTAACAGCAAACTATCGATTCAGTATTGTTAAGGATCATTTATAGATGCTAAAAACCAAAAATGCAACATCTAATTACTTTTAGGGGATTTTATAAACAATATTTAGTGCAAAAATAGGGCTTTTTTTTGTTTATTCCACTGTATTTCGAAAACTAAGGATCGGATGGTTTTGCTACTCTGGTAATAGTTTTAGAGCATTGAACAAGCTTTAAAATGAGCCATCATACAACCCTGTAGGTCTTTTAGTCTTCGAGAAATGATTTTTTCCCCGGCTCCAAACATCAATAAAAATGGAAAAAAATTTAATTTGCGTGGGCGGGGGGAGCTCGCTGTCATTCCGTTTGAATTCCCGTCAATTTTTTCCATTTTCAGTCATGTTCGAAGCCGTTTTACTTGCGATAAAAAAATTAAATGGAAAATCTGAGATAGAGGATCGATAGTTTGGCATTTCGACTTATCAGTGGACTTTTTAAAATAATTATACAAAAATTATCCTCAATTCGACAGACTGCTTTAGAATCATCCCCATTTTGCTTGACAAGGGTATTATGCCGAAACGACCCATCGGACCGGGCTCAAATTTAGGCTCAATAAAGCCTGCCTCATCTACTATATATGTGTAAAAAATTAATTGTCTAGCATGAAAATTAAAAAGGTTGGGAATTTTCTACGAAAATCTCTTTTTTGGGGTTAAAAAATCATTTCTCGAAGACTAAAGGACCTACAGGGTTGTATGATGGCTCATTTTAAAGCTTGTTCAATGCTCTAAAACTATTGCCAGAGTAGCAAAACCATCCGATCCTTAGTTTTCGAAATACAGTGAAATAAACAAAAAAAAGCCCTGTTTTTGCACTAAATATTGTTTATAAAATCCCCTAAAAGTAATTAGATGTTGCATTTTTGGTTTTTAGCATCTATAAATGATCCTTAACAATATGGCATCGATAGTTTGCTGTTAAATTTTATGTTAAAATATGGCTGTCATTTCGCTAAGTGCCTTGGCCTATATGATATTATTTATGATTTTGTATAGAATACATGTCTTGCTGATCTCTTCTTTGCTCCAAAGTTTGCATGTTTAGAAGGGATAAAATGTCATTGTAGTCAATATAGTCATAATTGATATTCATTCTAAATGCGATTTGTCTTGAAAATTTTCTTCGAACTCGCTCTACTGCATACTTTTGATTTTCGTAAAAGGGAGACCAAACTGGACTGGAGTATTCTCGTACTTGCCTAACAATTGCAGAATATGCATTTCTCAGGGTAAAAATATTATTAAAATCTTTTAAATTGCGCAATACAAAACCCAATAGCCTCATGGCGTTATTAGTAATCCTATCTAGGTATATGCTCATGAAAATTTAATTCTACATCTAAGAACACCCCTAGATCTCTAATAACATGCACTCTTTCTAGAGTAACATTATTGATGGAGTAGTTGAAAATGAAAGGATTTTTTAGACGACTAAAAGACATTATTTTACACTTATCGATATTTAAAGAAAAATTATTCGATTCGCACCATTCAAAAAACCCATTCAGCTCGTTCTGAAGTGTATCACAATCCTGCAAACCTTGAACAACAATAAAAATTTTCATGTCATCTGCAAAGTTTAAAAATTTACAACTTACAAAGTTTTGTGCAACATCATTCAAGAATAAATTGAACAAGAGGGGAGACAAATGCCCGCCCTGGGGGACTCCTGATATAACCTCAATTACATCAGACAGATAGTTTTCAATTTTAACCCTTTGTTTTTTATATGAAAGATAGTCGATAAGCCATTTAAAAATTTCCCATGAAAGCCCAGTGCTAACAATTTCCTTGAAAGGATATTATGATCGACTCTGTCGAAGGCCTTGGAGAAATCGGTATAGATGACGTCCACCTGATACCCCCCCTCCAAGGCATCCAACAGGACCCGCTCAAACTCCAACAAATTTGAGGTGGTTGACTTGCCCTTCATAAAACCGTGTTGTTCTGGTGTAATTAAATGTTTAAAAAAAGGTGTAATTTTGTCAGTTATTATAGCTTCAAAAATCTTTGAAAAAATAGAGATTTTGGAGATTGGGCGGTAATTCTTGACATCACAATAATTGTCACCACTCTTGAATATTGGAGTTAAATAACTCAGTTTCCAAATATTAGGGAAGGTCCCAGTTGATAGCGATTTATTAAATATTTAAGACAAAATAAGAGAAAAAACAAATGCAGTTCTTTAGAAGACACACAGGAACACCATCTGGACCACATCCTACATTTTTAAGTTGATAAATCTTGTTATAAACATCTTTAGGTTCTATTATGATATCACCTAGATTGACAGAGAGCTCACTAGATATATTCATCTCTTTGTGGTCATAGGATGTGTATACTGATGAAAAATGTTCACAAAAAAGATTTGAAATACCCTGGGGCGTATCACTTTTCTGACCCCCAAACACCATTGAAGAAGGAAAACCTTTGGTTTCTTTTTTTGAGTTTATGTAACTCCAGAACCCATCCCTTTCCTCCCTCCCTCAATACTATCAAGATAATTTTGATGATTGATTGGGGCATACTGACGACATTCAGAGCGAAGCTGGGAGAATTTTTGATAATCCAGTAATGATGAAGAAATTCTGTAAGTTTTGTGAACAGACTTTTTATTTAAAATAAGGCCTTTTAGATGATCATCCATCCATCTAGGAAATTTTGGATTTTTATGCCTGTTTAAAGGTGTCGATACATGAATGGAATTGTCCAATGCCTCACAAAACAATTGCACACAGACATCAACATCATGATAGACAGTATGTTATTCCAATAAGCCATTGTGAAAGTTAGTTCAAATTCTCTGAAGTTAAATTGCTTAAAATTGTAATACCAGTAATCATAGGACAAGCTGTCAGCTGTGTTCACCGCCCCAACCTCAAACTCCAATGCCGAGTGCGGTTTATCTAAATTTAACAGAGGATTTGCACATGCAAAAATAGTTACATCTGTTCTATTACTAAAAATTAGGTCTAAAAAATTTCCGTACTGATTAGAAATTTGATTTAGTTGTGACAAATCACAGAAAGACATGCAGTTCGCTAAACAATTTGTTTCATCTGAAACAGCACCAATTGGTCGGCAGCCATCATAATCATGGAGCCACGAAACTTTAGGGACGATTAAAATCTCCACAGAGAAACACATCAAGCTTTTTACAAGAACAGTTATCTAACACATACAAAACAGAAGAAGAATAACGCTCATATATATCACATGATGAATTTGGGGGAATGTAGACATTACCAAACAGAAAGTGGCTGACACCGACAGTAAGCATAACAAACAATTGTTCTAACTAAAGAGTCTGTATTTGAGGGTAAAAGCTTACATTTTAATTCCTTTTTGACAGCAATAATAACTCCTCCACCTTGAAATTTTACAGAGTTTGTACCCAAAGATCTATCACATCGATAAATAGTGTAGTTTCTTTGGAGTCCAATTTCGTTAGTTAATATGTTTTCATCAAGGAATGTTTCGGTTAGGAGAATGATGTCATAATTTTCTACCAAAATATTGCACATTAAATCCTTTAGTTTTGTCTAGTGGTGCCGCGAGACGAGACTAGACGAGACTTAGGGTTGGTCTCGTCTCGTCTCGACATCTCGACCCATTTTAAATGCTTATAACTTTTAAACCAAGTGAGCTAGCTACCTGCGGTTTGTGCCATTCGATTCCTCTTGGTCTAAAGTTTTTTCTAGTAGCTTTCAAATTTTTTTTCAAACTTATACAGGGCGAGTAAAAAAATATCAGTTTTTCAACATCGAAATTCTCCACTATTTTTAATGGAACACAACGTCAAAAAATAGATTCATGTTTAAGGTATCCACGTACCAATAGAAATCGTCCCTAAAACTTGAAGTTTTAGCCGTAAAAAATCAAATTCGAAATCTTGGTATTTTTGCAAACACCTATTTTCAAAGCTTGGACCTCATGTTTGCCTAATAAAAAGTTAATAACAACTGCATAAAACTATACAAAATCCTGTAGGTACTAGGGCTCGGAATTGTATTCGAATAATTCGAATAGTCGACTATTCGACTATTCTAAATTCGAATTTTTTGTTAGTTAGAAAATTCGACTATTCGAATATTCGAATATTCGACTATTCAAATATCCGATTATTCGACTATTCGTATATTCGATTATTCGACTATTCGAATATTCGATTATTCAACTATTCGAATATTCGAATATTCGACTATTCGAATATTCGATTATTCGAATATTCGACTATTCGAATATTCGACTATTTGAATATTCGAATATTCGACTATTCGACTACTTGAAGATTGGACTATCTACCTAGTAGGTACCTGCCAGCCCACTTAAAAAAAAAAACCTATACATTACAAATTTGAATAAAATAATGTTCAGATTTTCAATAGTTACCTAAACGACTATTCCGGTTACCGGGTTACCGGTATTTAATTAAAAATAGACCACTACTAACCGTACGACGAAGTACAAACTAACTAATCTAAATGATTATCGGAATATTTGACTATTGGAATATTAGACTATTCGAATATTCGACTTTTTGACTACATATTCGAATATTCGACTATTCGACTATTCGACTATTCGACTATTCGACTATTCGACTATTCGACTATTCGAATATTCGACTATTCGACTATTCGAATATTCGACTATTCGAATATTCGAATATTCGACTATTCGACTATTCGAATATTCGACTATTCGAATATTCGACTATTCGACTATTCGACTATTCGACTATTCGAATATTCGACTATTCGAATATTCGACTATTCGAATATTCGACTATTCGAATAGGTATTCGAATATTCGACTATTCGAATTATTCGACTATTCGAATAAAATACCAAACGACTATTCGAATACTTGAATTTTAAAAATTCCGAGCCCTAGTAGGTACCTATATGTATATGTTAGCCAATCTGTTCCAGGCAACTATGGATCAATAAATGGCTGAATAAATTGTGTAACATTACGTGGAAAATCGCTTCAATCACATTACAACTGTTCCGCTTAAGATCTTCTAGGCTATTTTAGCAAAGTATAACCGCATCTTTCCTTGACATAACGCCAGAGAAAAAAGTCTAGAACTCTCAACTCGAGAGAGTCAGGTGTCCGTTCTATGGGCCAGCTCTCCTTATCCGTCTTTCCCCAAGTATCATATCTAGTGATTCCCTTGCTATTATTGAATAATGAGGTGGGGGCACCATCCTGCAGAAAATGGATATCATCCAAGATAACCTCCTGTGTTAACTATGGGAAAAAGCACATATCAGTGTATACAGATTCTGTTATTGTTGGTTCATCAATAAAAATGGTCTATATTTTTTCTCAATCGAGATTACACAACAAACTGTTACTGTTGGGGTATCTCTATTTAATGAGTTCTAGAGAAAATACTTTGAAACTCGTTAAATTTTCTTGGAAAATGTATCTTAGCTGATATCTAACTAGACAGTTACAGAATTGTTTGCCATAGTGATATCAAGTTCCTACAACATGAAGTTGCATGCGTTTACAAAAATACCAAGATTTCGATTTTGTTTTTTTTTCGGCTAAAACTTCAAGTTTTAGGGACAATGTCTATTGGTACATGGAAACCTTGAACATGAATTTTTTTTTTGACGTTATGATATACAGGGTGTTCCATTAGAAATAGTGGAGAATTTCGATGTTGAAAAAAGGATTTTTTTTTACTCGCCTTGTATAAGTTTAAAAAAAAAGTGAAACCTACTGAAAAAAACTTTAGACCAAGAGAAATCGAATGACACAAACCGCAGGTAGCTAGCTCACCTGGTTTAAAAGTTATAAGCATTTAAAATGGGTCACTCTCGGCTGGGACACCCTGTATTATAAGGAAATTCCAAACTGCCACAGTGAAAAAGCAATTAGTGAAAAATCACAGTAAAGAGTAACCCTGATATATAATTTACTGATTTCATATTCAAATAGCCCAGAATAGTTCAATAATAAAGCTATGAAAGAAACATTTTAAGTGAAATCTCGAGACTCGAGACTACACGAGACTCTCGCCGAGTCTGGTCTCGTCTCGTCGAGACTTCACGAGACGAGACCAAACGCCAGTCTTGTCTCGAAAAGTCGAGACGAGACGAGACCAGTCTCGAGTCTTGCGGCATCACTAGTTTTGTCTTTACGCCCCTGACATTCTGATAATAACAATGTATTTTCAGTTTTTTGATAGCTGATTTTGAAAACTTGGCAAAGGCCGCTGCATGTTGTATCTTTGTTGTCTTGGCAAATTAAAGTTTAAATCCCTGAAGACAACTCCTATGGGCCAGAAATCACAGCTATTTACTGTTTAATAAAATTGGTTGTTTACACCTACCTTAAAAGACTTTATTCTATTATCATTTTTAAGTTCTTTGACTATGACATCATTTTCAGGTGCTTGTAGTTTGTTGCACACAAATTTTTGAAAATCTTTATCACACGACTCGGCTGAGATTCTGCCCAAGTAGAGCCATTTCCTAGTAGGAAAAGGTACACTTTTTATCTCACTGGATATATTTGTGCCCATAAGCAGATTAGGTTTGTTTATACTTTGCAAAAACTGGCCAGATTCATTGGCATGGGCTGAGGTAAGTTGAGCTACAAGTTCATTGTGCCGGTTGGCGTAAAATGCGGTATTACGACACAACCAGGCTCTTGAAAAATATAAAAAAACAAAAAATCCCACGCATTGGCAGTACTATAAAGATCTACGTAACCTGGTTACAGCTTCATTTAGACGTAGGGTTGCCACCTGTCCGGTTTTCACCCGGACTGTCCGGGTTTTCAAAGGTTTGTCCGGTGTCCGGACGCATGATGAAAATGTCCGGGAATATCTGGATAACTATATAATTAATAATAATTAATACTTAATATAAAATTTATAAAGGCGATTGCCGAACGCCTTAGGATATACCTAACTAATTTCTGAACGTTCCTACTTCTTGAATAACGGGTGTATCACAAACGTCTCCGGTTTCCAGTTAGCGACAGAAAAATGGACTTTTTCTGCCTAGGCAGAAATGTTCGTTGCTTCCCATTCAACAAACGTTATCAGCGCAATAGGCTCGTACAGCATATTTTTTTATTACATATTCTAAAAGAGCGTGTTGAGTTTAGCAGTTATGCAAAATTTCATAGTTTTCTGAGCCCTTGTTCATATTTAAATAAATTATCAAAATACTCCAAATTTGAAACACGCGGTGACGTCACTGCATCTCTCACGTTGGTCCTTGTGGTGCTGGTACGCCAGTCACTTCGACAATACGGGCATTGTTTTGACAAGTTTTGGTTTAGCTACGTTTAGACAAGTTTCAGTTTGGCATTTCATGTTTCTGGTAAAACTCGATGTTTTTCTTTTGAATCACATTTCGTATATTTGAATAATTCTCAGAGTTTCAATATTTTATGAGCACAATTATGGAAGTAGCATGCAAAACGGAAAGTTAAAAATATTGCATAGTTCCGCAAACTGTGTGCCAAACTGTCAGTGGAAAATCAGTTGAAATTGCGTTATGCAAAACCGTGTGTGACGGCCTTTAGCCGGTCTCGACTGGAGAGATGCTATGACGTCATAGCAATGAATTTCCGAGGCAAAAGTGTTTTAATATTAAAAAGCGCGTAACTCTTTCAATATTTATCCAATTAAGCTGAAATTTTTTCTACGTGCTATATGTGAGTAATACTCCATGAAAATGTGAAAAACAGTGATAATGAAATTTCATTGAACGACCCTATTGATAAACATAAAAAAGTAGATTATGCGTGAAAGTGTAACAAATTCGGAGAAAAAATGAAATGTACTACCTATATGTTTCACACGGCAAAAGATCAGATTTAATGCCTTGGTTTTCCTCGTTTCGCTTTCGGCTATGAAAAACTAGTCGCGGCATTAAATATCGTGCTTTTCTGCCTAATAAAATAAATAATTATGTATGTATTGTGTCGTTCTCCCTGTTCACTTACAAGTGTCTCTGGTTTTTTTTTTTTTAATTTTAAAATAGACCGTAACTACGAGGGGTGGCGTTTGAAATTGAGAAGATACCTTTTTTAAATTTTTTTCTAAAAATTCATTCTACAGATATGAGTGTAAATTATGCTACAAAAAAAAGTTAGCTTCGATTATGTACGGGTTTTCGGAAATCAAAAGGTGGCAACCCTATTTAGACGTGAAAAGAAAGCATACCTAAATTTCAAATTCCAAGCTGGCACCTCTAAGGAAAAATGGAATAAATTGAAAAAAAATAAATATTACTAGTAAAAAAACAACTGAGATCCCTGATAATATTAAAAATGTCAGTGGCGGCCAGTGGCAACCTAGTGTGGTTGTGCGCTCTTGGAAAATTTTTTGGAGGTGCCACGTCCTGTTTTACATTTATTTTGTATGTTGATTTTTTTTCTTTTTACTTTAGGAAAAATTATCGAAAACAAAAATACATATATGTATTTAAATGAGGCTTGAATGTTTGTATTCTAGCCATAATACATAATTGATATTGAAATTTATAATTAAAAAAAAAACCGCGAACAACAGAGTTGTCAAACCGCCAAAATGGTGAAAAAACATCGAAATATTCTCGATTGAGTGGAAACAACATTGGAAGTGTGTATTCAAATAGCGCACGGCGCATCCCTTTCATCGGGCGACTTACCGTATATTCCCGATCAATCGCACAGCGAGAAAACACATTTACCCAGAGCGCCGAACGATTCCACACCGACCACCCGGACCACCAGCACAACCAAGCGGGAGAAAAAAATATACAAGACAGGCACGGGGCGCGCTTTCGTTCCGTTCGTGCGAATTTAAAAATAGAAAAATGAGTAGATATTTATCCTAATTTAGAAAATTGGGTAGGTATTTTTTAATTGAAGTTTCTTTTCTTTCCAAAATTTTAATTTTATTTTCTTGCTTGGTTTTTGGAGGCAGTGCGCGCGCACGAGCGCACTTATTGAGAAGCCGCCCCTGAAAAATGTACATGAAATTAATAGGTATTTTACACAGGTAAGTAATATTGCCACAATCCCTCCTCAAACTAAATAGAATATTATAAAAATAATTCATTAAGCCAGGGTAATTTCAGATTTAATTTTGCTTATGTAAATGAGGATGAAATATATGATATTTTGAAAAATATTAAATCAAAAGCATTTGGTGATGACAAACTAAATATTACTCTAATCTTGATGTGTTGTCCGTATATCGTCCCATATATGTATAACTCACCTGATTAATATGTGTATTGAACAATCCTATTTTCCTGAAAAATGGAAACTAGCAAAAGTGATTCCCCTGCCCAAAAATAGTAATCCTTCTGAATTCTCTCATTTACGTTTGATTTCTATACTACCTGCTTTTTCCAAATTTTGGAAAGGGTTTTGTATAAGCAAATATACGAGGGGGATTTCAGTAGTGGAACTGTGTACACTAAATTACCACTTCTGATAGAAATTACCACAAATTACCAATAATTTCCTCCAAATTACCACTTTTTTTCTCTATTACCTTTCATTGCCTCAGGAATTACCACTCAATGCCACTCAAATTACCACTTATTACCACTAATTTCCTTTAAATACCACTAATTACCACTCTCATTACCACTAATTGCCACTGAAATTACCACTAACTATTTTAATTTTCAAGTATACCTGATATTTAGAACTCAATAACATGTTGCTAAGTAGGTACATGATAATAATAACACTATGTAAATTTTTATACGTCTTTAGGGTATTGAAAATAGTATATTATGCAATGATCTTGTAATGATAGCCATTAATACACGAGCATGTTGTAGAATACGAAACGAGCCGCAGGCGAGTTTCGTATATAACATGCGAGTGTATTAATGGCCATTACATGAGAGTTGCATACACTATTTTTTCTACTGCCATTGATAAACCTTGATGATATTTAGATATGTCAACATTATGCTTAATTTTGAATAGGGATTTTATAATTGAGTAATGCGTCCATACAGTTGAAGGTTTCATTTTTTCTTGTAACTCTTTAAAATATACTATCAAAACATTTTCTGAGAAGGATGATGTATTTTTGGTGTTTCTCCAATCCATAAATTGTCCATATAATTTTTCGTAAATTTTCTTGGACTTGTCCGGTAGTATATTATTAACTGCATTTGTCGCCCTTTCTGTAATTTCTGGAGGTGTTAGTGAAAATTCTTCGTTATCGCTCAATATTTCCATAATAATGCCTTCTCCCAAACTTTAGGTATTAACTTTTAATAACAATTTGAAGTATTTTTTTTATAAAATTATTGTTTTTCGCTAAATTACCATGGAAAAGCTATAAACAGAGTGCTGTCAACATTCAAAAAAAAAAAAATCAAATTTTGTTAACTGGTGGCGCCATCTATTGACAATGTATAATAATGAAGAAAGTAAAAATTCTTCGTTATTATTCATGATTTCCATAATAATTATTCTTTGTCCCAAACTTAAGGTAACTTTTAAACAATTCGGAGTCTTTTTTATAGTTATCAAAATAATTGTTTTACGCAAAATCACCGTTTAAAATGTTTAATATCTTAACTAGTGCTGCCATCTATCTACATTGTATAATATTAAAAATGAGTATTATAATGAAAATCTGTATCGTAATGAAGTTCATTATGATACAGATTTTAATCGTTTAATAGCGTATTATGAAATGTCAGTAGAAAAATATAATTGTGTACCTTACATTAAAGAGGGGGTGTGACCCTAAAAAACGACTTAAGCTACCTAAATCAAGAAAAAAATTCTAAGATCTCTCGTGAAAACCGCAGTCCTATATTCGAAATAGTCTCCGAGAAAATTCCTTATGAAGATCCAGGAACTTGTGATGTCACAACCGCCGAAATCGGATTCTTCTGTTCGTTCAGTCGTCAGTGAGGAGATAATTTCTTTTGTTTTGGGAAAGTTTTATACGTGCTAATACTGTCCCTGATAATCCAGTGTGACATCACAAACAACTATTTGTAACTTTAAACCGTCATAACTCGAAAACGGACCATCGTAGCAAAATGCGGTTTGAATACTTATTCTTAGATTTTTTTGTACTAAAACTTTCATTTTTGGGTCACACCCCCTTTAAGCTGCGTAGGTATTATTGGGGGTATTATTTTAGCGACCTTGCTTCTAAAATAATATGTAATAATTGGGTAGTGGAGAAAACTTCCTAAATATCCTATTTATTACCTTATATTTCGATACCTATAGCAAAGTGGCGACAAGAAAAAAATAGTTATTTACATTACAAGTGCGTATATGAACATAATTACAATAACGAGTGTGAAAGATTCTAATCACACGAGTTTTGTAGTCATGTTTAAACGCACGTGTGATGTACAACTTTTTATCTACAAAGGGAAAAATAAGAATTTTTTTTCAACCATTATCCTTTATTAGTCGTTGTATACCTTCATTTTACCTCTACAGGTTTAATTTTGACATTTGTCAAATCACCAAAAATAGTTGTGTTATGAATTCATAACCTTGTCCATAACACCACTAGTTGTGTTATGAATTCATAACCTAGTCCATAACACAACTAGTTGTGTTATGAGCCTCATGACATAACGCAAATACTGGAAAAATAGTTTTGTAAAAACGTCATAGCCAAACGCTTGTAGATAAAAAAAATTATATCAGAGTTCGAAAAAAAATTAGAATAAGTGCATAAAAAAAAAAACTTTAGTCATCATTACTTTCTCTAAAAAAACACTTTTTCATTCTTATATTGAAATCAAATCCATGAAAAAACTGTTGTGCAATAAAAAAAATTAATAAGTAAGTAAATTATTTCATAACATTATCTCGACTAGACTTGGGAATATGAAATTTAAGGGATATTAAAAAAAAAAAATTCAACATCACTTTCCAGTTTTGACAATAGTTTATCTCACTTGCACCATGAGTTAAACAGAGGTTTAAATTTTAACAAAGGTTTTTTTTTCGTAACTGACTTGCACCGCAAGTTAATCCTTGTTTAAGTAGGTACCTCTAAGCTGCTGTTAAAATAAACCCCCAATTTTGGTGGTTTAAAATCACAGTTAACGATTTTCGGGTCTAGAGTGCCGTCCAAATAAAAACGGCTTTTATACAGGGTGTCCCACGACGGTTCTGCCAGGTAATAACTTCGGAACGCGTCATCCAATATAGTTGAAAATTTGAGGATCTGGGTAACTTTTTGTGCCGCTTCTACCATTTTCGTCCAATTTCACCAGTTTCGCTTCAATTTCGATTTCGATCAAGTGACGTCATCTTTCGAATTTTAAATGTAACTTATGGTATATTATGGCCTTTTTCGTTAGAAAATTAGATTACAAAATCGGCAATGTCATATTTGTTAAGGCTTTGTTAAAGAAAATGATAAAAAATTATACAATGGAACATATGATGATGCGTTCCGAAGTTATCATTTGGGACAAACCTCGTGGAACACCCTGTATATATATATATTTTTTTTTTTTGGGAAAAATTCCATCAAACAGAAACGTTTAAGCTATTAATGCGCAAAATGCATATTTTCCATCAGAAAATTTCAATCAAAATTGAACACCTTTCAAAAATCAACTACGAAAATTCCCTACCAATTTGAGACCAAATAAATTGGTTGATATAATCCACAAGAAAGGGAGGCTGCATTACTCCTAACCTCCTTAAGTACCTATTATTGCTTGAAAAACGACCAATAACTTTCAACGTTGTTAGTAAGAACACGAGTACAAACTCCAAGTTATGGGATCTTGAAATTTAAATTATTCTTTGGTCTTCGATTGCTCGCTCCGCTCGCCAAATCTCAAAGAGAAGATCCTTGGAAATGTAAATCTACCAAAAAACGTAAACGATTGGAACCGAGTTCGGAATCAAGTTCAACAGCGACTTCAGAACATTTGGACTTTATTTCGGATTCCATCTAGAAGACGAAAATATGAAAAAATACGAAATTTTACACGCCTTTGCAGTCAAAATTAATACATACACCTCAAAAGTCTGTAAAGCTCTTCACGAATATTTGCGTATTTGGCTCGGTATTTGGCATCCATCTCGGATAGGTGAAAATCTAGAAAATTGAAACGAGAGAAACAGAGAGACGAGAACACATAAACAGCCAAATATTTGTAGCTATTTGCCGAAGGTGTGATGGAGGCCTAATATAACAAGAATGCATTCTCTCTACTTTTTCTTTCAGATTTAGAAACACTGAAGCACAAAACTGGACCTCGAATGAAACGAGGCCTTGAAAGTTTCAAAATGAGTAGTAAAAACGATGCTCATAGATGATGTCGAACCAAGTGTTGAACTATTGCAAGGTTGCCACTTCTCATGTAATGAAACCTCAAATGAAACATTCCTTAGAAAATAAAAGTTGATGTTTCTAACTGACCAATAGGGACTCAGAAGAATATTTTACTTAAAGCTTAGTTGAATAGTTTAGTTGAAGCTCTGTTACTCCTAAATTAAAGCAAATTCAAAGCCATATCATAATTTTATCACTACAGAACTTCGAGTTATTACCACAAAATTTCCTTAAATTACCCCAAAAATTTCCTTAAATTGCCTTAAATTACCAAAAATTTCCCCGAATTACCACTATATTTCCACTAATTACCATATATTTCCACTCAATACCACTATATTTCCCCTAATTTCCAGTCATTACCACTCATTTCCCATAAAATTTCCACTAATTACCACTATTGTGTACACTAAATTACCACAATGAAATCCCCCTCGCAAATATACGAATATTTGAGCATTAATAATTTGTTACCAGCAAAACAATCAGGTTTTCGTGCTGGATATGGTTGCAATACAGCTTTAGCAGAAATTACGGACAATATCTATCAATCTCTTGATGATAATAAAGCTTTCATTTTAGTCCTGCTTGATTACACTAAAGTGTTCGATATGTTAAACCACGATATACTTTTGGCAATTCTAGAATCAATGAGATTTGATGTGGAATCTCTTAATTTTATGAAATCTTTTTTACAGGATAGGTCACACTATGTTGAACTGGATGGTAAAATGTCTGATTCCCTGAACGTTACGCAAGGCGTACCACAGGGAAGCATCCAGGGTCCGCTGTTGTATTTAATTTATACTGCCAATTTCTTTAAATTTCTGCAGAATTGCGGTTATCACTTTTATGCTGATGATACCCAGCTGTACATCAGCTTCGATTTTAGGAATATAGAACAAGCCAACACTTTACTTAATAATGATTTAAGCCGCCTTCTAAAAGAATCTAAAAATCATCTTTTGCAAATTAACCAAAAAAAATCGGTAGCTCTTTTATTCTGCAGTGACATTGCAAGAACAAATATTCATCAAAATTTAACCATTCAGATTGGAAATGATAAAATAGAACTAAAGAACAATGCGAAAAATCTTGGCCTTATAATTGATAACAGATTGCATTTACAGAACATAAGTATTGTGGAACATATTAATCAAAAATTACGTTTGGGCTACTCTACTTTAAAAATGCTCTATTCACATAGGCATTTTCTCAATGAAAATATTTAAAAAATGCTTTGGGATTCATTGTGTTTATCACATTTAAATTTTTGTTCAAATGTATACGGTCCTACAATGTATATTTTTAATTCAAACCGAATTCAAAAACTTCAAAACTGTTGCTTGCGATTTATTTATGGTATTCGGCGAAGACAAGGAATTTCACATAAGCTGAAGGATGCTGAGTGGTTGAATATGTACTGTCGTAGATGTCTCCATGAGGGTGTTTTTTTCAATAAAATTTTAAAATTAAAAAAACCCTCTTATCTGATAGAAAAAATATCTTTACGCTCAAATGTTCATAGTCGCAGCCTACGTACATACACGTAATTTATTAACAATCCCAAAACATCATAAACAATTATATTTGCAATGTTGCCAAACTGGCACTGGCACAATAAAACATAGGTGTTCTATTAAATGTTCATTTATTTGAAAAGTTATGCAACTTTTGAAATATCGCCTAAATCATTACATAAGTGTTGATGAACTAAGTAGTACATCATCGTTGCCGGTTCGAAGCCCCTACAAAAGAGGAGGGTTCAAACCACTTTGCCTGGCCACCTATAGACTTTGCACCTAGGGTAAAAAGTAACCAAGCTCACAGAGCCGAAAATGTGCCTTGTTATTGGTCTGATTTGAGGTTGACTACCTACCACTATTCGAGAGAAAGGCTAATGAAATGAAGAGAACAAACTTAGAATGGCCACTGAAATGGCTGACTATCAAAGTTCCATGATTTTTTTTTTGAAAGTGTAGGTAGGAAGAAACTTTCATATGAAATTACCAACTGATACACATTCATCACCTACTGTCTCACAATTTCAAACAGATTATAGATAAATACCTAATACTTGCCCAGGAATAAGCATTTTGAAGCCTCTATTTCACTGTCAACTGAGATTTTTCGCGCATTGCTACATTTAGGATTATCCATCTTATATGGAGGATCTTCCAAAAGATCTATTGCATAAGTATTATAAAACTCGACATAAGATATTTGCAGGCAAACTTTTACGTTTTCAGGTTCGTTGTTTTTTAGATTGAACAAATCTCGAGTGATTCTTGGCAGTATTCCATATTCCTAGAAGATAAATACTTATGGAAAATATCTGAAGGAGAATTAAAGATCGTAAACAAGGATGACGTTCCACTTTTGTAACTTTGTAAGATTTCATTTTTATTGTGATAACTACCAATTCAAAATTGGAATGGAAATATGTATAATTATAATAATTCGTCATTGGCTAAACCGAAATATACCTAATAATATGATCTTATCATATTCTTTTTTTTTTTAACATTCATCTATTTGTGACGCTTTTAGGATGTTCATTTATACTGATTTTCTTGCTTCAAGCAGATCTTAGCAGCCGATCGGCGTTCACTTGTTCCATATATTAAGCTCATAAATAGCAGCTCCTAGCTGCAGATCTACCTGATTTTTCGAGCAGGGTAGAGTAAGTTCAAATTTGATAATTATACATTATGACATTTCAAAAATGTCTGGTAAAGACTATTATAAAAGTGGATGTTCGGCAGAAAAGTTCTCTCTTTGTCTTACCTCTTCAGTTTTAAGTAGCCCGCTGATAGTGAACGTCTTACCAGATCCGGTTTGTCCAAAAGCCATAATTACCGCATTGTGATGTCCATTTATTACACTTAAATTCAAATACACTTTAAAAGCATGATCGATACAATTATTGATGTTCTTACTTCTCCAAAACTCCTTCTTTCACTTTATTATAAATTGTCTCCTGAGTAGCGTCCATGAATATTCCATCGTTGCAAAACTCCCAGTAATTTAACTTTTTGCTCTTGTATTTTGTGCTCAATTCTTCTAGATGTCTTATGTATATTTTATTATTTGGTATGTCTAATTTAATGTATTCAGAGTCAACGAATTCACTTGGATATACTCGGAAAAATATCCGTTTTTGTCGACATAGATCCGCATGATTAGACATATTTTCTTCGGTCATCGAAATAGTGACATAAGTCGAACTTTGACGTATGGTCTTGTGACGGTCTTACAATGTCCAAAATAGTGTCCAATAAATTGATTAACGGACTTAACCCCTTTAGCTTGCTACATCAGACTATGCAAGTATTCGCGATTCGAGGTGAGCGATGCGTGATTCATCCAGTTCGCTGTAGTTCGGAGCAATTCGCAAAACAAAGCGAACAGACTATGCTCTTGTTCACGAATCGTGATACAATTCATAGGTACTTATCATTAATCAGATTAATATCGAGCAAGAATGTATTATAGTATGTTCAAAGAGAAATAAAATTCAGCCACCAAAGTCTGTTTTTTTTTAAAGATAAAAGTCAAAAGACATTATGTTGGCAATACAATGTAAAATTGTGAATGCCTTCAATTTTTTTATGTAGAAAAGGCTTGTGTTGCCAACATCAACTGGTGGACAGTTGCTTTGCAACATGGAAAATTTTACCCAAATTCAAATTTCGATATTTGCGGAACGGAAAGAGATAGGTATCGAGTTGAGGTATTCGGGAGGTTCTTGAATAACTCTTTGAGAACACGTACAAGGTTTGACCGGTATATTTCTTTCATTTATCCACGTATACAGGGTGAGTAAAAGAAGTCACGTTTTTTTAGTAAAGTTTGGGGCTATGCCAGATTCTGAATTTTTGATCTTGGAAATTTTTATATGCTTTTTTTTGATCTTTGAACAATCTCAAAAAAAATAATTTCTCAAATTTTTCGAAAGTTGGCTATAACTTAAAATATCGCATTTTTAAAAAAGAGTTAAGTACATTTATCCCTAAAAAAGTGATTTTTTCGGAGTTTCGCTTGACAAAATGGGTATTTTTCCCATGCCTTTGCATGAAGTAGAATTCATTGGCCCCGAGAAAAGATTGAAGCACTCATTGAACGTATTGCCAACAGTGGCGTGCAGAAAAAAATTGCTTTTGACATTATGTAGGTAATTAAAACCGAATTTATAAATTAAATTATACTACGCAATTAAACAGCTTAATGAACAAATCCAAGTTATTACTCTTAATACAGGAGTGTATTCCAGTGGCGTGTTATGTACCAGTCCATTTTCAGTTATTTTTTAGGTATTTTTCCACTAATTTCAAAGTTCACTCACTATCTATTCTATTTATTTGCCTTCTTTCAGAAACCCTTAAACAAAAACAACATTAAGCTTTAGTCTTCTTAAAATAATTACTACTTAATGCGGTAAACATAATTATTAATCTCTAACATTTTTATAGGATATTAAGTAGGTACTTCGGGATATAAAAAGGGCATTATTAGAAGAGCAAAGTAGTTAGTATTGTCCGTCGATTTTAAACTGATACTCGGACGGAATGTCAGCTGGTGGTTCCCTACATTAGAACGCCAATGGTTACCTGACATCACACCTGTTTTTGCCATATGAATCACCCCCTCGCTCCTCATACCGCAAGTGTCAGTTGAAAATCGACGAACAATACATTCACGTTTCCTCGAATAGGTTTAAGTACTGTATTTGAAATATAGAATTAAAGTCATCAAACGGAGTTTCCCTACAAAGGATCACAACAGGCGTAACACCAAGAGCATCTTTTGGTTTGGTGGGAAGAACTTGAAAATTGGTATTTTTCAAAATGCTATGATGCTGGTCTACACTGCTGTTCATCTTTCATCTGGAATTTTTTAACCTTGTTATTTAGCATTAGCGTACCCTCTTGGATAAAAAGGTCCTTCTTTGAATAACCTCCCGCAACTTTCGGCTCAACCTCGATTTTTTTTTGTCATGAGTAGCTTTTTTTTTAAAAAATGCAATTGACTGATCTGAAAAGTAATGGAGACCGACTTTCCCAAAAAAAGTAATTTCTCAAATTTTTCGAAAGTTGGCTATAACGCAACTTATCGAATTTTTAAAAAAGAGGTACATTTATCCCCAAAAAAGGGATTTTTTCGGGGTCAATCGGTATTTTTTCTCATACTGTTGCATGAAGTGGAATTTCTTGGGACCGAGAAAAGATTGGAGCACTTATTGAATGTTATTGCCAACAGTGGCGTGCAGAAAAAAATTGGTATACTGTAATTTGTAAATTATACTATGCAATTAAACAGCTTATTGAACAAATACAAGTTACAACTTTTAATACAAGAGTATTTCCTGATTTGGTAGAGAGAGCCAATGGCGGATCTAGAGCACCATCCTGGCGGGGGGTAGAGTTTCCGAACCAGTAACGGCTCGTGGACTATACTTGAAGGGGTTCACACCCAAAGTAGGACTATTTGCTCACTTGCGTGAAATTCGCTCTTCTTTTGACATTGCTTTCACGCATAAAACGTCGAAGCAATGTCAACAAAAGAGCGAATTTCGTGCAAAAAGAGCGAACTTCGCGCAACTGAGAATGAAGCTGGAGCCTCCAAAAAATTATTCGTGTAATTAAATTTTTTTTAGGCCTCTCTGGGGGGGGTAGGTTATTACCCTCCCTCCCCCCCCCCCCCCGTAGATCCGCCACTGAGAAGAACTTTAAAATTGGTATTTTTCAAAATGCTATATGATGCTAACAAACACTGCTGTTCGTCTTTCATATGGAATTTTTTATCTTTTTCATTCAGCATTGGAGTACCAGCTTGGATAAAAGGGTCTTTTGGATAATTTCCCACAATAAATGTATGTCGGCTCGACCTCGTATTTTTTTTCACGGTTATACTTATTATTTTTTTTAATATGCAATTGATGTGCCTCCTGAGAAGAAATGGAGACCGACTTATACACAATAGTCAGTGTTGTAGGAGATACCGTTATTGCTACGCAATAGACTGGTAGATACCTTCTGAGGTACGCTTCCACTAGGCGGAACAGGTCGAGGCGGATCGCATCGCAAAAATCCGTCTACCATAGATTAAAATGGAATTGCACAGTGGACGCAGACTTCTCGGAACCCAAATATGAGTATTATGCCGATGTCGTAGTGGCACACAACTACCAGCCAATGCTTAAAAAACTTTGCGTTTTTATATTTTTCAACCGCTGAACAGCTTTGTTCACTGTGCAGTACTATGTTTTCCTCTAAAATGCACGGTAAATTTGTTCACCACTTTGAAAGTGTTTGAATGATTCAGACAAATTCATCTTGCATGTAAAGCACAAGGACGCATAAAGCAACGTGCCAAACAGACCGCATCCGCTGCAAAATTGTACGAAGGGGGTGGACAGCTGATTTAATATAAAAATCTTGCCAAACGCATGGCAACATTCTGATCTGATGCTCAGCACTGTTTATAACATTTTGACATTAGATTCGGGCGATTCGGCACTCAACTGCTAATTTTCCATTTTTTATTATTTCCTTGATCCACTTTTTTGTAAGCACTATGATGGCATACAAAAACATATCTAAAAAATATATTTGCTGAAGTCTATTCGTATCAAGAAGATTGTACGTCATTGAATTGACATTGAACGTAAACCTGCATTTGAATCTGGTATAATTATTCTTTGCTGACATCACATTCCAATTCGTATATGTTATATCACTATACTCTTCTATCCATCGCTTTATATCATTTTCCTCTAAGATGTTAGCACGGTAAATTTGCTCACCACATTGAAAGTGTTTAAATGATCCAGGCAAACTCATCCTGCATGTTTAAGCACAAGAACACATGAAGCAACGTGCGAAATTTAATATAAAATAGCCTTCAAAAACCGTGCCAGACGCATGGCAACATTCTGACCTGATGCTCAGCGATATTTAACATTTAGACCTTAAATTCGGCACTCCACATGGCTGTAACTACTCAACCATTCCGACCTGAGGCTCAGCACCGTTCAACATTCAAGTACGGATTTCGGCGCTCCGCATTTAATTGCTAGGTGCCTAATCCTATACCGGAATGTTTAGATGCGCTCCGGCCCGATCCGCCTAATGGATGCGTACCTTTAAAAGGTATCTGCAAGTGTATCGCGCAGCTAAAACACTAACTATTGTATGTAAGTCGGTCTCCCTTACTTCTCAAGAGACCAGTCAATTGCACGTTTTTTTTTTTTTAATGGCACCCAAGACAGGAAAAAATTCGAGGTCGAGCCCATTATTGCGGAGGTTACCTATTCAAAGAAGCACCCTTTTATCCAAGCGGGTACGGCGGTACGCCAATGCCAAATAACAAGGTTAAAAAATTCCAGATGAAAGATGAACAGCAGTGTAGACCAGCATCATATCATTTGGAAAAATACCAATTTTTAAGTTCTTCCTACCAAATCAAAAGGCTCTTGGTGTTACGCCACTGGAATACACTCCTGTATTAAGAGTAATAACTTGGATTTGTTCATTAAGCTGTTTAATTGCATAGTATAATTTAATTTATAAATTCGGTTTTAATTACATAATATCAAAAGCAATTTTTTTCTGCACGCCACTGTAGGCAATACGTTCAATGAGTGCTTCAATCTTTTCTCGGGGCCAAGAAATTCTACTTCATGCAAAAGTATGAGGAAAAATACCAATTCTCAAGCGAAACTCAAAAAGATGCATATAAAAATTTCCAAGATCAAAAATTGAGAATCTGGCATAGCCCCAAACTTTGCTAAAAAAACATGACTTCCTTTACTCACCCTGTATAGGTGTATAAATGAAAGAAATATACCGGTCAAACCTTGTGCGTGTTCTCAAAGAGTTGGTCAAGAATCTCCCAAATATCGATATCTCTTTCCGTTCCGCAAATATCGAGATTTGAGTTTGGGTAAAATTTTCCACGTGGCAAAGCAACTGTCCACCAGTTTAGTTACTAAATTTTTGACTTGAGGAATTATCTTTAAAAAAAAAACAGACTTTAGTCATTTAACCAACGATTGCTTGTTTAGTGTGGAGCGAGCAGGTTAATGAGAGGTTCCAGTTAACCCTTGAACCCTAGTTGACTGACCAGTGGTAACTTAGGTTATTACCGCACGCGAGAGAAATTTGCAAATCAAGGACTCCATCAAGTTAGCCCCGCATATCAATTTTTTTAATTTTTTTTTGTGCTAATTAACTGTGCTCCCAGTGTGCTTTACTGTGGCAAAAAGGAATTCAGCTTCCAGTGTGCTGAACTGTGCTGTTAATATTTTTAGCTCAGTTTTTCGTTCAACCCTCGTTTTCTCAAAAAATGCTATGGCGGGGTCAACTTCACGCTCAGCCCCCCCGTTTTTTCGATTATTTTATTGAACAAAAGCAAAAATCAATGCAACTTCCAGTGTGCTGAACTGTGCTATTAATATTTTCACGTTAGATTTTCGTTCAACCCTCGTTTCTTCAAAAAATGCTATGGCGAGCCGGCGAGGCCAACTTGACGCTCAGCCCCTTGGGGTTCCGCGGAACCCAGTTTAAGAATCACAGCCCTAAATCTAAACTTCACGGCGCATACATGGTTGCAACATTTACCATTTTTTCTATAGTAAACAATTTTTCAAAAAGTTAAGATTCCAAGAAATAATATTTTAAATAGGTGGTTTTCCTCACAGTTGTTACATTGCATTGTATTTTCCTTGCATTGCTCCCCATGTGCTGCTTTGTTGACATTGCTTCTTAGTGTGTCCATATAGTAAATAATTATAGCATTGCGTTACAGGCATAATGTAGTTTTCTACTGGTACCTCTAGTCCATAGATGCTCACGGATCTGGGTAAATTTTTTTCTTTGAATGTGAATACACGTTCGATCCCGTCTTTATATATTCAATTTCTCCTTGTTCCTTTGTTATTATATGCTTAAATCTCTTTATGTTTGATACTTGAGACATTTGGACACTAGAATTTTTAATAAATTCTTTACATATTCCTCTCATTATTTCTTTACAGGCGACAGGGGCCTGTTTCATAAGAATGAAGAGTTGATGAGAGACGAGTGAAGAATGAAGAGTTGAGGAATGAAAAGTAAATGTTGGTTTTGTTTCAAAATCAATTTGCGTCTACTCCTCATTATTCATGAAGAGTTGACGAGTAGAAGAGTACACAAAATAATATCCCAGCCAATGAAGAGACACTTCCGTAATTTGTTTCAATTGTTAATCCTCCTCCTTTAGTACTTTGCTTCAAGTCATTATTCAGAATCATTTCCAGGGAAGTAAATTCTTCTTCGGATATCCTGAATCTGGTGTTTGCATCAAAAAGTCTATTCTCTAACGCAGTTTTAAACAAATTTGTAGGTATATTGTGCCAAATGTCTCACCTTAGTCTCTTCCCATATAACTTTATCTGAATCTTTGCCTTTGCTTTGTGGCACATTTTCTTCACCAGAAGAAGAATCATTACTAAATAGTAGATTCTGCATTATCTATATATGATGTGCACTAAACGCATTTAAATTAGAAATAAGGGTCTTCATAAAGTCGTCAGTAAATCAAGTTGAGGAGTGAAATGTGTTCATATGAAATGAAATTCAAAATTTTGTAAACTATTCAACTCTTCAGCTCGTCATTCTTCAACCCTTCACTCCTCAATTCTTGAATCTTGAACGCTTTTATGAAATGAAATGTAACATTATGTCACTCCTAACTCCTCAACTTTTCAACTCTTCATTATTATGAAACAGGCCCCAGTATTCAGAAATGTACATAGTATATTCTCTATCTATTAACTGTTGATTCTCAAGTGAGCTCTTTTCTGCCCTTGGCGTTTTAGATTCTATAATAACTGTATTTTTTCCTTTTTTCATTGGTCTGTTTACATTTTCTAATTTCAAATCACATATTATCTTATCAAGAGCTATTGGATGTAGATGCCCTATGTTGTTTCCCTGGAGACCCTGAACTACTACCTGAAATGGGCATAATGCATTATCGTCATATTTATATTGCTTCTTCAATTTATATCCTGATTTATTATTCTTTGATGTGATTTCCTCATTGCTATTTACATAAATGTCCAATGGGGAGTCATCCGATTTTGCCCCCATAAATAATAAATAAATAATAAATAAAAGATATAATTTGATGTGGAAGTTATATTTTCTTACCTCTTCTCTCTATAGTATTTATTAATTTGACATATTATGGAGTAACACATACACAGGATTCATAAGTATTTTCACGGTAAATGAAAAATTTCAATATTCGTAGTCGTACGAGGGGTTTAAACAAGAACTGGGTCGAATAATCAAAATACAAGTTAAAAGATAAATTTGCGGGACATTGACCTACGCACCTTTTTTATAATTGCATCCGGATAAATATGATGTTGATGTTTTAGTTCAGGAATGTTAGGCAAAATTTCGCCTAATTCTCAAAAAAAAATCCCAGAGTTTTTCTGAGACCTGTTTTGGGTTCCTGTGATAGTGCTCTACAACGCATAAAAAGTCCCCAAAAATCCCCTCATTGGCATTTTTTTTAGAGGCCTTTTAAATATATACAACTTTTACACTAAAAGTTGAGAAGTAGCAATAGTTTCATGTTCGCTGTGAGACGTCGGGGCCATGTTCATATGCATTTGTTCGGTTGGAATGCATGACCACTGTACCAACACACCAGCACGGTAAGTCGTATTTCCCGATTAAAAGGGTGTAACTCGCGGCAAATAGCGCTCAAATCCGTAGAAGTCCTGTTTCTTTCGCGTTTCTTCGTTCCGAACTTTATTTTAAGCTTTGGTGGCATTGAAAAAGTGTTCGGGAGTGACTGGAACAGTACTGGCGTTAAACTGTATCTCAAAGTTCCGGAAATAAGCCGCGTATCTGAACTCGAAACAGAGATATGCCGAGCTGTAGTCTGGCCACGGCCTGCGACGTACGGCGATGTGTGTGCGTTGTATGGGGACCACATTCTAAAACGCTATGGCAGTGGTGCGACTGTTGTATTCGACGGGTACAAGCATAGTGAACTCACTCCAAAGGGCGAAGAGCAGCGACGAAGGTCGTCAGGGAAAACTTCGCCTACACTTGTGAATCTGCAGCTGGACCAGCTGACGTGCACAGCACAGACGAATTTTCTTGGGAACGGAGAAAACAAGGAAATCCTTCTTGCAATGTTGAGGCCAGTGTTGGAGGGTGCTGGACTGACGGTGCTGCAAGCCAGTGGAGACGCAGACCAGCTGATTGTAGCAACTGCACTTCAGTTGTCAGTCACACAAAAATCAGTTGTCGTGACTGCAACAGACACCGATATCTTCGCCATGCTCATCCAGAGATATTCTTCAGAATACGATGTCTATATGCTGATGCCTGGAGTAAGTGGCAGGTCTGATAAAGTCCATAACATTCGTTCAGTGCAATCGAGTCTCGGTGCAGTCAAGAACGTACTTCTATTTGCACATGCAATGACCGGATCTGATACCACATCTGCGTTATTCGGCAAAGGCAAAACAGCATTACTTAACCTTCTGATGAAAAATGAAGAGCTGATGTCAGAAGTGCAGCTGTTTAACTCACAGGGAGCGGAGATTGAAGCACTTGTGTCGCTAGGAGAGCGAACTATCTGCGCTCTGTACGGTGTGCTCGAAAGCCAGACGCTCCTAGGCGTGCGCCACAGCATCTTCACTAGGCCAACGGCCAGGAAAGATCTCACCCCGGAGTTGAAGTTAAAACTCATGCTACCCACGAGTGGGGCTGCACGCTACCATACACTTCGCGTGTATCTTCAGGTAAATATTGTGATTTTTTTTTTCGTCTTGCGTTACTTTTGAATATGTTGTACTCATTCCTATGTCCGGTGCAGGTGCAGAATTGGCTCGGGCACAAACTGGATGCCATACAGTTTGGCTGGCGAGAAGGTTTTGGTCGATTGCTGCCAGTTATTTCGGACGACCCTCCTGCTCCGGACAGCCTACTGAAACTTGTCAGATGTGGCTGCACTACAGGCTGCAATCAGAACTGTGGGTGCCGCCGGGCAGGTATGCCCTGCAAGTCCTATTGCGCAAGATGTGAAGGCAACTGCACCAATAACGAGCCTGTAGTTCTCGATGACGCAGAAACAGACGCTGTGTGCTTAGTGTAAAAGTAGTTTATATTTAAAAGGCCTCTAAAAAAAATGCCAATGAGGGGATTTTTGGGGACTTTTTATACGTTGTAGAGCACTATCACAGGAACCCAAAACAGGTCTCAGAAAAACTCTGGGATTTTTTTCGACCTATATTTCCAAGTTTCCCGGACTATTTGTTCCGGCATTGGAGGTTTGGTACTGAGAATAGCAACCAGACTATTTTCAATGATTTTCCAAGCATCAGGTAGAATTGACTTTGGTTGAAGACTATTTTTCCAGATAACTGTTTTCGTTCCAACCTCCTCTGTCGATTGATTTTTGAAGCGTAACAACAGTAAGTAAAAGAACATTCAACATTTTCTAGATATTGCCGTTTGCCGTTGATATTGCGAAGTTAAGGTGAGCGAATACTAAATCAATAAGACACTTTCCACCAGGAAGCGATAAGCGGTACCGTCGCGTCGCCCATTTAAAGGGGGTGTGCGCCAAAAATTAAAGTTTTAGTGTGAAAAAATCTAAGAATAACTGTTCAAACCTCGTGGTGTGGACGACGCTCTCGTGACGTCACGAAAACTTCGTCCAGCCGCGCTCCGCATTGTTAATTTGATTGTTCCCGGCACGCGTGAGTGGTTTTGGTTTAGATTATTGCAGGTACCACAGGAGAAACATAATATGTAAATTTAATTAACTCCCTTTTCTCGTGCGTTGCTTGAGCTTTCGTGACGTCATAGGGTGAGATGCGGTATCTTCATAGAGCCACATCTGCGGTATTATTTGTCATAGAGGGGTGCGGATTTCACTGTTATTCTTAGATTTTTTTTCTCTTTTTTTTGAGATGAAGTTGTTTTTTTGGCGCACACCCCCTTTAACTACGTGCTTTTGTTGAACATAAACATTTTTTTTTTCATTGTGGACATTGGCAACAAGTGATGATACCTACCTACACATATAAAAATAATCACGAAGTTCGGTAGATTAAACTATGCAAATGACAAAAGCGTTATTTTCTACATTTCATCCCCTAATACATCCAGCCCGTACAGGACGAATCTTCGACGACCAACGGATTTAGCCTAATTTGGGGTTGGGGGATAATTGAAAAAAAAAAACAGCTTTTAATAAGACAATGCAAACAGAAATCGTTTCCATACGACTTTTAGGTGGCCGCAACGGCGCGGCGCCCGCAGAATTTGTCACAGGGGTGGGGGGGGGCAAATAAACTGCTCTTGGGGGAATCGTGGAAAGCGCACCGCAGGTGGAAATTTTTTTTTGGGCCACAGCCAAATTTTGCTAATTGTAACTAATATAATAAACATTAAAAAATTAAAACAATTTGGAAATACTTTTATTTCGGACGGGAAAAAAAGTTAATTCTCTTTTGATAGGTGCACAAATTACTTTTCCTTGTGGGAAAAAAATTAAAAAAAAGTGTAATCAAAACTAAAACAACACAACGTAAATGAAATATTCCAAATTAAAAAAAATACATTTTTCCGACTAGGTAAATGCAAATTGCATTCTTCTTGAGTCTCTCCCAAACCTATTAATAACTTCTTCATAAAAATCTTTATTAACCAAGTCATTCATTAATGATCAATGAATTCAAATCAGAAAAAATAAAAATGGAAATACCTAATTATTTTATTTTTTTTTTTCTCTTTTATTTTCAAGTATTTATATTAAAAGCCAGGGGAGGCAGATACCCCTCCGGACGCCCATGGGTGGCCGTGCATTTCTACTATATAGAGTATATAAATAGTTCAGCAGAAATACATTCTTTCATTTTTCCTCTCCGCTTTTAAGAGATTATCGGCAACCTTGTAAACAGAGTCACTTTTTTCTCACCTTCTCACTCCACTCTCTCATTTCTATTTTTTCACTTTTGCAATTTTTTCACTAGCAAACCCGTTAGAGAATTAAATTTTTCGGAAGAAATTCCTATTTTTATTTGCAATTGACAAGAAATGAATAAATTAAATATATTATGTATTCGAATAAAATAATTTTATATTTGAAATAAAAAGTATTACTTATTGGAATTAATCCTGAGGCAACCAAGGACCGGTGAGCTTACTTCCTGGATGATTATTTCTATTATTGCAATAGTCTTTATTACACGACTCACAATGAAATTGAGGAACCTGGTCTTCCAAGTATCAAGTAAATCCTTTTTAATGTTGTCACATCCTTTTTTATCATTGCAACCTCTTATGTACCTATAAAAATACACATTTTTTCATATAATATGATACATTTGGCTGTATGAAATTTAAGTGATAATCCATGGAAAAATACTCGGAAAAATATGATTAGATCAAAAAATATTACCTTCCAAAAAATTCTCGGGCCCTTGAGTTCTTATATTTGTTTTGAATTTTAGCTTCATACGTGACACAGCCATGAGGGCAATTAAAGACTGGCCAATGTCTACCTTCGCAGTTGCCATATTTACTTTCGTCTGTGCAATAGTAACATTTTGTGGCCTCTAAAAAACAAATAATTAGATATTTCGTAATAGAAAAATTAAAAACAAAAAGGTATAATGGATTTTTTTTATTGGTACCCCATTTGCTGTGCAGTTGTATTTATACTTGAAAAATCGTGCGTGTTTTAAAGACTATTATAATATCCACTCATGGTAGGGTTTTTGGGAATGCCCGATTCAATGGTAGTATTTGCAATGCTGACAAGTTTACCCTCTTTATTCTTATTGTAATTAATTCAGCGTCCCTACATTACTAAAACCCCTAATTGCCGAACCTCCATTTGACTTGGTTCTTGAAATATGACATCACAGTTTTTTGTTGAAATGTATGGAAACGATTTAGTATTTCATAATAGGCTTCAGAAAAATGAGATAAATGCCAAGTAGTCCGGTTTCAATTTGTATTCCGTTTGCAGATTTGTGATACAATATTGGGCGATACTTTAAAATTTTCAGAATGCCCCACAGATTCCTAGAGTGGATGAGCCTACTCTTGCAAATGTGTCTGAGGGCAGAAACAACCCCCTATAGCCACTCTCTTATAAAATATTGCAAATTAGCTTTGTAAAGTATAGAAGAACATATCTTAAATTTAAAGAGTAGGTAGTATTTGTCATTACAAAAAAGTTTTTGTCTAAATTCAAAATTTAGTCATAAAAAAAAGCCTTAAATACAGTGTGTCCCACGGTGGATGGCGTATTAGACGCTAAAAAGCGGATCATTTTGAAAATTTGGCAACCGGGATAAATGACTGTGATCTACACTTTAAAAATATTTTTGTTTATGCGGTGTTGCCGCTTCTACTCTAAACCAGTGGCAACATCGCTATTTTAAATGAAACACCCCGTATTTAATTGCATATTTGGATTCTACATAAAATTCTGAGCAGATTTCATGTGATATACCCTCGGATATACCCTATACCTAAGTTCAACTGTTTTGGAAATATTGACAGTTGAAAATTGACTTTTTGCAACTTTGGCAGGCTGTAAAACCTGAACGGTTAATTTTAGAGAAAAACCGATTTTACATTCCTATCTTAGATTTTTATAAACTATCATTTGACACCAATTTTGAATTTAATCCATGATTAAAAATTCCAATTAAATTTAATCTCCGGTTAAATTCAAAGTTGGTGTCAAATGATAGTTTACGAAAATCTAAGATAGGAATGTAAGATCGGTTTGCCTCTGAAATTAACCGTTTAGGTTTTACAGCCTGTCAAAGTTGCAAAAAGTCAATTTTCAACTGTCAATATTTCCAAAACAGTTGAACTTAGGTATAGGGTATATCACATAAAATCTGCTCAGAATTTTACGTAGAATCCAAATATGCAATCACATAAAGGGTGTTTCATTTAAAATAGCGATGTTGCCACTGGTTTAGAGTAGAAGCGGCAACACCGCATAAACAACAATATTTTTAAAGTGTAGATTATGGTCGTTTATCCCGGTTGCCAAATTTTCAAAATGATCCGCTTTTTAGTTCTTTATAAACGTCTAATACACCATCCACCGTGGGACACCCTGTATATCTATCAAAATCATTACAAAAATTAATTAATTATTAGCGTCTAGGTCATCAACACTACACACCGCCAGTAGGTCACCAGGATACATACGATCTAAAGCAGACGCAGCGTCATCAAAAGTCTAATTACCAAATCCTTCGATGTGGAGCACACAACAGAATTTTGTCAGCAATTTATTCATTTATTCTTTTTAATTAATTACCATTGTTCATGACGTTTGTCAAAGTTGCATTTTTTGTATATAAATGGCTGTTAATTGTTTAATAAAAATCAGTATTAATCCAACAGTGGTTTTACTCCCCAGTTACCAAACTTCCTGGGTGTCCTAACCCAACCTACAAGCTACAATCAACAAACTACTAAGTGTTCCGAGCAACCGCCTAAATTCCCACACAGGAATTTACATTGGTCCTTCGAGCAAAAAGGAGATAAAAGTTGAAAACCAGCCCTCCGCAACAGTTCTCCCTTCATTCATATCCTTTAGCGTATACACATACACTCGCGCCCTTCGTGGTTAACGTTTAGACACCGGTCTAAACACCCACACAAAAATACCTACATCCCTTCCTTGCTATAAGCAAGTGCCTTGTCTGGTTACAGCATCCCGTTCCTAGTATAGCAAGTGCCTTGTCTGGTTATACACTCCTTTTTACATCCTATTAATATACACATACACTCGCGCCCTTCGGGGTTAACGCTTAGACACCGGTCTACAGCACCTACACATAAATTCCTTCCCGCTCTAGCAAGTGCCTTGTCTGGTTGCAGCATCCCATCCTCAACAGAACAGAACAAAGAAATCAGTTCAGATACCAGCAGATAGCAGCAAAAAAGAAAAAAAACACCAGGTCCTGAAGTTAAAGTAATAAGAAGCCGGAACATACCTACACAAAGAAGAGAAAAAAGAGCAGATAACCAATAGCAGTAGGCAAAATCCAAGATGGAAGAAGCCAACGAAATCGCTAAAGCACAAGAAACCTTGGGCAAAAAGTTGAAAACTCTATTTTCCAATTACAAAAAGGACCCCCATGAGAGAAAAAATGAACAATATTTTCTCAGAAAAACTGCCGAACTTGAGTCCATTTGGGAAAACATTGAAGAAAACCATAAACAACTTATAGAGCTTGACATTCCGACGCATCCGTATTTTACAGACGATTATTTTCGTCAACTACAGGAATTATTCCAAGAAATCACAAAACACACTACCGATTCCAAACCAAAGCTTCGTCAGGCAACCAAACCACTCGCACAACAAGGAGCCTCATATTACGATCTAAACCAGTATCAGGCACCGAAAAATCGTTTTAAAGAAAGAGAGGTCCGAATGAACCAAATGAGTCAAACCTTAAGGGACATCTCAAACGACCTAAGCAGTGAGCAGTCTCGCAACCATTACCAGTTTCTATTAGAGAAGCTATCCAAGCAATGGGACGTTATCTCTGAAATATGCATCGAGCTTCAGGTTCAGGGAATTGACAGTACTATCAAAAATCCCATTCAAGGCCTTGAAAAGCGGTACGAAAAAACAGTACAAAGTCTCCAGGACAAGATTCAAGGAGTAGAACAAGTTGTGAAACAATACAACATAACATTACCTCAAATCAAACTACCAATTTTTGAAGGCCGATATGAAGAGTGGGTCACATTTCGAGACATTTTCATCAAAGTGGTTCATGAAAATCCAACAATTACGACAATGGAGAAAATGCAGTATCTTAAAACGCATGTGAGAGCGGAAGCTGGAAGACTGATCCAGCACCTGTCTATAGCAGAAACCAACTATGGCCCTGCTTGGAATATTCTCAATGACAGATACAGCAACAACAGACTTATAGTCTCCAAACTACTAGATAGGATCTTGGATCTTCCAGTGATAAATCACGAATCATCATTCAAGATCAAACAGCTTCACGATACAGTTGTGGAATGTCTTGAATCCATAAATAATCTAAGTATCGATACTTCCAATTGGGGTCCTATTATCAGTCGCATCATCTGCAGAAAACGGGATCATGAAACCAACAAGCTTTACGAACAATCGCTAAGCAAGCCCCATGAAATACAGGACTTTGATGAAATAAGGAAATTTCTTCAAGCAAGATTCCAATCATTAGAAGCAATTTCAGACACACAGAAGAAAATTCGCCCCAACTCAAACAATAATGACAATGCCAGAAGTACTGATACTTGCAAGTACTGCAATGAAGCCCACATGATTTACCAATGCCCAACATTCAAAGCCTTATCATCAGAACTTCGACTAAAAGCTGCCAAAGAAAAAAAAATATGTTTGAACTGAACTGCTTGAACCATGACTATAAATCCAAATGCAATTCGTCAATGAAACGCCGTATTTGCAACAACCAGCATCATACATACTTACACGTCGATTCTTTTAGACCACAGCACTCCAGAAAATCAGCGTTCAAAAATTATCAAAGAACCAAAACAAAAACAAGCCATATCAGCCGACAAGATGAGATGGTATTCCTGGCAACAGCACTCATTAAAGTTAGAAATGCTTATGGAAGTTATGAAAATTTGAGAGTTCTCATCGACCCTGGTTCCCAATCAGCATTTATAACCGAAGAGGCTGCAAGTCTACTTGCCCTGCCTAGACAGAAAATTCAAGCAAAAATTACAGGGCTTGGCGCAGGAGAACCACAAGTGTCAAAATCCCAGTTACAGCTACTAATTAAGCCGAGATTTTCCAGCAATTTCCAACTTGATGTTCTCGGAATCATTCTACCTAAACTAACACGAACTCTTCCTGGAGTAGACTTTGACGTAGACATATTACAATGGAAGAACGACGTCCTTGCTGATCCAACATTCTATAAACCTGGTCCAGTAGATATACTTCTCGGAGCCCGAGAATGTGCCTAGCTAATCTTGGAAGGCATACGAAAAACTGAAGATGGTCTCCTTGGCCAACAAACAGAATTAGGATGGATTCTTTCCGGAAACCTAACAAAAAAATCTGGAAACAAACTACAAGTTATCAGCATGATAACATGTATTGAAGAAGATAAACAATTAACTAAATTTTGGGAAGTTGAAGAGGTCTCACAAACACTTCCATTATCAGAAGATGATCAATATTGCGAACAACATTACGATGCCACTCCTTCAAGAAATACAGACGAAACATACACAGTTAGAATCCCATTCAATGGAAAAGAGAGTCTATTAGGAGTTTCTAGATCACGAGCCGTCGCACGACTGGTTCAATTAGAGAAAAGAATGAGCAGTAACAAAGAATTAGAAATCGCCTATAAGGAATTTATGCAAGAATATCTAAACCTTGGGCACATGGAAATGCTTCCACATACAGAAATACAGCATCAATATATTATCCCACATCAACCGGTGTTCAAAGAATCCAGCACTACAACAAAGTTAAGGGTGGTCTTTGATGCTTCCAGTAAAACTTCTTCAGGATTGAGCCTCAACAATACCATGTATGCAGGTCCCAGACTACAGCCAGAACTGTCAGATATACTGCTTCGCTGGAGGTCACATAAAGTAGTGATAACAGCTGACATTGAAAAAATGTACAGGCAGATAAAAATTCTTACTGATGACTTGAAGTATCAGAAAATCTTATGGAGATTTGATAATAACACACCAATTAATGAATACTGCTTAACAACTGTAACCTATGGAACGACAGCAGCACCATACTTAGCTATTAAAACATTACAGAAGCTTGCCCACGACGAGAGATGCGACTTTCCGAATGCATCTAGAGCAGCAATGAAAGATTTTTATGTCGATGATTTGCTCTCAGGTGCTGACACTATAGAAGAAGCTCTATCACTACAAGACGAACTCATCAAAATGTTCCAACGAGGAGGATTCACGTTGCGGAAATGGTCCAGCAATAAACGAGAGTTACTACAGAATCAAGTTATTAGAGGATTTTTTGGAAAATACAAGTGTTTCGCCAAAGCTCCAATACACTGCTAATTACTCATACTATGAGTTGTATTGCTCTGACACGGTCAGATATACGCAATACTTGGTGGTTTTGCTTTGTAAGACAATGGAGAAAACTGAATTCTCTTTCATTGGGTACTATCGCTAATTGCAGACCGGTTGGAGCTTTGGCGATACACTTGTGTTTTCCAAAAAATCCTCTAATAACTTGGATTCGATACACTGCCAAGTTATTTTCGAAAAACTGATTTTGATACTACAGAAACTTCCAAATGAACTTAAAGATCAATCAGCCGTGGAAATAACTGAAGATGACATAAGAAAGTCTCTAGGTATCCACTGGGCTCCGTATAATGACACATTTTGATTCAAAACTGAAATATCGACCAGTGATAACATTACTAAAAGGAGCATTCTTTCAGAAGTTGCTAAATTATTCGACCCACTAGGATGGTTAGCACCAATGATCATCAGGGCGAAGCTCCTTATCCAAGAATTATGGCTGCAAGAGCTAAAATGGGATGATGGGAACTGTATTAAAAAATCATACAATGTGGTGGATTGGTCCATCATGGTTGAAATCGAGTACCATAACACCGACGGACCAGATATCAGTCACCACAGAGGAGGCCAGAACGTGTAACCATGTTACAATTGCAACTAAAAGCAATGAACCCAAAAATGAAATTATAGAGCGATTTTCTTCATTAAACCACATGATTCGAGTTGTATCGTACTGCAGACGATTTATTCAAAATTGCAGGAGACAAACGAATCCACACACTCTACTCACAGTTGATGAAATGGTAGACACCCTAACACACCTAGTCAAGATTGATCAGATCCAACATTTCAAAGCAGAAATACAAAAGCTAAAAAAAAGGTCTCAGCTAGACAGTAATAGCAAAATTCTCAATCTCACTCCATGGCTGGACGACAAAGGAGTTTTACGAGTTGGAGGAAGATTACAAAACTCTATGTTACGTTACGATAGCAAACATCCAATTATCTTACCCTATGCGAGTCACCTGACAAAGCTAGTAATATTGAACGCTCACGCCAATACACTACATGGAGGCAATAAGCTGACATTATCCTATACAAGAGGCCTTTTCTGGATAATGAATGGAAAACGCAGAGTGAAGACGATTATAAGCCACTGTGTAAGATGTTTGCGATTCAAGGCTCAAACAATCGAGCAACAGATGGGAAATCTTCCAGTCTCCAGAATAACACCGGCGCACTCATTCCTACATTCCGGTGTCGACTACGCAGGACCTATCCAAATTAAAACTACAAAGGGCAGAGGGTACAAATCCTATAAAGGGTATATTTCAATCTTTGTCTGTCTTGCTACAAAGGCAATTCACATAGAAGTTGTCAGTGATATGTCATCAGACACGTTCCTGGCAGCTTTCCGGCAATTTATTTCTAGACGAGAAAGATGTGCACATCTATATAGTGACAATGGTACCAACTTCATAGGAGCCAGTAAGATACTACATGATGAAATTTACAATACAATACAGAAGTCAAAGATCCAAGATACCTTAGTTGCAGGTGGAACCCAATGGCACTTGATTCCCCTAGCTTCTCCTCACTTTGGAGGATTATGGGAAGCTGGCGTCAAGTCTATGAAGTACCATTTAAAACGAATAATTGGCGATACACCACTTACTTATGAAGAAATTACTACATTAACTCATCAAATAGAAGCTTGCCGTAACTCTCGACCTCTGTGCCCATTATCAGATGATTTAGCAACATTAACTCCAGGTCATTTTCTAATTGGAAGAGAAATTATATCTTTTCCCGATGCAATAACTACAAACATAAACTCGGACGTTGTTGGAGGATGGAAACTAGTTCAGAAAATTAAGAAAGATTTCTGGAAGAGCTGGACAAATGACTATCTCCACCAACTTCAGCAGCGTTACAAGTGGAAGAATCACCAGGATTCACTCAAAATTGGAGATTTAGTTCTAGTTAAGGATCAGAATATCAACCCAAGCAAATGGCCACTAGCAAGAATCACTGAAGTGCATCCAGGTAAAGACACAACTGTTAGAGTGGTTACTATGAAGAAAGCAGAAGGAGGCCACAGATCAAGAGATCTACGCATCACCTGATTCCAATATTGTCAATGACAAACGAAACCCAAGACAGCATTGGAAAAAGGGTCCAAAGCAAATCAATATTCGATACATTATCCTCAACCAGGACAGTACATTGAGCACATGGGACATGCACGAATAGACAGGAGCACTTTCAGAGTTGACCTTAAATATGAGAAAAACAAAATAATAAACGATTCCATGAACGTTCAAGGTGCAATATACCTATCAATTAGACGACCTCTGTCAGCGAGTAAAATCAATGGAAATGCAAACACAATGCATGTCACTGATCCATCATTTAAAAGAAAAGGAAAAACAATTTCAATGGATTAAAAAACGGACTACAAACTTTGGTATCCAAACGTGAAAAAAGAGGAGTTTTGGGAAAACTATTAATCGCAGTGTTCGGAGTAAACGATGAGATCCACATGAATATTGACGAATTAGACAAAAACGAGAAGGAGCTTATCAAGGCATCCATCCATCAAACCAAATTCATGCTACATGCTCTGTCTACTTTCAATGACACCGAATCCAGAATCAACAATCAACTCCAGAGATTCCGGGAAAAAATCAATGAAGGCATTGCTTCGATAAATGAAATGAAAATATGGTATCGAACGGTGAATGCAAATAAACTAACAATTCACGTTCTCAGTTCATACCAAATTATCTCCAATTACATAGATGAACTTCTGGACTATTATAGATGATTGTTAGATGTTCACTACCATAAAGACCACCTATATGATCTAATATCTCCGACCCACGTTGAAGAGATAATAGCATTTGCATCAAGAAAAATTCCGTCCAATATCGAGATAATATCTTATCCTGTGCTCCAGACCAAAGTGGAACACAGTGAAGAATTTATCCACGTCTATGGATATTTTGTGATGATAGAACACAACGAATTTATGCTAATCAGATCAACTCCAATTCCATTAAAAATCCTGGATATTCCAAACGAAGTATTAGCAATAGATTATGATTCACAGCTATACTTCCAAATATCTGAACATGAGTTAAGCAACAGTCTGAACATTGCAGAAAATGTTTTCGTATTGTAGGGTCGACTCAATCCTTTATTCCCCACTATCAATACCCACTTCCAGTACAGTTTTTTACCCCTCTATTCCCCCCCAAGCCTAGTACGTCTGAACCACTTGAGATAAAGAGAGAACGCAATTATTTTACAAAGAGCGCCCCCTGTTTCTCGGTTGGCCCAAAGACCCACACAAAGGGAAAATAAGGTCAGTGACTGAGATCGATTAATAGAGAGAGTACCTATTTTTTTTATTTTTGACGAGCGCATACGATTCAAAGACGTTGGTCGTTTTTTGCGTAATATTTATTAGAAGACGTTTATTTTTGCTATCAAATCGATAATTAGAAGCCGCTTATTTTATTGTTAATTATGTGAAGTCTGTTTTCCCAATTAATGTGCTGGAATTAAAGTGTTTTTCTTGAGACTATCTGTGCCGTTTTTTCATTTTAACCCTAGACAACATATAAAACCCTACATTTTGGAGGCTGTCCGGGATAAGGAGAGGAAAAACACCGGGAAAACATTGAAAACAATTAGACAGTGATCATTTCGAGTGACTCCCAAAGTGATTAACTGAGACATGAACCTCGACTTGAACGGACTTGTTTAGACTTGTGCCAACGGTTTTGCGCAGCCTAGATAAGCCAACTAGACGAAGAAGACGAAGGCGCCGGGAAGACGTATTGTTCGCACTCCTTTTCGCTGCGTGGTGATGACGTCAGTACGAAGCCGTGCGACGTCGTAGCAGACTTTATTGGACGTATCCTGGGATGTTTTTGATTGTACTTTGCCCTGGTAGAAATTGATAGTACAGGTACAGGGTTGGACTGGACATTGTAAGGTAGGAAGTATTTTTCTATTTTGGTGTATGGAGTCTAGAAATTTCTAAGCTGGTCAGTTAGCAGTGGCGTGGCGTTCGTTGATGCACTCGAGAAAAAAAAAGAAAAGACTTGTTTTGTGAGTTTAAAAATAAACTATAAGTATTCTAAAGCAAGTTTTCAGATATATTTTTTTTAGTTGAGGTATTTTCATAAAAACATTTAAAACAATTAAACATTTTGGTTTAAAATCTGGCATTTTGTCTTATTGGATTTGTTTTGTTTTTTCTGTTAGAATAATAAGTTAGATTTATAGGTTCGACTTAGGAATATTTAGAAATTAGATGACAACCTTTTTATATTAGTAAATGTTATTGTATGTTTCCAACATACTTTAGGCTAGGAAGTTATAGTTAGTAGGTTCATATACATATTTATTTTCGAGTTTATTTTATTTTATTTTTTTTTTCTTGATATAATACGTAGTAGGTATAATTAGGTATTTTTTTGAAGTTGATAGCACAAATATAACGACGCAAACCACTTTTGAATTTTGATTCAAATTAGCCGAAAACGCTGACCAAGCTGAAGGGTTGCATGCACATTTTATACGTACGACGCATTTTATTATTGTTTAAATATTTTGACGATTAATTTAAACTACCTATTGAGTATTTTAAAATGTCAACTCTCAGTTCAATAGGTACCATCGGTCATCATATCACTCATGCTAAACTCAAAGTTATCAAAGTTTTACATTATATTTGCTTTGCGACTGACGGCGAACCGAGAAAGACTAGGAAGGCGTTACGTGCTTTTTCCGGTTTCGATTTCGATGAGGAATCTAGCGAATATGTTGTTAAAGTTCAAGACGTATTAGGTAAATTTGAACTACCTGATTTAACTGCGGTTTGTCAGATACTTGGTTTAAATTACACGAATGATAAAAACGACGTAGCTTGTACTATTTGTTCATTTTTGATAATTTTTTCCCCACCAATGGACGAAAATGAAGAAGACGAAGAAGAAGAAGAGCCAGATAGTGAGGACGAAAAACAAAAACTTGAAGAAATACGACTAGAGGAAGAAAAACGCAAAGACGCAGAAAGACGTAAAGAAGAAAGGCGTAGAGATAAAGAAAGACGTAAAGACGAAGAACGACGTAAAGACGAAGAACGACGTAAAGACGAAGAGAGACGCAAAGACGAAAGAACACGCGAAGACGAAGAAAGACGTGAAAACGACGAAAGGCGCAAAAATTTGGAAAGACGAAGACAAGAAGAAAGACGTGAAGAGGAAGAAAGAAGTGAATATGATGCCGGAAATTGGTATGAGGAGTGGCTAAGGAATGAAATTAGACGCAAAAATGAAGCAGAACGGCCACAGTTTGACTTGAGATTTATGCATCAAAGAAATAATGAAAATTTCATGAGAAGAGGTGAAAACTTTGAACACAGAGGTATAGATACTGAAGCTGCAAGTAGTAGTAGGCAGCGGGATTCTTTTGCATTAAGTTTTAGAGACGTTGAGGACAGTATTCGCTCGTTCGACGGTAAAGACGAATATCCAATTCAGACATGGATATTTGAGTTTGAAGAAGTAGCAGAAATAACAGGGTGGAATGACCTTCAAAAGCTCATTTATGCAAAAAAATGTCTTAAAGGTTTGGCTAAATTGTTTGTACAAGCAGAAAAAGGTGTAAGAAGTTGGTCAGACCTGAAAAAACGACTTATTGAAGAATTTGGTGTGCAAGTAAATAGCGCACAAATACATAGATTGTTATCGACGAGACGTAAAAAATATGACGAGACAGTTCAAGAATATATGATAAAAATGAGAGAAATCGCAGGTCGAACTTCCATTGAACAGGACGTAATAATACAATACATCATTGATGGAATACAGGATGATACTTCAAATAAATTGGTACTATATGGAGCAAAAGATTTCGCGGAATTTAAAGAGAAGATAAAACTTTATGAGCGGATTCACAGCAAGAGAAATAGTGCACATGGACAACAATTTCGAACAAAAAAAGAATCTTTCAGGAAAAATGACGAAAACAGCGGAAAGAAAGATAATGCAGATGGAAGAAGGGAAATACCAAAGGAAAATAGAGGAGAAGGTAATTTAATCTGTTTCAATTGCGGAGGAAAAGGTCATAAGTCAAAATTCTGTCCAGATAAATCAAGGGGTACTAAGTGCTTTAGTTGCAACAAATATGGGCATGTGTCGAGTAAATGTCCAAGCAAAAATGCAACAAAGACTAGCACAGAAAATTCCAACCTGAATCTTATTGAAGTACGCCCAAAAAACTGCGTTCAGCTAACTATTGGAGAAGTTAAAGTAGTTGCTCTATTTGACACAGGAAGCGACGTCTGCACCATCAGAGAAGATTTGTACAACAATTATCTCCAGAAAATTGAGTTGATGCCTGATTATATTGTGTTAAACGGACTTGGTGAGAATACTAGAGTAAAAACATTGGGATCATTTTTCGTGGAAGTAGAGATAAACGAAGAAAAATTTAATCTCAAATTTCACGTTATACCAAGATTTTCAACATCTTTTCTAGCTATAATCGGTAACAATATATTGAAGGAAGCAAGTGTGAATATTAGAGATGACGGTATACTAATTTATAAGAACAAGGAAGAAAATTCTATAATGCATATAATGATGGAAGAAGATAAAGAATCTGAAGTGGAAATAAGTCACATAGAAAATAGGGAGTATAGGGAAACAGTTAAAGAACTTATCACAAAATACAAACCACAAAAAACGAAGACTACCAATATTGAAATGAAGATTGTGTTAAAAAGTGACGAAGCAATTTATCAGAGGCCTAGACGATTATCCGCACCCGAAAAGGACGAAGTAGACAAACAGATTCAAGAGTGGTTAGAAGACGGAATAATCAAACCAAGCTGTTCCGATTTTGCCAGCCCGATTGTATTGGTGAAAAAAAAGGACGGCCGAACCAGAATCTGCTGTGACTACCGAAGGTTGAATAAAAATATAATTCGAGACAGATTTCCCCTTCCATTAGTAGAAGATGTGTTGGACAGTTTACAAGGAGCAAGAATTTTTAGCACTATTGATCTAAAAAATGGATTTTTTCACGTGCCAGTTGAAGCTAGCAGCACCAAGTTTACATCTTTTGTTACGCCGAGTGGACAATACGAATTTCTTCGATGTCCATTTGGGTTGTGCAACAGTCCATCGGTTTTTCAACGTTTTATCGCACATATTTTCAGAGAACTAACAACGAAAAAATACATAATATATTACATGGATGATATCATAATTTTAAGTCAAAACGAAGAAGAAGGAATAGATAGACTGAAAATAGTATTAAAAGTAGCTGAAGAATATGGATTGGAAATTAAAAAAAGTAAGTGTCAGCTTTTGAGAAAAAGGGTAGAATTTTTGGGATTCGTAGTGCAAGACGGTGAAATTCAACCTGGCGAAGCAAAAATCTTGGCAATAAAAAAATTCCCGGAGCCAAAGAACCACAAACAAGTACAATCTTACTTGGGCCTTACCGGATATTTCCGTAAGTTTATAGCAGGATATGCTAATATTGCAAAACCCCTAAGTGACTTGTTACGGAAGGATCAGGAATTTAAATTTGCACAAGAACAAAGACAAGCATTTGCGACACTGAAAGAAAAATTAATGTCTAAACCTGTTTTACATATCTATGAACAAGGTGCATACACAGAACTTCACACAGACGCAAGCAAACACGGCTATGGAGCGTGTCTTCTCCAGAGATCCAATGAAGATTCCAAACTGCACCCCATATACTATATGAGTAGAAAAACCTCACCTGCCGAGACGAAATACTCAAGTTATGAGCTAGAGGTACTAGCTATCATAAGAGCTATAAAAAAATTTAGAGTTTACTTGCTTGGAACCGAATTCAAAATAGTGACGGATTGTGACGCTTTCACACGGACGATGACAAAAAAGGATCTTACAACTAGAGTGGCAAGATGGGCACTAATGCTAGAGGAGTATAAATATCAGATTGAACATAGAAAAGGCACTCAAATGGCTCATGTGGATGCCCTCAGCAGAAACCCGATAGTTATGACGATTACTTTAGAAGACGGTGTGATACAAAAAATCAGACAAACACAAGAAAAAGATGAACACATTAAAACTATTAAAAAAATTTTGTCCACAGAAGAATATGAAGATTTTTATTTGGAACATGGCATTTTATACAAATACGAAAATGGATTGAAGTTATTGGTTGTACCAAAGAATATGCAAACAGAAATAATTAGGAAAGGACACGAACTAGGACATTTTTCTAGAAAAAAAACGGAAGAAGTCATCAATAAAGATTTTTATATACCGAAGTTGAAAGAAAAAGTGGAAACAATCATTTCTAATTGTATACCTTGTATATTAGGGAGTAGGAAGGAAGGAAAAAAGGAAGGACTCCTTAATTGCATACCCAAAGGGGAAGGACCATTGGATACTTACCACGCTGATCACTTAGGTCCCATGCAAACAACCAACAAAAACTATCAACATATTCTCGTAATCATCGACGATTTCTCAAAATTTATATGGCTTTACCCAACAAAATCTACGACGACAAAAGAAGTTTTGAATTGTCTTGAAAAACAACGAAAAGTTTTTGGAAACCCTTACAGGATAATAACTGACAGAGGAACAGCGTTTCGCTCTGAGGAATTTGAGAGTTACTGTCGAGAGGAAGATATAAAACATGTTTTAACTACTTGCGGAGTTCCACGCAGCAATGGACAAGTGGAAAGAGTTAACAGGACTCTTATTCCTGTTTTAACGAAACTCAGTTTGGAAGATCCTGGTAAATGGTACAAATATGTAGATAAAGTGCAGACGGCGTTAAACTCTACATATCAACGAAGCATAGGTACCACTCCTTTTGAAGTGTTGGTTGGAGTAAAAATGAAGAATAAAGATGACGTTCATGTTAAAGCCGCTATAGAAGAAGAAATTGTGAAACTCTTTTGTGAGGAAAGAAATGAGCTTAGAGAAAGAAGCAAAGAACAAATATTGAAGGTTCAGAAAGAAAACAAGAAAGGCTACAACTTGAGAAGAAGAAAAGCTAAAGCTTATAAAGAGAAGGACTTGGTCGCCATCAAAAGGACTCAGTTTGGTCCTGGTCTGAAGCTGAAAAGAAAGTTTCTGGGACCATATGAAATAGTCAAAGCAAAGGCGAATGATCGCTACGATGTGGCTAAAATAGGCAGCCACGAGGGACCCATGCGAACAACGACATGTGCCGAGTACATGAAACCTTGGACTGACTATGGCAGCGACGAATCCGAGTCGGATTCTGACCAGGATGGCCGAGTGTAGGGTCGACTCAATCCTTTATTCCCCACTATCAATACCCACTTCCAGTACAGTTTTTTACCCCTCTATTCCCCCCCAAGCCTAGTACGTCTGAACCACTTGAGATAAAGAGAGAACGCAATTATTTTACAAAGAGCGCCCCCTGTTTCTCGGTTGGCCCAAAGACCCACACAAAGGGAAAATAAGGTCAGTGACTGAGATCGATTAATAGAGAGAGTACCTATTTTTTTTATTTTTGACGAGCGCATACGATTCAAAGACGTTGGTCGTTTTTTGCGTAATATTTATTAGAAGACGTTTATTTTTGCTATCAAATCGATAATTAGAAGCCGCTTATTTTATTGTTAATTATGTGAAGTCTGTTTTCCCAATTAATGTGCTGGAATTAAAGTGTTTTTCTTGAGACTATCTGTGCCGTTTTTTCATTTTAACCCTAGACAACATATAAAACCCTACAGTATGTTCACCAACCACTACAAGAGGCATAGAGACAAGTCCTAATGCATAATAGATCAAATACATCAAAGAGAAGAAAATACTTCGTGCAAAATCCGACAACAATCCATAGCATCAATATTATGGAAGCAGCTACATACTCCAAACTCATGGTTAGCAATTACGCCTGAAAAAACAAAAATTGCCATTATTTGCGATGGAACCCGGGACGATGTGGCACTAAATCAAACAGCTATTATAGAAATAGCCTCTAATTGCCTTATTAAAACTAAGAAGACCATCCTCCTAACTCCTAAAAGGTCAGATACTGTCACTGTCTTAGAAGCATTCTCCAAACCCATACTACAAAATATATCATTGTTCCCAGTTATGCATGAAAGGGAAATCAAGCTAATTGACGAACCTGTAATTGATGCATCCAACAGGCTCAATGAATTCAGGAATGGAGAAATGAACATCAAACAACAACTTGAGTCGACGCATTGGGTAACAGTAAAAAAGCACCTCCTAGTCACGAACCTCAGTGCTACATTAGTAACTATCATTGTTGCTAGTTGCTATCACACTTATAGTGCTATTCATCAGGTTCTACAAAGGACGACAAAATAACAGCTCCAATAGAAGATGAAACAGAGATACGGCAGCCATTCTATTAAATACAATTAGAGCTGCCCAGCCAACCACCGAAGCTATTGTCCTCGAACCAGTATTGCCTCACGACAGCACTGAGCACTGATGGCATGGCAATAGAATGCCCAGAATGTCTAAATTCAAAATTTAGTCATAAAAAACCTTAAATTATATTTATCAAAATCATTACAAAAATTAATTAATTATTAGCGTCTAGGTCATCAACACTACACACCGCCAGTCGGTCACCAGGAAACATACGATCTAAAACAGACGCAGCGTCATCAAAAGTCTAATTGCCAAATCCTTTAATGTGGAGCACACAGCAGAATTTTGTCAGCAATTTATTCTTTTAATTAATTACCATTGTTTATGACGTTTGCTAAAGTTGCATTTTTTGTATATAAATAGTTGTTAATTGTTTAATAAAAATCAGTATTAATCCAACAGTGGTTTTACTCCCCAATAGGTACCAAACTTCCCGGGTGTACTAACCCAACCTACAAGCTACAATCAACAAACTACTATATAAGTGTTCCGAGCAGCCGCCTAAATTCCAAGACAGAAATTTACTATAAATATGAATGTATCGCGGGCTCTTACAAACTAATCCTAAATAGTTATTATAGTTTCTCTTCTTTTGAAGATGTGAATATTGTTAACAAAACACTTGTCGAGAAAAGTAATGTATTTTTGACTCTTGGTTAAACTATGTTCGATGTTTGATATCATGAAACCGTATGTTCCAACCCAGTTTTGAGTATTGAGCATTATCAAAATTATAGATCTTGAAACCTAGATATTTTACGTTGGGTTCTTAATTTTATTTGTTATTACAGAATAATCAATAAAACATATTTAGGTAATTCTATTACGTAATTTAGCTCCTTAAGTTGGTTTCATTCATGTTGAGGCGATCTACTTGAGTATAGAGTATACAATATAATGTCAAAAGTTTCGTTCCCTACACAGTGTGAAATCACATACGAGAAGCAAAAAAGTAAGTCAGGAAGTTTTGTCATTGCAAACTGTTGTTTGCTTTATCTTAACTCAAAATTAATTAGCAATAACTTTTGAATGGCCATGTATTTAAAAAAAAATGTATTGATTTATATAGTATTTGATTAAAGTTTATACGAACGAAACCACTATAAATATCTAATAAAAGATGAGCGTTCTGCATCTTTCATAAGATATATTCAAATATAGGTACAAATAAAAGTGTCTACCCTGTACATTTGTAACATTTTCAGTCTAACGGCTACATGTAAGTATATTCTAAACAATTTTGTCTAATAATTATGCCTTAGTATGGTTTGCTTTTTGTGTTTCAAAGTAAAATTTTCAAGGCGACGCTTGCAATCGGACTCTTATTCGCACGTCTATGGATGACCGTAGCTCCGAAACGACTCGAGGACCCCCCAATTTTTTTGCCAAAATTCGATCTACATAAGTACATAGAACTACAACATATAAAAAATTCAGAGATTTTGATCGAAACCTATTTTCAATGGTCCAAGTGCGGGGTCCTTTGCAAACCGAGCCGGTGAAACGAGGTTTGCAATCTCTAAGGCATAGGCGTATCCAGGGGGGGGGGGGGGGCTGCCGGGCTGCAGCCCCCCAAGGCAAGTCTAGACTATTTTTTTTATCAGCGTATTTTATGTGACATGCTCATTTTTTTGTATAAAAAAAATAGAAATAAAATTCATTTCTTTCTATAATAAGGTTTTTCTATGGCGGGCGCCTAATGCAGCAAGGGAATCAGTGCTTCATCTTAATTATCCTGCTTGTCCGAAATACTTCCTTCCTCAGGAGCTCGATTCTCCTTTCAGAGAGTAGAGCAGTAGAGCTCCCCGATAGAACGCATGTTTTGTTCTTGCCAACGTAATCGAAAAGTAAAAGAGAATGATAAAGACGAAAAACTTGTTCTCTCGGGGAGCTCTACTCCCTGACACGAGAATCGAAGCCCAGTGATGGGACACTTTAACGAATAGAGATATTTTCTCTATCTCTATTGATTGACGTGGTGTTTCTATTGATTTCGGAAACAGGAGAAGAAGACAGCAAGTGCATTAGCGATAGGGATAACGATCTTTATCCGGTACAGAGTGCCAGCTCAGGGTACCTATTCTTGAAACGAGGGACCAGCGTTCTCGTGAGAACGATTTCTCTGTCTTTCTCAATGACATGCAAATGATAATATCATTATGAGTAACACAGACGGAAAAGCTATTCTCATGAGAATGCTACTCCCCTATTTCAAGAATAAGGGCCCAAGAGAGAAGGTGCTCCGTGAACAAAATTTCTCCTCCTTATAAAAAAAAATCGAATAAGTGGCCCGATGCGAAAAATTTTTTCGCCCTGCAAAAAAAAAATGGCGCGTAACATTTGAGTATGTTACAGGTCAATTCCTGACAAAAATAGGCAACTTCCACATTTTTAAACTATTTTGTTAGTCATTCATCAAACGAATTTTCAAACTGCTATGAAAACGCCGGATAGGAAAGGGACGTCACTTTCCCAAACATGCGAGGATGCCGAAGTTCTCATTAGTAAACCATTCCAAAATATGGCTGATAAGAAACCTGGCTATCTAGTAACATGATCCTGAAATATTCCGTCCTTCCTAATGTGGCAACATGCGCATGAAGGCTGTGGTCAATGAGAGGCACGTGAAAACGGACTAATGTGCGCTAGTCCGTTTTCACGTGCTTTTTTTTTGGTCAACACTTTTTGTTAACATAGCCCCCCCAAACCAAAATCCTGGATACGCCAATGCTCTAAGGGCGGTAATAACCTTATTACCATACGTATTATATACAGTATTTTATCTACAAGCGTGCGGTAACAAAATATCCGAAAAAAAATTAAAAAATTACCTACAGCCGTGCGGAAAAATCGATTTTCCGCACTGATATGTCAAAAAAAAAAAGAAAAATTTTACATTTTTTCGCCTGTAGGAAAAATATTGTACCTAACACTTGCGGAAAAATTCATTTTCCGCACTTGTTAGGTAAATAGCTATTACCTATGAGCATCTACATTTCCAAAAAAAGCATTTATAAAATTAATTAATGAATCAGATTAATTATTGAAATTAGATAAGATTTAAAAATGTTCAAAAATCCATTTTCTGAAAAAAAGAGGATTTTTGATTATAAATATCAAATTCTACTTTACCGCACACTATGCGGTAAAGTGCACTTTACCGCACACTTTGATTCTACTTTACCGCATACTATGCTGTAAAGTTAACTTTACCGCACACTATGCGGTAAAGTGATACTTTCCATTTGCAAATACGTGCGGCAAAGTTCACTTTACCGCACGCTCGTAGATAAAATAATAAATGAACAAATTGCTGACAAAATTCTGTTGTGTGCTCCACATCGAAGGATTTGGTAATTAGACTTTTGATGACGCTGCGTCTGCTTTAGATCGTATGTTTCCTGGTGACCTACTGGCGGTGTGTAGTGTTGATGACCTAGACGCTAATAATTAAATAATTTTTGTAATGATTTTGATAAATATAATTAAGGTTTTTTATGATTAAATTTTGAATTTAGACATTCTGGGCATTCTATTGCCATGCCATCAGTGCTCAGTGCTGTCGTGAGGCAATACTGGTTCGAGGACAATAGCTTCGGTGGGTGGCTGGGCAGCTCTAATTGTATTTAATAGAATGGCTGCCGTATCTCTGTTTCTTCTTGTATTGGAGCTGTTATTCTGTCGTCCTTTGTAGAACCTGATGAATAGCACTATAAGTGTGATAGCAACAATGATAGTTACTAATGTAGCACTGAGGCTCGTGACTAGGAGGTACTTTTTTTATTGTTACCCAATGCGTAGTTTCAAGTTGTTGTTTGATGTTCATTTCTCCATTCCTGAATTCATTGAGCTTGTTGGATGCATCAATTACAGGTTCGTCAATTAGCTTGATTTCCCTAACTGGGAATAATGATATATTTTGTAGTATGGGGTTGGAGAATGCTTCTAAGAAAGTGACAGTATCTGACCTTTCAGGAGTTAGGATGTTCTTCTTAGTTTTAATAAGGCAATTAGAGGCTATTTCTAGAATAGCTGTTTGATTTAGTGCCACATCGTTCCGGGTTCCATCGCAAACTATGGCAATTTTTGTTTTTTTCAGGCGTAATTGCTAACCATGAGTTTGGAGTGTGTAGCTGCTTCCATATTATTGATGCTATGGATTGTTGTCGGATTTTGCACGAAGTATTTTCTTCTCTTTGATATATTTGATCTATTATGCAATTAGGACTTGTCTCTATGCCTCTTGTAGTGGTTGGTGAACATACGAAAACATTTTCTGCAATGTTCAAACTGTTGCTCAACTCATCTTCAGATATTTGGAAGTATAGCTGTGAATCATAATCTATTGCTAATACTTCGTTTGGAATATCCAGGATCCAGTATGACTCTTTTTCTGTTTTTAATGGAATTGGAATTGATCTGATTAGCATAAATTCGTTGTGTTCTATCATCACAAAATATCCATAGATGTGGATGAATTCTTCACTGTGTTCCACTTTGGTCTGGAGCACAGGATAAGATATTATCTCGATATTGGACGGAATTTTTCTTGATGCAGATGCTATTATCTCTTCAACGTGGGTCGGAGATATTAGATCATATAGGTGGTCTTTATGGTAGTGAACATCTAACAATCGTCTATAATAGTCCAGAAGTTCATCTATGTAATTGGAGACAATTTGGTATGAACTGAGAACGCGAATTGTTAGTTTATTTGCATCCACCGTTCGATACCATATTTTCATTTCATTTATCGAAGCAATGCCTCCATTGATTTTTTCCCGGAATCTCTGGAGTTGATTGTTGATTCTGGATTCGGTGTCATTGAAAGTAGATAGAGCATAGAGCATGTAGCATGAATTTGGTTTGATGGGTGGATGCCTCGATAAGCTCCTTCTGGTTTTTGTCTAATTCGTCAATATTCATGTTGATTCATCGTTTACTCCAAGCACTGCGGTTGATAGTTTTCCCAAAACTCCCCTTTTTTCACGTTTGGATACCACAGTTTGTAGTCCGTTTTGTATCCATTGAAATTGTTTTTCCTTTCCTTTTCTTTTAAATGATGGATCAGTGACATGCATTGTGTGTTCATTTCCATTGATTTCACTTGCTGACAGAGGTCATGCATGTGCAACTCTTATGGCGCAATTTGTTCTGCTAAAAGCTTGCGACTACAGACGGCAGAGGCGCTGTCGTCCAATGCTGTTGTCAGATTTATAAATAAAAAGTAAAGATTATTGTTTATTTGTTTTAAAAAAGTTTCCAACAATGAAAAAAAAAGTCGTGTACCTCGCTGACATATAATTGCCAGTAGTACGATTTGAAATTACATTTCTTTTCCAAAACAAATATCCCATGCTTTTGACATATGGCAGCGTCGCTCCACTTTTACTTTTTCATCATACTTTGACAAATTTTGACATATTCCATTTTTATTCAATAATTTGAATCAGAGATTGACAATTTTCTCCGTTCAAAGCAAAATGGTTTTTTCTTGTTGTGTGGGAATGTGTGAAACCCGAGGGAATAGAGTAAAAATGCATCGAATGCCGAAAAATGATGAGCAGGTATGTTTCAATCCCTACATTATACCGAAATCGGGATTTTACCTCCTGTAATTTTACCACTCTAACTTTTCTTTCTATTTAGGTGTTTATTTTATGCCTGCAAAACGTTCACAATCAAAAAATCTTATTGGTTGTAGGTAACTATTATTGATTGTATTGATATCATACTGTATAGTTAATAAAGTAATTCAAAATTGTTATTTTTGTATTTAATACATGGATTAATTAGTATGTTACTCTTCGGTATGTAATCAAGAAACTGTTTATCATAATTTTATTTCCACTAGAAACATATTAAATTGTTCAGTGCTAGTGGCAATAAAAAATGATAAACGGATCCTAAAGAAAAAAATAATAAATTTAAAAAGGAGCGCTTCCCGCGCTCTCAAGTTGCTGACTACACACGCGAGAGGGCGCTGTAATCAGGAACAAAATGTTTGTATTGAGTTGCCTATCTATATTATAGGTTCGAGAGAGTTTTGTATCCCTTATCTATGGACAGAGGTCGTCTAATTGATATATTGCACCTTGAACGTTCATGGAATCGTTTATTATTTTATTTTTCTCATTTTTAAAGGGGGTGTGCGCCAAAAATTAAAGTTTTAGTGTAAAAAAATCTAAGAATAACTGTTCAAACCTCGTTATTCTACGATAAACCATCACTGAGATATACCGCTTTAGAGCGTGTGTGACGTCACGAGAGCTTCGTCCAGCCGCGCTCCGCATTGTTAATTTGATTGTTCCTGGCACGCGTGAGTAGTTTTTGTTTAGATTATTGCAGGTGACACAGGAAAAACATATGTAAATTCAATTTATATTCACTTTCTCGTGCTTCGCTTGAGCTTTCGTGACGTCATAGTGTGAGATTCGGTACCTTCATAGAGCCATATCTTCAGTATTATTTGTCATAGAGGCGTGCGGTTTTCACCGTTATTCTTAGATTTTTTTCCTCTTTTTTTTTGATATGGAGTCGTTTTTTTGGCGCACACCCCATTTAAGGTCAACTCTGAAAGTGCCCCTGTCTATTCGTGCATGTCCCATGTGCTCAATGTACAGTCCTGGTTGAGGATAATGTATCGAATATTGATTTGCTTTGGACCCTTGAAGCATCACAATGAATAGAATGGCGATCAATATCTTTTTCCAATGCTGTCTTGAGCTTCGTTTGTCATTGTTGTGGACTAGCTGTTGTTCAGTCTCGGCACTTGACAATATTGGAATTAGGTGATGCGTAGATCTCTTGATCGGGCCTCCTTCTGCTCTCTTTATAGTAACCACTCTAACAGCTGCGTCTTTACCTGGATGCAGTTCAGTGATTCTTGCTAGTGGCCATTTGCTTGGGTTGATATTCTGATCCTTTACTAGAACTAAATCTCCAATTATGAGTGAATCCTGGTGATTCTTCCACTTGTAACGCTGCTGAAGTTGGTGGAGATAGTAATTTGTCCAGCTCTTCAGAAATCTTTCTTAATTTTCCAAGGGCGGTTTAAAGGGGGGTAGAGGGGGTAATTACCCCCCAGAAAAAGATTTTTTTTATACATTTATCAATTACAACAAAATTTCAACAAAAGACAGGTTCTACAAAGTACCTAAAGCATTAAAGGCATCGTATAAATATGACAGGCTCACCCACAGTACCGACGTACCTTATTCTATACAGTGAGATAAAGGGTAAAGTGCGACAACTGAATGAACCTGTGTGGAAGAAATGCGGGCAAAACCCTCCTGATTGGCCCGAGATTAAATATACATATACGCGGGTCGTCGCGTCAGGGTAACCGCAATTTTCGCAATGCACCACGTCGGGGACCCGTCGCGTCGTATAGTATAGGTTTTCGTTTTACCGTCTGCTTCTTCATACGTTGCGTCCATTTGTTGGTTTTTGTTCACACATGCAAACTGCGATTTTTTAAAAAAATATTAAATATTTCAAAAACAGTTAGGTTTTGGTATAGGTGATTCCTAACAAAAAGTATGTAGGATTTTTACAACGATCCATTAATGTACTGAAACATAGGGTGCTCCATTTAAAAATACCAAAGTTTTTCGCATACCCCATTTGCGGACCATCCCTCGGAGCACCCTGTATATTTAAAAATATTTTTAACTAATGCACCTTAGAGAATCAAACAACTTTGTAAATTAATTATTTTTCTTGCATCACCCTGTAAGGAGATATCGTCCGATATCGCACTAAGTAGACACCCTGTATAACTATTTTGACTGCATCGGGATACAGTTGAGGCGTGTTTTTTGAACGATTTTCGGATGCAAATTTGGGTAATTTTCCTTTCATCCATTACCTCCCCCAGAAAACCATGTATGGACCGCCACTGTAATTTTCTGCACTAGTTTCCATCTTCCAACAACGTCCGAGTTTATGTTTGTAGTTATTGGATCGGGAAAAGACATAATTTCTCTCCCAATTAGAAAATGACCTGGAGTTGATGTTGCTAAATCATCTGGATCATCTGATAATGGGCACAGAGGTCGAGAGTTAAGGCAAGCTTCTATTTGGTAAGTTAATGTAGTCATTTCTTCATAAGTAAGTGGTGTATCACCAATTATTCGGTACTTCATAGACTTGACGCCAGCTTCCCATAATCGTCCAAAGTGAGGAGAAGCTGGGGGAATGACGTGCCATTGGGTTCCACTTGCAACTAATGTATCTTGGATCTCTGACTTCTGTATTGTATTGTAAATTTCATCATGTAGTATCTTACTGGCTCCTATGAAGTTGGTACCTTTGTCACTATATAGATGTGCACATCTTCCTCGTCTAGAAATAAATCGCCGGAAAGCTGCCAGGAACGTGTCTGATGACATATCACTGACAACTTCTATGTGAATTGCCTTTGTAGCAAGACAGACAAAGATTGAAATATACCCTTTATAGAATTTGTACCCTCTGCCCTTTGTAGTTTTGATTTGGATAGGTCCTGCGTAGTCGACACCGGAATGTACGAATGGGTGCGACGGTGTTATTCTGGAAACTGGAAGATTTCCCATCTGTTGCTCGATTCTCGATTGTTCGCGCCTTGAATCGCAAGCATCTCACACAGTGGCTAATAATCGTCTTTACTCTACGTTTTCCATTTATTATCCAGAAACGGCCTCTTGTATAGGATAATGTCAGCTTATTGCCTCCATGTAGTGTATTCGCGTGAGCGTTCAATATTACTAGCTTTGTCAGGTGACTCGCATAGGGTAAGATAATTGGATGTTTGCTATCGTAACGTAACATATAGTTTTGTAATCTTCCTCCAACTCGTAAAACTTCTTTGTCGTCCAGCCATGGAGTGAGATTGAGAATTTTGCTATTACTGTCTAGCTGAGACCCTTTTTTCAGCTTTTGTATTTCTGCTTTGAAATGTTGGATCTGATCAATCTTGACTAGGTGTCTTAGAGTGTCTGCCATTTCATCAACTGTGAGTAGAGTGTACGGATTCGTTTGTCTCCTGCAATTTTGAATAAATCGTCTGCAGTATGATACAACTCGAATCATGTGGTTTAATGAAGAAAATCGCTCTATAATTTCATTTTTGGACTCATTGCTTTTAGTTGCAATTGTAACATGGTTACACGTTCTGGCCTCCTCTGTGGTGACTGATATCTGGTCCGTCGGTGTTATGGTACTCGATTTCAACCACGATGGACCAATCCACCACATTGTATGATTTTTTAATAGAGTTGGGCTTATCCCTCTTGATATAATATCCGCTTGGTTGTCGTCGGTTCGCACGTGATGCCAATGTTGATGCGGAATAAGTTTGTTGATTTCTGCTACTCGGTTGGCTACAAAATTCTTCCACCTGGACGGGTTCCCTTTTATCCATGATAGTGCTATTGTAGAATCTGACCACGCATGTAGGGGGGTATCTTGTAGTGATAAGGTTGTAGCAGTCTTTTTTAGTAAATGTGAAAGAATCACTGCAGAACAGAACTCTAGTCTTGGCAACGTAACTTTCATTCTTGCTAGTGCTACTTTGGATTTAGCTGTTAGCAGAACTATTTGTGTTTCATCCAGGGAATTCTTGACTTTCATGTAAACTACGGCTTCATATGCCTTCTCGGAGGCATCGCAAAAGCCCTGTAGTTCCACGTGACTGTTTTTTACCTGGTAGGTCCACCTGGATATGGTAATTTTCTCGACACTCTTTAGTTCTGTTCGGAAAATTTCCCATTTGCTCTTAATGGAGAGTGGCACAGGATCATCCCATTTTAGCTCTTGCAGCCATAATTCTTGGATAAGGAGCTTCGCCCTGATGATTATTGGAGCTAACCATCCTAGTGAGTCGAATAACTTAGCAACTTCTGAAAGAATGCTCCTTTTAGTAATGTTATCACTGGTCGATATTTCAGTTTTTAATCTAAATGTGTCATTATACGGAGCCCAGTGGATACCTAGAGACTTTCTCATGTCATCTTCAGTTATTTCCACGGCTGATTGATCTCTAAGTTCATTTGGAAGTGTCTGTAGTAACTCTCGTTTGTTGCTGGACCATTTCCGCAACGTGAACTCTCCTCGTTGAAACATTTTGATGAGTTCGTCTTGTAGTGATAGAGCTTCTTCTATAGTGTCAGCACCTGAGAGCAAGTCATCGACATAAAAATCTTTCATTGCTGCTCTAGATGCATTCGGAAAGTTGCATCTCGCGGGCAAGCTTTTGCTATGTTTTAATTGCTAAGTATGGTGCTGTTGTCGTCCCATAGGTTACAGTTGTTAAGCAGTAATGAGTGTGGTATTATCAAATCTCCATAAGATTTTCTGATACTTCAAATCATCAGTGTGAATTTTTATCTGCCTGTACATTTTTTCAATGTCAGCTGTTATCACTACTTTATGTGACCTCCAGCGTAGCAGTATATCTGACAGTTCTGGCTGTAGTCTGGGACCTGCATACATAGTATTGTTGAGGCTCAATCATGAATGAAGAAGTTTTACTGGAAGCATCAAAGACCACCCTTAACTTCGTTGTAGTGCTGGATTCTTTGAACACCGGTTGATGTGGGATAATATATTGATGCTGTAGTTCTGTATGTGGAAGCATTTCCATGTGCCCAAGGTTAAGATATTCTTGCATAAATTCCTTATAGGCGATTTCTAATTCTTTGTCACTGCTCATTCTTTTCTCTAATTGAACCAGTCGTGCGACGGCTCGTGATCTAGAAACTCCTAATAGACTCTCTTTTCCATTGAATGGAATTCTAACTGTGTATGTTCCATCTGTATTTCTTGTAGTAGTAGCATCGTAATGTTGTTCGCAATATTGATCATCTTCTGATAATGGAAGTGTTTGTGAGACCTCTTCAACTTCCCAAAATTTAGTTACTTGTTTATCTTCTTCGATACATGTTATCATGCTGACAACTTGTAGTTTGTTTCCAGAATTTTTTGTTAGGTTTCCGGAAAGAATCCATCTTAATTCTGTTTGTTGGCCAAGGAGACCATCTTCAGTTTTTCGTATGCGTTCCAAGATTAGCTGGCATATTCTCGGGCTCCGAGAAGTATATCTACTGGACCAGGTTTATAGAATGTTGAATCAGCAAGGACGTCGTTCTTCCATTGTAATATGTCTACGTCAAGGTCTACTCCAGGAAGAGTTCGTGTTGGTTTAGGAAGAACGATTCCGAGAACATCAAGTTGGAAATTGCTGGAAATTCTCGGCTTAATTAGTAGTTGTAACTGGGATTTTGACACTTGTGGTTCTGCTGCGCCAAGCCCTGTAATTTTTGCTTGAATTTTCTGTCTCGGCAGGGCAAGTAGACTTGCAGCCTCTTCGGTTATAAATGCTGATTTGGAACCAGAGTCGATGAGAACTCTCAAATTTTCATAACTTCCATAAGCATTTCTAACTTTAATGAGTGTTGTTGCCAGGAATACCATCTCATCTTGTCGGCTTATATGGCTTGTTTTTGTTTCGGTTCTTTGATCATTTTTGAACGCTGATTTTCTGGAGTGCTGTGGTCTAAAAGAATCGACGTGTATCGAAGTATGTATGATGCTGGTTGTTGCAAATATGGCATTTCATTGACGAATTGCATTTGGATTTATAGTCATGGTTCAAGCAGTTCAAACATAGTTTTTTTTCTTTGGCAGCTTTTAGTCGAAGTTCTGATGATAAGGCTTTGAATTTTGGGCATTGGTAAATCATGTGGGCTTCATTGCAGTACTTGCAAATATCAGTACTTCTGGCATTGTCATTATTGTTTGAGTTGGGGCGAGTTTTATTCTGTGTGTCTGAAATTGCTTCTAATGATTGGAATCTTGGCTTGAAGAAATTTTCTTATTTCAACAAAGTCCTGTATTTCATAGGGCTTGCTTAGCGATTGTTCGTAAAGCTTGTTGGTTTCATGATCCCATTTTCTGCAGATGATGCGACTGATCATAGGACCCGAATTGGAAGTATCGATACTTAGATTATTTATGGCTTCAAGACATTCCACAACTGTATCGTGAAGCTGTTTAATCTTGAATGATGATTCGTGATTAATTACTGGAAGATCCAAGATCCTATCTAGTAGTTTGGAGACTATAAGTCTGCTGTTGCTGTATCTGTCTTTGAGAATATTCCAAGCAGGGCCATAGTTAGTTTCTGCTATAGACAGGTGCTGGATCAGTCTTCCAGCTTCCCCTCTCACACGCGTTTTAAGATACTGCATTTTCTCTATTGTCGTAATTATTGTTGGATTTTCATGAACCACTTTGATAAAATGTCTCGAAATGTGACCCACTCTTCATATCGGCCTTCAAAAATCGGTAGTTTGATTTGAGGTAATGTTATGTTGCATTGTTTCACAACTTGTTCTACTCCTTGAATCTTGTCCTGGAGACTTTGTACTGTTTTTGTACCGTTTTTCAAGGTCTTGAATGGGATTTTTGATAGTACTGTGAATTCCCTGAACCTGAAGCTCGATGTATATTTCAAAGATAACGTCCCATTGCTTGGATAGCATCTCTAATAGAAACTGGTAACGGTTGCGAGACTGCTCACTGATTAGGTCGTTTGAGATGTCCCTTAAGGTTTGACTTATTTGGTTCATTCGGACCTCTCCTTCTTTCAAACGATTTTTCGGTGCCTGATACTATGGTTTAGATCGTAATATGAGGCTCCTTGTTGTGCGAGTGGTTTGGTTGCCTGACGAAGCTTTGGTTTGGAATCGGTAATGTGTTTTGTGATTTCTTGGAATAATTCCTGTAGTTGACGAAAATAATCGTCTGTAAAATACGGATGCGTCGGAATGTCAAACTCTATAAGTTGTTTATGGTTTTCTTCAATGTTTTCCCAAATGGACTCAACTTCGGCAGTTTTTCTGAGAAAATGGGGGTCCTTTTTGTAATTGGAAAATAGAGTTTTCAACTTTTTGCCCAAGGTTTCTTGTGCTTTAGCGATTTCTTTGGCTTCTTCCATCTTGGATTTTGCCTACTGCTATTGGTTATCTGCTCTTTTTTCTCTTCTTTGTGTAGGTATGTTCCGGCTTCTTATTACTTTAACTTCAGGACCTGGTGGTTTTTTTCTTTTTTTTGCTGCTATCTGCTGATATCTGAACTGATTTCTTTGTTCTGTTCTATTGAGGATGGGATACTGCAACCAGACAAGGCACTTGCTACAGCGGGAAGGAATGTATGTGTAGGTGCTGTAGACCGGTGTCTAAACGTAAACCCCGAAGGGCGCGAGTGTATGTGTATAGGTTAAAGGATAGGAATGAAGGGAGAACAGTTGCGGAGGGCTGGTTTTCAACCTTTATCTTCTTTTTGCTCGAAGGACCAATGTAAATTCCTGTCTTGGAATTTAGGCGGATGCTCGGAACACTTAGTAGTTTGTTGATTGTAGCTTGTAGGTTGGGTTAGTACACCCGGGAAGTTTGGTAACTGGGGAGTAAAACCACTGTTGGATTAATACTGATTTTTATTAAACAATTAACAACTATTTATATACAAAAAATGCAACTTTGACAAACGTCATGAACAATGATAATTAATTAAAATAATAAATGAATAAATTGCTGACAAAATTCTATTGTGTGCTCCACATCGAAGAATTTGGTAATTAGACTTTTGATGACGCTGAGTCTGCTTTAGTCAGTGTTGATGACCTAGAGGCTAATAATTAATCAATTTTTGTAATGATTTTGATAGATATAATTTAAGGCTTTCTTTTATGACTAAATTTTGAATTTAGACACCCTGTATTGAAAGTGAATTGTTATGTCAATCACGAATAATGTCAACAGTATTTTCCACACGAGTGCTGAAAGTACTTTTAGCACACGTATTGAAAGTACTTTCAGCACGCGTGTGATATTTAGCGCTTTTCAAAGAACCAGCTACTGCGAATTTTGTCATTTTCGTATGTGGTCGTAGGAAAAATGGCTTTTCATATCCAAAAAAAACGCTAATTGGAACATTTCTTTCATTATACATACAGGGTGTCCGGAAAGTCAACGATAATACTGAAAGGGCTGATGCAGCAACTCATTAGCATCCAGAAAAACATAATATGTTAGTAAAAAATCAATGGTTTTCGAGACATGGTCACTTTAAAAAAATTCGCTAAAATCGTCCTTTTAGATCAGATTTTCGAGTGTCACCTCAAAATTTTCATTATTCTTAGATTTTGAATTCAGTTTTGCAACGGTGAATGAACATTTCATTTGTCATAGACCAACATTAAAAGTCAAAGCTCAAAACATTTACTAAAAAATCTTTTTTAAAGTGAAGTATCAGAAGTATTCACTTTAAAAAGATTTTCAAGTAAATGTTTTGTACTTCGTCTTCGAATATAGGTCTATGACAAATGAAATGTCTATTTACCATTGCAAAATTGAATTCAGAATCTAAAAATAATGAAAATTTTAAGGTGACACTCGAAAATCTGATCCAAGTGGACGATTTTAGCGAATTTCATTAAAGTGACAATATCTCGGAAACCATCGATTTTTTATTAAGGTCATATTATGTTTTTCTCGATGCTAATAAGTTGCTGCATCAGTTCTTTCAGTAATATCGTTGACTTTCCGGACACCCTGAATATGCTTTTTTTGGGAGATTTTCAAATTGGCACATACAACAGATAGGTGGTACTTACCAGGGTTGGAAAAAACCCGGGTTTTTTTGAAAAAGTACAACCCGTCGGGTTTTTTTTGGGTTTTTTTGGGTTTTTATGGGTTTTTTGGGTTTTTTCGGGCTTCCCGAGGGTTTTCGTTTTTTTCTTCAAAAAGTATTACAAAAATTATGACTTTTGTTGCAAAAATAAAATATCCTTACAAAATGAAGCAAGCCACTTGATAGCTTTGTTCCAACCCAGCAGGAAACCGTAATATTACCGTCAAAATTTTGCGCAAAACCTGAAGTTTTTGCGTAGAAACCGAAATTCGTATACAGAGTAGTTCCGGAATCGTTCTGGGACGGTTTTTTGACGGGCTGGAACAAAACTGATATAAATAATTACACTTGCCATCAGTGCACTGGACCACGTCTCTGGGTGGCTAGCCCAGAGACTCCGTGTTATGTAGAATTCTTGTAGAATTCTACATATCGACAGGATTCTATAGACTCGGCTCATTCGATATGTCGAAATCTAAATCCTACATGGCACGAAGTCTCTGCCCAGACCTCCACGCCAAACTTCAATAGCGAACAACCGGGGACTGGCGAATCATCGGGGAATCCCTGATATTTCCTGTGAAAATGACGCTCATTCAACTGAAAATTTACTATTTTTAAAATAACCCAAAAAAACCAAATAATGGTGGGTTTTAGTAATTGAAAAAACCTGAAAAACCCCACTGGGGAACCTGGGGAAATTCTATGCCAACCCTGGTACTTACCTAGCCGGAAATAAAATGAGCCAAATCGGCACAAACTTGAGGTCGAGAAAAACCCCTTTTCTTCTAATCCGAAATGAGATACCCACTTTACCAAACTCATTAAAATGCATGTTACCTGTGACCCTTCTCAACAGGCCGATGCACATTAAAACCTCATCACAGGTCAAATTTGCATATTATTATACTTTATAGTCAGTCGAGTTCAAGGGTTTCACAATAGAAAATAACCGATTTTGAATGCTTTTGTGCATATACCTACTTATTATATGTCATAAGAATTTAAAATTGGTCACTATTATTGTTTCGTAGAATATGTGATAAAATGGAAATTTCAGTTTTAAGAACAGAGACAGCTGATAAATAACAGACAATAGGCTCAATAGAGATACTATTTGGTTCCTTTGAGTAATGGCATCAATGTTCATCTCTTTTTCCCTCAAATCACAAAAAAACCAATTGCAAATTTGCGATATTGAATCATATGCATAAATCACAAGCATATGCTTTTGCTTGAATTTTTTGAGATAAACATATTCAGCTTTAATACAGCAAAAAAAAACGGAGGAAGAGTAGAGTAAAAGCATTCGCTACACTTTATTCATATGACTGATTGTCCATATGAGAATATGCATTTTTTTGTAGGAAAGAAAAAACACTATAAAGCAATAAATAGTGGATCTAAAAATGGACAAATTTGTTAGCTTGGTAAATAAACAAGTTTATTTATGTTGGTTTTAGTCTTCGACTTTTAGTTATCGAGCTCTGAACTATCTAGATACATTGTTTTGTTTATTGTTTGGTTTCGACTTGTGGAAGCAGGGTCAAAGGGAATTTCTCATCAAGCTCGTACGATCGGCGAGGCAAGTCTTTAGCTTATTAATAACGTAAACATTACTTATCTTCATGACTTTTAAAAAAATGAATAACCATATTTCCTAAAATGTGTTTTGAGAATCAATTTTCAAAAATAGTCAATGAAAAGGGCCAAAAAGGGAATTTGTAAGAGTTTATCAGTTGGTTGAAAATTGGGAAAATACCTATATTTTTGAAAATCGATTCCACAAACAGTATATCATCATCATCAACTTTTAGTTTAAGAACAAGAAGACCGAGACATCCACCACACATTTTGCAAAAACTGTATGGGTACATTTTGCATAATATTGAAAGGCCGGAGTGTAATAGAAAATGTCACGTAAACAGTAGTTAAGTATTATCATTATTTGGTACAAATAGGATAGTTTACGAATGTTGGGTAGGTACCTATTTCAAGGAAAGGGAGATTATTGAATTTAAATTTAAGTGTCTGTTCACAGGTAATCAATCCGAATTTGGAAAACAATGCAAAGTCTTGGAAAAACAGAAAAAAAGGGGTGGGTTTTAGGGGCCCTGGTACTGCAATCCTATTGGTTAACTTTGAAATATTACCTGTAATTCATTAGGAATCTAAACAGTACCTACGCAGAAACCTTGTTTAAACTCTTCTTTCAGTGTTTCCTGAGATACTTTACATGAAAGTAGCAGACACTGACAGTGCAAGTGTGCCTTATTTTTCTGTGCATTAACTAGAGCTAAAAAATGTTTAATCCCGATAACTTTTTGGATGATCACGAAATCAAAAGTTTCTTTGACAGCTTACCTCAAAATACACCGCCGTTCAGAAATACGGGAGTTCTATATGAGGATATAACTCCTTGTACATCACCGGAGAGTAGTTGTTATTCTAACGATGAACTGGTAAGCAAAACATAATTTTTATAATAGGCAGTATTATTGTATGTTGTTCTATACGGCTGTTTTTAAAATATTATTTTATTTTTAGTACTATCAAATGCCGCATTCGCAAGTATGGCAACTATCTCAACAGAACCTCTCATGTAAGTAGTTTTTTTTTTTTTGTATTACATAATCAGAAATTGGAGGTTGTTCTAAATGCTGGTTCAGTTGAATTTAAAACATTTTTATAATATGTGCCAATAGATATTGCGGAGAGGAAAGGACTGATGACTTCACAGTTATTTGTTCCTTTTGTATAACATAGCTTTTTCAATTTCAACCACCCAGTGTCTGACAAAATGATTAGTCAGTTCAGGCATACAGAATGCGTCAAAAAAGTGCAGCAGTGTTAAGTTATATTTTTTTAAATGGAACACTCTATATTGTGCTCTTAGTTGTTAGTCCCGTTCAACCTGATTTCAACGATATACGGTTTGATATGTTTATCTCCAATAGTGAGGGAAAGATCCGAAAATCCCTTCCTAGGTCTCTCATGTTATTTTTTTTTAAATAATAATAGTAATAGAAAAAACAAAATCGCATTGGAAAATGGAGAAACGTAGGCAACTTTGACTTAACTAACAACTGTATGCAACATCCTCTTTTAACTTAAAAGCGCTTTTTGAAACGCCACTGTCATAAATTTTTATTGCTTAGAATACAAATTTTTAAAAGTGACCAGTTTTAGAAACCGCTTTTGAGTTAGTTAAAAGAGGATGTTGCATACAGCTGTAAGATATTTGGATTTATCATTTCACCTTGTATATTAATGATTAAAATTTGAACAATAAAATGTTTATTGTGATAGACATATCAAACCGTATATCGTTGAAATCAGCTTGAAAGGGACTAACAAATAAGCGAACAATTCATTTAAAAAAATATATCTTCACACTGCTGCACCTTTTTGACGCACCATGTATGCCTGAAACTGACTTATACTTAAAAACTTCAATTTCTTGAAACTTTTGAATTTGACACTTTTGTCAAAAATGTAAAATGAAAAAGTTAGAAGGGAGTGACATTTATAATAGATCACCCTGTACCATCGTTGCCAAAACGATAGTATAGAAATCTGATAGATATTTGAACAATTTCATTTACAAATTGTAATAACTTATTCGATTTTTTTTGACCTCCTTGAACTATATTTAATTTCACGCAATGATGATTTCAAAAGAACGAAACGTCGAGCGAGGTCGAATATGGAATTTAGCATCCCATCCATCATACAGGGTGTATATTTTAAGTGATACGACTATTGCTAAATCCGAAACGGTAAGAGCTATAAGGTCGGTTAAGTTAGTAAAAATTTGCCTTTTTTGATGCCCACTCAAGAATTGTATTGCCAAATTCCTTTTAGTTTATAAAATACAGGGTGATTTCTAAGAAACGCCTAAAAATATTTTATCAATTACATATTTCGAAAACCATTGATTTTCGAGAGACAATTTGAATTTGAAAGTTTTATAACTTTTTTCGCTCTACAAAATGGCATCTTCAAAATTCAAATCCGACGTTCCGTGATCGAGCTACCATCATCAACTTCATTTTTTTTAATATGGATCTGGATTTTTTGTGTCATTTTTACTATTCTCTCCTTAACGATATACCTCTCCAGTATGATTGGCCGACGTTTCTGCTCTAAAAAGTGATCATTAGTGATTTTTACCAAAATTTTACCTTAATTCGGCCCTAGTTATGAACCTGTATTCCATAAACTAAAAAGAATTTGGCAACACTTTAAACGAGTCTTGAATGGGCATCAAAAAATGCAACTTTTTTGTAGTTTAACCGACCCTGTAGCTCTTACCGTTTCGGATATAGCAAAAGTAGTATCACTTAAAATATACACCCTGTTTATTTGGCTGATTCTGATTCTGGAAAGATTTTTTTAAACAAATTTGACAAAATAAGAGGTGATTTTAATCATCTACAACATAGCGATATCGATGTTTAAATCCATCCATGTTTCGTTCTTTTGAAACCATCATCAGGATTTGAGGAGGTTAAAAGTAAATAAAAAATGCAAATTCTTACAATGTAATAATAGAAAAGGGTCTTAAGTGCAAAACAAGCAAATTCCGTTATTTTGATAATAATTTACGTAACAATTGCGTCATTTTCTTAATTTATATTCAAACTAGCGTAATTGTAACATATCATAATCTTAAAATAAGCATCGAAACATGATAGTTGTACAGGGTGTCCCATTTTAGTTGAACTTAAGGGATAATTCGGTTGTTATTATTTAAAAGAATGCGATTTTCGCGAACGTTAGTTACTTTTTTGTCAAACGAAAGATGTCGTCAACAGAATAATCTGCGTCCTTTTGTTTTTAATAAAAAACTTTTTTTTTTTTGAAAAACTTAGCACCCTGTATCTCGGAAACAAAGCGTTTCCGGACCTACACTGTGGGCCAAATTTATTTGGAACCCAATTTAGCCCTGAATAACTTTTTTTTTATTTGGCGGATTTTTGTGAAATTTTATGTGAATATTAAGGGGGACTTTTCTTAATTGTAGAAAAAATATATAATCAAAATATATAGGGGGAGCCAAGTAAGAAGCAGTATTTTGATTCGCTGCCTTTGGGGCCGTTGCAAAATTAAATTTTCCACTCTAAAACTATATAAATTATTTGAAAATATTAAGAAATTATCGGAAAAGAGGCTATGAAAAAATATTTCGAAAAACTTCAGGTTTTGTATTGAAAACGTATTTTTTTCGAAAACTTTGTTAAATAATATTACCATACAGCGTAATAGGGTTTTATTAAAAAACAAATTAACAGAGCGAAAATATGATAAAAAAAAGATTTTTCAATAATTTTTGAAGAACCTATTGTGAATATGACCTCCCTGGTTATCTACAACAGCTTGGAGTCTTCGTCGCCATTGTCCAGTTCACTCAATTATAATTTCTTGACTATATTGGACAATGGCGCCTAAGACTCCAAGCTGTTGTAGATAATCAGGAAGGTCATATTCACAATAGGTTCACGAAAAATTATTGAAAAATCTTTTTTTTATCATATTTTCGCTCTGTTAATTTGTTATTCAATAAAATCCTTTTACGCTGAATGGTAATATTATTTATCAAAGTTTTCGAAAAAAATACGTTTTTAATGCAAAACCTGAAGTTTTTCGAAACTTTTTTTTATGGCCTCTTTTCCGATAATTTCTTAATATTTTCAAATAATTTATGTAGTTTTAGAGTAAAAAATTTAACTTTGCAACAGCCCCAAAGGCAACGAATCAAAATGCTACTTCTCACTTGGCTCTCCCTGTATATTTTGATTCGATATTTTTTCTACAATTAAGGAAAGGGCCCCCTAATATTTACATAAAATTTCACAAAAATCCGCCAAATAAAAAAAAAGTTATTTAGAGCCAAATTGTGTTCCAAATAAATTTGGCCCACAGTGTTTATCCATAGGAACTTTTTTTTCTTATTTTCATTAATGGTATCTGCCCTTGAAGTTTGTAACACCCTTTCGGAAACACCCTGTATAAAAATTTCACATTTTTGCCGATTTGTCAAAAACGAGTGGACTAAAATATGAAGTGTGTTATATCGTTGTAATCAGAATAAGATATTCTATATTAATATGCCCGTATAATTTTAGAACAATTTTTCTGAATTAAACTTTCTCGAAAAAAAAATGCTCTAAGGGAAGTATCCCCCCCGCTGAATGGGAGTGAGTTACAGAAAAAGTTGATAAGGAAAAATTGTAGGAAATGTGATCTTATAAAACTTTTATTTAGGAAATTTTTGTGTGAAAAAATAAAAAAACGTTAAACTACCCCTATTAAAAAATGGCAGGGGGTGAGTAAAAACTTCATAAAGCATAAACGTTGTATGTGTTGTAGAAAATGTTCTCACGTTGGTTAAAAAAAATTATTTTCAGTAGTAATATAACAAGTTCAATGAAAAGTATCGATAATTTTTGGGAAATTTGCCCAAATGCACACTGAAAAAACTTAGCTATAAATATGACTGCAACTTCTTTATTATGAAGTAGTTGGAACTTCAGATATGAGGTAAGTTATGAGTATTTACTATGAAGACGTGTTGCAGTTGAAATTCTCAAAGTACCTTGAGCTTATCCTAATTCCATTGAGAGCTTAAAATAACATCATCCTGCATTAATAGTCAAGTCATCCTGACTTTCTTAAAAATATACCTGCATTTTCTATTGATACTGAAGATTTAGCATGTATTACTGGAAATTTTATGATATAAATCAACGCTACATAGACTTCAACTCATAATAAAAGTTGTGACTTTGGATGTTGAATGATACACAAAGAATATTGTTTCATTATTTTATTACAAAAAATGTAGGTACCTATGCAAATCATCTAGAACAGATCTCTTTGGTGTTGAAGCAACACTCACTCACCCAGAAGTTCTTCAATGAGACGCTGTTGGAATTCAATCTACAAATTATAAAAATGAATTAATCATAAATGGATAAACATATGGGTACTAATAGACCGTGAGATAGGGCCTGTTTAGTGGAGTCATTTTTTTTTGTCTGGCATTTTGAGGGATGAATGTGGCTAGTTAGCTGATGAGAATATAGGTGGTTTTAGTGCTTGCCACCTGTTCGAAAATTTGCAGAAGAAAAAAATTGATTTTTTGCATGAGGATTTTTTTTTTAATGATCTCAATTTTTTTGGCTAAATAAAAGATTGACATTGATAAATAATTCACCCATAAAAAATACCAGATGCTTTTCAATAGCTGAAAAAGTGGGGATGAGTGTCAACTTTCAACTGAAAAGAAAAGAACCTTCCGCGTTTACTTTTTGTCTGGTAATCGAGAGAATGAAAGGTTTTGTTGTGTAAATATCGCTGAAAAATCGCCAGACGGTAATCCCAGCTCGAAGTCGAGTTTTCCGGCGAAACATTCTGTTGACATTTCGAACAGGTGGCAAGCACTAAAACCACCTATATTCTCATCAGCTAACTAGCCACATTCATCCCTCAAAATGCCAGACAAAAAAAAATGACTCCACTAAACAGGCCCTATCTCACGGTCTATAAAACTTACACTGAGTTATGAGTATCATAATTATTATTATCATACTCTTCTTGGAAACACTCCCGGAAATTATTGTCATTATTTGTTGTGTTTTCGGTGGTCGTTAAAATAGAGTAGGTTTTGCCCTCGATGTCTACTAGTTCTATGTAGAACATTGCAGAATAAGATGAAGTCATTGACGAACATACTTTTATTCATAATTTAAATACTCATCAATGATATCAGCTTGTCTTGATGGTAAGGTGGAAATATTAAGTGTCGCATCAATAATGGGAAGACTAGGAGAAATATTTTTTTCTCTAGACGTTGTTCTTCTCTAGACGTTGTTTTTCTCTGATTTCCGCCAATTTTCGCCCCATTACGAATCTTTCCCCTAATTTTGGTAAAAGTTTCGCAATGGCGTCGGAGTCGAGAGACAGCAAAACTTCTAGGGTAATGGCTTCTTCTAAAATACCAAAGAAAGAATAAAATAAAGTACCTATTTATAATTTAAGTAAGGATTCTATTTATAATGCTACAAACTGCAATTCAATATCACAGTTTGAAGCTTACATTATGTTAAGGGCAATCTCTTCATTATTAAGTAACAAAAAATGAATATCGTGTATGGGAAAATGATGCTTATTGGGATGCCTTCAAAATGGGTTTTCAGGTTACTGTTAACTGTTATCTTCTGTTAATGATTATACTATTGGCATAATGCACATATACCTACTAAAATAATAAAATGTAAATTATTATTATATATAAGGACTTACCTTCAAAATTTCCTAAGTGATGCCCCAGATCTATCTCTCCAAGAAATTCTTTGCATGCCATTTTTATATTTTTTCTTTGAAAAAAATCTCAAATCGACGATTTTGGAATAATTAGAACACAAACTGTACGCTCGCGAAGGGCAAAAAATATAGACTGATGAAGATGGTTTTTGTTGGAAGACGTTGTGCGGTACCGTACCGTGTGACCTTGTGCCAGCATCGACACAACGAAACGTTTGGGCTAATGTTAAGGCTATTCACATGGAACTAAATTCTCTATCTATTATCTTTTACCTTTTCAATGGCTGTTGAAGTAACAACTCGAGGATTTAATATAATCGATAATATTCATAATATTAAAGAAAGCATGTGTTCAAATGTATCCCAGTCCTTAAAAATGTATTCATAAGAAAAAGTTTCTTAACAATAAAGACATGTGTCTTAATATTTATCTGGAATGATCAACCCCTACTTGACTTAAATATTAAGAAAGAACTTCTATACTGTTATGAAGAGTTTCGTAACACCAAATACCGTTCTTAATTCGCAAGACTAGTCTCTTGAATAGAATAATGCTGGCATCAAAGTCACGTAGGACTTGAGTTTTAATGCTGACTTTTTTCAGTGCATTTTCAGTTGAAAAAGAGCACGATCGCACAAGTATCTTTTTCAGTTAAAAACGCATGAGTGCAAATTTTTCAAAAATTATAGATAATGAATTTGTAGGCTTCCATGTCAGAAAATTGATAGTGTTTTATTTTATGTGTAACTTGAAGAAAAACTTGGCTAACCCCTAGGTTCCTAAAGTTCATAGGTTGTCTGGTAATGGGTAACTCGAGGGGTAACTTAATGACGCGTCTGGGGTGCCTTATGGAGATTTGCATTACGTTGAGGCACCCCAGAAAACGTCATAAAGTTATCAGACAACCTACCTCTCTCAAACAACCTTGGGCTAAGCCTACATTTTGTTTTTTGTTTACCTTGATATCTTTAGAAACAAGAAAGTTACAGATGATCAAAATGATATCAAAGATGAAAAAACATCCGGTACATTGTTTCTTATGACAAAAACATATACGGTACAGTTTTTTCTCCAGAACTACTAGAGATCAACCTATCGAACTTTATACAGGGTGATTGCAAAATGCCTCATATAAGCTCTCTACTATATCCTGGGGGATCCTTCAAGGAACTCCAGAAAAATAGTAAAAATAATGTAAAGTTACTCTTATAACGAAGTTATTAGAAGAACATGGAGTTGCAAAATTGGCAATAGCTTAAATACTTCCACCTATATTGAATTATATACCTCTGTTCTAATAATGAACCCTGTGCCTATCTTAATTTTATTACGTTAACCGGTATTCTACCTAATTAATAGAGAGTTTTCGTTGTCTTCTAAAAGCGATTCCGATAGCCGCTATTTGACAAATTTAACATTTGAGCTATCATTTATCGTTATCGTTACCGATAAGTGCCGGGAGCTTACGGATGGAAGACAAAACCATAGCGAAAACGGAAAGCATGTGTATTTCCTGTGTTTTTTTTGTGATTTGTTTTTGTTTTTAAATGTCTTTGGTTTTCGAAATAGATTCAATACTAAATTCCCTCAAAAGATCGAGAAATCGTTTCACGGATGACGAAAATATTATTTATTATTTTATGTGCAATCGAGTGATCCATCTCGAAAATCTCGCACTATTTTCTATAATTCTGGCCACATAATTTTTTAAGTACAAGCCCTGATGAAGCCCTAAACTTTTGGGCGTAACGTTGGCAAAGACTTAACAGGCCTTTTATTTTTTGTCCTAACCGACGAATCACCCCCCTTCATTGGAAACCGATAGGACACAAACTTTTCTGCATCATTTATTATTTTATCAGAAGTATTGGCCAACAACCCATATGACGATGCATCTAATTAGGCTTTTGTAGTAGCCAATTTTGTAAAGCCCACAGGGAAAATTAATGAATTTTGGGTACTAGGCAATTAAAACAAAGTACAAAACGTATATAAACACAAAAAATTAAAGAAAGGTTATGTTTGTCGAATTCGACTTAACGTTAACGTTAAGCGGATTGAACGAAAACTATTTTTACGATCTGTCAAATAGCGACTTTGTTTTCGTATTCGTTATGGTTAACCGTTCAAATTTGGCAATGCAACGAAAACTCTCTAATAATATCTTAGCAGGTAACATTGCCGAATTCATTTTTTAGATTTAGAGGTAGAGATTTTACAGTTTGCAAAATTCATTTCATAAGGTAATATCCAACTAATGCGATTTTTTTTGTCATTGATCAATAAAAGACATATCGCAGTTTTAAAAAAAAATCGGAAAAAAGCAGTTGACTTCCAACTTTACTCAACTTCACATCACCAAAGTTGGTCGAGGGTTCCTTGAAGGGACTCCTAAGACGTAGGGGAGAACTTATACGTCATTTTGGAATCACCCTGTATAATTGAAATCAGCAAAAGCAGAGCTATTCAATGAGTTAATAATATACAGGATGCCTCATTTGGAAAAAATGTATGTTTGGTTTATTAACAACTCTTCGTCAACTTTTTTTCAATCACTTATGAGAAAGCCGAGAGGCAAGGGAGTTCCAGAATGCAAGATTTTCAAAAACACCTCGCATCTGAAAAACGAAAAGGACTCTGACAATTCTCCTGACGATATATTTCGTTTGACAAAAAAGTAGCCAACGTTCGCGAAAACCGCATCCTTTTAACTCCAATAGCAACCGAGTTAAGCGTTAATAGTACAACAACAAAAATGGGACACCATGTTTCGATACTTATTTCAACATTTTAATATGTTACAATTACGCTAGTTTATTAGTTATTTACATTACAAGTGCGTTTATAAGCATGATTACAATAACGAGTGTGAAGGATTAGAACGACGAGGTCGTAGACCGAGTCGTTCTAACCACACGAGTTTTGTAGTCATGTTTAAACGCACGTGTGATGTACAACGTTTTATCTATAGAGCGAAAAATAAGAATATTTTCCAATTATTTTCGTTCATTAATAGTTGTCTACCTTCATTTCACCTTTACAGGTTTACTTTCGACATTTGTCAAATCACCAAAAATAGTTGTGTTATAGACGCATAACCTCTTCCATAACACCACTAGCTGTGTTATGAATTCATAACCTAGTCTATAACACCACTAGTTGTGTTATGAGTCTCATGACGTAACTCAATATAAATTAAGAAAATAACGCAACTGTAAATTATTATTAAAATAACGGAATTGGAATTTGTTTGTTTTGCGCTTAAATTGTATGACATTTTTCTGGGTCACCTTGTATACTTTGAGAATTGGCGCAAAATGCTTATTTTGATAAGCTCTAAAACATACCAAAATTTGGAAAAAATCGATCGATTGCCGAAATCCCATGTGTGCGAGGTCCTTTGGCAACACTGTCGGATAAAGAGGGAAAAGTTGACATGTTGTACAAGTGAATTTGTTTTGAAATATTTCTTTTCAAGAAAAATTAAGAACAAATTGAAATGTTTCAAATTTGAATGGCACGTATAATTGCGCAAGTTTTTTCTGATTTGATCCACCCTGTATATTCCATCGTTTTCACATATTATGCTCAATGAAAAATGCAATTCAATGCAAACTAGTTTTTTGGTTTCATCTTTGTATTTAGAAAAAATTTGGGCAAATGCAAATACCCTAGCCTCGCCTTTTTGTTTGTTTCACTTAAATTTACTTTTTCCTTATGTCATGAGGTTGAAATTTTATCTGCTCCAAGCTCCAAGATGCGACAACAGCCAGCAAACTATAAGGGAATGCGCCCAACGACTCTTTTCACAATCTGCTGTCACCCATCTTTAGATTTCATTCGCTGTCTGCACTGTGTTTTTTTCCATAATTTCCATATCCAACAAAAATGTTGATCTATAGCATCTTGGTTGAGCCAGTTGAGGTCTGCTTACTAATATAAAGTGATAATATAGTCGAAAATTTATGTGTATTAAGTACATAATTTAATAATACTAAATAATGTATTTGTGTTTTTAAATTGGAGAACACCCAGGTATATTTTGGTACCTAATATTTTATTGCAATTATTGATCCTGGTAAAGGGTTGTCAATGGACCTTGTTAAATTTTAAGTAGGTACCTACCCACAAATACTAAGTATCCATAATAACTATGCTACCCAATATAGTTCTAAAAGGTATTTTACCTCTGTGATGTTATGCCTAATATAATTCTATTTGGAATTTTCTAATAGGTAATAATTTTATCACAATCGAATTCAGTACCTAAATAATTGTAAACAAAAATTTATTTCTCCGCAGAGTCTATTCCAAAATATTCCCTATAGCATTATAAACTCCCTTGAAAAAATAACGAAAATTTTGAAACTAATTTTTTTCTTTATTATTTATTCCAGACTTCTCAACAGAGCAACAAATGTCCCAATTTACATTGGCCGACACGGTCTACTCGCAGAACACAGCATGGAGTCACCCTATAACAGCGAATATGGATCACTCCCTGATGCAAATTTGTCCCGCGACTCCAGTTTCGATGGGGATGCCGTCACCTCTAGAAGAGGCATCACAACATGATCAAGAGGCACCTATGACGATGACTCAATTCCCTTATCAGCAGTACCTAGAAGAATTAGCAATAAATCACCAACTGAATTCTGATGTGGTACAGTACGCTTCAACCACATCAGTACAAACGAATATGAATCAAATTCCGACACATCGAAAAAGAGAAATAAAACACAGGACCAAATTCACGAAACATCAGTTATTTGTTTTAGAAACAGAGTTCTTAATGAATAAGTGCCCCAAAGCAAGTTTTCCCAGAATAGCCAAATCCTTGAATTTGTCGTTGCGTCAAGTTAGCACTTGGTTTCAAAACCGAAAACGGAAGCTGAAGAGGAACAGAGGTTCAAAATCTGCCTCCAGCAACCAGCAAGTGAGCTACCAAACAACACCAGAAGATGATTTTAGCATGTAGTTGCAGCCACTTACAAGACCATACAATCCTTATTTTTTCTATGTCCTTATTTTATATTTTCACAATAATGCTTTAATAGGTTCCTTTGTAAACTTTCCAGTGTTTATACTTATTTCAATTGTCCTTTCGGCTTTTTATACAACTTTTGTAAAAATTGTAGATTGCTTTTTTATCATTTATTATAAAATTAAGAATTTTTAATGTAATGTAATGTGTTTTATTTCCTACGGCTCGTGCCTTTATTTCCACTTTTTTTATGCGGTTTATTGACTATTTTTTTGAATTAGTGAAGGGTAGTCAGTCAGATTGAAACAAAAATCAAAATATTTCTTTATTTTTCGGAATTTTTTATTAATTCCATCTTCATAAGTAAAAAAATTCAAAATTGTATAAACTAAAACAACATAAAAAAGGAATTCAAAAAATAAATAGGCTTTAACATAGAAAAAGGCACTTAAGTACCACATATGTTTTTACATTTCGAATATTTATTTCCACTTGCTTCCATAGAAAAAAAAATTAACTTTTTTCATGAATTTATATGAACTGCTGGGCAAATGAAGCGGAACAAGCGAATTTTTAGTTCAAGCAATCAACCGTTTAGGTTTGGATTGCAATTAGGCGAACTAAAAAAAAAATATTAATGAGCGGTTTGCGGAATTTAAATGATTAGGGTGAATGTGCCTGTTTACGGGCAGCTAACAGAAAATTTGATTTTGAGATGTGATAAATGCCGGAGAATTAAGTCAAATTTCAACTGAAATATATTTTTTTAAATTTTTGACCTCTTAAGATAGGTTTACAATTGCATTTTTTGGGATTTTATTTCAAATTAGTAAATAAATTGAATAAATGTTGAAAAAGTGCATTTTATTCTATTTACGACCACCGGTCACAATTCTCGACCACTTTAGGGTTGGTTCTCGACCGCTCAAAAGTCACACAAGAAGTCACTCCTTCATATATCTTTATAAGGTGGTCGATAAGAGAAAAAGATCGCTCTGGTTTTCGACCGCCAATTTTCTAGGGTGGAGGGTGGTCGAGAATAGATAAAGATCAATTTGGTTTTCGACCACCAATTTTCAGCAATTCTTTTAAAGAACATTTTCATAATTTTTCAATTTAAAATGGTGGTCGCAAACCAAAATTTAGGTTCTTGAAGGCTATTTATAAACAATAAACATAAATTAAATTTTTTGAAGTCCTTCTTTAACATATTTTTTCAAATAAAAGTAATAGCTTTTGCATTTTTGTTTACGACCAAGGCGGTCGGAAACCGGAAATCGTCAATTTTTAAAAGCTGGTTCTCGACCGCCAAATAATAACGTGAGAAAAATCATTAAATGCAGTTTCTTCATGGTAATTTCAACATTTAACCCTTCTCTACCCTAAAGAAAATATTCCATCCATTAGTTTAAAATAAAACATAAGTTACCTATTCACTATTTTCAGATACGATGCCACTAAGCACTGCAACAAATTTAGAGTACACGTGGATTATTCGTACAACAAGCAAGACTTTACTGATTTTTCGCGGGAAAACTGATACGTGTTTTTTAGTAATGCCGCCAATTTTGAATGGGTCAAAGTGATCGAAAACTAATTCAACATTCCATAGCAAGGTTTGCCGGTTATTCTATTTATTGGCCCCTAAATAGCTGAATGGTCGAGATCTAGAGCAGGTCGGTGAACAGGCACATTCACCCTATTCTGCGAACCGCTTCATTTGTCCAGCAGTTTAGTATAGATAAGAGCTTTTGGAAATTGTCAGACAGCATGTCACAGTTAAAAAAATACGTTATTGATGAAATGGCAAAAAATCGAAATATTTTTGTACACCGTTCAGCATCTTATCTGTGAGCTGAGCTAAACCCGATAGAACTTATATGGACACAGGTAAAATGAGGTTATGTTAGTAGGAAAAATAAAACACGTAGGTATGCTGTAATAAAACTTTCAAGATGCAAGAAGTACGACAACTCTTTGCTGAATTCATTGGCAAATGTACCTATTTGCAATAAAACATGTTATTACAGAGGACCAAAAAATGTTGTACCTTGAAGACGTAATCGACCAGAGCTATGGATGGAAATCGGAAATCGAGCCAATAATTATCAATTTATCACATAACGATTTTTCAGTCAGATTCTTCTGAAAATCATTAGTTCGATTAAAAATTATTAGAATTATTAGAATTTTCAACCCTGAAACTGATAGAGTATACAGGGTGATATACATATAGCCTGTGGATTGGACAGCAGGTGGATTCGATGCTATTTCTACTAATCCACCTGCAAACTGGACAACTTCTAATGAACGAGCTACGTAAATTACGGTGTAAAGTACGGTATGAGCTCCATCACAGTAACCAATGGGGAATATTGCCACGACGAGGTCGTAGGCCGGGTCGTGTGAACCACAGCTGGGCAAAGCCCTCAGTAAAAGGGCTTGAAGCACTAAGCCCTAAGCCCTTTATCAAAGTGCTTTCAATTTCAAGTACAAATTTCTTTTTATTTTCAAAAGTACTTCACAAGCACAAAGCCCTCAAAGTGATTTGAAAAGTACTTGAAGCCCATCAAAAGTGCTTGCGGTGCCTTAAAAAGTGCTTTGAAGCTCTTTGAATGTGCTTGAAGTTCTTCAAATGTGCTTGAAGCTCTTTAAATGTGCTTGAAGCTCTTTAAATGTGCTTGAAGCTCTTTAAATGTGATTGAAGCTCTTTAAATGTGATTGAAGCTCTTCAAATGTGCTTGAAGCTCTTTAAATGTGCCTAAAGCACTTTGAATTTGTAATAAAAATCTCAAAGTGGCATAGGCTACCGCGTACACTCATCAGTTGAATAAGTATAGTAGAGAATAGAGATGAACTTTAAAATTCACAGAATAGCAGTAGTATTTTTTTTTTAGATGTAGTTCTGGGGTACTACATGGTAATTCAATTAGGTTTTCAAAATGTTTAACGAGGAAAGGTGAAAAAATCCAGTTATAAAGTTGAATAGGGTACCAATATAAATTAATTATTTATTTGAATAATCAGTTCATTCATTTTTTTCAATTCAATTCTGAGCTCGAACCCAAAACCTCCATTGAGAGAAAAGACAATGGACTATTCTCTAGTTCAAATAATAAAAAAAAAATTAAGCGACAAAACACATCGATCAGAAATTTTTAGGTGGGGGATAGGTTAAATGATGGTCAATTCAAATTCCTTTCAAAGTGCTTCAAGCACCCAAAAGTGCTTCAAGCCCTCTAAAAGTAATTGAAACTTTTTTTTCAATTACAAATTACCAAGCACTTTTCTAAAGTAAATGACTTTGCAAGCCCCAATTACAAATATATAAAAGGGCTTGGAGCACAGGGCTTTCAAGTCCTCAAAGTGCTTCAAGCACTTTCACAAGCACAAAGCACTCAAGCCCTGCCCAGCTTTGGCACTGTGAACCACACGAAACACGAGTGTCGTGTGTACTGTACGTCTGACATACAACATTTTATTTACGACCCGGATTTTTTTGTATGTTTTCAATATGGTTTTAGTTTTTCACGACAGATTATTCGGTGACCCTATAAAGCTCAAGACTGAAAGAAAATATTTCCCCGACAAGCACTTTAAGCAACGCTGAAAGCACTTCTATCTAAAATCCAAAATGTTCATAACACAGTCCAGGTGCTGTCAGTTTCAGTTTAAATATTATAATAATCTTTTCGAATACCTACGGTAAATAAACGGTAAAAAAAAAATCTGTTTTTTTAATAAAAATGAGTTGCATAATGAGCTTTGAGGTAGGTAATTCAATCAGAGCCGTTCTTAGGCGAGTGCAGGTTGTGCAGGCACAAAGGCGGCCAAACTATGAAATAGTGTAATAGTATATTGTGTATTTAGGTGGAAAAGTGGCACATTCTCGGCCGACGGTGTAAGTTGACGGGCGAGGCGAAGCCGAGGCCGGCAAACACCGAAGGCCGAGAATGTGCTTTTCCACCGAAATACACATACTATTTTTTCTGCGATCGGTTAAATACCTGTTAAATATTTCTCTTTTGGTTCCAATTATTCAGCAGTACGAGAATCACTTTCCCGGCCTAGGCCGGAAAAGTGTTTCCCGTATTGTTATTCATTGATTCCTTAGCAACTATTGAAACATAATTCAAATACCAGAATATTGAGTTTTGCGACCTGTCAACCGGTCAAAAATGCTGACATTTCTTGTCAATCGCAGAAAAAATAATTTTTTTGAGGAAAATGAAATTTCATACTCAATTAAGGCATTTCACAGAAACTAGCCCTAAAAAGAATTCGCTTTACTTCACAGAGGACTAACCAATAAGAGTGTTCTCCGCAATTCGTGTTCCGCGTCTAGGCTTAAAATCAACGTTTTGGGACGTGGCTCCCGAAAAAAACAATTGCCTGCGGCGAGCTTTTCGTCTAAAATATTTTTCGGGTTCGAGGTGTTCCAGAATCGGAGCTCTTGCATCATTGGTCTTCCTACGCTACGTAGCCGATTTTTCAATGAGCAGCCCAAATTTAAATAAAATAATATTCACTAGAAAATGTAATTGTTTTAAATAGGGGCGGCTTTTTCATGCCTGCACAAAGGCGGCAGAGGGGCTAGAACCGGCCCTGAATTCAATTTTATTTCCTACTGAACTATTATAACCATATAATACCTTGGTTACAATAATCATAAACAGGGTCTTAACTCCCAAGGGAGTTAACGATTTCCATAACTCCCGCTTTTACCTTGAATAGGTGAAATATTGACAAAAAATAGAAATTTTGGTTTATGGTTTATTCCTTTATAAAAATGGACAAAATACAGTAAATTCAGTAGGAAATAAAATTATCTATGTACCACGGGAATTATCAGGTGTTAATACCCACGGGCAATTGGTGTCCCTGGGGCCGAAGGCCCTCGGGATATAAAGTTTGCCCTGGGGTATTAACACCCTCATAATTCCCTTGATACATAAATAACTATTTTCAAAAAAGAAAACCACATAATTCATGTTATTAGAAACTTATTCGGCAGTTTTATTTACAGACCTAATCGAGGATTAAATATTATCCATTCACAATCCGATGTCCACCGGTACAGATAAAATTTATCACCTTTCAATGCTATTTGATAGGGCAAGGTGATAAATTTACCTGTACCTGTGGACATCGGATTGTGAATAGGATATAGGTAAAGTTCGTTTCACCAGGGTTCATACTTGACCTTGAAACTTGACAAAAAAGGGTTGTCGTAGATTAATTCATATGACACATTCAATTTTTTTGACAAATTAAAATGAATGACGTCTGGTTTAAGAGCCGACGAACGTTTTTGACGTTATTGATTTGTTTCAGTCAATTTTTATTTGTTAAACAAGGAAGACAAATGCTGGTGGCAAGTACAAACCCTGGTGAAACAAACTTTATATATATTTTTTTTCCCTATTCTGATTGCTCGCCAAATCTGAGAAGATCTTCGGAGACGTGAATCCACCGAAAAGCTAGAAAAACTTTTTTTTATACAGTGAGCGCCAAAAAGTTTGCAACAAATGGGAAAATATTTTATTATTGAGATATCAAAAAAAAATGTTCCGTGGTGTTACGTTAAAATTTTGCCTTAACGTAATTGAGAATTTCGAATAAATTCAGTAATTAATTCAGTTATTTGTGAGGGTATTTATAAAGCTGTATACCTGAGGATTAATGGTTTTCAGTGATTGATAGGTTGCTCATTGAATTTTTCTAGATTTCTACCTTTTTGTTTGGATGCGAAACAAGGTCTGGTTGTTGATTAAGGGTATATTTTTCGAGGTAATAATGAGTGAATTCTTTGTATTTAGAGGACAGGGTGGTTTCAGGATAATAAAGCCCTACTGTTAGGATAGGAATTCACTTTATTTAGCTTTCGAAAGTTTTCTAAAAGGCCCTAAATGTCGGTGAAAAGGTTGGTTTACTTTCAAACAAATATCAATTGTCAACACTTACGAATCTCGTATTTTCCTTTATTAAAATTTCTGCAACAACACAAATCACTTTAGCACACTCTAAATCGATTTTCCACCCTTATTTCCTTTATTTTTTTGCATTTTCAAATGTTTATTTTTCTCAAAAATATAGTGGGGTTATAAGACACTTGTGGATTCGTTTCGGGCAGCACTGTTGCCGACGTACTTGACCGCTGCTGTGGGTAATAGGGTCACTGTAATTATAATCCCTAAACAGTCACTGGTCGTTTTGATAGATTTTAGACCGAAGACTAGGTAGATGCTGATTAATAACTTGTATAAGTGATTAATTAGTGTTAATAATTGATGTTAGGGGAGAGAATTTGATAACAACTTTGAGTTTTGTTGGTCATCATTGTGGTTTGGAGTGTTCCGTTCCAAGCTGATTGTGTTCCGTGCCAAACTGGGCGTTCCGTGCCAAACTGGGTGTTCCGTCTTCCTGGTCGAGATCGGAAATCTGGCACCAGAGGACATCTAAAGAAAAAAATTGGAATTCTAGAAAATTTTTCATATTGGAGCCTACCTAATAAATCGCTGAAAAGGGATCGTTCTCTTTTAAATTCGAACGTTGAGCAAACAACAAGTTTCTTGGCAGATTTTACCAGCGGTCCTCTTGGCAACGTTCCTTGGAACATCCACCTTTTTGTGGGATTTTGAAGACGCTGGGATTTCAAGTGGTTGCTGGCTTAAATTGGTTTTGGGGTGAAAGCTTTGGATTTGGTCGTACCCGTATTTGTAAGCCAACCACACAGAATTTTCTGGAAACGAAGTCTACGCCATTTTGTTGTTTTGTCGTGTGAAGCACTAGAGCACATTTGTTCAACTAGCCCAAATTGTAACCAGGAGGCGTATTCTGTAAACGAATAGAAATAGACATAGAGAAGAGATAGACATAGACAGGAAATATAAAAAACTAATTCTGTAAGCATCTTTCCAAGTTGATTCGGGTGACGTCGAAATAGAAATATCGTAAACTATCCGACGTGAAAACATTGCGCTTTCCTAGAAAGTTTCATTATTTTTGTGGTGTTTTAAATTGTCAGTTGTTATCAACTGTTCAATGTCAATATCACATTGTTATTGATTATTTTTTATTAACGATAAAAGTCATTATGGACCCTATACATATCCATGCATTTTGTGGACAAGAAGGAAGAAGAAGAGCGTCAAGAACAATTAAGATTGAGAAGGATATCCTTGCGAGATGAGTATAATGCCTTTCATAGGCCCCAACGGGAATTCCGGAGGTATTTCCACCTCACTTTACACATGGCTCCTGTGGTTAGAGCCGGAAGAATCCCTGTAGTGTCTTTTGCCTTTATTTTGTATTATTGTAAAGGGCCGATTGAATAAAAGTCTTTGATATAATTACTGATTTAATTTAATGCTTACTGTTCAGCTAGTAATACCCGAATGGGTGGAAACAGATGAAAGATGACAAATCTAAAATATAATGGGTGCGTTCACAATTGCACTCCAAACATTTCAATTAAATACATTACATCATCTTCCCCTAAAAAAAAAATTTTTAATGCATACCTGAATTAAACAATAACGAGAAGAAAAAAAAATAAAATAAAATAGCTAAATAAAAATTAAACTTGTTGCTAAGTTGCATCTATCTATTCATAAGTCAATCTATCCACTGGCTTGATTACCCTCTTGGGTCTACTAGATATAGCTTGTTCTGAGGCAGGACATGTAATATCTGCCGCAACAGGACTAGTTCTTACAATTGTTTTTCCTAAATCTAAAGATAAATCTGAAACCTCGTTATCACATGTAAAAGTGCCAGAACTGCCAAAAACTGGAATATGAGGCACCACCTCAGTTGTTTGGGTATGCTTTTTGATTTGATTTACATGCCTTTTCCAAGTTTTACTCAGCTCGGGAACCTCCACTAAATACGTACATCTACCCATCTTCTTAACAATCTCACCCTTAATAAAACTAGGTTTATTTACAACTTTATAATTCTTAACTAAAACTATTTCACCAATTTCAAAACTAACATTTTTTCTACCCCCACTATATGCAATTTGTTTTATTTGTTGATTTTCAACCCTTTGTTGCAAAATATCCTTGTCGAAATTGCTAGAAGCTTCTCTAGTACTATCTGAAGGTAAAAGGGTGGAAAACCGAGTTCTTAAAGCTCTTCCGAACATCAGCATAGCTGGACTAACCCCTGTGGTAGAGTGTGATGTATTCCGATAATCAAACAAAAACCTACACATAGCCAGATTGAGACCAGTACCCTTAGAAAGAGCCTTTTTTAAAGCGCATTTGAATATTTTGACGCCGTTTTCAGCAGCGCCGTTAGAGGATGGAGAATACGGTGGGCTAGTTAAATGTTTGATATTATTATTTGACAAAAAGTCTTCAAAATCCGCTGATACCAAAGAAGGACCGTTATCAGACACTAAAAGTTTAGGTAAACCAAAAGTAGCAAAAAGTCTTCTTAATGCCTTAATTGTGAGTACTGTACTTATGCTTGGCATTTCAAACACCTCCAGCCACTTAGAAAATGCGTCTACAATTACTAAGAAAAATCTACTATTTAATTCACAAAAATCGATATGAACTCTCTCCCAAGGACCAATAGGTAAGGGCCAAGGAGATATTTGCGCCTTAGGGGGGCTGTTCGAATGAAATAGGCAAGATTTACAATTTTTAACGATGTTTTCTATATCCTTATCGAGATTTGGATACCAAATATATCCACGAGCTAACCTTTTCATTCGAACGGCTCCCATGTGACTACTATGTAACTCATTTAACAACTCATTTTTCAAAATACTAGGCACCACCAACCTATGGTTCCAAAAAATACATTGGTTCCTAACAAAAAAATCAAGCCTTTTAACAAAATAAGGTTGGAGACGAGCATCATTATTTTTCCTGGGCCAACCTTCCTGTATAAAACCTTTAACTCTTTGCAAAAACTTATCATTGAGGGTAGCCTTTCTAACAGTCTCAAAATTTAACTTTAACTGACTAGAATTGGAGAAAAAATAACAGTAATCGACATCCACTTCATCCTCATTTAAAAAATCCTTACTTTGTGTAGCAGGTAAACGTGAAAGCCAATCTGCCATATTTTTACTACTACTGACATATTCTATTTTATAATTATATCCTGACAAAATTAAAGCCCAACGCCTTAGTCTGTTGGCTGAAAATTGTGGAATGGGCTTATTTTCCCCAAAAATAGCCAGCAGCGGCTTGTGATCTGTTATAAGGGTAAACTTATTTCCATATAAATACTCATTAAACTTTAAAACCCCATAAATGATTGATAAAGCTTCCTTTTCAATTTGTGAATACTTTTGTTCAGCAGGAGACAGAGTTCTTGAGGCATAAGCAATTGGTTTTTCCTCCCCAGTAGGAAACTTGTGACTCAAAATTACTCCAACTCCTACCGAAGAAGCATCAGTAGTTAACCGAAGTTCTAATTTTGGATTGTAATGTACTAAAACACTTGAGGACTTTAATATTTTTTTAATATTCGAAAAAGCTTGTTCACATTTATCATTCCATTCCCATTCAATATTAGCTTTCAATAATTTATAAAGAGGACTTAGAATAGTAGACATATTTTTTACAAATCTACCATAGTAGTTTATGCTTCCCAAAAAAGACTGAAGCTGTTTGACATTTTCTGGCCTAGGGGCCTCATCTATGGCCCTAGTTTTTTCATTCGAAGGATGTAGACCTTCACTATTAATGACAAACCCCAAATATTCAACTTTTTTTTTAAAAAATTGACACTTATTGAAATTAACTTTCAAACCAGAATTTTTAAGAACAGACAAGACCCTTTTTAAATTTTCATAATGTTCTCCTCTAGTTTTTCCAGTGACCAAAATGTCATCTTGAAAAACAGCGACACCCTCCATTGAAATAAAAAGTGAATCCATTATTTTTTGAAATTTTGATGGTGCGCAGGCTACCCCAAATGTAAGACGGTTATACCTAAACAGTCCTAAATGCGTGGAAATGGTCAATAGCTCCTTACTCGGCTCGTCAACCTCAATCTGTTGAAAGGCCTGGGATAGATCTAGCTTACTGTATTCTCCTCCTCCTTGAAGTTTAGAAAAAAGCTGCTCTATTCTGGGCAAGGGATGCTGATCCACTTCAATGCATGGATTGACAGTAACCTTGAAATCACCACAGATCCTTATTTGTCCGTTCTTTTTGAACACGGGGACGATGGGGGTAGCCCAGCTGCTGAACTCCACTGGTGCAATAATACCTAAAGAAAGCATTCTATTAATTTCAGTTTCAACCTTTTCTTTTATGGCGAAAGGTACAGGCCGGGCTCTAATAAATTTAGGGTTGACATTTTTTTTTAAATAAATTTTTTCAACAGCCTTATTGAACAGTCCTAAGCCCGGGGAAAAAACTTCAGAAAACTGTGATGATAAATTTTCTAAATTTTGTTCACAGTAATTCATCATCTTTAAACCAATATCATAAAGTAACAAAAAATCTCTGCCTAATATTGGTGGACCCCCGTTTCTAATTACATAAAATGTTAAATTATTTTCCTTGTTTTGATGCTCAATTTTTAAATTTAAAGAACCCTCTGGCTTAAACTGGTCCCCATTATAAAAAATAAAACACTTCTGTGAGCCTTGCAAAGGATATTTTTTAAAATACTTTAAATATAGTTCATGAGAAAAACAAGAAATACCACTACCTGTGTCTATTTGAAAATTTATCGGCATTTTTTCTACCAATATTTCTAAATTGAATTTATTATCGCAAAAAATATTTTGGTTATTTATATTAAGTAAACAATTCAAAGTACCTGAGCTATCAATACCCATACCTTCTCCTAACTTGTTTACATTTTTGTTTTGGCTCAATTTGTTTATATCGGACATGCAAAACATTGAAATATCATCTTCATCATCACTCTCTCTGTTTACATTTTCAGCCTGAATATAGTTGTTTCTTTTTTGTTGCCCAGAATGTTTACTTTTACAAATAGCAGCTAAGTGACCAGGTTTTTGACAATGTAAACAGATTGAGTTTTTGTAAAAACACTTATCTTTTGAATGATTGTTCCGTCCACATACATCGCAGGCCCTGTTGAGTTGCTGTCGCCCCATTTGTTGTTGTTGGTATTGCCTCCTGTCACTCCTGCCTCGGCTGTCATACCCTTGTCCGCCATACTTGACATATCCAACTCCATTGCTGTCACGGTTGTCACGCCCTCTGAGGTGGTTGACAGGCTCCGTTTTGACAGTGACTTCCTGCATCTCCTGCGCCGCCATCTTGGTAGCCGCAACTTGCACCATTTTTTCTAGGTTTGCTTCAATTTTTTCTTCCATTAGCCGATCCAAAATGGGTCCTTTTCCAAAGCCAAAGACAAACTTGTCTCTCAAGCAAACTTTTAGCTCCGTGCCAAACGAGCATCCAACAGCTAGGCCTCTCACTCTGGCAGCCCATTTGCTCGGCGTTTCGTCAGGTTCTCGCCGTGCTGAATAAAAAAGGAATCGATTTGCAAACGGCGATTGCTGCGTCCTAAAATGTTCATCGAATATGCTCACTAACTGTGCATATGTCTTCTCTTCTGGCTTGTCGGGACTTGCCAGGTCGAAAATTAATTTGTAGGCGCCTTGATCCAGCACGTTCAATAGAATAGCTCGCATTTTGTCGGCATGGGTTGCAGTTTTTATATCATTTGCCGCGAAATAATTCTCCAGCCTGGCCTTAAAAATCGTCCAATCCGAATTCTGCAGCTGAAACTCGCGCAAATGTCCCACTGCCGCCATATCAGCCATTATCCAAACCGGTTTTCGAGTAGAAACGTGCACTATTTCGAAAATTACTTTCTCGTCCCACACGCGGATAGAAACTTGCACTATCACGGTACCGCAGTTACTGAAATACTGAAAAATTTACGGCTAGCGCTGTAGGTTCGCGTGAAAAATATCCTCGTCGCCAATTTGTAGTGTCTTTTGCCTTTATTTTGTATTATTGTAAAGGGCCGATTGAATAAAAGTCTTTGATATAATTACTGATTTAATTTAATGCTTACTGTTCAGCTAGTAATACCCGAATGGGTGGAAACAGATGAAAGATGACAAATCTAAAATATAATGGGTGCGTTCACAATTGCACTCCAAACATTTCAATTAAATACATTACAATCCCAATTCAAATTGGAGTATTGGGTGCTCTAAGATTTTTCGCTCAAGGCTCCTATCAGAAGGCGGTAGGAGACAACTTCATTCTTCATACATGTATGTCTCAGTCCACATTTAGCAGGGCATTAAGTGAGGAAGTATGTTTGGCTCTAGAGGCCATTGCTCCTCAGTGGGTTGAATTTCCCCTAACCGAGGCTGAAAAGCAACTTAAAAAAGAGGATTCATGGCCCAATTCGGATTTCCGGAAGTGATACGGTGTATCAATGGTACCCACCACTTACCCTTTTGTGACTTGCGCTATTTTACCACAGTATTTTTACTAAATGCTAAGGCTAAAATAACATTTCAGGGAAAGGGGATTATTAAAGGCGCTTATTTTACTTCCCAAACACGAAATTAGGAAATATCTCTGGAAAATATTCAAAACAGAACTATTCAAAATATGACAAAACCTTTGACAAAACTACCTTAACGGGTCTTTCTATTTCTCTCTGTCGACCGAACATCGAACGGGACTCGAGTGCTGCCGAACTGGCATACAGAATAAGGTTTTGTGATAATAGAAAGAAATTTCTTGCCTAGAAAGAATTTTCTATGTCTATGGCGTTACGGACGGACGCCAACTCGGCACTTTATTGCACCTAGGTAAAATTTAAGCCCTTGACCGACCGGCCAACTGGACACCAAGACTAAATAGAGACCGGCCAATTCGACACTTTACCTGGGCCAACTCGCCACTTTATTAAACTCGCCAACTGAAGGTTTCTAGAAAACGTTTGGGTGATAAAACTCACATAATAATTAATCTAAAAAAGCTTTATTTTAAATAATAATTTTTCATAGTTATTTACATTACATGATTACAATAACCAGTGTGAAAGATTAGAACAACGAGGTCGTAGACCGAGTCGTTCTAATCACACGAGTTTTTTAGTCATGTTTAAACGCACGTGTGATGTACAAATTTTTATCTACAAAGCGAAAAATGAGAATTTTTTTTCAATCATTTTCGTTTATTAATCGTAGTATACCTTCATTTTACCTTAACAGGTTTACCTTGGACATCTGTCAAATCACCAAAAATAGTTGCGTAATGAATTCATAACCTTGTCCATAACACCGCTAGTTGTGTTATGAATTCATAAGCTAGTCCATAACGCAACTAGTTGTGTTATGAGCCTCATGACATATACCTATACTATATACCTACTATCACAAAGTCTATGCTATTGCCTTGTTATTCTTACAAACAAAAAAAGCGGTAATATTCGTTTAAAAGTTTTTTTATATTTTGTATCTAGATAATATGTGAAACTAATTTAACAAAATCGTACTCGGTTAATTTATTATTATCGAGTGCCAGGATTTTTTGATTTAGGAAACATTCTGTTTGTTTAACTTTTTTAGTTTTAACAATAATAATGGTATTAATACTTTGAATTTTTACATAAATCAAGCATCGATATTCGATAATGGTGGTCTCTATTAGGATGCGCAATGAGAATGAAGTGACTCGCAGGGGTTAGTTGTTGAAAATAGATTACTGCTCTCATCGAAGGAGGAAATGCTGAATTTTCTGAGATGTAATTGTCAATTTTGGGGCATAAAATACCTATGCCAAAATTAATCCCCTAAGTAATAGAGTGCTCAGTTGACCTATCCTCTAGACAATAGAGTGCTCAGTCGGCCTATCTCTTAAGGGCTCTTTGAAAACTACCTGCGTTTGATGGTGTCGAGTTGGCCGGTCTACGTTTATGACCTCAAGAGTTTGGTGCCCAGTTGGCCTGTACCCGGCGTTACAGAATACGCCAGCAGGTAATTTTAAACGTTTTTACTATTCTCAAATTCACCTTTTCGTTATCAATATTTAGATTAGCTTATCTGAATTTTTGTAAATATTTGGGATTCTATAAAAAAAAAGGGCAATTCGACCTCCACGAGGCCATGTTCAGACTCATTAATCGTTTGAGGGGCATTAATGGGCTTATTAATTAAGGGGTTTTTTGTTTAAGATAACCTACATGTTTCAGGGGTTTTTGCTTATGTAATTCCAATCATTTACATACCATTTGAGGGTTGGGGTTTTTAAATTGAAAAAAAAAAAATTACTGGACTACTGAGCACTATTTTTCAAAACTCATTAAAATGTATCGGGTCTTCAAAAAAAAATAAAATGAAAGATTGCTATGGTTTTTTAAACGTACAGTCGTGAGCACAAAAAGTGGGACACCCGACTGACAGGTCTTGTAATTTTTCGCTATTTTGCGTAAATCAGTCTTTTCTCTACAATCGATTTTTTGTCGAACATGACAATCCCTGTCATTGCCTGCCATAGGTATAGCTGGTGAACCCGTTTTACAATAGGAAAAAACGGGTGTCCCACTTTTTGTGCTCACGACTGTATGTCTTACACCACTTGCACCTACTTTTTCTTATGAGACCCTTAAGCTAATTGTCCCTTAAAGCGCCAATAGCGATTTTGACGCTTTGCACCACGTTTAGTGGACTCTTTATGTATCCTTTAAACCGTTCTTAGCTAAATCGCCAAATTTGGTCCTTTAACTATCCTTTAACATTTTTTTACCATTTTTAGTGCAAAGTTAAAAATAAAAAAATATATTGTGAGTGTGAGACAGTGTTTCGCACATCTTTCTTTCTTTAAATTAGGCAGATAAGCAAACATCTATTGTTAACGAAAAAGGGGGGTTCGTAGGTTGTTGGGGCCTTTTTCGGTTGTTTCAGCGACGACAAAAATAAAACGCCAATGTTTGTAGCAATTTTCGACGTCCACCTTAACAAATTCAGTTTGTAGCCTCAGGGCTGCTTTTTAGGGTCGCAAAGGCGATGGTTGGAGTCTTGAGTCTTGAGTTCTGGAGCCAGTTTCAGGTTGGGTTGAGTTTCTTGAACAGTGCCCTTGACCGACTCACTTTTCTTGCCGAGCTCGCTGGCTGGCGGCTGGCTGTTGCCTCTGTCTCTCTCTTGTTCCGTGGCCGTGTTCGGAGCGTGTTCCGTGGACACGGAGTGTGTTCCGTTAACACTATTTGGGCTGAAATCTTTTTTTTAAATTTGTTATCATTGTATCAAATTTCGTATGCGAGAATATTCGAAAATACGACCACAGGTCTTATCTGTCGTAAGCAGAGTAGGTATAGTTATTACGTTATTAGCATTATGTATTAACAAATGAACGTACAGAAAATATGGAATATGTTAATCTTATGGACGACCTATTACTGGAAGATATATTTGCGGAGGACATTGAAGTCCCGAACTTTATTGATTTTGGGTTTTCTCGTAAGCTCAATCAGCGACCTAATTATTTTCATGACATGGATGACCTATGCTTCTTTGGAAGGTTCCGGCTACTGAAGATTCTGTTCCCTCATGACTCATAGTAAAATTCACGGACCTTTTCCTGTTATTTTCCTCAATCATGATAGTCATGGTAAACCAAAAACCAAAGCTATAAACTGTTTATTGTTAGGTCTGTATCTGCAGAAATCACAAACCAGTCAGGGTGAATTTCATTGGCTGAAACTAGTTTTCTGACTGTTTTCAACCAATGAAATTCGCTCTGACTGGTTTGTGATTTCTGCAGAAACAGCATGGGTACCCCGGCCTAAAAGGTACTAAAACGATTTAATATAGACATTCAACGTAAGCATTATCTCACAAAGCCAAATAGTGATGGATGCCTAATTTAGATTTTCATAATCATAATCCAGAAAAACACTGCAAGTTTCCCATATTTTCCATGCGTTTACATAGTAAACGAATTTATTTACATAGGTATTTATTTATTTATTTACTCTTCACAAACACTAATTTCTAGTAATTACATGCAAAGGAAACTTACAACGAAGTAGGTACTTAGTTATTTGATTTACAAAAAAAAAAAACAATATAAATACTTGACTAGGAAATACTAACAGTAGAAAACTAAGCAATAAACACAAATAAAAGAAAGCTATGTCCTGATGCAACAAATCCAGTGTTACAAAACCACTAAAACCAGAAAATGTTTGGGGTTTCCGCAATTATTTTTAGCTATGAGTCTTTTATGCTTGCACACATTAAATGAAACCTTAAATTACACTTATACTTGATAAACTTCAAATTTACGATAAAATAATTGTAAGCACAAACTCAACAATCATCTGTATCGGCGGCCATCTTGAAAGTCAGGAATGCAGGCAGCGTTGCCATCTTTTTTTTTAGCCAATCTACTAGGTTTTTTGTCTGAATCTACTAAAAATCCACTAAAGCAATTTTGAAAAATACCAAAAATCTACTCTTTATCTAAAGTCTGTTTTTTTTTTAAAGATAAAAATCAAAATGACTGTTGGCAATACATAAAACATAATCTAAGCGCAGTACAATGTAGAATTGTCATTGCTTTTAAATTTTTTATGTAGAAAAGGCTTGTGTCGCCAACATAGTTACTAAATTTTTAACTTGGGGAATTATCTTTAAAAAAAAAAACAGACTTTATATCTCATATATTTGCGAGAATCTAGGTACTCCAAGAATAGAGACGTGACCAGCGATACCAAAAGGATTTGTTCAAAGCCATAGTTGATCTCTTGGTTTTATTATTTAGGTTGTATGATTCAATGTTTATGACCCGACCCATCGTTATTTCGGCAACCTTGAAAGGGTCCTTCAAAAACGGTTAGGTTTTAGGCTAGGTAGTCGATAGTTTTAGGGATTTTTGACAGGGACTTGCATTTTGCTCAGCCTGTTGAACGCATCGTAGCCTGGATATAAACTATTTTTATTGTCGATAATCTAGCGTTTTCTTACATATTCGTATACGTATGAGAAATGTACTGTTTGTTTCACAAGGGTTTGTACTTTTCGCTTTTTCACATCATTAGCCTTCCTTTTTTAACAAATAAAAATTAACTGAAACAAATTAATGACGTCAAAAACTTTCGTCGGATCTTAAAGCCAGTGTCCTTATTCTTGAAACGGGGGAGCAGCTTTCCCAGGAGAACGAGTGTTCCGTCTTTCTCAATGATATGAAAATGATAATATAAGGAACAAAGACGGAACACTCGTTCTCCCGGGAACGCTGCTCCCCTGTTTCAAGAATAAGGACCCTCTGGAGTCATTCAATAAATTTGTTAAAAAAATTAATTGTGTCAAAAGACGCGTGAATAAAAATATATGAATCAGCGTCATTAAAAAAATATGACAATATATTAGCGTCGTACGGGTTCTACATGTAAAAAAACGATATTAGGGAATACATTTCAAAACAAGACATTACATTACGCACTAAAATACATTGGGCATATTCCGTTTATCGATTTGAATTAATTTTTTCACAATCGATATTAGGATTTTTATCGTATTTTATGGACTAAATGTAACAAAGTAAAAAATACCAGAATCTACTTGATTTTCTACTAGAAATTTTGTCTACTAAAAACGCCCCCCCCCAAAGTTCCTGAAATATACCGAAAGTTGGGAAAATCTGGCATAAAATATTTATAGTTGGGAAAAACTGGTAGACAAAAATTTGGGCACCTTATCTGCGAAGACTAATCAAAATTAACATTAGAATCATGTCACGTGCGAATTGCAAAATCACCGGACTAACGGGATGACGAAATCCCAATGATCGCGACGATCTCTTGCGTTGCACTTTAGCACTTTGCACTGCACTAAGGCCACTAGCCTATGTCAGTTGCATGTGGCAGTATTAGCACTAGGGCCACTAGCACTATTCAAGAGTGATTATATAGATTGTGGTGGCAAGCGCGTCGTGTTCAAGACAGATGGACAATGACAATATAAGACCTGTTCGGGTTTGAAAAAAGGACAGTTCTAGAACGATCCAAAACAATCGCACAGTTTATCAATCAACCAAATGATATCTACTCGGCTATCGCAAATTTCAATGATGAACTGGGTGATTCTTTTAAACCGTTCTAGAACCGTCCTTTTTGTAAACCCGAACAAACCTATATTATATTTAGATATCCAAACTCCTTATATTATATGCTACTTGTGTTCTGCGCTGGCTATTCACATTCCAGCAAAGCTCTAAATCCTGTGCTACTGTGCTCTTAACTTAAGTTGAAGAAATAGTTTTTTCAAACATTTTTCTTATACAAATTCTTTATACAGTGTTTATTTTATTCGATTATATTATTTGTAGGTCTGGAATATATAAATTTTTTTATCAGTTTTTGAAGTGAAACTTCTTAGGCGCCGGTCTGATATTTGGACAAGAATGGAGAGTGATTTGAAACCAGGATAATACACACTACTACTACAGGATAGCTTATCCTCATATGGCCTGTGCAGTTCAAATCTCAACCCCCCCACCATGCCAAACCATGTCGTTTCTCCCCAATGAACTAAACAAACACACTGGAACGGTGGCTGCATAATGTTTCTAACGCAAGGGTTTGTGCCAGGAAGGACAACAAACAAGAGGGATTTGCATCTCTCTCTGCACTATGGCGGCTATTGAGAACAGCTGTTTGAAGTGTTTGGATCATTGAGGTTAGGAAGATGAAGAAACTCTTCTTTCTTTTACATTAATCGCAATGAGTGCGAACGAGACAACAATCCCTCTGTATTGCTGGGTTGCATATATCAAAATTCGGCACACTAGCATAGAGCAGTGCGCCCGTTCCAGAGTGTTTGCTTAGTTCAATGTTTCTCCCTTGAGTCCCTTGGCGAATGGTGTTTGCACCACAGGTTATGATTCCGCGGGCTATTGCTTGCATACTTGGTTTTACTACATTCTAAAACAACTCTTTCTTAGATCTCGTTTGCAACTTCCTCTCTGCCTATTATGTTAGTCAAAATTAAATAACATTGTTCATTATAAATTTAAATTCTAAATTACGACCGCTAGCGCAAACAGCTGACGACTTAATTAATGACGTCGGCAATGGTGCTAGACCAATATAGTCACGATTACCAAAATCGAGGCCAAAAAGCAATCGTAGTGCAATTAGTGTGTATTATCCTCGGATTTGAAAGCCGCGTCTTGTAACGTCACGTTTGGGAAATTTCGTTACAAGAGGGACCCCAACAAACACAACTTATCGGCGCTGTAATGTTGCTGTATCACGAACACAGCCCAAATACAGCACATAAATAGTTTTATCGATGCTGCGCAGCACTTGTATTGGGAATACTGTATTTTAGAAGTGCAGTATTTGATATGCAGCGGCTTTGCAGATTTTGTATTGGAAAAGCGATAGATTATTTCGATCTCCCATGCGCATATTGATGCAACAACTGTTGTAAAATGTTAGTGCAGTTACTGTAAAGAAATGTGCCAATTTGCGCGAGCATAGTATTTTTTGCCGTAGAGTTGTGAGCGTAGCCATTTTGTTTTATTTTATTGTATTGTATTGTTTCACTGATGCAGGGCAGCGTTTTTGATTTATAATTTTTTTGGTGTTTTTCACGTGTCTTTTACCTATGATTTGTATTACTACGTGTACAAGATGCATTATTTTCAACAAGAGGAAACAAGGTAGGTGAAAAATTGATACAAATAAACAAAAACAAAGGCCCCCGTATTATCATAACCTAAGTTTTCTATCGTTTTTCTATTTGCCCCCGTTTTCCGTTTTTTATTTTTGTGATTTAAAAAATGGATTTACAAAAGAGAAATAATCTTTCAGGTAAATAGTCTTGGAATACTAGGGGGCAGAAACACTGAAGAAGTATGTAGGAACATATTAGCCAGATTATTATCTAAAAATTCAACTCCTTAGCTGAACTGGACAGGGCGCCCTCAAAAAGCACAATTTTCAGAATATACCTATAATATCAACATCAATAAAGCAATTTAGGTAAGTTGATGCAAGGTAAAACGGTTTTTAAATTTTAACTCAATTTTGTCCTTATTTAGTCGATGTAAGAAAAAATAGAGCCAGTCAAAATGCGTCTCAATCAGAAGCTGAAAAAGCCACCAAAATATGATTAACGAATAAGGAATATTATTGTTTAATGTCTCACTCCTCAATATATTATATATACTTTAATTTGTTTTGTCATTTTTCAAAAATATCCTGTCTATATAAAATAAATTATGTCCATTAAATTTAGAGTGCGACAGGTAAATATACCTAAACGGTATATTGGCTGCACAGTTATTGCGAAACAAATATGTACGACGTCTGCAAGAGCGCTGCGTTATTGCTGTGTAAAAATTGCCTAATGAAGAGGCAGAGCTACTGCACAGTGGCTGTACTCAAATGCAGCATGAACAGTGCAGCGCCAGATGCCGGCCGGTGGGACATATATGGTCCGGGCTGATGCAGCTGCTTCGTCTACATCGCTGTACAACAAGTACAGCACAGTATCACAGTTTTTGCGCAGCGGCTGACTTTCCGTGTTTGCTGGGACGAGAAAGAAGAAAGATATAACGTAGAGAGACTGAGAAAGACAGCCAATGATAATGACAGCCTACAACCGACGAAAGATTGACACAAACCAAGCATTATAAGCAAAGAGGATTGCCTATTATTGTCAAGCGCCGATACCCTTATGACGTCACTACAGATGCGCATCTGCCTTTATACCCCAACTCGACTCCGACTCATACGTTAAGTCTAAAAGTCATATGACATATGAGGGAAAGAATGTACGATACTACATAAGATTTTTTTTTGTTTTAATAAAGTTAGGAATGTCACCCCCCCAAACCAGAGGCCTTCGCTACGTCCCTGCATTTTGAAATAGTTTTGACAGGTCCTTGGAATGCCTAATTCAATATGGAAGTTCAGGGCCCCGATTCCAATTGACAATTAGGCTCTCCAAACCACGTGATTTTTCAATATGGCGACCGTGGAAAATTTGACGTTTGTTTGTTTATCTTGAGTTTATTTGGAATATTTTCAAGCTAATTACAGTTTACTTTGTTATAATATACTTTTTGAGATGCAGAGTGAATATTTAAAGACTTGAATGCCGGAAAATCGGGATCTGGGCAAACGGTTAGTTTAAAAGAATGTCCAGATGACATTTTGATCCACAGTTCACATTATTGAGCAAATGAAGGTCTACAAAAGCTTAGATTCTCACGAATATTTCGAAAATGGCTTTATTTCAGATGCAGGAACAGTGGTAGTGAAAAATTTTCACGTTTTAATTGGAAAATTTTAAAACAAAGGGCAATGAAAAAAGCCTGATATCATCCTTGTTACCTTGTTGAAACTAATTCCACAATCAACTTCAAGACCCGTTTGTGGCATTTTTAATTGGAAGAAACACTAATGAAGTCAATAAAAAAAAAAAAAAAAAAAACAGAGTTCATTCACAAAACAACCACAAAATGCACTTTAACAAGCTTTAAATTACATACTCTCATATACGGGATAATGAACTTCTGCCACAACGCACTTTTTGACAACATTGACAAATGTTTTGTTTTTTTTTCTATTCTTCACGACTTGAATTATTTTTCTATGGGAAGGGAAAGTTCCAAATCTCGCTGGTATGATCCTGTGGCACAGAACCTCATCAGTGTTCCAAAGATTTCAGCCACTTCAATTACTTAAATATTTCTAGCAATCAATCGTCTATTTCTTTCTCGTCGAGCAATTCCCATTGTAGACGATTGTAAATAATATTGGAAGCATTTTTCAGTTTGACCTTTAAAGACACTATCTATTAGTACCTACATAAAGTAAATTTCAATAAACAATTTGAAAGTAAACATATAAAGTGGTACCTACTTAACCTACTCATTGGTACCTGTACCTACTGAAAATTCTAATTACCTAGCCTTATTAGTGACGGCCACAATAGTGAGAAAAAAAAAGTAATTAATACGACAGTGCAAATCTATCTGTTGAAGTCAAATAAAAAAACTCAAGAAAATTAACAAAAGAACAAAAATAATCCAACTTCTATTTTTTCTAAAAAACTGCCACAAGTGACGATTTTTATTATTTTTTTAAGTTTGGCGGCACCTCTCTGTCTAAATGCGCTTCAATGCTAAAGCTACGGTTGCTACGGATTTCGATACCGACCTATCCGTTAGTGAATACGATTTCGAATGGAAATACCGGATTGCTCGATATCGTACGAAAGCGATTCGATTTCGTGATTCGATAGCAAATGGAATCCCCTAGCAGGTCAAGCACTGTGTTGTTTATTCTGTCACATGACACATGCATAACCCAGGGGGCGTCGCATAGGGGGGTGGGGGGCAATGGGGGATGGGGGTAGTTACCCCCTCCCCAGGATCCAATAATCAAGAGAAAAATCACGATGCCCAAAAGAAAATACATAATAATATATTGAAGAAAATACATTTTTATTGTTTTATTTTCCTCTCAAAGGAAATAATTTTTTCCTACGAGCGTGCGCAAAGTAGTACTTTTCCGCACGCATTTCCGGGCTCAAAGTTACACTTTTCCGCACTCAGTGCGGATACAGGCCTTATCCGCACTGAGTGCCGAAAAGTAATTATAATTGTCAAGCAACAATAAGTGCACCTGTCGACTTTGACACATGATGACAAATTTTTCCTCTATTTCTATATCAGCCAACATCTATACAAACACCAATTATAAATTAACTTTGACCCATCAGATTTGTTCTCTATTTATATGCAAAAATCTATAAACTTTCTCATCAAATTTAAACGCTTTAAGATGAACAGCTCTGACGAGGATTTTCTGTTATTTGTTTCTGTTATGTAATTTTTTGATAAATGCATAGGTTCCTTTCAAGTTAATTAAAAATAATTAAACAAATTATCGTTTTTTTTTTTTTAATTTTTGTTATTACCTACCTGATATGAAGCTCGTAGGAAAAATGTTGTTCCTAACACGTGCGCAAAGTGTCTTTTCCGCACGCAAACACGTATCCGAACTCCGCTTCGCGTCGTTCGTATAACTGTGTTTGCGTGCGGAAAAGTAACACTTTGCGCACTTGTTAGGAAAATAACTATTTCCTACGAGCGTGCGCAAAGTAGTACTTTTCCGCACGCATTTTCGTTCACAAAGTTCCACTTTTCCGCACTCAGTGCGGATAAGGCCTGTATCCGCACTGAGTGCCGAAAAGTAAAAATAATTGTCAAGCAACAATAAGTGTACCTAGCTGTCGACTTTGACACACGATGACAAATTTTTTCCGAACTCCGCTTCGCGTCGTTCGTATAACTGTGTTTGCGTGCGGAAAAGTAACACTTTGCGCACTTGTTAGGAAAATAACTATTCTGGAAAAATGAAAGACCTTGAAATTTGCAGAAAATTTCGCCAGCGGCCTGTTAGCGAGGGAGCGCCCCCCGAACCCCCCCTTCCATTTACCCCCCCCCTCCCAGACTGCTTGTCACGCGACGACACGCGTCGCCACTGGCATAACCTCCCAAAGATTTATCAAAATGTTACCAACTTATGCAGGTAATAAAGAAAATAAAATCCGTATCAACTACCAACTCTGAATGGTGATAAATCTACCTTTACCTTTAGACTTCGGATTGTGAACAGATTATAAAAAATAACGAATATTTTATTTTTGTCTGTGGTAACCAAAATAAATAAGTAGGTAGGTCAGTGGGAAATTTTTTTTTGGTGCCACGCCCAAATTTGCACCCAAGAGTCGTTTAAAACACGCCTCGGGAAAAAATGTATCCCGATGCCGTCAAAATAGTTATACAGGGTGTCCACTTATAGTGCGATATCGGACTCGGACAATATATCCTTATATAGGGTGATGCAAGAAAAAAAATTAATTAATTTAGATAGTTAAAAATTTGGTGAGGCTTCGTCTCCTTGATACATAATTAGATTGATTCTTGGGTATAGGAACTTTGGTTAGGAATTAAAACAGTCTGTCTTCTGGCTTGAAAAAGTAACAATTAAAGTTACGAAACGGTGCCAGGAGAAAAAAAGTTTTAATTCCTAACCAAAGTTCCTATACCAAAGAATCAATCTAATTAGTTTAAAATATTTTTGAATATACAGGGTGCTCTGTATAAATGAAGTATGCGACAGAACTTTGTTGTTTTATGTGAAAATCTGATAACATTCTACAGGGTGTTGGCAATACTGTACACAAAACCAGGCATTCCGAACAACCATAACTCATTTTTTTTTCAAAAGGAATACCCTTTTTTTCACTGTATAGTAAGTAGTAGGTACGGTGGGAATCATTGCAATTGGCACATATTCCTTTCAATAAATCAATTCAATGCAGCGGTGTACGGAATATTTTTATCATTTTAGTCAACAATATAACAGTACAATATTACCTCGCAGAATCGTAACATGTAACATACCAAATCAGCATAGAAATCAAGAACCAAACTCATTAATTAAACTTAACACTAAATTGCTAAGCATAAATATTTTTTTCCTTTAAAAGTTGATTGAAACCATTATGTTTACCACTGATTTATCGAATTAGGCATTCCAACGACCTGTCAAAAAGTGCGTTGTGGCAGAAGTTCATTATCCCGTATATGAGAGTATGTAATTTAAAGCTTTTTAAAGTGCATTTTGTGGTTGTTTTGTGAATGAACTCTGTTTATTTTTTTATTTTATTGACTTCATTGGTGTTTCTTCCAATTAAAAATGCCACAAACGGGTCTTGATGAAGTTGATTGTGGAAGTAGTTTCAACAAGGTAACAAGGATGATGTCAGGCTTTTTTCATTGCCCTTTATTTTAAAATTTTCCAATTAAAACGTGAAAATTTTTCACTACCACTGTTCCCGCTTCTGAAATAAAGCCATTTTCGAAATATTCGTAAGAATCTAAGCTTTTTTAGGCCTTCATTTGCTCATTAATGTGAACTGTGGATCAAAATGTCATATGGACATTTTTTAAACTAACCGTTCGCCCAGATCCCGATTTTCCTTCATTCAAGTCTTTAAATATTTACTCTCATAGGCGGTTCTAGCGCATCTGTGCTGGGGGGGCTGAAGCCCCTGCTCCGCGGTCGCTCCCCTGCAGGCGTTGCCAGAAGCTCCGCCGGAGGCGAACATTTTTTTTGGCTGCCACGCCCAAAAACCTTATATTTTAATAAATATTTAGTCAAAATTGTTTTTATTTATTTATGAAAAATACAAAAGTTTCATTCTCGGTTTCATTATTACAAAAGAAATTTTGTTTACAAGTAACATGCAGGGGCGTAGCCAACAGGGGGGAGACGGGGGAGCCTACACCCAAGGGCGCAGCTGGCAAAGGGGCGCCAAAATAGGCAAAGTGCAAAGAAATTGAATCAAAATAAACATTCAAAAAGTTTGGTGATTTTATTTTGAAAATCTACAATATACACTTTATTATTTTCACCTGAAACTATCTAAGAGAATCAGGAAATCGAATTGGCAATAGATAAAGTCTCATTCAATACATAAGTTAGGTTTTTAGGGCGAATATTAGGCAATATTTCGCGAGGATAATCAAGCATACTCGAGTATATTGGATAATGGTGATATGTCAATTGTGTCATACTCCCTTAAGTCCCTCTCCATCAAATTCTGAGCCTGCGAGTGACGTCACTACCAGCAGCTTATAATGATGACGTAGCCCGCAGACCCCGATGGAATGCTTGCGATTCAGGCTGTGCTAGTGAGTTAATTTTTTCGTCAATTTTAAATGTAGAAAAGTGATTTTCGGTTTGTTCTCAGAGAAGAAATTAAGTGTTCTTGATCCTCGAGTATCCCAGAATTTGATGGTAGGGGAGTTAGGGCAGTATGACACAAATGACACATCACATAATCCAGCAAAAGATTGCGCTTGGTTATCCTCACGAAAAATTGCCTATTATAAAACTATTTTGACAGAATAACTGAAAGATAACTTCAGGAATGACAGAAATGGCGTTGCTTCTCATTGTAATTCCAAAAGTTAACTTTGAATTATAAGTCAGAATAGTTTTATAATACCCGCACTTAAGGCGGGTATTATAAAACTGCTTTGACAGTTAACTTGAAGTTAACTTTTTGAATTACATGTAATTCCAGAAGTTAACTTTAAGTTAACTCTCAAAGAAGTTTTATAATACCCGCCGTTAGTGATACAACATTTTGATCTAATTTTTCATTGAATGAAATTATACCCATATTTACTTAAAATTGGCAAAATTTGGGTGTGGTCACCAATAAATTTTTCTTCACCTTTGGATTGCCTTCGCGGCGCTTAGGGGGTGCCGAATCTCAGTCTCCCCCCCCCCTAGGGATAGTCATATCGCTACGGCCCTGGTAACATGATTGTTTTGTTCTACATAAAATAAAAGTATTCTGAGGTAGGTACAAATAAAGGTGATAAAAAAAAAACAAAAACCTACTTCCTACTTTTAACAGAAAAAGAGTTGAAGTTAAAAATGTTTGACAGTTTGACATCAGTGGGATTCGAAACTACAACCGAAACAACCAAACAAACCAAACAACAGAGCAAAAAATTATATCCAACTGTGAATCAACCCGAACAAAAACACAAGTTTTACAACGTCTCCACTCCAAAGGTTTCCAACGTTGCTAAAGATTAACATCGTATCTAAACAATACCGCTTTTATTGCCGTTTGCACCGACGATTTTAAGGGAAATTTAAAGATAATCAACGCTTAAAGTGACATTTTTACATGCATAAATGTCACTTTAAGCCTTGATTATCGTTAAACCTTCCTTGAAATTTTCGGTGCAAACGGCCATAATGGCAGATCAAAGCAGAGCAGCGCGTTAATTTTGGCTGCTCCTACTTATTACACACACCTACAGGTAACAGAGGCAACCCTGGTGGGGGCTAGGGTTACCTCTGTTTCCAGACGGATATTTATGAAATAATTGAATAAAATTTTATGAAATAATTAGATAAAGCTACCTATTAAATCAGTGAAATTACTGAAATTATGTAGTTAATGAATCCTAACGCTTGAATATTTTTTGTTCAGGGACTGCGAACTTTTGCCACTCATCACTAATTTAAATTTGGGGGGGCTAATTCCAGATTTGGAGGGACTAAGCCCCCCCAAGCCCCCACCTAGAACCGCCTATATTTACTCTGCATCTCAAAAAGTATATTATAACAAAGTAAACTGTAATTAGCTTGAAAATATTCCAAATAAACTCAAGATAAACAAACAAACGTCGAATTTTCCACGGTCGCCATATTGAAAAATCACATGGTATGGAGATCCTAATTGAGACGATTTTGACTTTGACATTATCTGTGTGTCAAAGAAGTCGAATGTTGACGCATTACGGGAGATGTTTATAAAGTGTGTGCCAATTGCAATGATTCTCACTGTACAGGGTGCTGCAATTTGGAGTGTTTCAACAGGAAAAACATACTTCCAGACCAGATAGAGGAAAATTGACTTCGACGTCATGGGATCGATTTTTGAGAAACGTCAATTGTCAAAAACCGTATCACGATATCTTCAATGGTACCATTGATACAGGGCGATTTTCGATTTTCCCCCATTATGAAAAATGGCTATAAGTTTTTTATTTATCAATTTTTTTATTTCTAGAAAAACATTATGGAAACACTTTTTTGAGCACGATCGAGTGGTGGACTCAGTTTTTTTCTATATCGCTCCGATTCCGAGATATCGACCAAATTCCGATATTTTCAAATGAAACATCCTATATATTAATAGCTCATTGGATAGCTCTGTTTTTGCTGATTTCAATGATATGAAGTTGGATAGGTTTATCTCTAACAGTTTTTGAGAAAAAAAATTATATCTGTTTTTGTCTTAAGGACCAATGTGTTAGAAAAGGATTTTATATGTGTAAGGAGAATGAGGAAGGTCTCTTTCTAACACATTGTTTCTTATGACTTAAACAGATGTAATTTTTTTCTCGAAAACTGTTGGAAATAAACCTATTGAACACTATATCACTGAAATCAGCAAAAACAGAGCTATCCAAATGAGCTATTAATATATAGGGTGTTTCATTTGAAAATATCGGAATTTGGTCGATATCTCGAAATTGGAACGATATAGAAAAAAACTGTGTCCGCCACTGGATTGTGCTCAAAAAAGTGTCTACATAATCTTTTCACAGAAATAAAAAAAAATTATAAATAAAAAACTTATAGCCATTTTTCATAATAAGGGAAAATCGAAAATCGCCCGGTATTAATGATAGCATTGAAGATATCGCGATACGGTTTTTGACAATCGATGTTTCTCGAAAATCAATCCCATGACATCTAAGTCAATTTTCCTCTATCAGGAGTGCGATTTTCGAAACCATTCGAGTACATTTCGTACACGAAATTTGACTGCTCCCCATTTAATTTACATTGCTGTCAGTCAAATTTCGTGTACGAAATGTACTCGAATGGTTTCGAAAATCGCACCCCTGCTGGTCTGGAAGTGTGTTTTTCCTGTTAAAACACTCCAAATTGCAGCACCCTGTAAAGTGCGACAAGTGAGTGAACCTTGGTAACGTATGAAGTAGCAGAGGGGAAGACGAAAACCTATACTATACGACGCGACGGGTCCCCGACGTGGTGCATTGCGAAAATTGCGTTTACCCTGACGCGACGACCCGCGTATATGTATATTTAATCTCGGGCCAATCAGGAGGGTTATGCCCGCATTCCTTCCACACAGGTTCACTCACTTGTCGCACTTTACATACAGTCGTGAGCACAAAAAGTGGGACACCCGTTTTTTCCTATTGTAAAATGAGCTCACCAGCTATACCTACGGCAATGACAGGGATTGTCATATTTGACAAAAAATCGATTGCAGAGAAAAGCTGATTTACGCAAAATAGCGAAAAATGACAAGACCTATCAGTCGGGTGTCCCACTTTTTGTGCTCATGACTGTGCGTCGATACTGCTAAGCCTATCAATTTATACAATGCCTTTAATGCTTTTTTGTAGAACTTGTCTTTTGTTGAAATTTTGTTGTAATTTTTAAACGTATTTAAAAAAATATTTGTCTGGGGCGGGGGGGGGGGGGGTATTTACCCCCTCAACCCCCCTTTAAACCGGCCTTGAGGTAGGTAGGTTAGTAAGTACCCAAAACAATTAGGTACCTACAATAATTCACCATTTCCATTTCCTTTTAAATACCAAATCCTTCAAGCCTATGATTCTTGGGTGAATAAAAAATTATAAAATAGTAAAAAATTCAATAATAATACTGAAAGTTGTAACATTTTAATTTTGCTCTTCCCATTAAATGAGTAATTCAGCGTTTTAACTGGTAACACACAAATATTATTTTAGAGCTGACTTAATTGATTGGATATTAATTACCTTACTCTGCATCTTTTTAGATAATTTCAGGCACAGCCAGACAAGATTTTGCTCCTTATCATTTGTCTAATGATAGTTGACCATTGCAGATGAATATTTATTGAACAATGCCTGGTTATCTTATTCTTGTTGTCCTTAAAAGGAATATACATAAATTATCAATTTCATTAGTCGATAGCCAACATTGTTTTGATTTTCAAATAAAAAGGGGTTATGTCCAGCTAATTGTCATTCAATTTTATTTTCGCGCGAGGCTCATTTCGAAGGATTAATTCCTTTAGTTTTCACTCCCTCTCTGTCTCTCTCTTACTGGAGGATTTCGTTTCTTTTATCTACCTGTTATCGAGTACCTATATCGATCAATTTGCTGGTACTTTGGTTTTGGTCGCGTAGGGTTGGGTTTTTCAATACATGTCGATATAATTGGTGTCGTGTCAGAGAAGGTATGGACAATATTATCTAATAAGTGAAGTTATTTATAGATTTTAATGAGAATAGTGTTTTCCTGATTAGTGTGGATTGATTCGGTCCCATTTGTTGAGTCTCTTTGGAGGTTTCGCTGACGACTATCGATATCTTTGTCGTTATCTTTCAATCCTTCCTAAAGTGTGGAATGTGGAATTCGATAGAAAAAAATGTAACATAAAAAAAAGAGTGAGTGCCTAGAAATTTCTGGTTTAGGTTCCAAAAAATCGTACAACGGTCTTTTCCATTTCGTCCAGCGACAAGAACACTTTGGCTTTGGCCTGAAGAATAGTTTTTTTTATCCGGTTGACCATAAAGAAAATTAAGTGATTTTCTCTATTTAATTAGGATCAGGTCATCCAGATAATTTCAATTTTGGTTTTGCCAGTCTAGTTTTGGTTTTTGTTACCTTTTGGCAGCCAAATCACCTTTCTAAGGGATTTATCTATTTCTTCTAGTCGAATATCACATCACGTCGCTTGGATTGAATTGTTTGAGCCTAGACTCTTAGAGCCTTGATTTTATTGTTGCTCGTTATTGTGAACTTCCAAATTGGATCAGCCAGCGTAGGTGAAATTAGAGTTCCATGACCTTCCGTTCACCTTCAACCTTTGAGCTGTGACCCTCAAAAATCCACGAGGGTCTTATGGTACGGTTTTATGCTACCGTTTTCGATAACGCAACTCAGTGGATGTTTTGGATGGTATGCAGTACCCACCACTGTATCTGAATAGCAAAGACTCGGCGAACTAGTTTTCATTGATGAGATAGATCATCTGGTACGAGTGTGAAATCCCAGACCCATTGTTAATTGTCGGCATAAAGCTAAGTAGTTTAGTGTAATTTTTTTTTATTAATTATTTAAAAATATCGTATATGGCTTAGGTAACTTTAGTTACTCACATTTAAGTAAACATTTGACCCCATTTATTTGCGGAGTGATCACTGACGCTGGGTGTGTGTTAATTCGCACTTATTGGTTATTTTAGTTTTAAGTATAGCTCTCTGCTTACATAGGTATTCATACATATCAATACCGACAGACAGTTTTCTTAAATCTGACTATGAGGAAGCCTTTAGGTTCTTTATTCCTGCTAGTCGTCATACTAGCCTCTGAATACTTGTCATAATATTTATTTATTCACCATAACTTGTACTAAATCAATACTTAATATTCAATAAATACTGATTTTGTTGTATTGCCAATTACCTGCTTTCTTTTTCTTACATTTCAGGCATAATAATTTGGTTTGTACTTTAGTTCAACCTGCAGTCATCGCAGGACTTTTCCGATTTAGTTTCAAAAATTGGTGGCGCACGAATCCACGAACCGGGCACGTGGACACTTTAACAAACTCTGTTGAACTAAGGTCGCAATCCAAATAAGGTTACATTTTGGTAATTGATTTTTCTTACGTAAAATAAAAGTGTTACAACTGGCGCCCAACATGTTCTTTAAAAAAAAGAAATAGGGGTTTCTTTATTTAGTCAAAGCTCAGTTAAAGTATGGTACAGTTGGTACCAAACTTTGTTTTTTTTTGTAGATTTTTTTTTTTGAAAAGAGAGAACTGTCTGATTGAAATTTGATAATTGGTATTAATTTTGTAACCGTCAATTAAAATTGGTATTCGCCTAACGCCTTAGTATAGCGTAAGTTGTTGCATCACACCGTTCACCATTTCAATAAAATTCAATTTTGGGGTTCATTAATTATTAATTAATTACATTTATTAAGGTATTTTTTTAAATTATTATTATTGCAATTGAATACTTCGTGATACAATTTTTTTTTGCTGCGGTTCCTTGCGTGTCAAGTATTGGTAAATATATATACATATTTTTTTTTATTTTTATTTTTTTTTGATTGATTGATCAAATTCTTTGGAAGAGTACAATTATTGTTGGTAAGTGGGTGATAATATCTGACCGTCATCTTTTGTGTGTTTATTTTATACCTACAATCTACCCTGATTTTTTTTTAATACTGTTTTTCTTCTGTCATCTTGATCATGGATTATAAAATGCAAATCAATTACCTTAAGAAGGAAATGCTTGCCTACGAACTGTTTACGCGCGGGGTTACCGTTGATGATTCTAGAACTGTTGAACAGCTGCGTAGTGCTTTGCGTCCACTATTGAAACTTGAAAAGGGGGGAAAGCCATTGACTGTGTCTGTTTATACTTGCGATGTGGATCAGGAGTTTGCTTATATTTCTACAACTCTCCAGGATATTTCTACTGCAATTAAGTCTATGGCTCCAGAAAATGCAGTTGCCAAGTTCGAGCGTAATCAAACTAGATTAGTACATCTCCTCAATAGGACTGATCGTATTCCCCTAAAGGATTTGTCGGAGCAACAACTGCAGCAGAGAGGTTCTTTTCTTGCTGAAATTTTGGGTTTGTTGGATCGTCTTGAGATCGTTTCTGTTACTGATCCTAATGTTAGTGCTTTGTTGGCCGAAGGTGCAAATGTTGGCCACACTTCCTCTTCAACACCGGTTAAGGCAACTCCAGTCAGTATTTTGAATCAAACTTCCAATGTGGTACCGAAGTCACAACCTGTTCAGAAGTGGAATCTTAAATTTAGTGGTGACTTGAAGGTCAAGTCAGTCCATTCTTTTCTTGAGGAGGTGGAAGAATTGAGAATTGCCAGACATACAACGGAGGAAGAACTTTTCGACTCTGCTAGGGACTTGTTTGTAGGAAAGGCTTTGAATTGGTTCAGAGCAAATCGCTCTAGATTTTCCAACTGGAAGGAATTGTCTGATTTGTTAATATTGCACTTCCAACCACCAGATTATAAAGCAAGATTATTCAGGGAGATCCTGGACAGAACGCAAGATCCTTCCGAGGGTATTGTTGATTACTTGACCACCATGAATGTTTTGTTTCGTAGATATCTCAATGTTCCTGAGGAGGCTCAGTTGGAGATTATTATGAGGAACCTGGCTCCCTTTTATACAACCCAGCTTCCAGTTGTTAATACTTTGGAGGAATTGGAGGTTGAATGTTTGAAACTAGAGGCTAAGAAGTACCGTGCCGAACATTATGTTCCGCCACCTCGTAGACGAGTAAATTTGGTTGAGCCGGATTTTGCTTTTGTTGAGACCTCCGATACGGTTCCTGATGTTTCCGCATTAGGGTTGAACGAGGGGTCCGGTGCAGAAAATTCCAATCGTTCGCGTTCCTCTGCACTGTGTTGGAATTGTCAAAAGCCTGGACATCTGAATAGGGAGTGTAAACAACCCAAAAGGCTACATTGTTACAGGTGTGGTCATTCTGGCTCGACAAGTCGTAATTGTCCAAATTGCTCGGTTTCGGGAAACGGATTCCGGGGGAATCGAAGTTAGGTCATTTGATATCCCCCACCAGTTCAGATTCATTGGCCTCTTCTAACAAAATTGTACTGGATTTTATACTTTCTCATGCGCAGGGTGACCAAAGACCATTTTTAGAGTTGTCTATTCTTGGGCTCCCCATATTAGGTTTATTGGACAGCGGTGCATCTCGCACGATAGTTGGATTACCGGGTTATGAGATTTTAAAGGGTTTGGGTCTTAAACTAATACGACAAACAGTTTGTTGCACCGTGGCAAATGGCCAATCCTCTACTAGTTTGGGTTATGTACAAACTCCGTTCACTTTGAAACATAAAACGAAGATTATTAATGTTTTAGTGTTACCTGACTTGGCTCACAAATTGATCTTGGGTATAGATTTCTGGACCGCCATGGGCATTGTGCCTGATTTAAGGCAGGATGTCTGGCATTTTGCTAAGACTGATGAGTTACCTTTCATTTCCAGTATTCAGGATGCTTCTACACTTACTGTTAGTCAAGAAAAACAGCTCAATATGTTAGTAAGGGAGAAGTTATCCCTGATGGGAACGGGTTTAGGTTGCTGTAAAGCTGCTGAACATATCATAGAATTGGAACCCGGTACGAAGCCCATTAAACAGCGGTATTATCCTGTTTGTCCTTTCAAACAGAAAATTATTGATGATTCCTTGGATGAAATGTTGAGTTTGGGCGTTATTGAACCGTCGAAAAGCCCTTGGTCTACTCCAATTTGCTTGGCTCGCAAGAAGGATAATTCCTATAGAGTGTGTTTGGACTTTCGAATGTTAAATAAAGTTACTAAAAAGGATAGTTATCCTATTCCCTATATATCGTCCATTCTTGACAATCTACGCAATGCTCGTTACCTGAGTAGCATTGACATAAAATCTGCCTTTTGGCAAGTGCCTCTGAGTGAAAATTCTCGTGAATTTACTGCCTTCACTGTACCTGGGAGGGGACTTTTCCAATTTTGCCGAATGCCTTTTGGCTTGACCAACGCGCCAGCTACTTGGCAACGTATCGTGGATAATGCTTTGGGGGCAGATCTTCAGCCCAAAGTGATGGTCTACTTGGATGATGTGATTCTTATCAGTGAAACTTTCGAGGAACATCTTCGTTTGCTGGGAGTTGTGTTGGATAGATTGCGTGAGGCAGGATTGGTTCTTTCTTTGGACAAGTGCAAATTTTGCATGTCGCAATTATTATATCTTGGTTATGTTGTGGATCGTGATGGCTTGAGGCCAGATCCGGAAAAGGTGCAGGCGATTTTAAATATCCCTACCCCCAAAAATGTCAATGAGATTCGTAGATTCATCGGTACAGCTTCTTGGTATCGTCGTTTTGTTCCAAATTTTGCTTCCATATTGGCCCCGTTAACTCAATTAATGAAAAAAAATGCCCGATGGTCTTGGAATTCCGCTTGCGAAAACTCATTCAGGCTCATTAAGGAGCATTTGGTAACCGCTCCCGTCTTGACTTGTCCAGATTTCGATCGAACTTTCACTCTGCAAACTGACGCTTCTAATTATGGAATCGGAGCAGTTTTAACCCAACAGTTTGAGGAGGGGGAAAAGGTGATTTCTTATCTTTCACGTTCTTTGACCAAACAAGAACAAAAGTACACCGTGACAGAAAAGGAATGTTTAGCTGTCATTTGGAGTGTGGAAAAGCTGAGGCATTACCTTGAACATTCTCATTTCAAGGTCATTACTGATCACCATTCACTTCTTTGGTTGCATCGATTGAAAGATCCTCAAGGACGTTTAGCCCGTTGGGCTTTGAGACTTCAACCATATGATTTCGAGCTTATTCATCGGAAGGGCAAAGACCATGTCGTACCTGATTTCCTGTCACGTTCAGTTCCTGTAGTGGAAGTCATTGATTCTGTGGATTATTCTGATTCCTTTTCCCACACTGTGGATAAATGGTATTTACAGATGTTTCGCAACTTAGAAAATAGCCCTAGAAAATATTCTTCTTGGAGGACGGAGGGTAACATTCTTTATAAATATGTCAAAAGCGTGAATGCCCGTGAGGCGGAAAATTGGAAAATTGTTGTCCCTAAGGATAGGCGTTCCGAAATTCTTCGACGTTGCCATGATTTGCCCACTTCTGGTCATACTGGAGTTTTCAAAACCTTTTGGAGAGTTCATGAACGGTTTTACTGGCCCAAAATGAAGGCTGATGTAGCTCGGTATGTACGATCATGTCAAGTTTGTGCCCAGCACAAGGTCGAGCAAAAACCTCCATCTGGTCATATGGGTACTCGTCCTGATGTTTCGGAACCTTTTCAGTGTGTGAGTTTGGATTTTATTGGGCCGCTGCCACGATCATCGCGAGGTCACACTCATGCTTTGGTAATTTCTGACTATTTCAGTAAGTTTGTTCTAATTTTTCCGTGTAGAGCCGCAAATGCCAAGGTTTTGACGAAGAATGTTGAAGAGGGTTTGTTTCTGACCTATGGGACACCACAATATCTTATGTGTGATAATGGAACTCCAATGAAGTCGAAGGAATTTCAGTCCCTTTGTAATAAATATCAAACCAGAATATTCTATACAGCCCATTATAATCCTAAAGCCGATCCAGTAGAACGTGTGAATCGCGTTGTTAAGACCATGATCAGAACCTTTATAAATCAGAATGACCATCGCACTTGGGATGAGAATTTATCTTCGATAGCTTGTGCCATCCGAACCTCGAAGCACGAAACAACGGGTTATACGCCCTATTTTGTAAATTTTGGTAAAGAACACCACCTTTTTGGCAAAGACTACGAAACTATCTTGGCCAAGGATGGTGTCACAGTTGAGAATTACGTCAACAAGAAAGTTGGGAAGCTTCGCCACATTTATATTGAGATTCAAAAGAAGATATTGGCTTCTCGTACAAGAAATGAACGTCATTATAATTTGAGGAGAAGACCAGCCCATTCATTTGTAGTTGGTCAGGAAGTTTGGCGTAAAAACAAGTCATTATCGGATGCGGCTAAACATTATAGCGCTAAATTGGCCCCAGAATATCTTGGCCCATTTAAGATCAAACGTAAAACTGGTTATTTGACTTATGAATTAGAGGATTTTTCAGGACGTGGTGTTGGTGTTTGGCACGTTGAAAATCTGAAACCGGTAATCCCGTAATTGTTGTCGTGATGTCAAGGCTATATTATCTTTCTTTATCTTTGTTCAGTAATTTTTTTTTTTGTTTAACGCCCTGCAGGGTGGGCGATTGTTTTGATCATGGGCGGTTGTCTCGGCGCGAAACAAGATAACTGTTCACAATCAAGGTACAATTAGGTAGAATAATCCTGTACCGAGAACATGGTTGTGGTAAGAGTCCACTAAGTGCTGTGGTGAGGTAATCCTTCCGATACCTTACTTCTATTGCATAACCTCAATATCTCACAGTCACTGGTATTGATGGTTAAATTTTTTTGTTTTTTTTAATTTTTTTTATCTATTGGTGCTTTAGCCAATTGACTGGGTACATTCAGCTTGCTCGTGGCTGGGTGTTTGTGCGTAGTTTTGTTGGTCGAAGAATTCAATTTCTCTGTATCTCACCTTCATATAATTTTTTTCTTTTTTGCCTTGACTGACTTAAATTGCGTATTGGAGAGTGTATGGTCGGATATGTACCTATATTTATATTTGCTGTTCCTTTTTGCCCTGTATCAGCCTGGTGGAGCTATATCCAACCGATCCTTTGTGTCCCAATCCTTTGTTTTTGACTGTTTTGGTTCCATGCGGTGGGTTTGTCTGTCGAGGGAATTCATTATAGAACCAGTGCACGAGGTTTCCCACACTTTACTGGGATTACGCAACTCTGGACAATTTCGCTGTTCCATCAAGATTTTGAGCAAGGTAGGGATCAGCTGCATAGTTCAATGTCGGTAGGGGTATTTGCTCTCGAAGTAGTTGTTCCAGATGATTTCTATTCTTTCATATCTTGCGAAATCTTTCTGTGTGGTGTCTTCGTCGGTCATTTCCGTCGCGGGGAACTATAGCAATCCGAAATATCCTTTCGTACACCTTGTTTATATATGCCTTTAACTTTTATACCTTCAGTTTTTTTGTTACCCTTGATAATGTTAATTTTATTGATTAGCTTTTATCTTTTTGTTCATGCCTTCTGTCGACTTTACAATCTTATCGTCGAGAATCTTTCAAGAAAGATTTTCTCCTGTGAAAGAGAGGGGAGAGTTGTAACATTTTAATTTTGCTCTTCCCATTAAATGAGTAATTCAGCGTTTTAACTGGTAACACACAAATATTATTTTAGAGCTGACTTAATTGATTGGATATTAATTACCTTACTCTGCATCTTTTTAGATAATTTCAGGCACAGCCAGACAAGATTTTGCTCCTTATCATTTGTCTAATGATAGTTGACCATTGCAGATGAATATTTATTGAACAATGCCTGGTTATCTTATTCTTGTTGTCCTTAAAAGGAATATACATAAATTATCAATTTCATTAGTCGATAGCCAACATTGTTTTGATTTTCAAATAAAAAGGGGTTATGTCCAGCTAATTGTCATTCAATTTTATTTTCGCGCGAGGCTCATTTCGAAGGATTAATTCCTTTAGTTTTCACTCCCTCTCTGTCTCTCTCTTACTGGAGGATTTCGTTTCTTTTATCTACCTGTTATCGAGTACCTATATCGATCAATTTGCTGGTACTTTGGTTTTGGTCGCGTAGGGTTGGGTTTTTCAATACATGTCGATATAATTGGTGTCGTGTCAGAGAAGGTATGGACAATATTATCTAATAAGTGAAGTTATTTATAGATTTTAATGAGAATAGTGTTTTCCTGATTAGTGTGGATTGATTCGGTCCCATTTGTTGAGTCTCTTTGGAGGTTTCGCTGACGACTATCGATATCTTTGTCGTTATCTTTCAATCCTTCCTAAAGTGTGGAATGTGGAATTCGATAGAAAAAAATGTAACATAAAAAAAAGAGTGAGTGCCTAGAAATTTCTGGTTTAGGTTCCAAAAAATCGTACAACGGTCTTTTCCATTTCGTCCAGCGACAAGAACACTTTGGCTTTGGCCTGAAGAATAGTTTTTTTTATCCGGTTGACCATAAAGAAAATTAAGTGATTTTCTCTATTTAATTAGGATCAGGTCATCCAGATAATTTCAATTTTGGTTTTGCCAGTCTAGTTTTGGTTTTTGTTACCTTTTGGCAGCCAAATCACCTTTCTAAGGGATTTATCTATTTCTTCTAGTCGAATATCACATCACGTCGCTTGGATTGAATTGTTTGAGCCTAGACTCTTAGAGCCTTGATTTTATTGTTGCTCGTTATTGTGAACTTCCAAATTGGATCAGCCAGCGTAGGTGAAATTAGAGTTCCATGACCTTCCGTTCACCTTCAACCTTTGAGCTGTGACCCTCAAAAATCCACGAGGGTCTTATGGTACGGTTTTATGCTACCGTTTTCGATAACGCAACTCAGTGGATGTTTTGGATGGTATGCAGTACCCACCACTGTATCTGAATAGCAAAGACTCGGCGAACTAGTTTTCATTGATGAGATAGATCATCTGGTACGAGTGTGAAATCCCAGACCCATTGTTAATTGTCGGCATAAAGCTAAGTAGTTTAGTGTAATTTTTTTTTATTAATTATTTAAAAATATCGTATATGGCTTAGGTAACTTTAGTTACTCACATTTAAGTAAACATTTGACCCCATTTATTTGCGGAGTGATCACTGACGCTGGGTGTGTGTTAATTCGCACTTATTGGTTATTTTAGTTTTAAGTATAGCTCTCTGCTTACATAGGTATTCATACATATCAATACCGACAGACAGTTTTCTTAAATCTGACTATGAGGAAGCCTTTAGGTTCTTTATTCCTGCTAGTCGTCATACTAGCCTCTGAATACTTGTCATAATAATTATTTATTCACCATAACTTGTACTAAATCAATACTTAATATTCAATAAATACTGATTTTGTTGTATTGCCAATTACCTGCTTTCTTTTTCTTACATTTCAGGCATAATAATTTGGTTTGTACTTTAGTTCAACCTGCAGTCATCGCAGGACTTTTCCGATTTAGTTTCAAAAATTGGTGGCGCACGAATCCACGAACCGGGCACGTGGACACTTTAACAAACTCTGTTGAACTAAGGTCGCAATCCAAATAAGGTTACATTTTGGTAATTGATTTTTCTTACGTAAAATAAAAGTGTTACAAAGTACCCAAATATCCAATAAAAGTATCGGGTATTGATATCAAAAGTATCAAATCCGTACAGGTATTCAAAAGTATCGAAACTTTACATCACTATCCTGTAGTAGTAGTGCGTATTAGCCTTGACTCGAGGTCGCCAGGCCCGTATTCACCAAGGATGATACGGATGATACACACTACTACATACAGGCTAGCTTATCTTCATAGGGCCTGTGTAGTACAAATCTCAAGCCCCCACCACGCCAAAGAACCAGTGATGACGTGACAGCGTGTCGTTTCGTTTCTCGCCTTGACGTAGGGTGTTTGCACCACAGGTTATGATTCCGCGGGCATTTGCTTTAAGCTGGGTACGCATATAAGCAAGAACGCGAATGAGGCAGCCCGAGGATGCATGAGCATTCGTATGTGTACGTCTGTCGTCTGAACAAGGCGTGCAAATTTGTTTGAACCCGCATGCATTTGGCCTCGACCCGATCCAACTGTTGGCGGTACATCAAAGTGAGGCATCTGCTTGTGTGTGGTCATGTGTGTTCAGTGTGGATGGAAATTTAAAAAAAAATAATTTCGAGGTCGAGGCAGTCCACGTGTTGTTTTGAGATGAAAGCGATTAAAAATGTAAATTAATAACAACAAGAATGCTCAACACATATTTATGGATCGATTCCGTACAACGCCTCGTGCGTCCACTATTCAGGTCACCCAAAAATTTATTTCTTCCCGAATCCGAGGCAAATGGTTCAACCTCGAATTGCCTCATTCGCGTTCATGCTCATATGCGTACCTACCCAGCTTTATGCATACCATACTTGGTTTTACTGCATTAATTAACATTCTAAAACAACTCTTTTTTAGATCTCGTTTGTATCTTCCTCTTTGCCTATTATGTTAATCAAAATTAAATAATATTTTCCATCATAAATGTATATTCTAAACTACGACCGCTAACAAGAGCTTGGTGGGAGCCCCAAAACAATTAGGCAATTCAATCCATCTGTCAAAAAGGAAAATTTAATGTGGCGTGGCGGCCAAGCAAGTTTGTTTTGAATATGTTTTTATGCGTATTTTAAATTATTTTGCATAGTTTTGCTTACAACTTTGATTTTCATTATTTAATGAAATATTTGTTAACTAGGTACCTAAACTATTAATTCGGGCAGAAACTAGATATTTTTTTGTGTTTTTTGGCCCATATGTGGCCGCCACGCGATCTTGAATATCACGTGGTTTGAATTGCCTAATTCAAAAAGGTTAAGGCAAGGAGTGCTGCGTTGCCAAATTGACGTCAAAGTATTTTATTTTGTTTTGGTTAGATTTTCCTAACAGGTGCGCAGTGGCGTAACTCGAGGAGGGCCTGGGGGGGCCCGCCCCCCCCCCCCCCCAGACGTCGCTAGCCCCCCCCCCCCCCCCCCCCCCAGAAAAAACTTTAATAATTTGGTATTTTATGAAAGCTACGTTACCTATTATAATTTTATGTTATTAACTACTAAATTTAAACGGTAATGCGCGGCGATCCCGATCGACCCTATCCGATCCTCCGATCCACCAACAAACGGGCTGTGTGCAATTGTGCCACCCAAAGGTCAGTGCAAATTGCAATGTGCAGAAGTGATACAGTATACCAAAGCCATTAAATTAGCATTAGCAATATAACAGATTAGTTTGGGAGTTTGACAAAATATTTTTCCTGTGAATCCGTGAATCGGTGTTGCTGATAATATACTTTACAGTGGCTGATAAGCTGGGTTAGCTAGGTAAGTGATTTAAGCCCGGTTTAGGCAGCTAATCGCCTATAATTGCACTATTCTACTTTTTTAAAGATTCCAATAAGTCGCAATAACAGGCCCTAGACCACTGGCCCCAACTACAAGGGGCGGCTTAATAAGGCGTACGTTCACTTTCTGGAGTAGACAAGGTCTGATAGTGACGCCACCACAGCAGCTAGTAGTGATGACGTCACCCGCAGACCTCGATGGAACGCTTGCGATTCAGGTTGTGCTCGTTATTTGAATTTTGCGACGATTTTAAATGTAGAAAAGGTGATTTAAAACAAGATTTTAATGTACCGGAATTCTTTTTTTCGAACTATAACTATACTATAGTGCTTTGAACTTGAATAATGCATTTTACTTCAAGAGTTGAGATCTGCGGTTGACATGGCAGTTGGCAGACACTTTCAGCTTTCAGCTCAATAAGCAGTCCTACTAGGGATTGAAAACAGGATAATCTCTACCAATTTCTGGACACCTGAAGCAAAGATGATCCGTTTTTTTTCCTACGAATGTGCTGAAAAAAAACTTTTGGCATGCACAAAGACTACAGAGTAATCTTTCCGCAGGCCCTTGGGAAAAATTGTGCTCCTAACATTTGCGAGAAATGGTATTTCACGCACTTGTTAAAAAAATAACTATTTTTTTTTTCGAATTCGATATGAAAAAATTTTCCGCCCTGTGCGAGAACAAACGACTATCCAGTTCCACTCCAACCAATAGGCAGTGCTTGCTCGTAGAAAAAAATATTTTATTTATTTATACTCCTTCAAAATACAAAATTTGTAGTTTCAATTTTATTCAATTTTCAATTTATTCAATCATATGCAGTACAATCAAATTATAAAATGATATTATATTCTGTGTCAACTCAAAAGGCAGGGGATAATAATAATAAAAAACTGTGGTGGCGTGCCGTGGCGCTGATTCCAGTCCCAACATGAAAATGCCAAAAATTGCAACGTCGCATATAAATTGTTTCGGGGCTACCACCAAGCTCTTGTGAAGGTGACTCGCTATTGAGAAACCGACCCTTAATTCTGCATTTAATTTTTTTGTCGATATATCGAAATATCGATATTTTTCAACGCTATATCAAACGCTCGATGCAATAATAATTTTAAATATCGATATGATATATATATCGATATTTTTTTTCGATATCAACATCCCTAAGTAATAGACTTGAAATAAATGTAGAAGAGAGGAAAAAAGCCGGAAACGCGAACCGAATTAATTTTTTTTTTTTTTTTAAATTTAAGATTATAGTTTTTCAAAAGTGACAGTCGATAACTAATTCCTCTGGTTCTCCCATTGAAGGTTCTCCACTGTGCCTGTCATACTTGATGACGCATTTGTGACCTCTATGGTGCCCTCTCTCTTGGAATCGGTAAGGAAGTATTCACTTCTATCGTCATATCGTGTACTGTGCTACACGGACTTTTTTTAAAAAATTATTGTTGGAAGCTTTTTAAAATAAATGAACAAGGACATTACCTATGTGGCCTGTTCAGGTTTGGAAAAAGGACGATTGCCGTTGTCATTTTGTTGATTGATAACTGTGCGATTGTTTGAAACCGTTTTGGAAACCGTCCTTTTTCCAAACCCAAACAGCACAGTATTAGGTTCGTTCCAACCCAGCCAAAAACCGTTCAATGTACGGTCACGGTCATGCGCCATAGGTTAAAGGCGTTCCAACCGAGAGATGATCGTTTACCGTACAGTTTCGTTGGCGTTCCAACCAAACCTGGGATCGTTCGAGAACTGGTTTTAGCACCGTCATTTCGATCCCGAGTGGAAAGCAAGAACCGCGTGGACTGATTCATGACTGACATGCGTAATTCAATTTTTGTCACCTGTTGTTCTTGTTCATGTTGTTGTTAAACAACCAATTTCCAATCTAACTTATAAAACTGTAGCATTTTTATTTTTTCAAGTGAAAAAAAGTACAAAATTTATTATCAGCTATTTGCTAATCCTTGATATTATCACCTTGCAAGGATTCAGTTTCAGATTCTTGATAATGAATCAGCGTTGGTGTTCGATTTTCCTTTTTTATATATTATTTTGTATTCCTAATCCTATATTCTTCTATTTTAATTTGCAAACAAACAAATTTAGGGTTAAAGTTATTTGAACTGTCGTCATTACAAAAACGATCATGAAACCGTTCCAACTACCCGTTGTTTCTGTACCAAGATAAAACCGTGCAAGGTCAACGCATGCGCCTGCAATCGATCCTAACAGTTCCGAAACCGTTTCATGACGATACGAAAACGGGGGGTTGGAACGAACCTATTATAAATCTAACTAGGGATGCGCACGATGTATCGATGTTTCAAAAACATCTATTTTCCTATTTCGATGTTCGATGTTTATATCGATGTTTTTTTATTCGATATTTTTAGAGAACATCGATATTTTTTTTGCGATGTTCTTTCGATGTTTTCTTCTTAATACTACACCAGTACTTTCAGTCCCTTAGCAAAATTTGATGAAAATCTATTTGTTGAACATTGGGAAGAACAAGAAATAAAGAGTGTATATCTGCGACCGAGTCTGCGACTATCAAAGATAGCTTCAAAATACTTGAGCGTTGTAGCAGGTAGCAGTTTCGGTTCCATACTTGTTCCATATGGGAGACTATTTTCAAATGCAGGACAAATTTTGACACAACACAAGAATTATATGGAAAAGGAACAAAATAGTCAAAATTGCTGTTCTTGGATAATAATTGTGATCAAATATGATTGTTACTCGTATTCATAATGACTTATAAGTCAAGTAGGTATCTAACTAGATTTACTCCCTAGTGCTTAGTTCTTGCTATTGTTTGCTTTCAAATGTACTTTTGCTTCATTAATGACCGTTTGCACCGACCATTTTAGAGGTGGTTTAACGATAATCAACGTTTAAAGTGACATTTGTACATGTAAAAATGTCACTTTAAGCGTTGATTATCGTTAAACCTCTCTTAAAATGGTCGGTGCAAATGGCCATAAAAATCGCATATTTATTACGTGTAGGTATGTATATTATATTAAAAATACATACCTAAGTAGGTTAAGTGAAAATGATATTCTATTTATTAACAGTTCAATTTTTTCTTGCCATATTTTCAAAAACATCGATGTTTAGAAACATCGATATTTTCTTGTGAATATTCGATGTATCATTTGATGTCAACATCGATGTTTTCAAAATTTTGCGCATCCCTAAATCTAACTGGCCGGGCAGAAGAACACCTCGTCGACATCGCCTCTGCCTTCTGAAGTGGCAAGCGGAGCAAATTGTGAGTTGCACATGCCTTGTCAGTGTCACTCCACTATACTTTCCTAACCTCTACCCCGATGACTGATGACTTTCTCAAGTTTCTCATGTAAAGTGAACGTGGTCATAATATTCAGGTTTACACCTATTTGCGTTCCAAAAAAATTGATTGTTTCAAATTAAATTTTCGTTTTACTTCCAAAAGCGGCTGCTGAAGTAACCCTCCCACAAAATGGACGAGGACAACGATAAAGCAAAGAGGCTTTCCTCCATACAAGGTTTGTTTGTATAAAATACTAGCTAACTACCCACTGCGTTGCTGGCGTGAAAATACATTTTGAAATAATACATTTTTTTTTTTGTTCATTTTCTAAAAGTTTTTTAGTTTTTTATTTTTTTTATCCGATGTAATGGGAAGGGGGGTACTAAAAAATTATAAAACTAATACCAAACACTTTTTCAGATTCCGTGCTTTATTTCCTTCTATTTGATACCACACAACCTATATTTTCGGATGAACAATTTTTTCATTAAGATGGGGGAACCAGTAGCGACGCCAGGGTTTTATGTTAGGGGGGGGCCAGACTGGGCCAGAAAAACTTAGGGGGGGCACTTGTCTTTACTCTATTGCTTTTCTTCTTTGGAATAGAAAATGGGAAATACCTTCCGACATTAATATGTCTGGGGGAATCCCAGGAAAGCGGAAGCTGCATCGCGGTTGCCTGTGCGCACTGAATACCCAATTAACCGGCAGAGGCTGCTGATTTTGCATTGCATTGTTGTCGACATGAGAGCAAGTTTTCAGGGGGGGCCGGCTAAATTTCAGTGGGGGCCCCGGCCTCCTCTGGCCCCCCTGGCGTCGCCACTGGGGGGAACATAGGGGGGTGATAAGGGAGATAATAGAAAAACAAATACGAAACACTTTTTTAAATTCTGGGGGCAACTGCCTCCCCCCCTTTTTAAAATAAAATAATAAAATTTAAAAAAAAAAAGGAAACAAAACCATACTTTAACTTTTAAAAATGTTTAAAAAGCTCCAAACCTATAAAAAATCACACTTTTGTCCAAAGAACTTTAACCTCAAACAGTTAGCACTATTGTCACTACCTAAGTAGCGCTTGAGTTGATGTATTGTTTTTTTTTTGTTCTAATAAATATTCATAGAAAATCAATAATAGTAGGTCTGTTTCTGCAGAAATCACAAACCAGTCAGACTGAATTCCATTGGTTGAAACTAGCTTTCTGACTGTTTTCAAGCAATGAAATTCGCTCTGACGACTGGTTTGTGATTTCTGCAGAAACAGATCTAATCATGTACCATCGTACCAAAAGTAATTGGGAGAGCATCATATTAGCTCCTGCACTATTATATGATTTTAGATGTCAGGTATTTCTCAAACTGAGAATAATTTTAGGTTTATCTAGGTTAACTTGGAATAGTCCAGGAGTCCAGGACTTTTGGTGACGATGGTACCTACCTATTTAAAATCTCCTTATTCTTCTAAGTAGGTAGTTCCCCCATTCCCATATGTTTAAGGGCCATTCCTTGGAAAACCCGTATCTTGCACAATGCGCCGCCAAAACTAACCCAAACTAACCCAGTCTGGCTTAATTTGGTTTACTTTAAAGGCGGTGTGCGCCAAAAATTAAAGTTTTAGTGTAAAAAAATCTAAGAATAACTGTTCAAACCTCGTTCTACGACAAACCATCGCTGAGATATACCGCTTTAAAGTGTCTGTGACGTCACGAGAGCTTCGCCCAGCCGCGCTCCGCATTGTTAATTTGATTGTTCCCGGCACGCGTGGGTGGTTTTTGTTTAGATTATTGCAGGTGATACAGGCAAAACATATGTAAATTCAATTTACTTCACTTTCTCGTACGTCGCTTGAGCTTTCCTGACGTCATATGGTGAGATGCGGCACCTTCATAGAGCCATATCTTTGGTATTATTTATCATAAAGGGGTGCGGTTTTCACTGTTATTCTTAGATTTTTTTTCTCTTTTTTTTTTAGATGAAGTTGTTTTTTTGGCGCACACCCCCTTTAATTTAACCTGCCCCCCCTCCCTTTCGAAAGGCCCGTATCCGCCCCTGTCTGGGTCCTTCCGTTTCCGAGATAAAACAAAATCCCTTTACCCGCTTTCAAAATTAAATTACCCCTATTTCTCCGCCCCGAGTTAAAATTTCAAAAAACTCTGAAATACTTGTTCACTTATTTTTTTGGTAGAATCTATATGCCAATTTTCAGATCTTTCCAGCTTCTTGTTTTCGAGATACAGAAATCCTGTTTAATATTTCAACCCCTATTTTAACCCCCTTGAGGGTGAAATTTTCAAAAATCCTTTCTTAGCGAGAGCCTACGTCATAAACCCAATACGTCCTCCAAGTTTCATAACTAAAGGTCAAGTTTTTAATAGTTTAGCCTGTGCGTTTATAGTTGATGACTAACTACCGTTCTTTTATTAGTATCTACTAATAGATTTGTTGTTTGCTGAAATGATTTTTTTTTTAGATAATTCTGGAAAAATTCTAGGAGGCCCAAAGTTTCAGAACCCTCCACCTAAATTTGTTCTTCGGCCAAGCGGATTCAATCCATTCAATAAGAGCACTACTGATGATAATAGTAAAGATGATAATACTTGGAGAAAGAGACTCAACCCTTTTATACCTTTGGAATCCGAAAAGGAAGCAGTAACTCTGCAAACTTCTAACGCAACATTTGCCATCAAAACTTCGAGACCAGATGTGAACTTTATACCATTAACAAATACTAGTACCTTTGGTTTTGCACAAGATTTACAAAATAATGTCATGGCAGGACGTAGTTCTGAAGCTGGAACGAGTAAATATAATACAAACTCTAGAACGTCAAAATTCGTATTTGGACAAAATTTAAACGAGACAGTAGTGAAAGAAGTATCAGATGATATTCCGCCCTTTAAAATGCGAGTTATTGAAAACAAAGAAGATTCGAAAGTGGTTTTTGGTGAAAATGTACAAGAAAAAATTATGACAGAAGGCATTTTTGAGACGGCATCAACGAGTAAGGAAAGCAAATCTCTAGCTCAATCTGCCAGAGAATATGAGGAAGCAATGGCTGCAAATAAGAGAGAATACGACTTAGTGGAAGTGAAAACTGGAGAAGAAGAAGAACGAAATATTTTAAGTATGCAATGTACTTTATTTGCATTTGAGAATAAGGATTGGCAACAGCGTGGAAGAGGAGATTTAAGATTAAACGAATATCCATTGGATGATTTGCTTCAATATAAATGCAGATTAGTGGTCAGAGTAGCAGGAAGTAAACGAGTCCTTTTAAATACACATGTAAGTTTTTGTATCTTCAAGCGGTCTATAATTTGAATTTTATTGTCGTCAACAGTTGGCACAGTAGTGATCTATTATGTACCCAGACCTGAAATAGTTATTTATGTACCACGGGCTTAATTAGCACCATGTGAAGCCTCACGCACCATTTGTGCTTGTGGTTGGTGACTCAATTGTTGTAAACCTTGAGCTCAGCACAATAATGACCATAAATAACAATTTTTAGTAAATTTCATTGAAAACAAAAAGTCGCATGCAGCACAGTACCTACACGTGATAGAAGTGAATACTTCTTCTCTTTCTCTCTCTCTCCCTCATATTCATCATATGCTTCATCTCACTTGCGAGACGAAAATTTTGTAAATCGTGTCGTGACGCGACATGGAAAAATCACTCTCATGCGGCCAAAGAAGTGTTCACTTTAAAAAATCATGTGCAGCGACGTGGTAGAAGTAAACCTTCTCAAAAGGAAGACGCGCATCTGTAGTGACGACACAAGAGTATCGGTGCTAAACAGTATTAGGCAATCCTCTTTGCTTATAATCTTTGGTTTGTGTCAATAGTTCGTCGCTTGTTATTGCCATTGGCTGTCTTACTCCCTCCGTCTCTCTACGACTCTACGTTATTTCTTTCTTCTCCCTCGTGTAACGCGTTTTACAAATAACTCTCCATTATTGTCGTCCAAATATCAGACCGCCGCCTAAGAAAAAGAAGAACTATCCCCAGAGCTGGTATCGTTACTTGAAAAAAGTAACGCGTTACTTTACAGTTACTTTTGCTTAAAAATGACTTGTTACTTAAAATTTACAGTTACTTTCGAATAATGATAACTTTATTTTCGTTACTTATTGGAAAGTAACACGTTAAGTACTGTAACTTCTTTACTCTGAAAGTAACTTCTCTAATTTAGAAGTACCTAGTTCGTTACTTAAAAGTAACTCGTTATTTGAAAGTAACCCGTTACCTCAACGCGTTAGTTTGAAATAAAGCGCTACTTTTCAATAAAGCGTTACTTTTAAAGTAACGCGTTACTTCAAAAATAACTATTTACGTCGAAAATTGCGTTATTCCTTAATTTGACTCACCAACACAGCATCCAAACAATCAAATAAGACCTATGCCAATATGTTTTTAGTTTGTGAGTCCGACTATGTGGAAGAGTTTTGTTGCAAAATTCAAACGGATTAAGGATTAAGCGGCTAAATAGAGAACTTGGTTTTGGACAAACCTGCTTTTAGAAGCGTCCCAGTGTCTGCATATAGTGTCTTTAGAGCAGAGGCGGCGCGTGCCACGCCCAAAAACGATTATTTTGAGCTTTCAAAACAAATTTTCTGTACTACATACCCACATTTTATTTGACATACAAAGTTTTTGGATTACTTATTTTCCTTTTCCTCAATCGTCAATTATTTGTAAAGAAGATGAACAAATTGAGAGAACGCGTTACTTTCATAGTAACTAATAACGCGTTACTTCCATATAAACGCGTTATTTTCATAGTAACGCGCTACTTTCATAGTAACTCGTTACTTTAACAAAATAACGATCTGCAGTTACTTCAGGAAAGTAACGTCGTTACAGTTACTTATCAATCAATCTGAAAAGTAACGAAGTAACCAAGTTACGTGTTACTTTCAGTAACTCGTTAAAGTAAAGTAACTAGTGATGTGAACAAGGGAACGTTCTGATTGTGCTTTCGAGAACATTTGCGAACGTTCGCGCACGAAAAAAAGGTTCGTGCTGAATATTACCTTCGGAGCACATTGAGCGCGATAGAGAATATTTAGCACGTTCTCAAGCACGATCCTCACCAATAAAATCACATGACGCCATAGAGTAGAGATATATTTATGGAAGCTGTTGAAGGCGGAGATATATCAAATATTGAGCCCGAGAACCAGGGAGCAACTTAGCAGCAATAGTTATTTTTTTTGTAAGCAAAGGTAGCGTTCTACTAGAAAAAAACCCAAATTAGAATAATTATTGTTGTCAAACATGACACAAGACACAATTCACAGATTATGAGATTAATTATTATCTATTCACAATCTGTAGTCCAAAGGTACAGGTAAAATTTATCACCTTTCAATGCTATTTGATAGGGAAAGGTGATAAATTTACCTGTACCTTTGGACTACAGATTGTGAATAGGATATATGTATTATATTTTCCCAAGAAGTTTGAGAATTTTCAGCACATTTATGAAGAATTTTCAGAATATTCAGAACTTCCCCGCACACCTCTTATGGGTTTTTGGTTTTCTGTCAAACTCAATGAAATTTTGATATGTGTTAGACTTTGACTTCCTGATAAAAAGTTCTCATGGGCCCGAACCAATCCTATGATTAGTTTTTGAGATACAGGTACTTTAATGTCCAAAAAATGTACACATTTTATGTGTTCACATCTACCAGTCACCTAATAATAGGTCTGTTTCTGCAAAAATCACAAACCCGTCAGAGCGAATTTGATTGGTCGAAAACAGTCAGAAACAGTCAGAAAATTAGTTTCAACCAATGAAATTCACTCTGAAAGACCTATTGATAGGTGACAGGTAGATGTGAACGCATATAAAATGTGTACATTTCTTGGATATTAAACCACCTGTATTTCGGAAACTATTCATAGTATCGGGTTGGGCCCATGAGAACTTTTTATCAGTAAGTCAAGATATACCACATATCAAAATTTCATTGAGTTTGACAGAAAACCAAAAACCCATAAGAGGTGTGCGGGGTTCTTTGGAAATTTCGGGAAATTTGAGAAAAATCAGAATTTATTTAGAAAAATGTTTTGTTCTTTTCAGCGTCTGATAAAAAGCATAAATTCTCGGGTCCTGCTCGTTTTTGCTCGTTTATTCTCGTTAATTCTCGATCCTGCTCGGAGAACGTTCTCCTAAAATACTTGCTCGAGCATTTTACATCACTAAAAGTAACTATTTTTTGTCGTTACTCCCAGCTCTGACTATCCCCCGCTCCTCTCATACAACTATCAGACAGACGAACTACCACACAAAAGCGAGACGCGTATCTGTAGAAACGTCACAAGGGGGGCGGACAATTAATGTCTGTCTTTCTCCGTCTCTCTTTACGCTATCAGGCCTTGGCCTATGATGTATCTTCTCCTGTTATTTCAATAGTTGTGTTATAGCTCAAAATCTATACCTGTCTCTATATTTACGTGTAGAATGAACAGTGAACAGATAACTTAACGTTGCTGTTAAAATAACGGAAAATGATACATCATAGGCCTGTATATCATTCTTCTATCTCGTGTAACGAAATTTGCCAAAACGTGACGCGTCTTTCAATTTACTCATCTCCTTTGTCGTCCAAATATCAGACCGTCGCCTGAGAAGTTTCACTTAAAAAAATAATTTTAAATAACTTTACCCAAGTGAGGTCAGTAGCTACCTACCTATAAGAATAAGAGCATAGGCTGATATTCGTGTCACGTTTAGGTTCATTTCGTTACACAAGAAAGAAGAAATAAGATATAACGTAGAGAAACTGATAAAGTTGTATGAGGGGAAATAGTTTCCAAAAAACTTCACTTCTCAACACGTGTACGATGCTGCACATGATCTACTGTACACTATACAATACATAGCTGTTTCCCGCGGTTCCGGTTCCACCCACCGTTTAATTGAAAATAAATCGGATCTATAAATAAAGTATCTACTTCATCAGACATTCCAAAACAACAACAAAATATAAAAATATTTTTTATCAAAAATTTATATTCTAAACTACGATCGCCAGGGACGGACTGGGCCTGGAAAATGTGGCGGGCTATTTGAAGGAAAAGGCGCCGGCCGATGAGGAAAACAACATTAAAGAAAAAATATTTTATTCTACGAATTGAACATAAACAAATAAATTAAGGTTTCAGTATCAAAATGTATAACAAAGCTAAAAGTACTCAATATTAAAAATCACATTTTCATCACACAGAAGAAAAATATAAATAAAATGGAAATCTTAAAAAAAAAGGTACCTATTCTCTTTTACATAAGCAGGGCAGACAAATTTTTACTAGTTGCAGCTAAATCATTTATGATGTCGTCATTACTAAGTGACATTAATATATCCCTTTCTAGAGACATTAGCATAAAGGCCTCGACATTGTTTTGGGACAAGTTACTTCGTAATCGATTGAGGATGTACCTACTTTAATTTCGAAAATGACCTCTCACATGTCACCTGACTTATTGATAGCGTAAGAATGTATTTATGTATATACTTTAGAAAGCTGAGCATATGCATTTGCATATAAGTTATATTTATATAAAACATTATAGCAACATAAAATGCAATTTCTGCAGGATTTACATGAAGTTTCTGTGAAATCACAGTCTCCCTCTTTATCGCAGTGATGACTAGGTAAAGTTTCCCAAAATTCTTCAACGAGAGATTTTGATAATTGTGGCCATTTTCCAGAAAAATCTTCTAATTCTTGCCTCAATACAGCTTGGTTAATATCGGGAAAAATAGTTTCATTTTGTAACATATTGCTTCCAATGCAGAATCTGGCATGTTTTTGATATTTGCAAACTCCGATGGATGTAAGCATTGAAAATCCATATATAGTTTTTTGTGATTTACGAATCTTGATTTAATGCATTCGATCGCTGTATCGTACGTAACATTGTATACTTCAATACGATATTTTTCTTCTGGTGTAAAAGTAACGCCACTTGAAATTTCATCGGCAAATTTTTTTTGTTTCCTTTGCCTTATCTGGGGAAACATTTCTTCCGATTTTAGGTCAATGTTTTTTTCTACGAAGCACTCGTTTGCTTTTGCAACGTACTTTTGTGTTTCTTCAAATAAGTTATTAAATTCTCTAAAGTTAGCTTCAAGTTTTGAAAGTGTATTTTCTACCATTCGATAGCTTTGTAAAAAGTCCATACCTTTTGTTTGTAGATACAAGGATAATGGAATGTAGAAATATTTTAAAAAATAAAAGAGCCGTTAATATGGTTTCAAATTTAAGGAAATTTTCCAAGTAACTGTTGGCTATAAATCTTGTTTCTGCGTTAAAATTTTCATCGGTGGCAGTACAGTGCAATGCTTCACAAATTTCAACGTAGATGCCGGTTTCAATATAAAAAATTTTCACCAGAGCCTTGTCTTTTGCCCACCATCTTGTATCACCAATTAAATTTACAAAATTGGTATCTTCTGATATTTTTTTCCAAACGACCATTCTTTTATATGAAACTCTTACGAAAACTGCACATTTATTTATTAAGCCAAACAAATTAACCGCTGGTATGGTTTTAGTGGTAGTTTCCAACATCTACACTTTTTTATGTCAATATTCATGGTTCGTAACTAGGGTTGCCAGATATTTGAGTTTTGAAAATAGGAGAGCCTGTATAAAATTATATGAGATTGGATAATAATATATGAGAATATTTTATCTATTGCAAAATACCCATATCCGAGCATGGGCGTCGTTTGGGGGGGGGGGGCATTTGCCCCCCCCCCTAGAAATAGTCTTTTGAACAAGAAAGTAGTCGTAGTAGTAGAGAGTTCGTATTCGTATTGCTTTTTTCCATTTTTTCAAAATTTGTTAGGTACTTTGAAAAATTGGCTGACATTTTCATTACATTCAACGGAATTGAATTTCACTTGACTTAGGGCCGCTACTATAAAACACTGAACCGATGGTAGAGTTCCAACCTTCGGTTTAATCCTATCAATTTGCATGGAGTCCAGTGGCGTGTTTACTATGCAAGCTATGGAAGCACAGCTTCCCCTCGAGGATTTATTAACCCTTTCGGTATTCAATTGAATACACAGAATTCAATTTTTTTTTATCGCCATCTATGTAGTAGTTCAATGATGTAGTAACTTTATAATCAATATTTAACCCTTTTGTAATTCAAATATGACTTGTGGCTGCATCTAGATATTATTTCCTAATTTTGACGATTTTTTATAAATTACAGTTCGCTACTCTTGCCTAAAAGTCAAAACATCTGTTGTGTTTTTTTATTTTTCTTGGAAATACTTTACATATTTTTGCGCGATATATACTGATTGTGACATAAAACATACCTCATTTGAGTTATATTATCAGTGGGTTTCCAAAAAAGTTTCTGTTTTTTTGTAATAAGCTCAAAAAAGGATTGTATTCAATTGAATACATCGTGACTCAAATTTTCCAGATTTTGATAAAAAGTCATTTGCCTCAAGATGCAAAAATGCTGAATGTAAAGGTTATTCTCGTGTTTTGTGTGTTATTTATGTTTAAAAATAGAAAATAGCTATTTACCTAACCAGTGCGGAAAAATTCAAAATAATTTTTCCGCACGCGTAGCTGACTTCGGTGAAGCAGCCGAGAGCGGAAAATTTTTTTCCGCCTGTGTTAGGTACAATATTTTTCCTACAGGCATAAAAATGTAGAATTTTTCATTTTTTTTTTGACAGCCGTGCGGTAAATTTTTTTCCGCACTGATAGCCGTGCGGAAAAACTTTTTCCGCACTGATATGCATGCGGTAAAAGTGATCACCGTGTGGGAAAACTCATTTTCCGCACGGATATCAGTGCGGTATATTGATTTTTCCGCACGGCTGTAGGAAAAAACTGTTTTGCAAGCTACCACATTAAATAAAAAATAGGAACCTCTCTTTTATTACATAAACTACCGGTTCTAAAATAGTTTCGATATGAGCCGTAAAGTCATAATGTATTCATTTGAATACATCATCAAACTCAAAAACCAGCCAACCAAAAAATTTCGCCGAAGGTTTAAAAATCATAAAAAAAATAACTTAGTAACTGTACCAAATATCGGAATTTTCCCATGCACACAAAAAAGTCGTGACTGAAAGGGTTAAGAATACTAAACTAAACTTTATGTGGACATTTTCAAAAAGAAATATATGAAACTTGTGAATGGCTGACTGACTCTGAAATTATAAGTCTCTCCCTGTACTTTCACCATCTTTCCCCACAGCTTCCCCGTCTGTTAAAGTGTGGACACGCCACTGATGGAGTCAACCCAAGGTTGAAACTCAATCATCGATTCAGTGTTTTATAATACCGGTCATTAGAAAATTACCTAAACAAATGCAGTGGCGACGCCAGGGTTCTATGTTAGGGGGGGGGGGGCAGACTGGGCCAGAAAAATTTAGGGGGGGCATTTGTTTTTATTTTACTGCTTTTCTTCTTTGGAATAAAAAATGGGAAGTACTTGTCGACACTATTATGTTTGAGATAATCCCAGGAAACCGAAAGCAGCATGGTAGTTACCTGTGCCCAAGAACACTCAACCTAATAGGACTGCTTCTTGAGCTGAAAATGTCTGCCATTTCCGCAGTCAGTCTGCCGAGTTCAAAACAGTCACAGGTCACAGTAATCGTTATAATCTTGTTAAAATCACCTTTTCTACATTTAAAATTGACAAAAAAACAAGCACAACCTGAATTGCAAGCATCCCATCTAGGCCTGCGGGTAACGTCATCATTATAAGCTGTTATGCTGCTAATTAGTAGTGACGTCACTCGAATAAGGCCCTGGCGACTCGAGAGTTGACGAACGTACGCCTTATGGGCGGTTACACACGGACGTGGATGTCTTAATACATATACGTCCATACATCAACGTGCAACCAAGAACGTGCATGGCGCTTTTGTACAGACGCTCGCACAAAACTGCAGTTTTGCTATTCTTGCTACAGTATTCCGAGTGTGCATACAAAATTGCACATTCAAAAACGCGACGATATTTTGCATACACTTTAGGCGGTTACACACAGACGTGGATGTCTTAATACATATACGTGCATACATCAACGTGCAGACAACAACGTGCATGGCGCTTTTGTACAGACGCTCGCACAAAACTGCAGTCTTGCTATTCTTGCTACAGTATTCCGAGTATGCATACAAAATTGCACATTCAAAAACGCGACGAAATTTTCCATACACTTTAGGCGGTTACACACAGACGTGGATGTCTTAATACATATACGTGCATACATCAACGTGCAGACAACAACGTGCATGGCGCTTTTGTACAGACGCTCGCACAAAACTGCAGTCTTGCTATTCTTGCTACAGTATTCCGAGTGTGCATACAAAATTGCACATTCAAAAACGCGACGATATTTTGCATACACATTGATGTTTTTGTTTGCGCGTTCATGTATGTGCGTACATGTTTTCAGACGTCCACGTCCGTGTGTAACCGCCTATTGATGTTTTTGTTTGCACGTTCATGTATGTGCGTACATGTTTTCAGACATCCACGTCCGTGTGTAACCGCCTTATGAGGATGAGAATTCCTGATAGTTTACGATTCTTGGCCTGTGCTCACCGAATAACGAATTAACCGACAGAGGCTGCTGATGTTACATTGCATTGTTGCCGACATGAGAGCAAGTTTTTAGGGGGGGGGGGGGGGGGGGGCAGGTAAATTTCAGTGGCGGCCCCGGCCTCCTCTGGCCCTCCTCTGGCGTCGCCACTGAACAAATGATGCGGACAGTGAATTTGTTGCGGAAAAAAATACCATCATTTTTAACTAAATATCGACATCAACTAAGTACCTTAAAATGCTCAAAAAGGGGCGGGGCACTAAAAAAAATTAGCCTACGGCGGTTGCCAGCGGCGCTAATGGAAATAGTCTTATTATAATACTGCCCCCCCTGAGAAACCTCGTAAGGACGCCCATGTATCCGAGAAAGCTCCCATCTTGACAATTAGCTATGACTTCTAGCAGATCTTGGATTGTATTGCTGGACATTCTTTCAGGTAGTTAAAGACTCCTCCTGATCCGATCCGTCAGTCTCACTTCTTGTAACAAGTTGTGCACAACAACACAACAACTTAAGTTTTTTGATGTTTAAACAAATCCCTGACCCAAAATCGTTTTGTTTTTAAAAGTAAAATATTTGAATTTGAAGATCCATTATCAACCAGTTTAAGCTTAAAACGCAAATTAGGAATTGGTTTATTGTTTTGTTTACATTTTACTGTTCACCATCAGTGAGTCAAAAAGTAAGGTGAAAAACGATCCAAAAATGGAAGAAGTTAAAATTATTTCATTTCAACTTTGTCCGAAGTAGGAGAAAAGTTGGAAATATTCATATAAAATGTGGCTGGAAAAACAGCCAATAGGAGCTCCCTCGTACAATCGGACGGTCAGATAACGAACGTGTGAGACTAATGGAACGCTCCGGCCTAGAAAATATATGAGAAATAGTCTCATATCAAACATGCTAATATGAGATATGAGAAACAGTTCAAATATATGAGTCTCATATTAAAAATAGGAGGTCTGGCAACCCTATTTGTAACACATCTTGGACAATTCTAAATAAATTTTCCCCTTTTCCAGACTCAGAATTAATAATCGCAATTACTCTTTCGTATACCTTACTTTGATGAACGTACCTTGCAACAACTGAACATTGATCTACTACATTAATGTCTTGGGTGGTATCGATCTGGATTGAAAATATTTCAGATTCTTGAATTTCTTCGGATAACTTTGTTTTAATTAATTTTGTTATAACTTGAACTATTTTATTTGTAGTTGATTTAGATAAAAATGTTGTGACGTTTCCCCTTCCCTGAGAAGCCTTGCCGCCACCCTTATGCATTTGCTTGCTTAATTTGATTGCGTGGTTAATGTGTGACTGTAAAAGAGGATCAAATTTGGAAACTAATAATAACAATTCAAGAAAATTTCCATGGTCAATAGTTTCATCTTCTAGGGTAAAAGCTGATTCACTATTTTTAGTTCCTCTAAGGCTAATACCTCTTTTTCCAATAGTTTTTATTACTTCAATAACTCTAGTAATGACTAAACGATTTCTTTCTATTTTTTGTCTTTCTTTTTGCCTAGCTTCAGACAAAAAAATACCGACTACATCTTTGCTAGATGTATGCAACAGATATTTTTCAAAATTAGCTACGTGCTCTTTACTTTTCTCATGTTTTTCTATCCTACTGTAAATATGTTTAACATCCCATAATCCCCCTTGAACAAAAGGTGAATCTTCTTTTCCAAAATCTAAACAAATCCAACAAAACAATGAATTGTTTTTATTATTTAAAAAAAAAACTGATCCACTGCCTTTTAGTTTTGTCTTTCTTGTTATAAATTAAGCTAGCATTCAAATTATTTGGCAAATTTTTAGGTTGAATTGGATGACAGTGAATAAATACTTTAAGATCTTTTTGATTAGTTGGTTTTTTGAAATAGAACTCTTCCTTAACAATATCTGAGTTGAATAAAGGACTATTTTGAGGTTCGCTTACATGCGTAGTAAAATCATTGGCACACACAGTACTAATAATAGATTCTACTGCATCAGGTTTTTCCACCAGTTGGTCCAGTTGGTTGGCAGATGACAGTAATTGTTCATTTGTTGTTTCTTCATTTAACTGCAATGTTACTGACGTCGTGGTCGAAAGTATTATGTCTTCCTCGATGTCTTCAATGCACTCCATTTCCATTTCGCTCATAGATGGTTGTATTATTGATTGTACGTCATCTTGAGGGGTCGAAATAGTGTCATAAGTGTCGTTATCCTTGTTCCCAGTCGTTGTCGTCTCATTTTTTTTGCCGTCTTTCACGAAAATATCTGTTATTTTCATACATCTATTCGCCTCTTGCTCCATTATTCTCTTTTTCCTAATTTTAAGATTTTCCGCGCCAGATCTTTTCTTTGTTTTTTGCTTCGAATCCATAGCCTAGAAATGTATGTTGTAGTTATACAATCTAAATTTTTATGAAAAAATAAAGTTACCTTTCTAAAATAAGTTTAACTTTACCAGACAATACTGCTTGCTTTTTGTGCGCGTCGCGTCGCGTCGCCTCGCCTCCAAGTTATTTGCACATGCACGGGCGTAGGTGAGTGATCACCTGCTATATGATGATGGACATTAGGCATGCGCGGCGACGGGCGCCGGACCTTCGCCAGGCGGGCGGCACCGGCGGCACGATATCATGATTCATTAATTTATTGTTCATTTTATTTTGTTAGATTTTTGTGTATGTATTTTAAAAATTAATATAATTTTTTTCACTCACACCAAAAGGCGCCTGGGCGTTTTTAAACAAAAGGCGCGGCGGGCTGCGCCCGCCAGCCCGCCGGGCCAGTCCGTCCCTGACGATCGCTGCAAACAACTGTCAGAAAATCTGATGACGTCATCAACAGTGCTAGTACACCATAATGTTGATTCGAAAAATCTAGGCCGATAAGCACTCCTTTGTTTTGTAGTTTGTGATATCCTTGTGCAAACTCGCAGACTGATATGTCAAACGATCATTAGCTTTGTTCCAACATAGCAGGAAACCGTACGATGTACCCTCACGATTCTGCGCAAAGCATAAAATTTGTGCGTAAAATCCGAAAGGAAAGCACACTGCTTATGAGATTTTTGTTGAACGCGGAATTTAACCAAATTTTGGTATGTTGTACATTTCGACCTCCTAAGTAAAAGTTCTCATGGATGGGTAATCCTATGACTAGTTTGGGATATACGGAGGTTTTTCTAATACTACCTTAGGCAACCTGAAACTACTGAATTTTCATGCTTTTTGCGTTTATTAAGTTAGGTGCCTATATATGTGTAGTGACGGCCCGTTACTTTTATTTTAAGGAAGGCAGCCCGCCCGAAAAAAAATGACGTTTGGTAAAGTCCGCCGGAAACAGAAAAAAATTTCAAGTGCCACGCCCAAAAACAATTATTTGAGGCCTTCAAAAAACAACACTTGGAAAATATTTTAAACTAAACTTAAGTATACATATAATAAAAATACATTTTGTAGCATTTTTACAGGGGAGGCACTAGGCACTGCCTCCCGGCTGACGAGCCGCCACTGATGTGAATGTAAGAGGGTATTTTAAAAAGTACTTGTTTGATGAGCCGTTGTGTGTTTTCAAAACAAACAGAAATAGAAGTAGGTATGTCAAACTACCTCTACATACCTATAGTCAGGGCCGGATTAAGGCGGGGGCTTTGGGGGCTAAAGCCCCGGGCCCCGAAATGAGGGGGGCCCCAAAACAACATCTCACACGGGGAAGAAATCATGCATATAATTTTACAATTGCGATTTCGCCATCTATTATCTATTAATTATATCAAACACAACACTACCCTATAATATTATTATTGAGTAGCTGGTATAATTATTGATAGATGGCGCACTATCCGGGCCAGTGTGGAAAATTTGACGTTTGTTTGTTTATCTTGAGTTTATTTGGAATATTTTCAAACTAAAAAAAATCAGACTTTAATTACAGTTTACTTTGTTATAATATACTTTTTGAGATGCAGAGTGAATATCTAAAGACTTAAATGCAGGAAAATCGGGATGTGGGCGAGTTAGTTTGAAAAAATGTCCAGTTGACATTTTGACCCACAGTTTTAACAAATTTCACATCGATGAGCAAATGGAAGCCTATAAAAGCTTAGATTCTCACAAGTATTTTGAGTCTGGCTTACATTTAGATGCAGGAACAGTGGTAGTGAAAAATTTTCACGTTTTTATTGGAAAATTTTAAAACAGAGGGCAATGGAAAAAGCCTTACATCATCCTTGTTACCTTGTTGAAACTACTTCCACAATCAACTACAAGTACAAGACACGTTTGTGGCTTTTTTAATTGGAAGAAACACTAATGAAGTCAATAAAATAAAAAAAATAATTAGAGTTCATTCACAAAACAACCACAAAATGCACTTTAAAAAGCTTTAAATTCCATACTCTCATATACGGGATAATGAACTTCCGCCCACAACGCACTTTTTGACAGGTCGTTGGAATGCCTAATTCTGAGTCACTGTAATAAATACACCTGCAAGGTATAGTTTTGTTTGAGTGACGTTTGAATTTATTTCAGGGACCTAGGGGCCCCTTTTGTGAAAATAGCCCCGGGCCCCAAAAGACCTTAATCCGACCCTGCCTATAGTCTGGCTAGCCAAACGGCGAACTCCAAAAGAATTTGCTGCTTTGCCAAACTTGACGGAAACAATGATAAACAAGTCGGTGACATATTTTTTTTGCTGTGTGGGCATGTGTAGTATTCCGAAATAGAAAAAAATCCGGCAACATCGCGAAATGATGGATGTGGAGAGGCGTGATTATTCACAGGCATGATTCTATTGGTTAGAGTCTGAACGACAGCACGCAGTGACGTGGTTATTGACGAAATTAGAGAATTTTTTTCTAATAATTTTATTAGTTTATTTCCTTGGTGCTTCCGGCGGTGTCAGTTGAGGTGTCAGTGGATACTTTTAGGTTACGCCCCAGTTTTCTTTCCCCTTTCGTCTCTACCAAGTTACCACTTGCCAAACTATACCTTGAGTTCTCAACAATAAGATATTCATCTTCATCCTCAAATCTTACATGTTTTGTCGCTTTACAGCCAATCTACGGCAATCGGCATCTTCTCGTAATGAAACAGTGCCATTTACTCTAAAGTTCATTTCACGAAACGAGATAGTGAAAGTAAACAAACTTTGACAGGTAAGTCGAATTTTATTGGCTAGAAAAGGATTATACTCCGCCCTAGGCAGAACCGTCCTAGGTTGTTTTGTATTTCTCCTTGTCTGAATCAGTGGCGTAGCGTGAGCTTTCGTCGCCCGGGGCCGACCGGAAATTCGCGGCCCCCTCTATTTTATATAGCCAAGAAAAAGAAGTCAGTCAGAGTTTCTCAATTTTTTTTTTTTTAGTTTTTTTTTCCGTTTTATTTTATACGTTGTACGAAAAAAAATTCACCTATTGTAATTCAAATCAAAAACTTTGGCACGAAAACGCGAGGTTTCAATAAGACAGCGCTCGTGACGTCAAGATTTCGTAAACAACAAACGCAGCAAACGAACCCCTGCTGACGAAGTGCTATTTTTGTGTTATTTAAGTGTTAAAGTTTGCTTTTTGTGAAAATTGTCGCAATGGATGAAGAATAATGTAGGACTGCTTTTGAAAATTTTATTCCACTTACAAATTCCCTATTGACAGGTTCATAGAATATAGACAAGTTTTGTTTACAGAATCGTGACTTCAAAAAAGGTAGCCATCATAGAAGCATTGTTTTGGCGGGAAATTTTGTATTTTAAATTTAGTATAATTTTTTGTGTAACAAGGGCGATATCAGTTGAATAAAAACTTGTCATATAAATATTGTGCAGTATAAACTATCGAATCAAAACAAATTTGGAAAATTTTACTCCACTTGCAAGTTCCCCATTTAGACGATGTCGTTTTAGAGTAAGGGTTTTTCGAATTTCTGAATATATTTCCAAACGAATTATTCAGCGGAATCTGTTGAACTTGATATTGTTTTAGAGCCGTTTTACACGGCAAAGTTTCTTCGCGAAATTATTGCCGAAATATTTCGTAGGTTTACTATTCTTGTTTCGCTTTTTACCTGTTTCAGGGGCGGATGGGCCAGCAGGGATTTTGGGAAGTTTCACGAAGGGCCGCTTACTTCCGGGCCGGTTCAAGAATCAAGCATATATGGAAAAATAAAATCCTTCATCTTTAAAAACTATTTTTTATCAAGAAATTCAGTCATACTTTTACCGGTAAATAAAATAATATTTGATGCATTTTTCTGCTAGCCCTTAGTGATCACTCAAGGTGAGCGACCATTTATACGTATCGGTCACCACAAGGAACGCATTTATTCTCTGCTGCTTCTAGGCTCGGCTTTAATACAAAGACTTAGGCCGGATTTTCATGCATCCGTTTTCCGACGAAATATGTCCGAAAAATCTTCTATTTTGACATATTTTTATACGATTATGTCAGAATAGAATGTTTTTCGGATATCTTTCGTCGGACAAACGGATGCATGAAAATCCACTCTTAAACGTCTTTTTTAGGTCTACATTACGTCTGAACGTCTGACCAAAAAAAGACGCCTATAGAAGACGTGGTTTTGAAGATGTCCATAAGATGTCGTAAATTCATATCTTAATGACAACTATTTGGTACAACCAAGTCTAGAAGTGAATAATGATTTATGTATTGAAAAGAAAATCCAAGACGTTTTAAGACATCTCGTAGAAGAAGTCTTTAGGAAGTCCTAAAGAAGTTTTTAGGCAGATCTCTGAAAGACGCTGGGTTTTGTAACATTACGACGTTTTTAAAATGTCTTTGAGATGCCCCGAAGACCTAAGCAAGACGTTTTGAATGTCGTTTGTGCACATCTTAGGGACGTCTTTGAGATGTCTAGAAAAATTTCCCACAGAATTTGTTTCTCGTTCGATTTAGAAGTTACTAGAAACCATTTAAAATGCTACACTACACTTTATAACTTTTATTTTCTACTTTACTATTATAGATCCATAATACCTAGGAAACGAAATACGTTAACACACCTATAACAACCTGATCCATAACGCCCGCTTTTGCGGGCGTTATGATCTATAACGCCCGCTTATAATACCTTAAGGTGTTTTTGTTGTTGTTGTTCTATTAATTTGCACTTTACCCTAGGCAGCCACTAAATGTCTGACCGAAAATAATTTTCGGTCTAGCCAGGATTCGAACCCGGTCTACCATCAACGTTTCCCATGTAGTCCAGCGCGTTAACCCACAGGACCACCACCGTTGCCTTGCCTTATGAGATGTTTATAGATATATTAATGTATTTCGTTTCTATGTACAGGTCGCAGGTACAGGTACAGGTCACAGGTACAGGTACATGTCAAAATACAAAACAATATTCTGTCACACAAGTTTAACTGATTTTGTTAATAACAAATTGATGAAAAAACATTGTGTTGAGTAGAAAATAAAGCATTGTATGCACCACGGGGATTTCAAGATTATAATGCCCTTCAGGCGAAATATATCCCTCGGGCCATAGGCCCTCGGGCTAGTTTCGCCTTCGGGCATTATAATCTACATAATCCCCTTGGTACATAAATAGCTATTATGCACGAGCGGGCGGTAAGTACTACTTACCGCCCGCGTTTGCGGGCGGTAAGTTGAACTTACCGCCCGCTATTTTCGTGTCATCAAACACTCTCGAATATTGGTGGAGGCCACTAGTTCAATTTAATCCGTGTTGTCAACTATGGAAATAGAAATAAAACAAGAATTATAATTTATTATGCACCTCAACAACTATAGTACATAGGTTTAATATTAATAGAATTTAAATATTATTATTTTTTGTTAACATACAAATTAAATATACAGTTATGTGAATTATCTATCACAACACCTCCTTTTCTTATGTGCTTATCAAGAACAACCGTATTTTCTGTATCATTTATCAGAGAAACAGGATGAGGTTCATCGTTTAGTTGTCTGGATGTTGTTTGGATCGAAGTCTTACCACTTGTTGAAGGAGTTTGGTGTAAAATTTGGTCTGCGAATTTCAATTTGCTCTCTATGGAGTCCTCGATATAACCCTCGGCAACCGTCGAGGATTTCCAACCTCCATGTCTTTTGAGAGCTAATACTTCTACGCCGCTATTTGCAAGAAGCGTCGCAGAAGTTCTGGGAAAAGCATGTCCAGTGTATTGAGAAGGATTTTGCAAATTTAAAAATGTGGCAATTTGTGCTGGCCATTTTCCTATGGTATTCTTTCCTACAACTTGATTAGTGCAAAAGCCGTTTCGAATTTTTAAGAATAACTTGTTTGATTTTGCGGTTTTTTGTCGTAGTTCGATATATTTCCTACAAATCTCCAAATAATCCACTCGCTGGTCTTCTTTACCAGTGATGGTGAAACTCCTTTGAATATTGGTTTTTGTATTGGGTATTTTAACAAAAATGAACGTTTCCTGATTATCTATGTCTTGTAAAGTCAAATTACATAATTCCTCCCTTCTGCATGCTCCAGCTACACCAAATATCATGCCTATCTACGAAAAAACAACAAATTAATTCTTTGCATTGTTAAAAACACAGGTAAATTAACTCACTTTCAAAATCAAGTATCTATCATCTGGTGCCTCCATTAGAAACCTGTATAAATCCTCCTTTGTGAAAACTTTAGATTTTTTCGGTGTATGGCCAACGTTTTTTCTTTTCAGAAAGGCAATTAAAGTTGCGTATTTCGAAATGTCAACATTTTCCTTCAGAAAAAGTGTCGCCTTCAGCATGGAATACTCAGCCCATAAGCTTCCAGGTGATTTTAACTTCTGATTTCGGTGTACAAAGTATGCCAAAAGCACTTTCTCCGAAACAGCCCAGTTTTTGTCAACGCACCACTTCTTAAAGATTTCAAAGGTTTTTTCGTACCGTTGCCTTGATTTTTCCGGAATCACAGCGTCACAACCAATATTCCAAGCATTTTCCAGTTCACTATCACTATTTTCACTCATATTTCTCCTTAAATTTCAAAAAAGCGTATTTGCAGCTTGCAACCGTATTGTTTGAAAGCGAGTTTTGCGTAACTAACACAAATAAACAATTTGAGAAGCACCATAACAACCATACCAACCATTAGAAACAAGTAGTCCAGCCAACTATAATAATAATAATAATTGTTATAGATAATGTGCGGTGGTGGATAACCATGGAAATAAGAGTTGTGATTTTTGGAAGCGTTGCAAATACAAAAGTTGCCAATTTTTCATTGGGAACTATAGGAGGAAGACAATTCTATTTTTGAAAATGTCAATTGGATGCCATTCTATAAATTAAGTTTTTGAACTGGAATAGCCCGATCGTGCATAAAACGTAATAAGTATTTTGAGCGTTAAGTGTCGTTAACCGCCCTCGAATATTGAAGACCTCCGCTACGCGTCGGTCTTCAAACAATCTCGGGCGGTAAACGACACTTACCGCCCTTAATACTTAAATAACTATAATAGGTGTTTTGGAAAGTTCAAAAGACTTAAAATTCAATTCAGAATTTCCAAAAGCATTCTGTAGCGCTTCAGAAAATTTCGGAAATTTCAGAACCATTCAAGAATGCCACAAGACAGTTATTCAGTTCAGTTCAGTGTAATTTTAGAACAATTTCAAAGCTCTAAATTGAATCCTCATTTAGAACTGGAATCCTTTTAGAAGTTTTTTGAACCAATTTAGAACACTTTAGAGCTTCAATAGGGCTCTAGAATTCCTAAAAATCTGTCACAACAATTTAGAAATTACTGCAAAACGTCTAGAATGCTCCAGAATTTTTCAAACCAACTTAGAGCTCTTTAGAACTTCAATAAACCATTTAGAACGTTCCAAAACACTTTCCAGCAGCATTTTTTCAATTTAGACAAAAAAAGACAAGTAAAAAGATACTTATTGTTTGAGATTTTTTCTTCATAATTTCAATGTTAGTCGTGACTCGTGAGTACCTATTCATATTACGTATCTTACCCACTGATCTCAAAAATAAATAGATAAACAAAAAACGCTTCTAATGCCGCTAATTTACGAGGTCAAAATCTAAACAAAAACAACTGACTGGGACAGCTGTGAGCGTGCGCAGTAGATACATGTATTGTGTGTGCACAAAATCTGGCCAATGAAAATGAAGGAATTTCAAAATTTGGAACAGTTGTTCGAAAGATAAGACACTGCGCAGGCGTTAGGCTGTTCCGTTGCACAACTGTTTGTAGAATATTGACCCCAAATTTTCGCACAAATTTTGCCAATCAAGCCGCATTTCCATTTATTTTTTAGATCAGTGATCTTACCCCATCATTTACCATTAGATAGATACCTAGGTACTTGAAAAACTTAGTTTTAGAAAAATACATAAAATGGTTTTAAAATACTGATCTGGCAGGCCAGGCCAGTACCAACGATTTCCCGGGCCGGTTTTATGCTCCCCATCCGCCCCTGACCTGTTTGACACGACAAATAAAATTTAGCAAAAGTTTCGTGAAAATATTAGTCATACGCAGGCGCAGTAACGTTTTGCCAACAATAATATCAAATCATAACCTCATACTTTGGTATATTGGTAAACCAAAACAAATAAAAATTGCCTTTTCTAATTGTTGTTGAATCTTTGCACTCTTCTGCAGTTTCATAAAGTGTAATTTCTGCTTTTCTTCCATAAATAAAGTTTTGTTTACTTTTGGCTTTGCCCAGCTGGTCTGGTCCTCTCTCTCCAACCCTATTTTTTTGGGCGCAACACTTTTTTTCACCGATTGACCCACCAATAAGCAGTCTATCTTTATCTATTACATAAGAAATCCAATGACGGATTCATGAGGCTCGAAGGAAAAGAATGCGCCTTTTATTTTGTAATTGTGTGCGCCGAAACTCGTACATTTTCTCGGCCGCGCCCACAAAAACTATAGAACATTTTCGAAAGTTTATTGGCGAAATATTTCGTAAGTTTTTCTTGTCGTGTAAAACAGGAAAAGTTGACTTACGAAATATTTCGGCAACAACAGTAGTTGTAATTCATATTTTTGCAGTCCTTCTCTGAATTTTTAAGCTCCGCCTGTTTGTTTACCTCTACTATCTCGTTCCGCGGAATGAACTTTAGTCCTTCATTGCATACGTAGCACATATACCTTGCCCGAAATGCCATCTTCACAAGAAAGGTGAGAAAAAGACAATTCGCTTTATTGACAGGTGACAGGTTCACTGTTTTTGTTTCCATGGTTGCCAAGTAAAATATGACATGAAAAAACAATTTTCCTTGCTTTTGTTTCCATGACTGTTTGGATTTTTCAAACAAATCACCAAGTCACGTATCTCCTCAATAGGGAATTTTCATATTTCTCAAATTATTTTTTTTTAGATACTTCTAATGATCAGTTTACATAGTTTTCTTTTTTTCCATTTTAATTTATACGTTGTACGAAAAAAAAAATTATTGAAATTCAAATAAAATACTTTGGCGCGAAAACACGAAATCCCAATTTGACAGCGCTTGTGACGTTGAGATTTTGTAAACATCAAATACGCAGCAAACGAACTCCTGCTGACGCGGTGCTATTTTTATGTTATTCAAGTGTGTTAAAGTTTGCTTTTTATGAAAATTGTCGCAATGGATGAAGAATATTGTGAAGGACTGCTTTTGTATTTTTTTAACGTGCAAGTTCCCTATCACAGATTTCCCTATTGACGGGTTTGTTTACAGAATCGTGACGTCAAAACAGGTATCCATCATAGAAGCATTGTTTTGGCAGGAAAATTTTTATTTCAAATTTAATATTATTTTTTTGTGTAACAAGGTCGGTATCAGTTAAATAAAAACTGGTCATATGAATATTGTGCAGCATAAACTATCGATTTAAAACAAATTTGGAAAATTTTAGTTCACTTGCAAGTTCCCTATTGTAATTTGTATACCATACCTATACACTTTAGACCCTAGGCCAAGGGATCATGAGGCAAAAAGCTTTCAGCACGAGCATAGCGAGAACTGGAATTCATTCAGAGATAGAAAGTCACTTTTATCACAAAACGTAGGTACCTGCAAGTCGAGCTACAAGTACATAAATTCACACTTTTGGCAAAGATAATACTACTACGTAGTAGTATTGTCTTTGCTTTTGGTCATCAACTCATTTACCTTTGTATTAGCCATAGTTTTTGAGCGTCCCTGGTATACATTGAGGTAGAATAATAGGGAGGCGAAATGACGAGATAAAAGTGTTTCTATTTCCGCCATATTGTTAGTGCTCTTGTGTCTGCGAGTCTGTCACTTTTGTCATAGCAACGTGACAGTAATGCATCCAGTGCCGCATTTTCCATCCGAAGACGTTTTAAATGCAAAATATTTTCGAAGCACAGAATTCCTATTTTGGGTCTTGGAAGGATCTCCTGTTTTAGTATGTTGAAGTTTTCGTAGCAACTTTTTCTTTCATGGGGTAATGTAGACTTTTTACGTGTTTAAATAAAAATTGTAAAGAATTTATTTAGTTCGGCTCTGTTTAAGCAGCCATATTGTTGGTGCCCTTAGCCACGCCTACCGATACCCTTATCTATTGCACTATTCAAATGGTGACAGCGTCTCCTTTTCTATTCTACCTTAATGCTGGTATATAAAGGAATTATTACAAACACCTATTACCTACTAACCATTTGAGTTAAGGAAAGATAAAATAGACAACTTTTAAAGCGATGAATGCAAGTTTTTCTGCTTTATGTACACTTTATAATATACCGGGTGTCTACGAGATCAGTTTCGCGCTGGCATTTGGTGAGTTTTTTTTCGATGGCAAAGATTTTTGGTATGAAGTGTAGGTTTGAGAAATGTCATCTTTTGACATGTGTGTCAATGTTTGGTAACTTCCGGTTTGACCGGAAATGGTCCTAACTCCGTAATTTTGAATGGCATCCCAATAATTTTTTCACATTTTTGGTATCTGCGGATCATGATGTGTACGAAAACGTCAAATTTGAACATTTTTGAAGAAATTTCAGAACTCTGGATGAAAATTTATTTTTGAACAGGAAGTGACGGAGCGGTCTTAAAATTGTTGTTTTCAACTAACACAATCGTGGAAAAATGCGAATACCAAGTTATTATCCTATGCTTGTTCTCCAAAGGCTTCCAAAGCTGAAAAAATCACATTTTACGTGATAACTCAATGAAATCAGTGAAATCACCCGACTTTCATAACAAATGTTTTTTACCTTTTTCAAAATAAAACCAACTATGCATTAAAACTTTTTATTCATGCCAGTTTTTAATTATTTTTCCAATATTTTCACTATGTATTACTATAACTGATAAAACTACTTATAAATAAACCCCTGTATTCAAACTTTGTATTTACAAATTCCCGAGATGTCAAACAATGACAAATAAACATATCTTGTGTCTTGCCCACAGATCTTGTCAATGGCTTGTCAAGAAAAAAAAAAAACACAAGCTCCTTTTGAAAAGCTTTCTTCATACAGGGGTTCATTTATAAGTAGTTCTATCATTTATAGTAGTGCATTATAAAAATAATAAGAAAATAATTAAAAACTAATATAAATGAAAAGTTTCAATGCATAGTTCGTTTTATTTTGAAAAAGGTAAAAAACTCTTGTTGTGAAAGTTGGGTGATTCCACTGATTTCATTGAGTTATCACGCAAAATGTGATTTTTTCAACTTTGGATGCCTTTGGAGAGGAAGCAAAGGATAACATCTTGGCACTCGCATTTTTCTACGATTGTGTGGGTTGAAAATAACAATTTTAGGACCGCTCCGTCACTTTCTGTTCAAAAATAAATTTTCATCCAGAGTTCTAAAACTTCTTCAAAAATGTTCAAATTTGACGTTTTCGTACACATCATGATCCGCTGATACCAAAAATGCGAGAAAATTATTGGGATGCCATTCAAAATTACGGAGTTAGGACCATTTCCGGTCAAACTGAAAGTTACCAAACATTGACACACATGTCAAAATATGACATTTCTCAAACCTACACTCTATACCAAAAATCTTTGCCATCGAAAAAAAAACCAGCAAATGCCAGCGCGAAACTGATCTCGTAGACACCCGGTAGGTACTTAGGTAGCCTAAGGTGGTATTAGAAACCCCCCGTATATATCCTGAACTAGTCATAGGATCGGTTTATACTTATGAGAACCTTTACTTAGGAGGGAAATATACAAATACCAAATTTTGGTTAAATTCCGCGTTCAACCAAAATCCCATAAGAAGTGTGCGGGGTCCTTTGTACACAGAGTGGTTTCCAAACCGTTCACGAGACGTTTTTTGACGTGTTGGGTCGTTGGGACAGACCAGTGGCGTATCAACCTAGCTCCAGGCCTGTGTGCCAAAATCTCCGCGGGCCCATTACAGGTCCTCGAATTTTTTTTTACTTACCCAATCTAACCCAAAAGTCGTTCAAAAAACACTCCTAAATATTTTTTTTAGGTACAGGCAAAGAATTGTGAATTCACCATTTTCGAAAGTAGTAAGAATAACAATGTATAGTATTTTTAATCCGACTTGAAACCCTTGAAAAACATCTAGTCGCCACACATCAAACAAATAAAAACATGGGCGTCACATAATTTTCATTTCTTTGAATGGTGATGATCAATATCAAACAACACAACTGAATAATACGTGGAATAAAATAGTAAATACTATACACCCTGGCAAGTAAACATCTTGCATGCCAATTTTAATGCGATAGAATGAAATGTCTAGAGAAAGTCTAAGGTTGAATAGAGCACGAAAACGATTTCCCCTTTCCACGCTCTAGCATTCCCAGCGCTTTTTGCTGGAGGTGGAACAGGGGAGATCGTTTCCGTTCTCTATTTAACCTTAGACTTTTTCTAAGCATTTCATTCTATCGCATTAAAATTGACATGTAAGATGTTTACTTGCCAGATGTGTATAAATTGGGATGACACTGGTAGTCTAGTCACAGAAACACCTGCATCGTTTCCAGGAAGACGTAAGTAGCCCACCTTAATAATTGAACCTATAGACGCGTGCCGACTTGAATTATTAATTTGAGCTACTGTAGTGATATTTCGTCGCTGCTTATATTTTGTACGTACAGGGAAACTTACAACAGATTTTCTATGAAATTAATAGAAGAAGAGCGACGTGATGTTGAAACATCCTTGTATAATGCAGTGTTTCAAGTCAGAATTAAATTACTATACCGCTGCCGGTATTTTTTTTTTCCCGTAGATAGACTATTGTTCATATATTAATCATTATTATACCAGCAAAAAAATAAAAACACAATTAATAATTTTAGGTCTATTATCTTCTAATAGTTATTTAAGTATTAAGGGCGGTAAGTGTCGTTTACCGCCCGAGATTGTTTGAAGACCGACGCGTAGCGGAGGTCTTCAATATTCGAGGGCGGTTAACGACACTTAACGCCCAAAATACTTATTACGTTTTATGCACGATCGGGCTATTCCAGTTCAAAAACTTAATTTATAGAATGGCATCCAATTGACATTTTCAAAAATAGAATTGTCTTCCTCCTATAAAGGCGCGTTCCCAATGAAAAATTGGCAACTTTTGTATTTGCAACGCTTCCAAAAATCACAACTCTTATTTCCATGGTTATCCACCACCGCACATTATCTATAACAATTATTATTATTATTATAGTTGGCTGGACTACTTGTTTCTAATGGTTGGTATGGTTGTTATGGTGCTTCTCAAATTGTTTATTTGTGTTGTTACGCAAAACTCGCTTTCAAACAATACGGTTGCAAGCTGCAAATACGCTTTTTTGAAATTTAAGGAGAAATATGAGTGAAAATAGTGATAGTGAACTGGAAAATGCTTGGAATATTGGTTGTGACGCTGTGATTCCGGAAAAATCAAGGCAACGGTACGAAAAAACCTTTGAAATCTTTAAGAAGTGGTGCGTTGACAAAAACTGGGCTGTTTCGGAGAAAGTGCTTTTGGCATACTTTGTACACCGAAATCAGAAGTTAAAATCACCTGGAAGCTTATGGGCTGAGTATTCCATGCTGAAGGCGACACTTTTTCTGAAGGAAAATGTTGACATTTCGAAATACGCAACTTTAATTGCCTTTCTGAAAAGAAAAAACGTTGGCCATACACCGAAAAAATCTAAAGTTTTCACAAAGGAGGATTTATACAGGTTTCTAATGGAGGCACCAGATGATAGATACTTGATTTTGAAAGTGAGTTAATTTACCTGTGTTTTTAACAATGCAAAGAATTAATTTGTTGTTTTTTCGTAGATAGGCATGATATTTGGTGTAGCTGGAGCATGCAGAAGGGAGGAATTATGTAATTTGACTTTACAAGACATAGATAATCAGGAAACGTTCATTTTTGTTAAAATACCCAATACAAAAACCAATATTCAAAGGAGTTTCACCATCACTGGTAAAGAAGACCAGCGAGTGGATTATTTGGAGATTTGTAGGAAATATATCGAACTACGACAAAAAACCGCAAAATCAAACAAGTTATTCTTAAAAATTCGAAACGGCTTTTGCACTAATCAAGTTGTAGGAAAGAATACCATAGGAAAATGGCCAGCACAAATTGCCACATTTTTAAATTTGCAAAATCCTTCTCAATACACTGGACATGCTTTTCGCAGAACTTCTGCGACGCTTCTTGCAAATAGCGGCGTAGAAGTATTAGCTCTCAAAAGACATGGAGGTTGGAAATCCTCGACGGTTGCCGAGGGTTATATCGAGGACTCCATAGAGAGCAAATTGAAATTCGCAGACCAAATTTTACACCAAACTCCTTCAACAAGTGGTAAGACTTCGATCCAAACAACATCCAGACAACTAAACGATGAACCTCATCGTGTTTCTCTGATAAATGATACAGAAAATACGGTTGTTCTTGATAAGCACATAAGAAAAGGAGGTGTTGTGATAGATAATTCACATAACTGTATATTTAATTTGTATGTTAACAAAAAATAATAATATTTAAATTCTATTAATATTAAACCTATGTACTATAGTTGTTGAGGTGCATAATAAATTATAATTCTTGTTTTATTTCTATTTCCATAGTTGACAACACGGATTAAATTGAACTAGTGGCCTCCACCAATATTCGAGAGTGTTTGATGACACGAAAATAGCGGGCGGTAAGTTCAACTTACCGCCCGCAAACGCGGGCGGTAAGTAGTACTTACCGCCCGCTCGTGCATAAAACATTTTTTTGCAGTTTCGCTGTGGAGCTCACGGGCCCCTTTCGGGGCCGGGCCTGTGTGCTCCGCACACATGGCACATCGGTAGATTCGCCACTGGGACAGACCTTGCATAACCTTGTTTCTATTCAATTATGAAAGGACCGCGCAATCTAATTTTGTATCGGTTATCAGAGATGGCGCCGTTTGCGGATTTAATGAATTTTCTTCATCAATTTGTATTTTGTAATTTTGTTCTACGTTTCAATAGTAATTCTGTTAGTCGGGGCCAAAGACAAATCCAAAAATCATAACAATCGGTTCAGCCGTTCTCCAGTTTTAAATGATGTAACCCATATGACTTCGTTTTATTCATATGGGGGCAAAATTTATAGACGGTCCTTGGACCTTGAGGGTCGTTTGTTCAGAATGGTCACTTTTTAGTTACTATTTGACAAGTCTATTAAGTCATTTCTAAACGTCGAAGACTCTTGAGGTTCAAGGAGACCTCAAGGAGCCTCCATAAATTTGGCACTAAATTATCCAACTTCTGAAATAAAAGAATAGATCAAAAAATATTCTTGATTTTATTGGAAAATGAAAGAACAAAGAACGTGTAGTGTTTCCTCAACAAACTCAGTTTTAATAATGTCCCTTCACAAATTTATTATTCCACAAATTTTGGGGTCCCTGGCCATTTTTCTACGTTGAATATTTATTAAAATACATATTTGAACATAATGTAATTGGATTCCGCATCGATTAACTTACGCCAAAAATATACGGGCAGTGCCGGCCCGAGGTTACTTTTAGGATGGAGCGAGACCCTACTTTGGCGCCCCTAGTATGTGAATCGTATACTCTGTTCACCAATATAAAAAATGTCTTAAAATTCAATACATTATTTGCCTCATTTACTGTGTTCGGCTACATGCATATACCCCTTATACTGAAGAAAACAAAGGAAATAGAATAGAGGTAAAAAAAGCGGGTTGACAATTTTAAATAAAAAAGCAGAGCATTGGGCTAGTACAACCCACCCATCTCCCTATCTACCTCTGAGATCTACCTGCTGCTGGGTTTCAGCTCCTGTTAATGACTATTAAATAGTAATAAAATGCAAATGAATTCCTTTATATGTATGAATGAAGTATATGCTCGAGCATGGATTTTGATCATTGTTATGATGGATCTTCCCTTCATGAAACCATGTTGTCCATTGATAATAACATTCTTAAAATGTGGGGTGATTTTATCTGCAACAAATACCTTCAAAAACTTTGGCTACCAAGGAGACCTTTGATATTGCTCGATAATTTTCAATGTCTAATTTGTCTCCACCATTTTTAAAAACTGGAATACCATAGGACTTTTTCCAGGCTTCTGGATATGTACCAGTAGACAGAAGAAACCTGCAGCCTTCTAGGAAAACAAACGGTATGCCATCTGGCCCAACACGGAGACTCTGCTTTAATTTACAAATTCTGTCAAAAACATCAAGTGGAGATAGCTTCAGCTGCCCAAGATCAACTATCCTCTCCGATTCAAAATACGGAAACATTATATATTATTATGTAATATGATATGTCTCTATCTATCTAATCACATGCTAACCACACGCTTGCTTTCTTCCCTTTTTTATCACTAAGGAACAAGTCGGAGCGCCCTCCCAGGCCTGGCGCCTGGGCGCCCGCTCCGTTCGCTTTATGGTAGGGCCGGCCCTGTATACGGGACGCCGATATATGTATTTAGAATGTCCATTTTGTCTTTGATGAGTATAGTTTTGTTTGGGGGGTAATATTTGGGCGCATAGTAGATATAGATATATATTTGTCTTTTAGGTGTCTGCAGACATGACTCTAGAAAGCCCCAATGAAAAAACCATTCAATTGACAGCTAGAGATTCAAACGATGAATTTAAAATCTTTCTTATCAAGGTAAGCTTAGTATTTAATTATAATTATTTTTATGACTGAGTCTCGGTTTATTCATCTTCAGATAATCTTGCTGGTAACTATCTGCTAGATAAATTTACGGATCTCTAATCCCATTGGTCGCCGGATAACTAGCCGACCAATGGGATTACAGATAGCGTTTTTATCCGTCCGATTGCATTACCTGACAGTTTATCAGGAGGTGAATAAACCGGCTCTAAATATTGTGTATTTTAGGCCAGCGTAGCTGATACCAGACAATTATTCGTGCACCTAAAGGATCGTTTGAATAAAAAACTAGCTCAAAGGGAATTGAAACAGCGCATAGCTGACGGTCTGGTTGAAGATTATTCCTAACAATAAGTACATTTGGTATTTTGTTTTACTCTATATATATATTTTTTTTGTTTCAAAGGAGTAGTTTTTTGCGGTTTAGAATTACCATTTTACGTTAGAAAATAAAATAAAAAAATATTTTTAGTCCACTCATGACTCAACTTTTCTTACATGTATTATTATTGTAAAGGTTTTTGATTTTTTTTTAATGATATTATTATTGATATTCCATATAAACAATAGAAAGCGCGGTTAAAAAGCCAATGAGTCTATTTAATGCAATTTTACTTGCTGATGTGTTTCAATCATGAAATGAAAGCAAAAAGACAAAAGATATTCCAAATTAGTAAGAGTCCTTCAGCGAGTTTTTTAAAAGATTAACACATGGGTTGACTGACACCGCACTGATAAGGCATTCCAATGATACCTCTACCACAAGATTTACCAGGAAGTTTTTTTTTGGCAGTTTAGTTGACTTTTTTTTCTTTTATTTTTTGGTACGTCTACTGATATTAACATTATTACTTGGATGGAAGTTCACCTTACTTTTAAAGTTGTCAACTGGAGGCCAGTAAGTCTTGATTCATTAATCTTGCTGTGAGAGATTTGTGATGATCTTAGTTGAAATTCTGACATTTTTTCTAGAAGTTCTATGTCCTTTACATAATTAGGGGTTTCCATATTATCTCTACTAGGCTGATATTCAAGTTTCGGACGAATCAATGATTTATACATTTCTAGTATCGATTCAGCAGAACGGTCCTGGAACCTTGGAAGTAGTGAGTATGAACATGCTTCATATCCGAAGCTTATAGTTACGGATGCTCGGTAAGATTTGTGCCTATGCTAAAAATTGTACATTTGTCTTTATTTAGTTTTGTTTTTCAAACTTTTGACCATTTCTTTACTGTTATTATATCTTCTTGCAATTCATGACATCGTGACATTCTGCTTCCTAATGGGCGTATAGCATACCAGAAAGTGCATTTACCTCAACCTGGCAAGATCTGTAAAGATAAAGAGCTCTAATGAGTTCAAAATACTCCTCTTATTCTATATTGTTCAACAACAAGGCCAAATCTTCTGGTTGTCTTCCAGACATTTTCCATGCATTACATAGTATTAGTTTCTTGAACAGTGAGCTTACTATTGATATTTGCCATAAATCCTGCTAAGGTCCACTCTTCAAAGATTCTTCCATTATCCGACCTAATGGTGAACCGCAGTCTCAGAACGATAAAAAATCAGAATCACTTTTTAAGTCTTATAACTTCTTTAATGCTTTGCTAAGTAAATATTAATGATGTTATGTTCTGCTCCAGCTGGGTAAAATTTAATAATAAGTAACTAGCAAGGCTTCATTTGTGTCGTACTGAAAGATTTGCCAAACTGCTCAGCTAGCTTTCCATCACTTTGAAAATCAAGTTTTTTCTGGATTCCTGGATAACATTCTTCAAGTCGTTGCGAGGCTCTATAGGTACGTGTTAAAGATAGTTATCGTAGAAAACTAAGTATTATTCATCATCGTTACTGATAGGAATGTCCGAGTTATTTAAATTAGAGTTATTTAATGTTATACGACTATTTATAAAGTACTGGAGTCGAAATTAATTTTCCCGTGTTTAATTCATCCATACATTGAAATAATGTTTTTGTTCATATAAAAAATAATTAAATAATTTAAATATGATTTTCTTCATGTTTTGGTACAGTATTATTATTTTTGTATATTTTTCTAAATAAAGGCATTTTGCACTAACAAATGTTTTGTTTTTTTTTTTTATTCAAATATAGGTAGTGAACTGAATCTCAGGTGGGTATAGGTTTGCTGTTTTCTATGGAAACGATCGATACGATTACCCTATCTCATCTCATACCATTCTTCAATCCCATAGTAAGCCCAAAAAAACGGAGATCTGTGGTTACCCACTAATAATGCATATGTGACCATTGCAAGAATTGTGGTGTGCCAGACTTGCTGAGACAACTGTGTAACTGAGTCGACTGAGATGAGAACACTGCTGTTGAACAAGTCATTTCATTATAAGAAATGCGTGTCAAGTATTGCGCTACTTAGGGCCGGTTCATTCACCATCTGATAAATTGTCAGACATGCAATCTGACGGATAAAAAAAGCAATTTGTATTCCCATTGGTCGGCAAGTTATCCGCCGACCGAAGATAGTTACCAGCAAGTTTATCTGAAGATGAATAAACCGGACCTTAGACTGGTTCATCGCGTGAGAGGACTTGAGGGGGAAGTTAGACGCTCAAAGCCGTAAAGTTCGTCGATTTTAATCTGATACTTCAAAGGAATGTGAGCTGGTGGCACCCTAAATTAGAACGCCTATGGTCACCTGACGTCATACCTATTTTTGCCATATACTTGACCCCCTCGCTCCTCATACGGAAAGTGTCAGATAAAAATCGACGAACAATACTTGCCAACCTTTCCCCTGTCTCGGACGAACTGGAAGACCTTGAAGCTTATTGAGTCTAGTGAGCTTGTCTCTAACTGTTAGAGTGAGATGACTAACCCAGCTGGTGAGAACAAAATATAGATTGAAGTATTTGATACAGAGCCGTCAGCCGAGCTACAAATATTAATTTGGGAACACACCTTCGACATAGTAGGTAGGTACGTCATCTTACGAGGTGGCGCGTACCGGGACGTCTAATCAATGAAGTAGTAAGAAGGTTGGAATAGCCCTTCGCCTATCTACTCAATATATATTTTGCGGCCAACATTAGAGTGAGAGAACAGGAGAGATTCATGAGATTTTCTTGCCCTTACTAGCGCTATCTCACTCAGGGTTAGAAAGAGAGATATGGGAGATCCAATATATTTCTTGCCCTTACCAGCGCTATCTCATTCTGGAATCAATTGAATGACGCAAAGCTCATTCCATACCTCTTTCTACTTCATTGCGTCTAATACGAATTTGAGCTTTGAAGCACACTCTTTGCTTACACAACACGCTTAATACCCTGTACTGGCCTGTACCGACACTGACTAGGTTTTTTCCGCCAATTTTATTTTAGTTCGAGAAATAATATTCGTATAGTGTTAAAAAATTCAATGTGCCAGCACTACCGATTCTTCCGATTGGAAAAAAGAGGGGGAAGTAGCGGCAGTATGTTCACAAATATTAGAAAATAAAGCAAGTCATAGGACAAGGGTACATGAGACTAAAGCCGGGAACACACCTTCGACACGGTACGTCACGTTACGAGCTAGCGTGTGCAGTACTGAAACTGAGGTGTTCAATTTCACGTGTCTTTTTATCGATCTCGATCACACGGTACGGTATAGCCAACGCGGTACGCTGACGTCACATAACACGCGTATCTCCGCTTGTCGTTGATTTGTGGAAATCCACACTTTCCTCACACGCGTGCTGGGTATGCAAGCAATTTTGTTCAAAATTGTGTATTTTTGACTGGTTAGTGCTTGTGGTTTGGAAAAGAAAAATGGAGGAATTATTAATTGAAAAAGTACGGGAACATAAGTCATTATTTTTCGCCTAATGATTCTCGTTCCATTATAGTGGCGCGAAATGGCCTATGAAATGTTAAAAAAAAATTTTTTTGGCGTACAACCACATAAAATGCCTATATTATTATTAACTGTCTTAGGGGGCATCCGAAATGGCGATTTACGATATTTTTTAGTGGTCGAGAGATTTTTTATTTAGAAAAATAGCACCAATCCCAATGTTAGGCCTTGTTTTTCAGGTGGCGAAATAGGATGTCGCACACGATTACATGGTTCCTTACTCTAATCTTTTCCCAAACGATTAAGGAGGAATGAGAATTGCTGGCTTGTAACTCTAAATTATGATTTAACACTTCGTCGACAAGTAGATGTTTATGCGGATATAAGTAAATGCTCTTTTTGCTTCTTCTTTTTTGAAATAATAATTGACTAGCAGAATTTCGAGTCCTCCTATCATGAATCGTGGCTATTATATCAATCTCTTCTTGAAAAATTTCATCTTGTAATAATAATAAAGCCAAAGCTAATTTCTTTGTTGATATACTCATCGCGACGATCGGGACGCAACTGACAATCCTAGGAAAACACTTTTACGCAGCTAATTGGATGTTGCGTTGCGTCGGCCGTATTACGTTCTACGCCGCGTAAAATGTGCGTTGCTAGGAAAACGCTACTTAAGCGACAAACTTTTTTATTTTCAACTTTTTCTACATACATGCTGCGAAGCAAAGAAAGAAGAAACATTCAAAAAGTTTTTAAAGTGAAAATCTTTTATCTCCGATGTATTTTTTTTGCTATGAATTTTACAAAATCGCGAAATCTTGAAAATTCAAGCGCAGCGTGCACGGGATCGGCCGACGTCAGCGGCTTGTCGTTTTTACGCCGATTAGTAGGTAGGTACGATTTTGTAGCTGAAAATATAAGGTCTGTTTCTGCAGAAATCACAAATCAGTCAGAGTGAATTTCATTGGTTGTTTTCAATCCTTATAATAAAGTAGGTATCTTGTTTTTAGTATCGATTCAACCTCTTCTTCTTCTTCATTTTTAGACACCTCCGTTTGTTGAATAATTTATTTTTGATTTTTGCACTAGTTACAGCTACACTCATCACAACATTTCAGCCCCTCCTCAATGCAGGTGCATTTTGAATTCATCATAAGCTTGAACCTTGTCTTATAAATTGGAGCACTGGTTGTTGGCTCGAAAAGACTGGATTCCAATTCTCATTTTCCAAGATCGAACCATAAAATTGGGGATCATTAGACCCCATCTTACGGCTCGACAAGAGAGAGGGGGGGGGGAAGACGGGACAAATTCCCGGCATCCGTAAGAACTGGGAGGCCCGGGTTCATGGGTTCACAGTGAAAAACAGAACCAAATTCTTAGCTGATACATGCACCTAAAATTTTATGATAAAAATAAAATCAAACTTTGAATGATAAATGAAATTATTTACGCACTTAAAAAAATGTTGATAAAAGGCCGTGTTAGTTGGTGGCAGTTCTGATGGCTTATTGGTTGTTGTAGCCATACGCAAGCGTGATTCATTGAGTGTTTTTATATAGCAACAACACGTATTTTGTAGCCAGCTTCAGTAAGTTATTCTTTGAGAGAAGGGGTAATGCCAGATATTTTAGTTAGGCTGTTTCTTTTTTAAGATGTCAAAACAGTCTTTTTTCCAACTTTATAAAAAGCACTAGTAGCGCCTCATCCGGTTAAGCAGGGAATTGCCAAAAAACAGGAACAATAGCTATTTACCTAACAAGTGCGGAAAATGAATTTTTCCGCAAGTGTTAGGTACAATATTTTTCCTACAGGCGAAAAAATGTAAAATTTTTCTTTCTTTTTTTTTTGACATATCAGTGCGGTAAAATTTTTTCCGCACTGACAGCCGTGCGGAAAAAGTTTTTCCGCACTGATATGTCAAAAAAAAGTTTTACCGCACCGTGCGGGAAAACTCATTTTCCGCACGCATATCAGTGCGGAAAATCGATTTTTCCGCACGGCTGTAGGAAAAATTCTTTACCTGAATTTTCAACAGCCATATTTGGTGGAACATATCGTCTCGTTTCGCACCATGGCCCAATTCGATAAATAACTCAACTGCTTCTAAAGTAGACAAAGAGCAATAAAAATGAATCAATAAAACTAACACATCTGTATCTATAGATTTTATCAAAATTCGTTGGCTTATTGGGGTTCATACACTAACTTTACCCACTAAGCAATGTAATATCGCTTTAATATTTTAGTAATATTTCTAGATAATATTGTAATATTTCATTTTTTAATGCTGTTATATAAGTGCAAGGTTGCTGCAATTACTGAAACGGACTTATTCTAATATTCACAAATGCAATGTTTACAGAAAAAACTTTTCTGCAATATCGCCTCAAACTTGTATTTTCATAAAAAATAAATTACGTTTGTAACATTAAAAGTGCTAGCTTACAGAAACCTGCATTTAACGTTGTTCATAAACTTAGATAAATATTACAGTTGCAATATTTTTATTGGTACTTTACAGAAATTTACATAATGAAATATTGTATATATGATAGATACTTAATATATCGTAAAGATTTGCATTAATGCAAGATCCTTTATTTTCAAATTCCCTTTTCTGCCAGTCCAACTACAGATCGGGTACAATATGGTTAGTTGATAAACTTCCAATTTCCAATTGATCTTATCACACATGCCTCGATTCCTCCAACATAAGTATTGTATAAAAACCACCTAAAATTAAAAATTAAACAGTATTAAAATATCACAAAAAATTAAAATGTTAAAATCTTACCACATTGGCTTTATTCTCTTTCTCTCCCAACATCTCAAGTTCTTGATGAACCCTTTCGTCCTGTTCAATTCTCTTGTATTATTTATTAGGCCAAGAAAAAAGAAGCGTCGTCTTTGTCCTTTGTCCTAGCGTCCTGGCTTTTGATGGCGTGGCGTCAACAGGTCAACAACAAATGGGTGGCGCGTCTGCGCTGTTTCGATTTCGAATTCCCAAATAATTGTCCCGTCTTTGTCATTCAAAAATATTTTTCATGACAGAGACAAAGACAGCAAATTGCAAATAAAATCTATCTGCAAGCTTTATGCAACATTGAGAAAATTTATGTTTCTTATTCCAAAGTTTATATTGAAATATTTAGGTAACCTTTTTTTATTCTTGAAACTGTTAACGTACGCATGTAAGGGTATCTGCAACATTACAGCGACAGTTTTAAGAAAAGTTGAGCCTATAATATTTATGCAACCATTTATTTTATTTTATATTTTCAATGTTACAAACCTAAATATTTCCGCAACATTAAAGCGACCGAGTTGAGAAAAGTTACATTTCATAACATTGTTATAATATTTGCTTTACTTACATTTTATAATGTTTCAAATGTAATACATTACTGTATACACTGCAACATTTACTTGATAACTAAAACGAATGTTTGTCTATTGAAGTTATATCAAATTTATATCCCTTCACATTGGATAAGTAATATTTTAGAAAGCTTAACGTCACATTACGTAATAAATTTTCTAAAGTAAGGTCGATACAATATTCCTGACAAATTTTGCACATTACATGATTAGTGGGTACACAAAAAATCATTCGTATATCAGCTCCTTCTTGATTACTATACAAGTCCCTCAGATATTTCGTAAAATTCAGGTAAATTTAGGTAAAGAAACTTTGTTCCTGTTTTTTGGCAATTCACTGCTTAACCGGATGTGATACTACTAGTGCTTTTTAAAAAGTTGGAAGAAGACTGCTTTTGACATCTTAAAAAAGAACCTTCCTAAACTAAAAGATTTGGCAATTTTACCCCTTCTTTCAGAGGATAAAGTATTGAAGCTGGCTACAAAATAAGATACCTACTGTTGTTGCGATACAAAAATAAAGATAAAAATATAACAATACCTACTTAGGGCGGGTATTATAAAACTACTTTGAGAGTAAACTTAAAGTTAACTTCTGAAAATACATGAAATTCAAAAAGTTAACTTCAAGTTAACTGTCAAAGCAGTTTTATAATACCCACCCAAAATGAGTTTGCTTGCGTATGGCTACAACAACCGATAGGCCATCATCAGGGTTGCGTTCAAGAACCTGGTGTGTCGTATAAAAATCACACAGCTGTCGTTCGAAAAGGCGGAGTTTGGATAAAAATCACACGTTTTTCGACGTTCGGAAAGGTGGTTTGTCACGTACTGGTGCGCGCACCGGACACTCTAGTCCTGACTAGAGTGAAATTTAAGCTGGCATATATGACATTACAATTTGTTTATTATTAGGCCATTATTGTATCAGTTCTGTGATTTTATTTCTGTGATTTGTTTATATAAATAATAATATGGTCAATATGGAAGAACAAGTTCCTTTTGGCTAATTGGCTAATTTTAGACAAACTTGGTGAGTAAACCACCCGGTCATCGTTCGAATACCTAGAGCAAGATTGGCACACAGAAGTGTGTCAGACCCCCACTCCTTGAAATAATTTTCACACCAACAACCAGGTTCTCGAACGCAACCCAGAACTGCCACCATCAACTTACGCGGCATTTTATCAGCATTTCTTCAGTCACGTGAGTTGATCTACTCACGTAGATCATTTGATTTATTCATACAAAGTTTGATTTTATTTTTATCGTAAAATTTTAGGTGCATGTATCAGCTGAGAATTTGGTTTTGTTTTTATGATAACGTAGCAAAGATGGGGTCTAATGATCCCCAATGTAATAGTTGAATCCAGGAAAATGATAATTGAAATCCAGTCTTTTCGAGCCAACAACCAGTGCGCCAATTTATAAGACAAGACAAGGTTTAAACTTGTACTGTGCAGATAAGAAATGCATGAACTCAAAATGCACCTGCATTTGTTTTTCTTCCAGCCCAGTCCACACATGTTACTCAGCCTTAAATTTCCTCTCTCTCCTGGCGTCTAAACAACGTATCTGATGGACCTAACAATAGTCATCAAATACGTTGACTTCAATTTTTTATGATAGATATCCATTTAAATCCTATATTAATATTTAAAAGTAACAAAAGGTTGGGAACAAAATGGCGGCGGGACGTCTATTGTCGCCACTGTATGTAAAGGTTTATTTAGCCACTGTACTGGCGTCAGACTGTCAGACGCCAAAAGAGCATGAAAGCAATGGTTGACAGCCGTTGATAGTAGTTTGTTGACAAGACTTTTATACGTGTGGAAACTGGAAACTATTATTTCCTCGGTTTTTCAAGGTTTTTTCCGGATAATGTAGACCGGGAATTAGACGGATACGAGTATGCAAAATGTGAGGACCGGCAAAAATGCTCAAAATCGTATATCTGTGGTCGCAAAGAATGGGAAAGTACCTACATCTTGCCAGCAGCTGGAGTGGTCCCTAAGGACCATATTCTCCGTAGTTCATAAAGCCTGGCTTAGTGGAAAAGCTCGGCTTTGTCACACAAAAAGCCAAACGTTTCCACTAAGCCAGGCTTTGTGAACTACGGAGAATAGTCTCTCTAGACTAACTCTCCTGCCATCCCCCAATGCAAAATTATATATAAAATATCACAATTTCATGTCATTTCACAATAATTCCTATTGATTGTACCTAAGGCTTTCTTCTCAAGCACTCAAAATAAAAAACCTACCACTTGTTGGAGATCTTTGCAATCTGCTCCAAAATATACACAAGTAAGTAAAAGAAGACTGCGAGATGTACAGGGTCAGCCAACGACGACTGAACAGGGGCCTATTTTTGACCTTTTCTGTTCCTGTAGTTTTGAAAAAATTCAAAATAGTCAATTGGCATATTTTTTTTCTGGAGAATTCAAAAATGGTACAGAAAAATCATTTGAACCAAAAACCAAAGAGTTACCCATGGGTGAACTGTTTTTTAAATGAAACACCCTTGATGTTTTTGTATGATTTTTGGAGAAGTCGCATTTTTTACGTCTATTTTGTTGAAAATATTCGATATTCCGCTGTTTTTATTTTATTTTAATGTTTTATGCTTAATAATTTAAGCTTTTCCTTTTCAATTTTATAGGTTCATAGGTGATGGAGGTATAATCACCTTTTGTTCAAAGTCAAAAGAAATTTGACATATTTTGTCGCCATCACAGATATATTGAACAGATGAAACTAAAATTATTAAGGATAGAACATTAAAATAAAATAAAAATAGGTATCGGAATATCAAATAGTTTCAAAGGAATAGACGTTAAAAATGCGACTTTTCCAGAAATTATATACCTAATAAACAGGGTGTTCCATTTGAAAAACAGTTCATCCATGGCGTAAGTAAGTAACTCTTTGGTTTTTAGTTCAAATGATTATTTGGTACCATTTTTGGATTCTCCAAACAAACAAGGTCAAAAATAAGCCCCTGTTCAGTCGTCGTTGGATGACCCTGTACATCTCGCAGTCTTCCTTTTACTTGTGTATATTTTGGAGCAGAATTTCAAAGATATCCATCCAACAAGTGGTAGGTAATTTATTTTATTTTCAACCACATATGTAATGTTGACATTGCAGGTTTTTCAAAATCTTGAAAGTGTCACATTTCTGGACTTTGACATTTATCGGGACGGTAATGCATATGCCTGCCTAGGACGGAAAAGCATTTTCCGTCCGGGACGGCAAATGCTTTTCCGTCCCCATTTCCCTGCTCGTTCCAAATTGATAATTTTCATACAGCTCTCACATATAATAATAAAACCACATGTATTACATGGAACTAATTAAATCTATTCACTTATTTACATTAATTGTTAAATTAGCATTGTTGTTTATAATGGAAATCTTGAGACCATCCTGTTGGAATTGTGTTTCGTTTGGAACTATTATCTCTTGCGCTTGCGGATGAGTTTCCGCATGTGATGTACTTGTGGATGCACTGGACAACTGAATACCTTTGGAAGTAGAGGATAGCATCAGAGCAGTCTTACTTTTGTTCTCCAAAGATGCCTCTATGTAGCCTTCAGCAACCGTGCTCGATTTCCACCCTCCCAGTCTTTTGAGTTGCAATAGATCGGCCCCGTTGTCAACCAATAAGGTTGCGGAAGTACGACGAAAAGCATGCCCTGTAAAAGTTTCAATTTTTGGAAGCTTCAAAAAAGCAGCTATTTTATGTGGAAATTTTGAGATTGAATGATAGCCAATTGCTTGGTTATGTAATTTCCCATTTCGCCATTGAACAAATAACCTGTCATTTTTCAAATTTTTCCGCAAAGTGAGGTATTTGTGGAAAATAGCAACCCAATCTGGATCGCTTATGATAAACGATCGACTTGTGTAAGTTTTTGTGTGTGGAATTTCTATAGCGATCTTTCCTTCCAAAACGTTGACGTGCTCCATTTTCATCTTGACTAGTTCATCGCTCCTACATGCACCCGACACACCAACAATTAGCGCTACCTGAAACCAGATAAAAATAAAATGGGTAACCTAGCTATAGCATACAGAAAATCATTTTGATTTTCGCATTTTTATCTTCTTTGTATATTTTTTGAAAACCTACCTTGATGCTAATGAATTCTTCAGCTGCCTTCGTGAGGAACTCGTTAATGTTTTCTCTGGAAAAAACGCTCGACTTTTTCGGCTGAAAGCCCAGATTTTGCCGCTTCAAAAAAGCTATAAGTTTTGCGTAATTGGAGATATCAACTTTCTCTTTCAATTTAATCATGGTTTTCAACATACTGTAAGTCGACCATAAAGTCGAAGGCTTCTTTTCCTTAGATAATTCGCCAAAATACGCCAACAAAACGGTCTCCGAGGCAGTATTTCTCGTTCCTTTCTGGCTACACCATGCTTCGAATATTTGAAAAGCCTTTTCGTACCGAAATTTGCTTTTTGCTGGAAGCAAACTCTCTCCAATCCTGTCTGCTGCTTCTTTTAATTCAGGTGGGGTACAATCCATCGCTTCATCTTCACTTTCCGAAATCATTTCTTTGGGGAGAACGGGGAGAAATCTAGTGAAAATCTATTATTTCCGCAAAAATACTGAGCGAAAACTACCGTCGTTAAGGCGTTGTTGATCTTATCTATGGTTGTTGATTTTGCGGTTTCCTGTGGTTTCGTCTTTTGTTTTGGCCTTTACAGGGCCTTTGAGATCGTCAAAATTGATGACATTGACAAAAAAAGTGAAATATTTTTTTCTAAGGCCAGTTTTACACTATATGAAAATTTCGTATAACAGAATCTTTAGTTTTTGCATCAGAAAATTAAGGGTTGAAAATAAAAAAGTATACAAACCTCGACGGAAAACTTCATTTCTGTCTCGAGGTTGAGTTTATCTCGACGCTTCGCGTCTCGATAAACTATAATAACCTCTCGACCAGCAATGAAGTATTTTCCGTCTCGGATTGTAATATACTATTACCTACGAGCGTGCGGTAAAGTGCACTTTACCGCACGTATTTGCAAATGGAAAGTAGCACTTTACCGCACACTGTGCGGTAAAGTTAACTTTACAGCATAGTATGCGGTAAAGTGGAGTACAAAGTGTGCGGTAAAGTGCACTTTACCGCATAGTGTGCGGTAAAGTAGAATTTGATATTTATAATCAAAAATCCTTTTTCTTTCCAGAAAATGGATTTTTGATAATTTCTAAATCTAATTTAATTTCATTAATTAATCTGATTCAATAAATAATTTTATCAATGCCCTTTTTTGGAGATGTAGATGCTCATAGGTAAAATTTTGTTCAGCTCAAAATAAAATAAAAAAAGTACTTTGTACATAGGTACTTACATACTTTTCGAAGGTCGTAACTACTAAAATCAGTAGGTAAGGCATAAATACATTACATATGTAATGGTTGTTAATTTTGCTTCAAAAACAAAATAAATATGTTGGAAAAACTGTTAAAATCGTGGCAAAGTAAAGTGGAGTTCATAAGATGCGAATCACGAATTGCGGAGGCCGCTCCTATTGGTCAGTCCACTGTCAAGAAAAGGGACATCTGTCAGAGTTCAATATTTTGCGAATTCGCAAAATTTGAAATTTAGGAGGCGGGAAAATTGAAAATTGGAATTGGTTTAATAATTTGGGATATTCGTTGCGGATTTTATCTCAGCGCATGCGTATTTCAAAAATGCTGTTGTCAGCTGCTCCTTCAGTTGTTTTGTTTTCATTTCGGATTTGGCCATTTCATTTAGGATTCTTTACTTTTGTCTAGTCTTTGTAATTCTTGTCGTTTAGTTATTTACCTACGAGCGTACGGTAAAGTGAACTTTACCGCACGGATTTGCAAATGGAAAGTATCACTTTACCGCACACTATGCGGTAAAGTGCACTTTACCGCATAGTGTGCGGTAAAGTTAACTTTACAGCATAGTATGCGGTAAAGTAGAATCAAAGTGTGCGGTAAAGTGCACTTTACCGCATAGTGTGCGGTAAAGTAGAATTTGATATTTTTAATCAAAAATCCTCTCTTTTTCAGAAAATGGATTTTTGATCATTTCTAAATCTTATCTAATTTCATTAATTAATCTGATTCATTAATTAATTTTATAAATGCCTTTTTTTGGAGATGTAGATGCTCATAGGTAAAATTTTGTACCTAACACATGCGGAAAGTGCCTTTACCGCCCTTAACGGCTTGACCTGCCGTTGCGTGCGGTAAAGTATCACTTTCCGCATTTGTTAGGTAAATAACTATTGTGATTTGCTGTGTGTTTTCCTTGATGTTTATTGCAATATTTTCCATGATAATTTTATCTATTATTTTTTTCTTGTGAATTGGAACCAACAATAAGAAACAACAAAAACAATTATTTAAGGTTATAACGAAAGAAAAACATGTAAATATTAGTTTCAACACTCCAGTGTGGCACCGAAAAATAAAGTAAATATTCCTAGAATGATTGCGAAGTTCGCATATATATGAAAGTGCTGAAAAACGCCGATTCTTTTTCAACGAAATTCGGATTCGCAATTCGTGATTCGCATCTATATGAACTACGCTTAACACGAGCTTACAGTGCTATATTCTTCCAAGACTTAAATTAAAAGTGATCCCACTCTCACAACATTAATAAAATCGACCAATGCAAAAGTCCAACAATATAGTAACAATATGTTGCTAATATTTAATTTATGATCTGTAATTTGTTATCATCATTAAAAAATTCCTGAATGCTTCAAAATGCTCTACTTTCCTATTCTATTTTTCCCTATAGGTATTTTATTGGGGGGTAGGAAGCTAGGGAAGCAGAAAAACACTGTAGGTATCACTGATGATTCTATAAGTGCATATATCTATGCGCGCTTTCTAGCTTAGATTTTTGCCCAGCACAACACCCAGAAACAGGACGTTGTCCTGAGCCTGAAGCTCCGCCAATCATACGGTTTTGTGTCAAATTGTTCGACTTAACAAACAGTACCATTTTTTGTTACGCCATTTGTGTAGAGACACAGCCTCCTACACTTAACAAGCCATGAAGTTGGAAATGACGGCAACGTCGCGTATGGTGCTGTTTTGTTATTGGGGTTATGTGTTTCTGTGTATTGCGTTCATTGTTTATTGTTGCAATTTAGTATTTTTGTGGGCATTATTGACGAAAAAGTGGATAGAAACACACCGATATATTGCCCATCACTGGCGTAGCCAGGGGGGGGCAAGGGGGCATTTGCCCCCCCCAAGACCCTTAAATTTTATGAATAATTCTTCAAAATTGAAATAAACAGTCCCAAAAATAGCGTAAAGAAACCTAAAAAAGGGACGTGGCACCCAAAAATTTCGCGCCTGCGGCGCTTTGCCTCTAGCAGCTGTCGCGGCGGGGCCGCAGGAAACACTTCCTGCAAATTTGCCCCCCCCCCAAGACAAAATCCTGGCTACGCCACTGTTGCCCATATTTAGTTGATATCGGGTCTTCAAAAAAAAAAACAATCAAAGATTGCTTTGGTTACGAAAACGTACGTCGCATTATTGTTTTTTTATTGGTCAGGATTTTTGACATGACATTTTGACATTAAATTTGATTGACTGACATTGTCAAAATTAAAGAAAAATATTGCTAAGACGTACGTTTAAAAAACCATAGCAATCTTTGATTGGTTTTTTTTTTGAAGACCCGATACCTGTTCCTTTGTGCTTTGATTGCAAATTTTTAGCAAATGGGTACAGGACTTACAGGAGCAAAAATCAAGGTAAGGTAAGGTAAAACCTCGGTAAAACAATAAAAACAATATTAATATTTGTGTGCAAGAGCATAGTTCTCGATATATTACCTAAGATATTTAAACTTGTTCCAGATGCCATGAAACTACTGTGTTCCTGGGTGCAAAACGAACTATAGGAGTTCCTTAAAAACTGGAGTAATGCAAACATTTAAATTTCCAAAAAAATTCTGAATTGCAAAAGTTGTGGATGAAAGCAATACACCAGAATAATTATACCCGAGATTATACAATAACGAAAAATTCTGTGGTGTGTTGTAAACATTTTGAAGAAACCGAAATACCTACCTAATTAGATTTGAAACAAACAAGGATAAAGGAGTAATTCGAGAGTTCAAACTAAAACGTCCAACTCTTAAAAGAACCTGTTATTTTCAAAAATCAGCTCAAGTATTTGAATGTACCTGCCTTCCGAAAAAATCCCGAAGAAAGAAAAAGTTAGATTTTCAAAAGACACACTGAAACATAGGCTTATAACACTTTAGAATCTAGAAATATATTCATTTAAATCAACTATTTACTGTTATTATTTACACAAATAGTTATATTATTCATTGAACTACTGTTTTTGGCCCTTTAGTACAATAAATGATGCATTTTTTGTTATTCATATTAACAAAATAAAAAATATATATTTATAAAAACAAACAGCACCAGCACCACTTGGCGGTATGATTGCGGTGTTGCCTTTTTAACTTCATGGCTTGTTAAGTGTAGGAGGCTGTGGTAGAGAATATAAAGAAGCGGAGACAGAAATGCCCTAGTTTTGAAGTATGACCTCATTATCCCTACATTTTTTCTAACCTCCTCTGTGCACTTCAGTTTGATTTCCAAGTAGGATTCAATCAGCTGTAACGCCATGCTTCCTAATCCTAGACCACATGTATTGAACTCCATTATCAGATTTTCTTGGTGATACATTATCAAAGGCTTTGGTCGCAGCAGGAAGTTTTATTTTAAAAGAATAGATATAATTAGTGATTATTAGAATGAAAGTAAAAAATATTGATTGAAGAATTCTTTCTCCAATATGTATTCAAAGTTCAAAATTGGAAATCTCGGTAAGATGCAAAGACCCAAACAGATGTAGACAAGCAGGGCCGTATCTAGACCAAAATTTTGGGGGGGTTGGACAAAGTGGCAAAAAAAAATTGTTACACTAGTAATAAAAATAAAAAAAATAAATAAGTATTTAATAAGTATTGTTTGTTTTTACGTTAAATTTTTTGAATTTTATTATTTTTTGGGGGGGGTTTGAACCCCCAAACCCCCCCCCCCCCTAGATACGGCCCTGTAGACAAGAGAAAAAATCTATTAACAGCGGCTAATTAACTAGAAAACATTCACTCGCAAAAACATTAGAAATATTTTTCAAGAAATGTCTCTTTTCTAGAGAGTGAATTTTATTGGTTGAAACTAAAGTTCGCCTTACGAGTCTAGCACTATGGAAAGAATGCGGATAAAAAAATTGCAATATTGCGTATTTGACTTCCAATAGAAAATACCTCAATATTTATCTGTTACACACCTACATTTATAAGGAAAAAGTAATATTTAAAAACGTTGCGCGCACTCCTATGAGAGGCAGCATAAAGCTCGAAATGAATGGCGTTATTCCCCCTTGCCCTTCAGACGTCGTAGTGCTAGACTCGTAAGGCGAACTATATGTAGTTTTCTGACTGTTCTCGACCAATGAAATTCGGTCTGTCTGGTTTGCGATTTCTGCAGGAACAGACCTATTATTACCATTCTGAATCAGTTTGATTTTCAGGTCTTTGCGTCTATATAAGGATGCCGTATTTACGTTTCTTGAAAATTTTGAAACAACTGAGGGACAGGTAAGAAAATACTAAGGGATGAAGCCTTACGCCGTTCGATGGTGGGTCGGTTCAAAGGATAAAATACTATTTTGAGCGATCTATTTAGGATAAATTACAATAAATATTAGATGTTTCGAACAAATTTTTATTTAATAAACACAAACAAAATAAACGTTTATTGCTAATATTACAAAAAGTAAAAAAAACTAACACAAAAAGAGAAACAGAAGAAACTTCATTGTTAATTGCTTAAATAATACAAAACGTCTATAAACTACTAGAGCTGGATTTATGCATCAAATCACATAAGATAAGAATAAGATAAAAAAATAATAATAATAACACAAAACAAAAAAATATAACTGCTTTTAAGTATATAGCAAATAATATAAAAATAAGAAATACGGATCATTACGGATGACCAATACGAATTCATGAGGGAGACGCCTTCAACAATCATTTCTCTCAAACACTTTTCCATATTTCAAATTTACAATCCACAAAAATCAAACTTCATAACACAAAAGGTTAGAAAACTATAATAAAAAAAAACACAAAACAAAGGTAGGCTCTTATGGTATTTGTCTGTATACATCCAGTTATGATAGGTACCTATTACCAAGAAAACAAAAATCCATGTATAACAGATGAAGGTACCTACACTCAATAAATGATTATCATTAACAAAACCATACGAAACCTAAGAAACATTATAATACAAAGAACAGAACAAAAACAAGTTTTTTCCAAGAGGCCAGAGGTGAAAAAATTGTCACTGGCTCTTCTAATAGAGAGGACACAACATAATAATGATGAGTGAGAGGCATAATACAAAGTCCAAAACTGCTCTTAGCGACAATTTGGACAATCATTTTTTTCTTCGTCTTTGTCCACTTCAGGTGGCAATACCTTAATAGACACTTCAATTTTGATACAATTATCCGTCATAAATCCATTTTGTCCATCTCTTAAAACGTTCAAATTCAAGAAGTTCTTCCATCCAGCGGATATTTTGAAATTATTTTTGGTCATGTTATGAACTACATTTAATTCCTCGTTTTTTGAAGAAATTAATGCAACATCGGCAATTATCTTACAAGGCCCTTCCTGGCAACTTTTCAACCCTTGGCACAAGTAAATACCTAAATTGTCAGAAGATATTTCAATGGCTACCATCCAAAGCCTTTTTCCAACCCAATAATCAAAGTCAGAGTAGTACATGAAGTTTGGCCTAAGCATATTAAATCGATGAAATTCAAATCTGAGTATTGCTTCGGAGGCTGCACCATCAATAGTTTGAGGTATGTTGGCAATATTCAGTGTATCGGTTGAATCCCATAGCTCAAACATGCAAAAAATAATATTCTTTGAATTTTTATGATTGGTAAGATCCACTTTAAAGCCTCTTGCGTCTGACAGATCACTGTGAACGCTTGCAATGTTGGCTGAAAAAGAAAAACAGTTTTGAAATGCCATTGTTCTAACAAAAAACACAAAGAGAGATTTCAAACCCCTTATTTTGTCGCTTCGTTCTGGCTATAGTCTTTTTATAGAATATCAGTTAAGATAAATGAATATTGATGATATTGAAGATGTGTATCTGTATTGATTGTTGAGATATCAGATTATAATCATGGGGTATAATAATGGGAAATGTTTAAAATTATCATATTGGAAAAAGAAGAGATAGCAAGCTTAATCTCGAAATGGATTGGCAAGAAAACGTGGAAGATTGGGCAGTGTTTCGGAAAAAGCTCTTTTACTTCATTGGCTAAGGCAGAGGGCGACATGATTTCATTCAAAGGTTATCCAATAAAATTCAAGAATGTCAGCTGTCCAGTGCTTCACAATGCTAGCCCACTGACAAATTGAGGAAAAATCGACATTTCTTGTCATTTTCAATAAAATCTAGGCTGCCAGTCATCTACATCCAAGAGCAACATGTACGAAGTTTTTTACAACCATGATTTGCTTTCTAATGGCAAGCAATTATCAGCAATGTGTTCTTCAGGACTAAGATAACCCTAACAGCGATCAAAATTGATGACTTGAATTCCCTTAATTGTGTTATATTATTTTGTTAAATATAATTGGTTCCCACCAAATAAAGCAGACTGCAACTTTTGTTGAAACTTACTTTTAAACTTTTGTATTTGTTTATAGGTATACCCACTAACCTGTTTCAAACGGAGTTTCATTTTGCCAGAAATATAACTTAAATTTGTGATTTAGATTCGTCTGATTTCTATGAATTTTCCCATTAATATTCAAATACAACATTAATTCGTTTTTAGTCATGGTATATTTATACCCGACGTTAATCAACAAGTCGTCTTCACAGTAAAAAAATATCTCTTGCTGATCCCATAGTGACAAATCTATCCAAAATGCTGGCTTTTCCAAACCAGCACTTTTGTGTTCCTTCCTCAGATGAAGCAACAAGTGACACGTTGAATCTGAAAAAAAAGAATAATGTGGTCATAAAATACATACAATTTGTATCAAATCTATGCCACACAATTCCGCTCAAGGAGTATTCGCTTTCCCAGCAAAACAGTCACATAAAGCCAAAATATTTCTTGTCATGAGAAATCTGGAGCCATACTATGATATTAAGTTCGACAATACTACTTATTAGCCAACTATTAGTTACCTGCACTAGAATTATTATACTCAACAACAAATTACTTAACATACGATTCCAGGATCCGAAGCTACTCAATTTTTTACTATATTAGGTTCATAAAATCTATTGTTTTTAAAACGTACCCAAACACATATGCAAATGTAAGTGGAGTTTGAACATTTGGGCCTTATTATTTTCATTATATTAATGCAAATTATTTCCAAAATGTATCAAACCTAACCATGTCGTGGAAACTCCCCTGCTTGCGAGTCGATTGATCCGATTGTGCAAAACCCAAAGTTTTTTTAGAATACAGTGTGTCCAAGATAGGGATGGAATATAGCATTCCAGCATTAGGATCTGGGCCGACGTTCCGTTTCCCATCAATTTATTTTTGTTATTTGTCTTTTGTCTGTTATTTTTATCACAATCCTGAATACGGCCCTGAATGCTTAAAAAAAAAACATGTACTAAGAAAATCACAATAGGGTACTTGCATCAATTTTTTTTATTGCTGATTTCGTTAGTCCATAAAAAATAAGTGAACACGTGTTTTTTCTTTTTCTTCTTAGTCAAAAATTGACAGAGATACAACGCTATGAAATATGCCTATGACGTCACTTATCATATAAATTAGTGACGTTGCACATGCTCAGTATATCTTTACAGAGTGGCAAAAAAGTCGCGCATAATACCTGTAACTTTTTAATTACCTCGTATACGAAAAAGTGACCTTAAGGAAAAATGCTCAGTAAATTATTTCCCACATTTCTACCTAGACAATTTGTTTCTGTCACTTCTGGTTTGTTTGCTATCCAGACCAACTTTGTTTTTTGAAATGGAACACCCTGTATGTGATTGCATATTTGGATTCTGCGTAAAATTCTGAGCAGATTTCATGTGATATACCCTATATCTTAGTTCAACTGTTTTGGAAATATTGACAGTTGAATATTAACTTTCTTACAACTTTGATAGCGTGTAAAACCTAAATGGTTAATTTTAGAGGAAAACCGATTTCACATTCCTATCTTAGATTTTCATAAACTATCATTTGACACCAACTTTGAATTTAATCAGAGATTAAATTTAATTGGAATTTTTAATCATGGATTAAATTCAAAGTTGGTGTCAAATGATAGTTTATGAAAATCCAAGATAGGAATGTGAAATCGGTTTTCGTCTAAAATTAACCGTTTAGGTTTTACACGCTATCAAAGTTGCCGGAATAATCATATTTGGGCGGAATTAAAAAAAAGTAACGATTTTTTTTCGATTTCCTACAGTTTGCAATAAACAATAATCAATTTAATTTTCCATGCAAGTACCCTATTGTTTATAAGCAGATAAGTCTCAATAAAACCTGAGAGTGATCCTAAAGAGGGTTTAAACCAAAAATACTGTCTTTAGAGTTTGCAACAGAACGCGGACGTGACGTCACAACCGCGTGGAGCCCAACATATTCTGCTTTTGTCTACCTTGGTTCAAAACCAAAAGCCATGTTTCTAGGATAAATAGTCCTCATTAAAATGAAAAAAAAAGGTAATAGAAACATGTGTCCGCGAATGCTCAGTTTTCGAGATACAGGGTGTCAAAATTTTGAAAAAAAAAATCGATTTTTTAGCTCAAAAATCCCTTTCCCTTGGCAGGTTTGTTTGTGATAACAAAAGGTAACTTTTGACTGTTATATGACTTACTTACAGTGTGAAGTCACAAACACCTAGTTACAACTTTAATCCGCACTAACTCGAAAACGGATGTAGCAAGATGCGTTTTAAATATTTATTCTTAGATTTTTTTGCTCTTAAACTTTCATTTTAGGGTCACACACCCTCTAAGATACGCGTGTGGAAGTTACACAACTAGTGCGCAGCACGAGTTGTGTACCTATCTCACTGGTAGATAAATATATATTATGTGTTAAATATGTTCCATATAATGGTGTTATCATTTCCAATGTCTCCGATGGTTGCAAGGATTGCGAAATCTGTGAATTTTTTCAAACTTTGACACCCTGTATCTCGAAAACTAAGCATTTGCAGACCTATGTTTCTATTACTTTTTTTTCAATTCATTGAATTTAATGAGGACCATTTATCCTAGATGTTTGATCCCACTATTCATTAACATCCTGTATTATAGCTTAGTTCCAACACAGCAACCGTACAAAATAGCTCTGTTCCAGCACGTCAAAAATCGTCCCAAGGGTAGTTTATGGTTTGGAAACCACTTCCACTGTGTATACGAATTTCGGATTCTACGCACACATTTTAGGCTTTGCGCAGAATTGTGACGGAACATTCATTATACGGTTTCCTGCTGAGTTGGAACAAAGCTTATACCGTCAAGATTCTGCGCAAAGCCCAAACATTGTGCGTAGAATCCGAAATCCGTATACAGAGTGGCTTCGAAACCGTTCATGGGATGATTTTTGACGTGTTGGAACTTAGAACAGACCTTCTTTGTATTTTTTTGACATCTTTATGTCGCTCGGCATCGGTTCAGTTTCGAACGTAGATGACAGGAGAACTCGAATCCTGCACGAATGCTCGCAAATGATAACAAAAACGCTCGACTAGTGAAATTGTAATCCGGCTGCTAATCCCCTAGAGAGTGCTCCTCAATACCAAAAAAACAAACATCAGACTTCATTGTATATTACCAGAATGTGAGGAGACTGAGAAATAAAACAGAGATTTTCTACACAAATTTATTATCAGAGGACTATACAATGATTGCTATCTCTGAATCTTGGCTGTGTGAGTCTATTTATGACTCAGAACTTTTTGATTCAATACATCGACTCGAATACAGGAATAGGTGGGGGTGTCATCCTAGCTCTCAACAACATTATTCCCTATAGAATTGTCAATGTTGCGAACTGTGATAATGAGAGAAGTTTATTGATACAAGAGTTTTTAAATATGCATTTTACAACTCAACTTAATAATATAATAGTTATTTATGCAACAAGTGTGTAAAGTGAACCTTTTTTCACGAATGTGAATTTTGGCGCACGAGCCGAACACGAGTGCGACAATCACATGAGTGAAAAAAGGTGCTTTACGCACGTATTGCATACAAATTTTTTTCTACTACCACTCAAATATGTGTAAAAAATTAAATTTAGACAAATACTTCACCCACTAATGCGTAAAGAATTTTTACTTCACGCACTAGTGTGTGAAGTAATTTACCAGAAAAATGCCAAATTGACAGTTTCGACATCTGTCATTGACATTACTTTACGCACTAGTGTGTGAAGTGAATTACTTTACGCACTAGTAAGTGAAGTGAAATTTTACGTCTTCTAAATAGTGCGTAAAGTGAGTACTTTACGCACGGTAGTAGAAAAATAATTTTATGAATATATGTTTAGATTTAGTGATATCAAATGTAGTGTTGCCTATTGGCAGATCTGACCAACAGCTTGTACTTGAGGATCCATATCATCCTGCATTGTTATTCTCAATAAGTATCAAGGAGGTGTACCTACCCTACCCAAAACTTATTCTGGTACTCCATTGATTTGGTGCGCAAAATTAGACTGAAGAATAAAATGCATAGCTTAATACAAAAAAATAAAGCTAATATTTATGTAATGTCAAGTTACAAAGATTTAAGAAGGCAAATTGAAAGCCATAAAACACTGTAATATAACTAAAGGCAAATTGAAAGCCATAAAACACTGTAATATAACTAGTACAAGTCACAATACAAAATAACATCAACTCTGATCCGAAATGCTTCTGGACTTTTGTTAAAAGCAAGTCAAATCCTAGTGGAGTACCTGGAATTATGATATATGAGGGTAATCTTCACTCGAAAAAGTATTTAATAGTATAAAGCAATTTGAAACCAAAACCGACTGATTCTTTGCTGGAACTGATAACATTTCGGCATACATTTATAAAGGTATGGCTGATTATTTTGTAAAACTCATATTTTCAACTTATCATTAAAACAAAAAGAATTTCCAGCAATATTTAAAAAAGCTTTAGTGTCGCCAGTATTTAAAACTGGACTGAACAATGACGTCAGAAACTATCGCCCTATCATTCTCATTAATGTGGATGCTAAAATTTTGGAATAGTATATTAAAATACAAGTTGCAGAAGGCCGCATATTCCCACACGAATTCGAAATTTGGACAGGAGCGACGAAGGAGCGAGTGGACGAACGAATGAGTGCAAGAATAGCCTTCTGCAACGTGAGTTTTATACTATTTTCTCGATTTTGGATTTTATTTTTCATTTTTAAAATTTTTTTTGTGGTCGCTGTTAGTTCGGGATTTTTTTTTCGCAAATATGTCAGTTGGTGACACTTATTTACCAACCAACTGACTGGTGAATTTAATTATTTTAAAAGGTTTGACAATAGGGAATTTTCATATTTCTCAATTTATTTATTTTTAGATACTTCTAGTGACCAGATATTACATAGTTTTCTTTTTATCCATTTTAATTTATCCGTTGTACGAAAAAAAATTATTGAAATTCAAATCAAAAACTTTGGCGCGAAAACGCGAGGCTTCAATATGACAGCGCTCGTGATGTCAAGATTTCGTAAACAACAAACGCAGCAAACGAATTCCTGCTGACGCACTGTTATTTTTGTGTTATTTAAGGTTGTTCAAGTTTGCTTTTTGTGAAAATTGTCGCCATGGATGAATTATATTGTAAAGGACTGCTTTTGTAAATTTTATTTCACTTCCAAATTCCCTATTGTCAGGTTTGTTTACAGAATCGTGACGTCAAAAAAGGTAGCCATCATGGAAGCATTGTTTTGGCGGGAAACTTTTTATTTCAAATTTAGTATTATTTTTTGTGTAACAAGAGCGGTATCAGTTAAATAAAAACAGATCATATGAATATTGTGCAGTATAAACTATCGATCTAAAACAAATTTGGAAAATTTTATTTCACTTGCAAGTTCCCTATTTTGAAGGTACCAATAGGTATACTTTGAAAATGTCACTAAAAATTGTTGAAGAATGAGCTTCATTCTTCAATGATTTTGCGTGCGGGAATAATGACATTCTCACATCAAAATCGAGAAAATAGTTATTTACCTAACAAGTGCGGAAAGTGGTACTTTTCCGCACGAGACGGCAGTTGCACGAACGACGCGGAGCGGAGTTCGGGCAAGCCGTCGAGGGTGGAAAAGACATTTTCCGCAAGAGTTAGGTACAATATTTTTCCTACGAGTGTTTTTGTCCATCTTATTTATCAAAAAAAATGTTTCCAATACGCAAAGATTCTATAATGATGGTACAAAATAGCACATAATATAAAATAATATATAACATAAATCATTTATTTGATCCTAAATATCTTCATTTTTAGCAATAAAAAAATCATGCGGAAAATAGTTATTTATTATACAAGACGAACAGATAGAACGCAATAGAATAAATAACTTCATTCTATCGCGAATGGTAAACTATCATTTAATCGACTCCAAACTCGTTGTAAAAGTAACACTTCATTTGAAGCAGTGAAATCGAACAATTTTTACCCACTCATTTGTCAATTTTACCCAGTCATACGTCAATTTTAACACTCATACGTCAATTTTACCCACTTGTTCAAATCTTTTATAATAATTATAGTGTTTTTGACAGAAATCTGATATTTTGCATGATTGACAACACCAGAAATGTGTCAGTTTATTACGTACTTTGTCAATTTGTCATAATCTATGTAAAATTTAGCACATTTTAGTTTATGATTTTAGTAATTGTGATAAATAAAAAGTGGCTCAAGAATAAAATAGAATATTACACACGACGGTAAAAAAGCTTTACCTGTTCGTGGACTTAATCCACTCGCTCCTTCGTCGCTCGTGAATCAACATTTTCCACTCACAGGTAAAGCATCTTTTTACCGTCATGTATAATAAATAACTATTATCGCATTTTTGACAGTAATGTGATACATAACTGCATTCAAAATTGAGTGGTAAAGTGCCACTTTACCTCGATAGCAACACTTTACCACATAGCAACGTCATTGTAGCAACCATTTTGTAAATCAATTTTCATTTGTAAAGCCTTATTCACAGTGTGCGAAATTGCAGAATTTCGCAATTTCACGCCAATCAAATAAATTAAAAATAGGAAATAGTTATTTTTTTTATTTGATTATTATAAAAATTGATAATATAATTATTAACTTCTATTTTTTGCGTTTGCCGGATAGACGAATCGGAATGTTGATCCAGGACAACCCCGCCTGAAACAATAAAAAACGAACGTTCTTTAAAGTGTCGTGTAGAAGAACCTTAAACCTTGACAATGTCAATGTCATGAAAACTTAAATTTGTTTCAAATTTCTATCAAAATTTAGGAAAAAATATCTTATGAACACAGGATTTGAAACAGTTATATTTAATTGATTTACCTTTTCATAAAAAAAAAGCCAACATAAGGTCCTCATTTGGCACTTCTTCCACGTTATTCATTAATTTCCATTGACGGAATTGGTCATATTCTTTCTCATACTTTGATTTTGATTTCTCAGGCAGTAGCCTTGCTGTAGCAGCACGAGCTGCTTCCAAAATCTTCGGATTAATTTCACTGCACAGAACATATCACCTCTAGAAAAGTATCTGCAATGTTATATGTTCCGGTTATGAATTAGAGCGCCATCGTTGACTGAAAACCCAACTAATCGAGCATTCTTGACAAAAAGGCGAATTGATTTTTTTCATATATTTTTATTATTTTTAAATAATTTTTAATGTTCAACTGCATTTGGCTTGCTGACTCCTTTTAGCTCTTTTCGCCTCATTTTTTTGAAAATTATGACTGGCAGGAAGTTTCCGATGTCGAACATAGTGCAAAAAGAGTTAGTAAGTTAGCAAGAGACACGCAGCTATAGGTAGATCGTAAAGTAAATACGAATAATAAATACAAATACGAACGAAACGAAACAAACGAGTAAATACAAAAAAATACGAACAAAAATTAGGGCTTTTTTCAACCACAACTTTTTGAATTTTCATTTTAACGCGCGTGGGGGGACCATGGTTTACAAGGTTTACAACGACACAATTTAAAAATTCAAATTTTGACTTTTAAAATGACAAAATAAATGACAAAACCAACCAACACAAATCACTGTCCACAAGTCCACACCATAGATACCTGTAAATTTCTCTTATCTCCCGACAGTGTCGCCATCGTTGACTAAAAACCTAACTAAAAACCTTCGTCGCGATTCTCCCATTTGAGATATTTTTCTATAGGTGATATGTTCTGTGATTTCACTGGACGCCATAGACTGGACGCGGATCCGAAAATTCTTTCTGATTTTTTGTTTGAATAATGTCACTGGTTTCTAAGTTACCGAAAAGAAAAACCAGCCAGGCATGGGCCACCAGGCACAGGTCTGTTATGATTTCAAAAATTATGTTGTTTTGTCAAAAATAAGAACATTTCTCAATTATTTGAAGGCAAAATGCGATAAAATAGTATAAGCAACGCATTTGCAAAGGGTTTTACCAATATCGTGAGGCCTTAGAGCACTCGCTCGCTTCGCTCGCTCGTACACAAAACTGGCCACACTCAATTGGTAAAACCTCACTTTACTAAACTTGTTGCTTAATATACTATTTCAGCACTAGTGCGGAAAAGTAACTTTTCCGCACGATTTTACTTTTCCGCACGATTTTTTTATACACAAAAAAATAATGGAACCGGATTTTTTTTATCATGATCCTTGGCCTATATCTAAATTGGCCAAAAAAATTGATAGGATCCCCCACCCTCGCGGGGCTATGCCACCTAAAATAGGGGGCCCTGCGGGGCTGTGCCCCTAATTAAGGGGCTCCCGCAGGGCTCCGTCCCCCAAATAAGGGACTTCGCCCCTCAAAAGGGGCCCTCTGAGGCTCCGCCCCCCTAAAACGGGCCCAGGGCTGCGCCTCCCCAAAAGGGGCACCCAGGGCTCCGCCCCCCAAAAAGTGGCTACTGCGGGACTCTGCCCCTCAAAAATGGGGCCCCCGCGGGACTGTGCCCCCAAATAGGGGACCACCGCCCCCTAAATAGGGGGCCCACGAACTTTAATATGGGTACACTTTTCGTGCGGAAAAGTAACTTTTCCGCACGCTCGTAGGAAATAGTTATTTTCCTAACAAGTGCGCAAAGTGTTACTTTTCCGCACGCAAACACAGTTATTCGAACGACGCGAAGCGGAGTTCTGATAAGTTTTTGCGTGCGGAAAAGACACTTTGCGCACGTGTTAGGAACAAAATTTTTCCTACGAGCTTCATATCAGGTAGGTAACAACAAAAATTTTAAAAAAAAACGATAATTTGTGCAATTATTTTCAATTAACTTAAAGCGAACCTATTCATTCATCAAAAAAATACATAACAGAGAAACAGAAAATTGAAATCCTCGTCAGAGCTGTTTATCTTAAAGCGTTTAAAGGACCTCGCACATTTCTTATGGAAAATGGCTTTCGGCTAAATTTTCTGAAAAATTGAGATAATGTAGTTCTCGATGTCCTGATTAAAAGTTCTCATGGGCACAACTCAATCCTATGATCAGTTTTTGAGTTATGGGTTGTCAAAATTGGCTTTTTTAGACTTCGAGATATTGATTTTTTTTCAACATATTTGTTTATATTTCCTCGATTAGCACATTTAAACTAAAAGTTTCTACTCTAAGTTTTAGGCGTTTTGGTGTCTTTTTAAAATGTGGTATAAAAGTTCCTACAGCGTCTTACACAAAATGGTGGCGGCAAAGAAATATCAATTTAGAAAAAGTCGCAAATAACTAAAGTCGATCAATTGTGTAGAATACAAAAACGAACGGCTAGATTTTGCCCTATTTTCAATATGTTGTTATCAAAAGTATACTTAAGAATACCTACTATAGTTTTGGAGCCAAAATGTTATACCAGGTGTTCATTTTGTGCCAGGGCCCCGGTGTAGATGGTAAATGCCGACTGCAGGCGGGTTTCAACTTGAAACAGCATTTAAACTTGAAACTTTCAAGTTTAAATGCTGTTTCAATGGGCATTATTTATTGTTTTAAGTTTACCGTAGAAATAGAGTTCACTAAAATTGATATTGTTGGCTAATGGGCGTTTGCACCAACCATTTTAGAATGGTCTGTGCAAACGGCCATAGTGTACAAAATATAAAATAGTCTGATGACTGACGAGCGTGTGACCTTTTTTAAAACTGTATAAATAACCATTCTCACAGATATAGCGTAGGAATAAAGAGTGCCATCCCATCAGACTTATGCCTATATACTTAAACTAATAAACCTAATAATTTTTTTCACTGCCTCACTTTGGGCAATTAATCGAGAATCATATATGGTAAAGTATTGGGAAAACTGCTGGTTGTGTTGTATTTCAACTCTACCGAAGTTCGGCATCCAATAGATCTAGTATAAGGCAGTAGATGGATAGCGAGTTCTTGGTGCCTCGTGCCTCGCCCGGTTGTCTTCTTGCTGGAATATTTGATTTCAGGACTAGGAGTTCTACTCGCGAGATACTATTTCTATTGTACTACTCGAGAGAAAATATTGTTGGTTTATCAAAAGTAATTCATTGAACATACATTTTGCTTCCCAAATATAAAGCTTCATAGCTTTTAATATACTAAAGTACTTTTGATAAAAAATATCGGAACTAATGTAGTGTTTTACTTTTTCACACATTTACTTGAAGTAGAACTAAAAAACAGTAAAACTGGGGTCAGTTTTATGAAGAAGCGTAAACTCTTCCTCAGCTTACTTCTATTGATGCACGGTAAACTTAAAACAATGAATAATGCCCATTGAAACAGCATTTGAACTTGAAACCCGCTTGCAGTTGGCATTTACCATCTACACCGGGGCCCTGGTACAAAATGAACAACTGGTATAACATTCTGGATCCAAAACTATAGTAGGTATTCTTAAGTATACTTTTGATAACAACATATTGAAAATAGGGCAAAATCTAGCGGTTCGTTTTTGTATTCTACACAATTGATCGAATTTAGTTATTTGCGACTTTTTCTAAATTGACATTTCTTTGCCGCCTCCATTTTGTGTAAGACGCTGTAGGAACTTTTATACCACATTTTAGGAAGACACCAAAACGCCTAAAACTTAGAGTAGAAACTTTTAATTTAAATGTGCTAATGGAGGAAATATAAACAAATATGTTGAAAAAAAATCAATATCTCGAATTCTAAAAAAGCCAATTTTGATAACTCATAACTCAAAAACTGATCATAGGATTGAGTTGTGCCCATGAGAACTTTTAATCAGGACATCGAGAACTACATTATCTCAATTTTTCAGAAAATTTAGCCGAAAGCCATTTTCCATAAGAAATGTGCGAGGTCCTTTAAATTTGATGCGAAAGAAGTTTGTAGATTCTTGCATGTAAATGGGAACACAATTCTGACAATGTGTCAAAGTTAATTATATTCAGTGTTTGTATAGATGTTGGCTGATATAGAAACAGAGAACAAATTTGTCATCATGTGTCAAAGTCGACAGGTGCACTGATTGTTGCTTGACAATTATTTTTACTTTTCGGCACTCAGTGCGGATAAGGCCCGTATCCGCACTAAGTGCGGAAAAGTGAAACTTTGAGAACTGTAATGCGTGCGGAAAAGTACTACTTTGCGCACGCTCGTAGGAAAAGTTTTTTTCCACCTCGTATAGCTAAAGCTGTGGTTAGGGGAAATAATTAAATATAGGGAAACACCCTGTATTTGGGACCGGTGTGAAGTTAGCAGCCAAAACTTGGCAGCCAATTTGGCGGAAACGCCCGAACGACCAGTGGCGTAACATTGTTTTTTAATGCAAAATAAATTCAATAAATCATACTTAGACATCAAGTCTAGCTATGAAATTGATAGAGTACTATTTTAATATCATCTCCAATACCCATTCGAAATCCCATTAACTCAAACCCCGTCGAAATATGAAAAACTACCCTTAACAAGTAAAAATTAATAAATATTCAGATTTTCGTATATTTTTCCAACTCGGACGTCGAGTCTTGCCATGAAATTAATAGGGTACTCTTTTACCACCATATCCAACCCCCATGCGAAATCCCATCAACTCAAACCCCGTCGAAATATGAAAAACTACCCTTAACAAGTGAAAATGCATAAATATTCAGATTTTCGTATTTTTCTCCAACTCGGACTTCGAGTCTTGCCATAAAATTAATAGGGTACTCTTTCAGCACCATATCCAACCCCCATGCGGAATCCCATCAACTCAAACTCCGTCGAAATATGAAAAACTACCCTTAACAAGTAAAAATTAATAAATATTCAGATTTTCGTATATTTTTCCAACTCGGACGTCGAGTCTTGCCATGAAATTAATAGAGTACTCTTTTACCACCATATCCAACCCCCATGCGAAATCCCATCAACTCAAACCCCGTCGAAATATGAAAAACTACCCTTAACAAGTAAAAATGCATAAATATTCAGATTTTCGTATATTTTTCCAACTCGGACGTCGAGTCTTGCCATAAAATTAATAGGGTACTCTTTCAGCACCATATCCAACCCCCATGCGAAATCCCATCAACTCAAACTCCGTCGAAATATGAAAAACTACCCTTAACAAGTAAAAATTAATAAATATTCAGATTTTCGTATATTTTTCCAACTCGGACGTCGAGTCTTGCCATAAAATTAATAGGGTACTCTTTCAGCACCATATCCAACCCCCATGCGAAATCCCATCAACTCAAACTCCGTCGAAATATGAAAAACTACCCTTAACAAGTAAAAATTAATAAATATTCAGATTTTCGTATATTTTTCCAACTCGGACGTCGAGACTTGCCATAAAATTAATAGGGTACTCTTTCAGCACCATATCCAACCCCCATGCGGAATCCCATCAACTCAAACTCCGTCAAAATATGAAAAACTACCCTTAACAAGTAAAAATTAATAAATATTCAGATTTTCGTATATTTTTCCAACTCGGACGTCGAGTCTTGCCATGAAATTAATAGAGTACTCTTTTACCACCATATCCAACCCCCATGCGAAATCCCATCAACTCAAACCCCGTCGAAATATGAAAAACTACCCTTAACAAGTGAAAATGCATAAATATTCAGATTTTCGTATTTTTCTCCAACTCGGACTTCGAGTCTTGCCATAAAATTAATAGGGTACTCTTTCAGCACCATATCCAACCCCCATGCGAAATCCCATCAATTCAAACCCCGTCGAAATATGAAAAACTACCCTTAACAAGTAAAAATGCATAAATATTCAGATTTTCGTATTTTTCTCCAACTCGGACTTCGAGTCTTGCCATAAAATTAATAGGGTACTCTTTCAGCACCATATCCAACCCCCATGCGGAATCCCATCAACTCAAACTCCGTCAAAATATGAAAAACTACCCTTAACAAGTAAAAATTAATAAATATTCAGATTTTCGTATATTTTTCCAACTCGGACGTCGAGTCTTGCCATGAAATTAATAGAGTACTCTTTTACCACCATATCCAACCCCCATGCGAAATCCCATCAACTCAAACCCCGTCGAAATATGAAAAACTACCCTTAACAAGTAAAAATGCATAAATATTCAGATTTTCGTATTTTTTCCCAACTCGGACATCGAATCTTGCCATGAAATTAATTTTTACTTGTTAAGGGTAGTTTTTCATATTTCGACGGAGTTTGAGTTGATGGGATTTCGCATGGGGGTTGGATATGGTGCTGAAAGAGTACCCTATTAATTTTATGGCAAGACTCGAAGTCCGAGTTGGAAAAAAATAGGAAAATCTGAATATTTATGCATTTTTACTTGTTAAGGGTAGTTTTTCATATTTTGACGGGGTTTGAATTGATGGGATTTCGCATGGGGGTTGGATATGGTGCTGAAAGAGTACCCTATTAATTTTATGGCAAGACTCGAAGTCCGAGTTGGAGAAAAATACGAAAATCTGAATATTTATGCATTTTCACTTGTTAAGGGTAGTTTTTCATATTTCGACGGGGTTTGAGTTGATGGGATTTCGCATGGGGGTTGGATATGGTGCTGAAAGAGTACCCTATTAATTTTATGGCAAGACTCGACGTCCGAGTTGGAAAAATATACGAAAATCTGAATATTTATTAATTTTTACTTGTTAAGGGTAGTTTTTCATATTTCGACGGAGTTTGAGTTGATGGGATTTCGCATGGGGGTTGGATATGGTGCTGAAAGAGTACCCTATTAATTTTATGGCAAGACTCGAAGTCCGAGTTGGAAAAAAATATGAAAATCTGAATATTTATGCATTTTTACTTGTTAAGGGTAGTTTTTCATATTTCGACGGGGTTTGAATTGATGGGATTTCGCATGGGGGTTGGATATGGTGCTGAAAGAGTACCCTATTAATTCCATGGCAAGACTCGACGTCCGAGTTGGAAAAATATACGAAAATCTGAACATTTATGCATTTTTACTTGTTAAGGGTAGTTTTTCATATTTCGACGGGGTTTGAGTTGATGAGATTTCGCATGGGGGTTGGATATGGTGGTAAAAGAGTACCCTATTAATTCCATGGCAAGACTCGACGTCCGAGTTGGAAAAAAATAGGAAAATCTGAATATTTATGCATTTTTACTTGTTAAGGGTAGTTTTTCATATTTCGACGGGGTTTGAATTGATGGGATTTCGCATGGGGGTTGGATATGGTGCTGAAAGAGTACCCTATTAATTTTATGGCAAGACTCGAAGTCCGAGTTGGAGAAAAATACGAAAATCTGAATATTTATGCATTTTCACTTGTTAAGGGTAGTTTTTCATATTTCGACGGGGTTTGAGTTGATGGGATTTCGCATGGGGGTTGGATATGGTGCTGAAAGAGTACCCTATTAATTTTATGGCAAGACTCGACGTCCGAGTTGGAAAAATATACGAAAATCTGAATATTTATTAATTTTTACTTGTTAAGGGTAGTTTTTCATATTTCGACGGAGTTTGAGTTGATGGGATTTCGCATGCGGGTTGGATATGGTGCTGAAAGAGTACCCTATTAATTTTATGGCAACACTCGAAGTCCGAGTTGGAAAAAAATATGAAAATCTGAATATTTATGCATTTTTACTTGTTAAGGGTAGTTTTTCATATTTCGACGGGGTTTGAATTGATGGGATTTCGCATGGGGGTTGGATATGGTGCTGAAAGAGTACCCTATTAATTTTATGGCAAGACTCGAAGTCCGAGTTGGAGAAAAATACGAAAATCTGAATATTTATGCATTTTCACTTGTTAAGGGTAGTTTTTCATATTTCGACGGGGTTTGAGTTGATGGGATTTCGCATGGGGGTTGGATATGGTGCTGAAAGAGTACCCTATTAATTTTATGGCAAGACTCGAAGTCCGAGTTGGAAAAAAATATGAAAATCTGAATATTTATGCATTTTTACTTGTTAAGGGTAGTTTTTCATATTTCGACGGGGTTTGAGTTGATGGGATTTCGCATGGGGGGGGAAAAAAAAAAAGAAAAAAAAAAAAAAAAAGAGGAAAAAAAAAAAAAAAAAAAAAAAAAAAAAAAAAAAGAAAAAAGGAAAAGAAAGAAAGGGAAAAAAAAAAAGAAAAAAAGAGAAAAAAAAAAGAAAAAATTGAGTTGATGGGATTTCGCATGAGGGTTGGATATGGTGCTGAAAGAGTACCCTATTAATTTCATGGCAAGACTCGACATCCGAGTTGGAAAAAAATACGAAAATCTGAATATTTATGCATTTTTACTTGTTAAGGGTAGTTTTTCATATTTCGACGGGGTTTGAATTGATGGGATTTCGCATGGGGGTGGATATGGTGCTGAAAGAGTACCCTATTAATTTTATGGCAAGACTCGAAGTCCGAGTTGGAGAAAAATACGAAAATCTGAATATTTATGCATTTTCACTTGTTAAGGGTAGTTTTTCATATTTCGACGGGGTTTGAGTTGATGGGATTTCGCATGGGGGTTGGATATGGTGCTGAAAGAGTACCCTATTAATTTTATGGCAAGACTCGAAGTCCGAGTTGGAAAAAAATATGAAAATCTGAATATTTATGCATTTTCACTTGTTAAGGGTAGTTTTTCATATTTCGACGGGGTTTGAGTTGATGGGATTTCGCATGGGGGTTGGATATGGTGGTAAAAGAGTACCCTATTAATTTCATGGCAAGACTCGACGTCCGAGTTGGAAAAATATACGAAAATCTGAATATTTATTAATTTTTACTTGTTAAGGGTAGTTTTTCATATTTCGACGGAGTTTGAGTTGATGGGATTTCGCATGGGGGTTGGATATGGTGCTGAAAGAGTACCCTATTAATTTTATGGCAAGACTCGAAGTCCGAGTTGGAAAAAAATATGAAAATCTGAATATTTATGCATTTTTACTTGTTAAGGGTAGTTTTTCATATTTCGACGAGGTTTGAATTGATGGGATTTCGCATGGGGGTTGGATATGGTGCTGAAAGAGTACCCTATTAATTTCATGGCAAGACTCGACGTCCGAGTTGGAAAAATATACGAAAATCTGAATATTTATTAATTTTTACTTGTTAAGGGTAGTTTTTCATATTTCGACGGAGTCTGAGTTGATGGGATTTCGCATGGGGGTTGGATATGGTGCTGAAAGAGTACCCTATTAATTTTATGGCAAGACTCGAAGTCCGAGTTGGAAAAAAATATGAAAATCTGAATATTTATGCATTTTTACTTGTTAAGGGTAGTTTTTCATATTTCGACGGGGTTTGAATTGATGGGATTTCGCATGGGGGTTGGATATGGTGCTGAAAGAGTACCCTATTAATTTTATGGCAAGACTCGAAGTCCGAGTTGGAGAAAAATACGAAAATCTGAATATTTATGCATTTTCACTTGTTAAGGGTAGTTTTTCATATTTCGACGGGGTTTGAGTTGATGGGATTTCGCATGGGGGTTGGATATGATGCTGAAAGAGTACCCTATTAATTTTATGGCAAGACTCGACGTCCGAGTTGGAAAAATATACGAAAATCTGAATATTTATTAATTTTTACTTGTTAAGGGTAGTTTTTCATATTTCGACGGAGTTTGAGTTGATGGGATTTCGCATGGGGGTTGGATATGGTGCTGAAAGAGTACCCTATTAATTTTATGGCAAGACTCGAAGTCCGAGTTGGAAAAAAATATGAAAATCTGAATATTTATGCATTTTTACTTGTTAAGGGTAGTTTTTCATATTTCGACGGGGTTTGAATTGATGGGATTTCGCATGGGGGTTGGATATGGTGCTGAAAGAGTACCCTATTAATTCCATGGCAAGACTCGACGTCCGAGTTGGAAAAATATACGAAAATCTGAACATTTATGCATTTTTACTTGTTAAGGGTAGTTTTTCATATTTCGAAGGGGTTTGAGTTGATGGGATTTCGCATGGGGGTTGGATATGGTGGTAAAAGAGTACCCTATTAATTCCATGGCAAGACTCGACGTCCGAGTTGGAAAAATATACGAAAATCTGAATATTTATGCATTTTTACTTGTTAAGGGTAGTTTTTCATATTTCGACGGGGTTTGAGTTAATGGGATTTCGAATGGGGATTGGAGATGATATTAAAATAGTACTCTATCAATTTCATAGCTAGACTTGATGTCTAAGTATGATTTATTGAATTTATTTTGCATTAAAAAACAATGTTACGCCACTGGTCGTTCGGGCGTTTCCGCCAAATTGGCTGCCAAGTTTTGGCTGCTAACTTCACACCGGTGTATTTGGGTATTCAAGCAACGGTGGTCGAATAATCTTTCCTTATTAATTTCAATGTCCTCAAGAAAATCCAGTCTTAGAAAATTTTTGCTGGCAACATTTATCAAGAGTTCGGAATTCTTGTCTCTATCAAATTGATATTTTGAGAATTTAATGTGGTGACCAAATGATGATTTATTAGGATTTTTGAGATGTTCATTTATTCTGGTGTTTAAGTTTCTGCAAGTTCTTCCAATATAGGTGGTTTCACATTCAGAGCAACTTAATTTATATACAGGGTGAGTTACTAAGCGCGCGGTGGTCCATATCTCCTATACTAACGGAGATCGGAGAAAAAACTAAATACAAAACTTGTAGATAAATATGAGTACTACATTCCTAAATTATTTTCCAGTATACAGGGTGGCCTAATAACTAGTAGTGACACAAAGTTATGTTTTTCTTAATGACTCCCCCTGTATATTATGACATTTCTGAATTCTGCGGAAAATTCTAGACATATTTCATGTACAATGTCATAAACCTATCTTCAACTGTTTCGGAAAAATTGACAGTTGAAAATTGACTTTCTTGCATCTTTGATAGACTTTGAAACCTAAACGGTTAATTTTGGCCGAAGATTAATAATTAAGCCGGAATTTTTAATCATGGATTAAATTCAAGGTTGGTGTCAAATGATAGTTTATGAAAAACTAAGATAGGAATGTAAAATCCGTTTTCTTGTAAAATTAACCGTTCAGGTTTTACAGTCTGTCAAAGATGCAAAAAAGTCAATTTTGAACTGTCAATATTTCCGGAACAGTTGAAGATAAGTATATGACATTGTATATGAAATGTGTCTAGAATTTTCCGGAGAATCCAGAAATATCATAATATACAAGGGGAGTCATTTAAAAAAATATAACTTTGTGTTACTACTAGTAATTGGGCCACCCTGTATACTGGAAAATAATTTAGGAATGTAGTACTCATGTTTATCTACAAGTTTTGTATTTAGTTTTTTCTTCGATCTCCGTTAGTATAGGAGATATGGACCATGGACCACCGCGCGCTTAGTAACTCACCCTGTATACACCACTTTTTTGAAGTATTTGAATATTGGGAATATGTTGTTTTAGCAGATGTGAAAAATTTTTTGTCAAATAAGGAAGACTCACGTATCAAGGGTAGGATAGACGGATTTTTTAAGGATTTCAAATTTGATTTTGTGTATTTTTTGTCAATTAAATTAGGGTCATAACCATTATTGAAAGATATCTGTTTAATTGTATTAACTTCTGTCTAATAATTAGAATTGGAGAGGGGTATATTGAGTAAGTAAGCATTTTATGCTGGAAAGGGTGGTGGGAGAGAGCGTGAATAGAATGGTGGGTTTGAGTAGGTTTTCTATAGGTGCTAAAGGACAATTCTGAGACCTCCCTATGAATCGTCAAATCAGTGAAATCCAAAAAATTCAGGCAATTGTTCTCTTCTATTTCAACAGTAAATCTTATATTAGGGTGAACTTGATTTATTTTGTTCAATAAATCAATTGTTTTAGAATAGCTTCCCTATAACCATGACCTAATTCTTCCATTACTATATTGAATTGAAGTAGCAGTTATCTTAACCCTTGTAGGTGTAAGCGCACCTGTATGATGGATTGCTTCTTTATTGTTGAGGATAGATTTTAATCTCCTAGGTACACCCATACCTGAATCTAAATATTAAATTATAAAAAATAAAAAATAAATAAAATCGTCCAGCTTGTTCAATATCAATGGGAACCCTCATTTCATTTTGTTAGTGTGAAGTCTCTGAACATAATATCTACATACCCAAATTCATTAATGTACTTTGCAAATATTGTTTTTAATTTTGTTTTTTAAATTAACTGTGAATTATAGTAATTTTAAATGTGATAGTCCAGGCACGTTCTTCTGTGTTGTGGATGTCCTTACGGATAGTCTCCTATTCTTTTTTTGACTCGTAAGTTTTAAACTGTTTGTTTTGTAAGTACTTATTTGCAAAGTCTCCTACTTTATTTATACAAATAACTCACCCAAATTCGTGGAACAAAATGGACACTTAGTACCCATAGCCGAACAGAAGTTTTGCTCATGTTCCAGTGCTTCATCAATACTCAGTTGTTCCCTACATCCCTCAAACCTGTTGATACAAGGAAACTTGCATTTTCTGGCCAAAAGCTCATAGAGTACAGACACCGTACCACCATCTCCATCTCTGCAACATCTTCCACACTTGACAGATTTATTAGGGTACACTTTTACTGGAAGTGCCGATGGGTATTGAAGGCAATTGGAACAGGTGAGCTTTTCTAGGGCTTCGGGTGGTAGTAAGGACATTTTGGAATCTATAAAAATAGAAACATTTATATAAGGCATTTCTTTGCTCCTTGGAAAAGTGGAAAGAATGACAGCATACAGTTCAAGTGAGAAAAATCGAGTTTCTCTATGACTTTATTTATTTATGCATATTGTTACGAAAATGCATCGACGACCAGACCAGGATTCTAGGAAATTAAGGCTGGTTCATGTATGAAAATATTTTGGGAATAAACAATATCAAATTGGAAATAAACAATTTAAATTTGGTACTAATCAACTTCAAATTGGAATTGTTGGTTAAATTTTAAAGTTTTGCAAGTCAAACGGCATTTACGCGTTTAAACCGTATATTAAATTAACAAAATGCCTTACATTAAAGCACTTTATGCAGAAAATGCTGAAAAGCAAATATGTGCTGTTTTTAATATCGAAGGCGACTGACGAGGATTGGCTAACACACTGGGTATAAAAAAATCTACGCGTATCGATGGGTAGGTACCCAAGAAGTTGTTCGAAGGATGTGGGGAACAAAGAAAAGCAAACATTTTAGAAGAACATAAGTTATAAATGACTGGATACATAGAGGAAAATCCTGAAATTACGCTGAAATAAAAAAGAAAAATTTGAACAAAATCTCATTTTTCTCAAATTCGAAGAAATAGTTCATGATTCTCTAAGGGACTTGAATGTAATCGGAAGGAAATACAAAGTCAAAGTCTCAAATATAATTTCTAAATTGAAGTCTATTCCCAATTTGAATTTGTTTCTTCCCAAATCAAAATTGATTAGTCGCAATTTGAAGTTGATTAGTACCAAATTAAATATGATTATTCCCAATTTGATATTGTTAATTCTCAATTTGATTTTGTTAGTTCCCAACTTGAAGTTGTTTAGTCCCAATTTGAAGTTGAAAAGGTATAGTCGCTATCTATAGACGTAAGTAATGTATAAGTTGCATGTATTTATATGCAGGTGTTCATGCACATTACTTTTCCGTATCATTTTCTTTATTCTCTATTGAAGATAGTTAACTTTGATCTTTACGGATAAAGTAACGGATAAAATCGACGTCGCCTGCGCAGTAGATGAAAACATCCAAATTTTTCAACTTAACCTTAAAAACAAGAATAGGGCAATCCAATGACTTGTCAAAAAGAAATTCAAAATGGAGGCCAATGCCTTTTTATTTAAAAAAAATGCCGTTTTAAAGCGATTTTTGATTTGTATAAAGTCTGTAAAGTGTTGATTTTTAGGAAAATGCATACTTTATGTATTGTACTTAGTTGTGGGAGCTGTTCTAATCGCGAGAAAGTCTGGTTTCATGCCGTTCCTGCAGAGACAAAACACAGGTTTTTAACGGAGAAAAATGATTTGTCTGTACTTTGTGAGGGCTTCATGGATTGTAGCAAAAGAGAAAAAATCTTACGAAATCCATATTAAAAAACCAAAAAGTCTCTCTACATAAATGGTGTATGGATCCAAGCCATTTACTATTCTGATCCTCCACATCAACTTTACTTGTGTCGATACCTTGAATAGCAGACAAATAAAATAAACATCAGGATTCAGGATTTGGTTAAGAAAAAACTAAACAGGAAACAAATCCTGGATAGTACCTACCTAATTGTTTAGCAGGTAAAGGTTTGTCACACAGAAATCATAACTTTTGCGAACATCCGGGTTTTCCACTAATAATTTCTTAAACTAAAAACTTTCCATCTTAAAATACAAAAATTATCCTCCCAAACACTAGAAAATTATCTAAAAACACCACAAAATACACAAAAAACAGTTTTTTGATGAAAAATGTCACGGTTCTTTGAATTAAATTTATGGCGCCAATTTTTTGGCATTGACCATGCATTGACCGCCATTTTGTTTGGATTGCTCTATTAGGGTATCCAAACCACCTGACTTTTGCCAACCAGCGGGCATTTTGAGATTTTTATGAGGTTAGAATACGCAATACGGGTTGTTACATGTCAACGATGTCAGTATTGATAAAGCCTAGTACTCATAACAGCGAAATTCGCTGTTTTTTGACATTGCTTCGACAATTAATTCGTTAAAAGTAAACAACAAATACGTCTTGAACTTGAAATACGTGTCTGGAATTGAAAATAATATTTATAAAAGCCTGATAAGACCAAACAATGATCTCAATTGACCAAGAAAATCTTATTGAAACCGTTCGTAGTTTCCCATATACGTCAACAATGTCGTTATTAAAGACTGATGAAAACTCTTAACTTTGGTGCATGAAATACCTTAAATTTTACGGAAGGAAAAAGTTAAAGAAACAGAAAAAGAATATATGCATGAACCAGCCTTTAGTTGTTTATTGTTTACGTCTGGGAACATGTTTATCTAAACTTGCGTGCATAGAAATCGGCCCATTTCTAACTTTTGACTTTTTAATAGCTTTGTTCCAACACAGCAGGAAAAAGCCTAAAATTTGCGCGTAGAACTCGAAATTCGCTTACCCCCCTCCCCCCCTAGCCGGCGTCGTCATCTTTGCCACGCTTTCTCCTCTCGTAAATCTGGCAACCCTACTTCAGCCACAATTCACAAAAATATGCAGTTGCAGTTACCAACCCCCAATACCACTTGTTGAAAAATGAAAGGTCGATGCAGCAGGTCCGGTAAACAAAAGACAAGCTCTGTCTGACACGTCATGTTCATGTACAGACCTGCCTGAACCCTTTTCGGCCGTGTGTGACAGTGTATGATCTGTTCTAGAAGTTTACAAAATAAAAAAGATACCTACACCAACAACCGTCGTCCAGAGTGTTGCATCGACACCCTTAACGATCTTTAGCCAATTGGGGATACTATATACCTATATTACCTACCTACATGTGCTACATACATATATAAGGTCCGTTCCACCAGGGTTCATACTTGACCTTGAAACTTGGAAAAAAAGGGTTGTCGTAGATTAATTCATATGACACATTCAATTTTTTGACAAATTAAAATGAATGACTTCTGGTTTAAGAACCGACGAACATTTTTGACGTCATTGATTTGTTTCACTGAATTTTTATTTGTTAAACAAGGAAGGCAAATGCTGGTGGCAAGTACAAACCCTGGCGAAACGGCGAAACAAACTTTAGGTACTTACATTTCGAATTTTGTACACAATACTATTAAAATATACGTTAAAAATTGAATAACAGCAATAGAAAATCATAATATGCAAACATATTACAAAGAGAGCACGTTTCACTTCTATTTCTGTATCTGTATTAGTACTTAGTACGCAATTATTAAGCAAAGCAATTAGCAAAGCACCGCGAAAAGTGCGAAATGAAAATGCAAGATTCACGATTCACTATTCAGGAACACTGACCACTCGGCAACTGACTGACAAGTAGTAGAAAGTAGTGGCGGCAAGACGCTAGATCACAAAAGGGCCAAGAAGCTTGGGAGTTGAGTGGGGATTTCGGGTCGGGCGTTGATTGGGGGCTCCCGGGCGCATCTAAGCATTCCGTATATCGGTATAGGTATGTATATTTGGCACCCAGGCAAAGGCAATCCAGGTAAGGCATATCCGGTTGAAATACCTACGAGGGCAACAAATTTAAAAAAAAAAGTGATAAGTGGAACAGAAATTGAAGAAAACCAAGAAATCCTAGGAACGCAAAAACAACAAAATCCTCCTAAATTTGACATTTTATCAGACCAATTTCAAAGAGTAGGAATTACGAATTTAGAAATAACATGGATAACAAGCTTGGTACTTGATATTACATAATTAGTAATTACACTCATAGAAACCCCATCAAAAATATCCGCACTGTCGATCAGGACAAGCAAAAACCGTCTTGTTTAGAAACTGTGCATACATCTATCGAAAGCCCAATCCTAAATATACCAATTTCTCAAAGATCCATAATTAGTTTTCAAAATCAAATTATATTGATTCACCTCAGCCTCGGGCGACATTTAGAACCTAACTATCTCAAATAAAGATCCGATCCGATCCGGTTCTCCACTTTATCAAGCTGTTGAAAGAATATCAATTGAAAACAAATTTAACTCATTTTTTTCTAAAAGTTACTTGCTAGTGATTAGTGGAACATTTTACAGTTACTGTGCAAAAAAAATCTCTTTAAAATTCACCATTTAAATTCATTCAGTGTTCCAAATTCCAATAGGAAAAACTCCAAATGTATTGTTTGCCCAGCGGATCTGAGTCTACGGAAGGAATTCGGACGTAAATGTGCCATGTTGTCACGTTTAATTATTAAAAAGAGAAAATACCAGGCATGAAGTATAGTTCATTTGAAAATCCATTTTTTAATAACAAAATATAGATACCAATAAAACGCTAAATATTTCACAAGAGCTTGGTGATAGCCCCGAAACAATTTATATGCGACGTTGCAATTTTTGGCATTTTCATGTTTGGACTGGGAATCAGCGCCACGCCACGCCACCACAGTTGTTTATTATTATTATGCCGGCCTTTTGAGTTTTGAGTGGATACAGAATATAATAACCTTTCATAATTTGATTATACTGCTTATGATTAAATAAATTGAAAATTGAATAAAATTAAAACTACAAATTTTGTATTTTGAAGCACTGCCTTTTGGTTGAAGTGGAACTGGAAACTCGTTTGTTCTCCTACAGGGCGAAAAAAAAAATTTATATCAAATTCGGAAAAAAATAGTTATTTTTCTAACAAGTGCGGGAAATACCATTTCTCGCAAGTGTTAAGCCTAGTACTCATAACAGCGAAATTCGCTCTTTTCTGACATTCCTTCGACAATTTGAAGTTCTATGCGTGAATCAAACGTCAAATTGTCGAAGCAATGTGAAAAAGCGAATTTCGCGGTTATGAGTACTAGGCTTAAGGAACACAATTTTTCTGAAGGGTGTGCGGAAAGATTACTCTTTGTGCATGCCAAAAGTTTTTTTTCCGCACATTCGTAGGAAAAAAAAACGGATCATCTTAGTTTCAGGTGTCCAGAAAATGGCAGAGATTATCCTGTTTTCAATCCCTAGTAGGACTGCTTATTGAGCTAAAAGTGTCTGCCAACTGCTATGTCAGTTGCATACCTCAACTCTTGGAGTAAAATGCATTATTCGAGTTCAATGCACATAAAAAAATGAATTCCTAAACGTTAAAATCTTGTTAAAATCACCTTTTCTACATTTAAAATCGACGAAAAAAGCAAATAACGAGCACAGCCTGAATCGCAAGCCTTCCATCGAGGTCTACTGCGGGTGACATCATCACTATAAGCAGCTGTGGCGATGTTACTCGCAGACCCTGCCTGCTCAAGAATTGGTGATCGTAGACCTCATTAGGATATTAGGATGAGCAATCCTGTTTACGATTGTTGTATAAAAATGTCGAAAATTCCAATAAAATCTAAATCTTACATCGCACAAACAAACAAGCATCTGCAAAAAGTTTTTTTCTGACCATTGAAAAATAAACAATTCTCGTCAAAAATCATTTTCTGTAACTTGGAAACATTACTTACATATTTTAAAAACTGCTGTTTTCGTCATTCGTTAAACAATAAACATTGACCGCACTCCGCACCTGTTAGAAAAAACTAACCCAAACAAAATAATATACTTTGGCGTCAATTTGGCAACGCAGCACTCCTTGCCTTAACCTTTTAGAATTGTTTTGGGGCTCCCACCAAGCTCTTGTAAATATTTCAACGTGGTTGTTAGATCTATTCTTATTCTAATAACTAATTTCTTCAATTTTGTCCATTGTAAAAAATAAACATTTTCTAAAGATACCATCAGTTTTTGACAATTTGGCAAGCATCCGGCCTGGATGAACCTGATTGGTGGAGTTTTTGGCAGGATGGCCGTTGCCACGGGGAACCATGTCGTTGTCAATGGGCTAACGTCACCTTACATCTCGCTATTGGCCAGGGCTTCCGTCATTGTATCCTCCCATCTTGGAATATCGATTTATATTGAAATATCCAGTGGCGGGGGTTTGGTCATTTTCGATTTTCGTGTAGGAGTTGCAATTAGGGATGTGCGTCTACACATAGACTTTCATTGTCTACTTTACGTGTAGATAATGTAGACAATGTAGACAATGTAGACAACGTGTCAATAATGTAAAATAATATAAATGACGTTTAATTCTAACCTCACACTTTCCTTTTTTTTAATTATTTTTATTTTATTATTGGTTTTTCTGATACTTTATAAGCAGTGAATGCTAATATCGAAGTAATAGTGATAGTATAGTAACTTTTAATATTTTTTTTCGATTTTTTTAAAATAAGTTATTGTTTACGCCGCATGTAGACAATGTGTAGACAAATGCTCATGTAGACAATTCGAATTGTCTACGCGTAGACAATCAATTGTTTACGTTGACATTGTCTACAGGCACATCACTGGTTGCAATACGATAACACTTCCAAAAAATTCCGCACGCAGCTGGGTATTTTATGAATGAAATCAGCCATTTTTTTTTACAACTGCCTTCCCCTTACCGTTGCCCCGTAGACACAGAGTCGCTGGGCAGACATTACCTATAATGCCACCACACAGGCATTAACATTATAAAAATGGTTGGGTTGATGTTATCCATCAAATCTCAGCCATAAAACTATACCGAATTGCGGCGACGCCTACTTTGACTTACCAGGCCAGAGCCATAAAATAGTTTTATGCACGAACGGGCGTAAAAGTGCACTTTTACGCCAGCATTTTAAAGCGTGAAGTAGTACTTTTACGCCATAGGGCGCCTTTTATGCCCGCGGGCCTGAAAGTTTCAAAAATAAACAAAACTTCGTCATTTTTTTCAAAACTTTTTGTATTTCTATTGCTTAGTCCAAAAAATACCAACTTTTTTCAACAAAACAAGCTTTATTTCAATAAATAAGAATAATGAAATAAGCAATGATGGTAAAATTCAATCTACTTTGAAATTGAAAATACAATTTTCAGTTTTCATCGCCGCGATGAAACACGTCGTTCCAAAACCGAAGTGTGTGGTAGAAAAACACGACGGTTTTCTACCACACACTTCGGTTTTGGAACGACGTGTTTCATCGCGGCGATGAAAACCGACGAGAAAGAACCTAGTGTATGGGGCCCTTTGAGTTACAAAAATCTATAAAATCTGTTTTTTTTTAAAAGATAAAAGTCAAAATGACATTATGTTGGCAATACAATGTAAAATTGTCAATGCTTTCATATTTTTATATAGAAAAGGCTTGTGTTGCCAACATAGTTACTAAATTTTTGACTTGGGGAATTATCTTTAAAAAAAAAACAGACTTTAGTTATAGTCGTAATCACGATAGAAAGTGAAGTTGACAGTTCGCGTTGACATTCCTAGAAAACTTTTTCTTTAGGTTGCCAGCATGCGTTAGTGCTTCGATTCCGTCAGCTGGGATAAACGACAGGGTCGTATTTAGAAAAGTGATATACATTTCAGAATAAAAATTTATTTTCAATTTCTTTAAAGGAAGTTAAGTTATTAAAATCCAAAAATCCAAAAATTAGAGTCCAAAGTAAACACTTATAAAAAGAGTAAACATTTAAATCCAAACTAAAACCAAATTTGAAACGCAACACCGAAACACAAAGGCACAGAACACTAAATAAAAAACCAAAAAACCGATTGCGATAATAACAAATACAAAAATAATGCAGAAAACGGCAAAAAACTGAACGATTTTACACAAAAATTCGAAATTTAAAATTCAAAGACCCGAATCTGATATTTTTATATGTCAAATCAAAATGTCATGTATCATTATTTAATAGTTGTGAGAAAAAGGGACAGATCTGGGGATTTTATTTATTTTCAACTCGTGAAAATCACGGTCAAAATTCAAACTCTATCGTGAATACGATTATGGGCAATATTCTTCGTAGTTCATAAAGCCTGGCTTAGTGGAAACGCTCGACTTTTTGCGTGACAAAGCCGAGCTTTTCTACTAAGCCAGGCTTTATGAACTACGGAGAATATGGCCCTATATCAATAGCTTAGCGTTCCTGGACACTGTCCATGATGTGCGTTATTTCAACTATTCCGGGATCGAATAGTGTGAGTGTGGCATGGATGTGGAAAGAAATAAACATCTTCAAATTGGGGTGACAAGCCGTCTAAGCAGGGTGCGAAAAAAATTAAAATCTGGACTTTTTAAATCATTTTTGACTACATAATTACATATTAATACAAAGGGAGTTAAATTATTTACACCATTACAACCTCCGATTTTTCTTTACATATTAATAGTTCCGTGTCCCTGGACACTGTCCATAAAATTGTGCATTGTGCGTTGTTGGGACTATTCCAGGGGAAGTCTAGGATAACATGGGAAGAAATTACCGTAGTCAAATTGGGGTGACAAGCCGTCTAAGGGTGGGTATTATAAAACTACTTTGAGAGTTAACTTAAAGTTAACTTCTGGAATTACATGTAATTCAAGAAGTTAACTTCAAGTTAACTGTCAAAGCAGTTTTATAATACCCGCCCTAAGGGTGGGAAAAAAATGAAAAACTGGACTATTAGACTATCCAAAACACGTGACACAAATATGGCCGACAAGAGGCACACAAACATTTGACACAAACACAAACCATAACGTCATTAGGTTATGTCATTAATGATCATAATCAAATACTCATTTTCTATTGTGTGCGTCTCAATTTTTGGCCGTTTCTACCCAATTACGGAATCCCTATTGTTTGGGCAAGATTGCTCTACCTACATTTCACTTGGACACCCAGGACCTACCCTTAAAATGTGAAAATATTTATTTGTTGCAACTCCACCGTCCAGTGTTGTGCGACGACCTACGCGAAAAAAAAAAAAAAGAAATATACATATGTGCTTCCAATTTGAAAGCAGATAATATTAATTCATATACTACTGTACGATTGCTCAGAAACTGAGTATCAAAAATAGAAAATTTTCTGGATGGGACGATATCTCAGTTAGGCTGTTGATGTGTTGGCGGATTCCATTATTAATTCTTTTCTTACCGGAAGTTTTCCCTCATTTTTGAAGAAGTGGCCGCGGTAGTTTTTTGTGACCTGAAAAAAGCTTTCGATTGTGTCTGTCATGAAGTACTGCTTCTAGGGGTGCAGTACTTCAGAAGGGTTGGATATCACTGCAGGAGTGCCCTAGGGATCTGTTCTATTTCTAACATTAATAAAAATACGAGTAGAAAGAACGAGTATCAAAACGCAAATGAACAATGAGCACTATTTTTTTAAAAAAAATTTCATGACACATTGAATGACACATAAAAAAAGGGTTTGTGTGCCTCTTGGCGGCCATTTTAATTCAAGTTTGACAGCATCTTGGATAGTTCAATAATAGTTATTTATGATATAAGTGTTAAAAGTACATTTTTAAGGCACGCATGTGAAAGTTTGCAGAATGAGCGAAGCGAATTCTGCAATTCACATAAGTGCCTTAAAAATACTTTTAACACAAATATCATACAATATTTTTTCTACAAACGGCAATAAAAAGCAATAACCACTAACAAATTGGATTTTTAAATGAATAATAAATTGGAAGCATCTTTCCTACATAAAATTCTTGAATTTGACATTTGTCAAAAAATCCATACAACCAGCACCTTGTTTTACAGGTAACGAAATGTCTTGTCAGTTTCTTGAAAGTATGTCGTGGTCAGGAATGCTTTTTGCTAAAAATGCAACAAAATACAGAAGAAAAAGAGAGTTGCATCGATCCTTCGACAAATATAGATGAGGCGGCCAATCGGGCTACCTCAGTTGTTCAAATTTCACCATTATTATCAATGTAAATAACTGAAAATACAAACTTTTTTTGACGTCCGCTCTCAAAATTTGATGTTTCACTTTTAACACTAGTGCTATAAAGACTTTATGGCACTAGTGCGATAAAGTAACATTTTTAATGCTTCGGGGCGGTGTTAAAAATTGCATTTTTAACACGTTTGTAGAAAAAATCATTTCTGACCTCATATTAACAGTTTTGTGCCCCTGGACACTATCCATAAAATTTTACTACGTTAATTTCTTCCCCTATTATCCTGGATTAGTCCGCAGGAATAATCACAATAACGCATAATTTCATGGTCAGTGTCCAGGGACACGAAACTATGGTAGACACTTTTAAAATATATACATATAACGAAAGGTAGGTAGGTACCTATTTAACCATTATTCACAATTTTCCAGGTATTGTCTTTGGCACAAGTAAGAAGGTATATCACACATAACAAAATTGCATCCTTAGAATGTATTAAGAATGTTCTTTTTTTAGGAGGAATGTGCCTAGAATGTTCGCCAAAACCATTGCGAATGCCCTGAGAATGTTCTGAGAAAAGATTGTAGAAATACTGTTTGCAATACCCATACTTCCTGAGAAATCCATTAGGATATTCCTAGAATATACCTATGAGATTCTCAGTACATCCTGAAAAGAATATGCTTGTTTGATTCTAAAAATATGCTCGATATGTATAGGTATTCTCACATCCAAAGAATGTTTCTATGGCATTATAGTTATGTTCTCAAAAGAATATTATACCAATATGCTTGAAATATTCCTAGAATATATCTAAATATATCATTCTCAATATGCATCTTAGACATAACATTCTTGGTTGATTCTAAGGATATACTTGGAATGTTAATTTTCGCTTCCAAATAATGCTCCTTCCAGCCCTTTTATATTAAAGGCAGTGAAATAGTTGTTGGAAAACTTCTCTGGAAAACACAAGTATTTAACCAAAGCTCCTGTTTCGAGCTTGTTATACTCTCGTCAAAGCACACCAACTGAGAGAAACAGGTTCCAAGGTGATTCAAACGCGAGGTAAGATGTAGACCTTTAATAGCGCGTGGCTCCCTCTCTTGGAAGTCCTACAAAGCAAAAGGAAAAGAATATACCTATAATATTCTTAGTAGGTTCTAGATAGATTATTGTTTAATTGTTAAATTATGATTTTTGAGTAGGTACTTCAGATAATTAGGTGAACAATATGAAATTATTCTTATCATGGTTACCTACCTACATAAACTTCTCAGCACAACTTGGTAGGTAGATTCTTAATACTTGATAGAGATATTAGCCAAAAGAACATTTTTTAGGGTACATTTTAATAATGTTCGTATGAAAATATTCAAAGATTGTTATATAAAGTAGGTTCTTAGCACAATCTTTCAGGTAGGTGCATAGAAGCAACATTCCTAGTACATAAATAGAACGTTCAAAAATGAATATTACAATCGAAACAATCTTAGAATATTCATTACACATTCCTAAAAGAACATTCCAAAAAGCACTTTGAGGGAATATTCTGAGAATATGAATGTTCTTTCACTGTTATGTGGGATGTGTTACAGAAATTTCTATTACTGAAAATTTCCTTAACTTATTCATATCATAACTCATCATGGTCTACCACTAAAAATAACAGTTTATTCAACTCAGGAACAGAATTAAAATTTAAATAAAATTAATCTTCATTTTACCACACCAAAAGATAGTAATTCTAATTACCCTATAGAAAGGTTTCATTCAACGTTAATTGAACATTTTGGAAGTTAAAAAAAAGAAAACGTGCCGTACTTGACTTGGATAATATAATCTCTATTCATACTGTAACGAAATACACATCGTTCGAAGTAGGTACCTACTTAATTAAAGGTCATATAAACAAAAACATCACCGATCCTTTTGATCTAAAGCGACCACGAATTTGATATCAAATTACGAACAGTCACATAAAGATAGTATGAAAGAGCTTTATAAGCAGATTCAGGAAAGAAATGAAAAGGCCAAACAGAAAATTAACGAAAATAGATCTGACCCCCAAGATTTGAAAATCAAAAACCGGTGTGAAGTTGGTGGCAAAAGATAGTAGCCAAATTTTCCGAAGATACCCGAACGCCCAGTGGCGTCGGTCATATTTTAATCGACAGAAATTGTATTTTACCTCACTTGACTTTAGTTTTCGTTTTTGAGAACGAGAATACCGGTCCTGCTGACCCCCAAGATTTGAAAATCAAAAACCGGTGTGAAGTTGGTGGCAAAAGATAGTAGCCAAATTTTCCGAAGATACCCGAACGCCCAGTGGCGTCGGTCATATTTTAATCGACAGAAATTGTATTTTACCTCACTTGACTTTAGTTTTCTAAAATTCTACTACAGTTACATATCAGCAAAAAAAACCCATAATCTTGGGGAAATTATATCAAGGGGTATACACTGTGTGTAAAAAGTCCCGGAACAGTCAATTATTTCGAAAATGGTGCACAATATAAAAAAACTTCCCATATAAAAGTTGAAGGTCTTAATAAAATCTATTGAAATGGGACTTTTGTAATTATACAGGGTGGCCCAAAAAGTTGTGCTACACAAAACTTCATTTTTTTTTAATGGAATGATCCTTTTTGAATTACATTTTCTAATTCCTCTGGAGAATCTAAACAACAATTATGAAACATGTCATATGGCTAAACCCATTAGTTTCAGAAATAATTTGAGTTGAAGGACATAAATACGATATTGCCGACAAAATTTTTTCTCTTGTGATATTATATATGATAAATAACCCCATTGAAAATTAATGAAGATCAATTAAATAAGGAATAAATGCATCATCTATCATTTTATTTTTTTTCTGGAAAATATTCAGGGGAAAATTATATTTTCTGGAAAAAAAGAGGAAAGTCAGGGGCGCATCATATAGTTGGGGAGCTGGCGTCAAAAACATGCAAGAGTTTTCGCAAGGCGGATATTTTCAAAATAGGTCGTACTTTCGTGTTAGAAGAATGCTAGTGTACAGTCAGCACTCACAGTTCCGGGACAGCTGGCTCTGGGACGCGGGCAAAGTTGTAATTTTAAGAAGCATCTAAACTGTTTTCTCAAAGCTCAAAATTTATAGAAATTTTGCACATTATCTGTTTGAAGGTCACAGATAACGTATGTAAGTCGTCAGACGTCTAGTTTGTTGCAAAAAGGGGGTCAGACGTCCTCAAAGTTTTTATTTTATGGCATTTTCTTGGGTGTCCTGTCAAAATATATTTTAGCAGGTATTTGACAAATATATTTGAAGAAAATGCCATAAAATAAAAACTTTGAGGACGTCTGATCCCCTTTTTGCAACGAACTAGACGTCTGACGATTTACATACGTTATCTGTGACCTTCAAACAGATAATGTGCAAAATTTCCATAAATTTTGAGCTTTGAGAAAACAGTTTAGATGCTTTTTAAAATTACAACTTTGCCCGCGTCCCAGAGCCAGCTGTCCCGGAACTGTGAGTGCTGACTGTACACTAGCATTCTAGCACTAAAGTACGACCTATTTTGAAAATATCCGCCTTGCGAAAACTCTTGCATGTTTTTGGCGCCACCTCCTGGACTAATAGTGAAATTTCAAATTTTTTCAGTGGAAAATAACCCCATTGGAAATTAATGAAGATCAACTAAATTAGATATAAATGCACCATCTAACATTTTATTTTTTTTCTGAAAACTATTCAAGGGAAAATTATGACATTTTCTGGAAAAAAAGAAGAAAATCAGGGGCGTATCATAGTAAAGTTTTAAATTTTTTCAGTGGAAAATAACCCCATTGGAAATTAATGAAAATCAACTAAATTAGGCATAAATGCACCATCCAACATTTTATTTTTCTTCTGGAAAACTATTCAGGGGAAAATTATGACATTTTCTGGATCACAGTAAAATTTCAAATTTTTCCCGTGAAAAACAACAAAATTGAAAATAATTTTAAAAATTAAATAGGGGTGCGTTCGATAACATCTTTTTTTGGTATAAAAAAAGGATCCGCTCAGGAAAATAAATGAAATTGACAATTGACAGTGTAAACCCAGTCACCTAAAAAACATCAAACTAATACTTTTGACTTTTGACAGTTGACATTTAAAATGTCAACTGTCAAAAAATACATGCTCTATCAATACTAAAACGACAGAGCCTCCTTCAGCTAAAAAAAAAAAAGAAAAAAGGTGACTAGACATAAAGACATAAGGGCTTGCACGCCAACAAAATAGGTTTAGGAAAATAGAGATTATTTTCCAGTAAAAAACTAAATAATTTGATAATGCATAATTATAGTATTTTAGGCGTACTATATAATGACCTTTGATAGTACATAGTACATAACCATTCAATAGTACAAATACTATAATTATAGTACGGTTGATGGCAACACTGATCTCCAGTAGTCAAAGTTTCTCCAGTTCAAAAAATCTACGAATCGAGTCAATACTCATCGATAATAAGTGGTGTCCTAGCCGTCTGTCTCCTGGTCCTTATAATAATCCTAATACTTAAAAGAAAAATGGCCAGTCTATAGATCACGAATCTCACAGTAGGTACCTGTCAACGCTAGATGTATCCCATGGCCAGGCACAGAGACCAGTTCAGTAAAAACTAAAATATATTGGAGTATAACATACCCGAGTTCGTTCAGTAAGATTGAACGGTGTGAATTTTTATTAAAATCTGTTTTTTTTTTAAAGATAAAAGTCAAAATGACATTATGTTGGCAATGCTATGTAAAATTGTCAACGCTTTCAATTTTTTTATGTAGAAAAGGCTTGTGTTGCCAACATAGTTACTAAATTTTTGACTTGGGGAATTATCTTTAAAAAAAAAACAGACTTTACCTTTTAAACAACAAATCTTCTGAAAAATGAAATGAAAAACAAATAGGACCTACGTTGTGGAAACTTACTCAATTTTACTTACTGGACATGCGCCCGACATAGCAAATATATGGGAAATTTAAGGGAAGTTGTGATATGTAAAAGAAACGAAAAATTTGTGAAACGTCTACTTTATTATTAAAGTAAATCGTACCGTTCTCATCCTGGAACTAACGAGGGGAAAGAGCACGACAGAGAAACCCTCGATCTGGCATTCCTCAAAAATCGAAACATACTGTGTAATTTTATTAATTGTGAGTCAATAAATCCATAATTTAAGTCATGGAATTCTAAATTAGGTACCGCCCCTGTTCTTGTGCTAAAATTTCAATTACACACACTACATTCAATCATCATTACCTATAATCAATACTGAAGAGTTTTTTGTTAGTTAGCCGGTCTGTCGGAAGGTACTGAGGTTCCATACGGGATGCTACCCAGCAATAGTTGTTTTTGAGCCAATATCTAGCCTGGAGTAGGCTGTAAGTTTAAGAGGGGGAAATCAGTTGACATAGATATCTCTTTCACTCTCAAATGCATGCATGCATAGTACCCTCGCGCTAACACCCACGGAAAAATTATCTTTGCGTCTGGGGGGATGTTTGGCCCGTGCGATTGGTCTGGCTGATCACATGTAGTTATGAAATAGTCTCCCCAATAACATACCTATATGAAAATCAAGCGTTAAAAAAAAAGTTAAAGTTTTTCTCAGCTTTCGCACCTAGTGTCGGTAAATTGGCCGTCTACCCAACTTAGCGGGTATATATGTCGCAGGCTTAATGTGAAATCAGTCTTATTATAATACGACTAGGCTCTTTAAATATGACTAGGCGTATTGCAATACTACCCAAATAATTAAGAATCAAGAATCACACAATTTGACTGATAATTTCAGGCTTATTATAATACGCCAGTGTGTCAGTCGAATAATAATTATTATTATTGTTGAAAAATTAAGAACTCTTGATATCGGCCAAAATATTGCAATTGAAGTTCCTAAAGTAGATAGAGGACCACTGGATCCCAAAAATGTATTAGAAACTGTAGTGAGTATTACGAATGGAGTTTATGAAATTGGTACCATACACAGCTTGTTGAATCGATGGTTTTTAAGAGAAGAAATCACTGACTGCCAAAGTAAGGAAATAGATTGCATTCCACAAGGAAAAACAATTTCCTTGAGCAGAGCTGCAAGCTCCCAGAAAACTTAAATCTTTTTTTTGATTTAAATCATTTTAATGACTTAAGTCATTTGATTTTAAGTCATTTCTTGAAAGCTGACTTAAGACTTAAAATTTAAGTCATATTCAAAATGATTTGAGACTTAAATGTTTTTTTACGAAAAAGAAAAAACTTAAGTCATTATTTAAAAGACTTAAATCAGTACATTTTTACATACAGATTTAAGTCATCTAGAAACGATTTAAGTCAAAAAATAGATTTAAGTATTTATAAAAGGCTACAGTCTATAAATTATTTAAGTAATTTATAAGATATTTAAGTATTTTCAGAAAAGATTTAAATCAGATTTTTCATATATTTTAACGAATTTAATCAAAAATTTATATTATTTTGGAAAAAGGTACTTAACCCTTTAACGGGCAAAATTTTCTTGGGACTATTTTATTCAGAAAATGCTAGTTATGTAGTCTTTTGGAAACAATAAAAGATAATTTGTCACTTATTTTTTTCGTTCCTATATTAGGCGGTAAACCATTTTACCAGAGACCATTTAGGACTAAATACGTAGGTAGTGTTCTCTGGTACAAACCCTATACCACACCTTCATAAATAATGCAATAATAAAATGAATTTCTGCGGGATCAGAATAAAAATCACAATAGCTTTCAAACAGAGTTATAACAAAAACGAAATATACAATAACTAAAGAAAAATCACGTCAAACTCTATAACAAATGAACATTACCTATCTGACTTCCATATGATCCTAAATAAGGTCCTAAAATTTTCCTAATCATCAGATATTGTGAAAACTGGATTGACAAAATTAAAAACAAATCAGAAAAATATTATAATAACAATTAGTGCGATTTAAAATTGTTCATTATCGTTTTTATACCACAAAACATGAAAATAATGTTGAAATTGTATACATTCGAAAGAAAATTTGGAAAAATTTTCCCAGCGCAAAAAGAACAGAATGAAAAGTTGATTGATATTTCATGGAGACATGTATATGAAATGAAGCATGTATCAAAATATGAATCTTGAACTAGGAGTAGAACTTATAGAAAAAATAATTTAAAATGTACACAAAATTCACAAAATAAGTTCCAGGTTGAGAATATATATAGTTTTTTACTAAATAATTGAGTACAGCATTAGAATTTTGAATTTATATCTATTCAGTATACATATATAGATGATAATTATCTATTTGATTAGTCAAAATCCCTTCCGGATTATAAATATTGATAAAAATATGAATTGAAGTACATAAAACAACATAATTGATGCTTCTCGAGTCCCACTGGTATATATAGTGTACCACTTTCAAAAATGCGACCGCCTCCAGTAAAATCTTGTAATAAACTGACGTCGGAGACTAACGTATATTGAATGACGATGTTTTTAGGGTGCATTAAAACCAGATTTTCAGGTTATAATAAGGAATAAACAAGGTGGTAAAATACACGCAACAATATACCGTTGACTCCTACTGCAATAAATTAACTACCTGGATTAGACCCTATTGCCTATTGTATAGGCCCCAACCTCTTCAAAGCTCAATAAATGGAATCAGGGTCGGCTTAAACATTTAGGTACCTTTATACCAACCAACCACATTATTTATTTTCATAATTTAAGATAATTGGACATTTTTCGTTTAAGGTAAGGGTAAAATAACGATAACAAGTATTATTTCAAAAATTATAATTCAAAAGTATAAAAAAAATATATAGGGAGGTCCAAAAAAAAACGGAATTTTGTTTTTGAGCTGTAACTTTTTTATTTGTTGACCAATTTTCTTTTGTTTTGGCTTGTTTGAAAGAGAAATGAACAGGCTAACGAATCAGGGTGAAACTTTTGACATTTGAGAAAAATCCAAAATGGCGGACTCCTTCAAAAATTGCCTAGTTTTGGATAGCGCTGGAACTTTTTTGTGACACCCGGTATAAGTTTTTTTAATAAATTCTTAAAGTTCATTATTTTGCAAACATTTTAAGACCTTGACAGAAAAAATCGGTTGAAAACTAAGTGAAATATTGAATTTTTTGTAATATCGAATTTCAATTTTTTATGTTGACAGCAATATCTAAGATATGCTATTTCAGCTAGATTTTTTTTTTCTACTCGACATATTTTTTCTATTTCGGACTTGTTCGAAAGATAAATAGATAGGATAAGGATTGGAAATGAAGAATTTGACAGTTGAGAAAAAATTAAAGATTTCCCAGTTCCTTTAACATAGCCAATTTTGAAAAAGTTAATGATAAGTTTTCTAACAATACGACTAATATTTTTATTTATAAATTTTAAAAAATAAGGTAAACACATTGAAGGGGCAAGAGGCGATATGCTCTCCGTGGGCCTCAACAACCCATGCTAAACGTCTACGCCAAGAATCGTTAGAATTGGCAATGTTACGTTGTTCCAGCACTTCTCCCCAACACTCAATGATTCGGTTGCGCAGCTCTCCTAAATTATTGAATGTAGCCCCATTTTCGTGGACTTTTTCTCCCAAATCACCTCATAAAAAGTAATCGCAGGAATTCAAATCTGGGCTATTAGGCAGCCAGTCAACGGGCTGTATAAAATCCGCAACTTGCTCTCTTAGATAGTTGATAGTAAAGCGGCTATTATTTCACCTGGCTCCATCTTATATACGAACAGTATTTATCACTTTTAGGTATCTCATAAAAAGAGAAATACAAAAACGTACAATTTTATCAAAGTTTTTGTGAGAACCAAAATCTGAACAATAAATGTTAACTAGGTGAGTTATAAAATTACCTGCATAAAAGTGTAGTCTTGAGGTGTGAGCTGTTCAATTTCGGATCAAGGTTCCTAAAGTTAACAGGTTGTCTGGTAATGGGTAACTTGATTACACATCTAGAGTGCCATATGGAGATTTGCATTATGTTCAGGCATTCAGATGACGTCATAAAAGTTATCAGGCAACCTACCTCTCTCAAACAACCTTGATTTCGGATAGCAATTGGCGAACACAAGCTGACAATACTTGCGTGAATCCAAGCGAACTCCTTGGTCGATAACAATTAGTTGTGCTTTGTGGCTTCGAGAAATTGCTGCAGATAGATACCATTAAATAACTGCTGAATTTTTCTCTTCCTTTATCTGCTTTTCGAGCTTGGAGGGAAATTCGTAGTTGGTCGTTTTGCGAATTCTTTACTCCGGATAAGGTGAAAATTTTCCTATCACTGAACCAGATTTTTCGGATTTCAGCACGGGCACTAAATCTATTAAGTAGGATAGTTCAAATGTGTAGTCCCGTTTAACATACTTCAGCATTAAATCACTTTTAATTATTCTTTACTGTCAACTATCTAAGAGAGCAAGTTGCGAATTTTATAGAGCGGCCAGTCAACGGGACTGGCCGCTGGCCGCCTTATAGCCCAGATTTGAATCCCTACGATTACTTTTTATAGGGTGATATAAGGCGGAAGAAAAAGTCCACAGAAGTGGGGCTACGTTCAATAATTTAGAAGAGCTGCGCAACCGAATCATTGAGTGTTGTGGAGAACTGTTGGAACAATGTAACATTGCCAATATTATCGATTCTTGGCGTAGACGTTTAGCATAGGTTGTTGAGACCCACGGAGGGCATATCGCTCCTTAAATGTGTTTACTTTATTTTTTAAAATTTATAAATAAAAATATTGGTCGTATTGTAAGAAAACTTAACGCTAATTTTTTCAAAATTAGCTATGTTGAAGGAACTGGGAAATCTTAAATTTTTTCTCAACCAGTCAAAATCTTCATTTCGAATCCGTACCCTATCTATTTATCTTCCGAACAAGCCCGAAATAGAGAGAATATGTCGAGTAGAAAAAAAAAAAATATAGCTGAAATAGCATATCTCAGATTTTGCTGTCAATATAAAAAATTGAAATTCGATATTACAAAAAATTCAATATTTCACTTAGTTTACAACCGATTTTTTCTGTCGAGGTCTTAAAATGTTCGCAAAATGATGAACTTTCAGAATTTATTAAAAAAACTTATACAGGGTGTCACAAAAAAGTTCCAGCGCTATCCAAAAATAGGCAATTTTTGAAGGAGTCCGCCATTTTGGATTTTTTTCAAATTTCAAAAGTTTTACCTTGATCCGTTAGTCTATTCATTTCTCTTTCAAACAAGCCAAAACAAAAGAAAATTGGTCAACAAATAAAAGAGTTACAGCTCAAAAACAAAATTCCGTTTTTTTTGGACCACCCTATATAAGATAAGAAATATAAAAAAAAAGAAAAAAAATATAATAAAGATATTAAGAAACACAATAGGAATTACGAAATTCTAAAACTACTGATAATTTATTCATTATTTAACTCTGTATCACTATCACTATTGTCATCATCTAGACCTAAACTTATAATTAAGGGTTGAACATTTGTAATGAAACATTTATAAGAATTTTCCACCTTCAGTACATGATTTACACAGTTTTTCCAGTTGTCTGCAGAAATCTTTTCTACTTCGTTTTTAATTAATTCTACTACAGATGCATTTAATGTGGGAGAAGTATTATTTCTCCTAATATTCGATTTCAATTGGTGCCATACTAGCTCGATAGGGTTAAATACACAATAGTATGGAGGAAGGCGCAACACTGTATGTCCATTTTTGGCTGCAAGTTTGTCACACTCGTATTCCTTATTGATTTTGAAAGACTTTAATACTTCTAGCAGTTCTCGTTTTTTGTAAGTTTCTTCAAAATATAAATCATTTTCAATCATGAAATTTTGAATTTCTTCCTTCGTATTATTAGAATTGGGAATGATTTTTGCTTGCCGACTATGATAACTAGCATTGTCCATTACGATGACGCTATTTTCGGGGATATTTTTAAGGAGTTTATGCTCAAACCAGTCTTCAAAAAGTCGTGCGTCGGTATCTTGATGGTAATCTAAAGAAGAATCTGATATGTTTTTGGCGGAAAGTAACAGACAATTTGGAACAAATCCGTTTTCTGAACCAGCATGTATTATTGTGATTCTTTTGCCTTTATTTGAAGGTGCCTTGGTTTGACATTTTTTAGAAGAATCATTCCAACCTTTTCTTGGAGTATCATGGGTATCGAACCATGTTTCGTCAAGGTAAATAATTGGCCGATTTTCTTCCCTAAATTGTTTAAGAGCTGTTAAATATCTAAGTCGCCACTCCCGCAAACGTTGAGATTCCATTAATGTTTGCCTCTTATTAATTGTTCGGTATTTAAAACCTATTTTACTCAATATTGTCCTGAGGCTTGAAAGGCTACAAGAGATATTTGTTTCATCTTTTAACAGCCGTTTTCTGAGGGAAATCAAAGTCGGTACAGTTTGTTCCTCATACATTTGATAAATCTTCCTTCTCAATAGATCTATGTCATTTTGGTCAATGCTTCTAAATGTGCCAGAATCACTCCGTTTTTTTCTAGGATTAACAGGTTTAAGTACTATGTCTCTTACCGAAGATAAAGGAGTTTTTGTTAAAGTAGACGTCTCTGCTAATGCGTTCGTTGAATTAAAATTTCTACTCAACAAAGATTGATAATGCAAACTAGCCCAAACTAACCCGTCCATGTAATACGTATTAGTCCTTGCATTACACATTTTTAATTATTTGTTTGGCATCGATAGATAAATGCTTTCTTCGAAAAATGTCACTTGAAGATGCCCCCCCTATCAGTACACTCAAAAGGACGCCACATAATACCACAGATAAGTCCAACTGAAAACTACTCTCTGGAAGACTACTAAAAACTAAAATTATAAAGTCAGTTGCTACTATTTATATTTTGGTTATTTTGACCTGATATGCAATATAGACATAGATATTCTCAAAACTCAGAATAATCTAGGTCATCAGGTATGTAACATACCTACCTGTTATAAATAGAATTTGTGATAATACCTGAGGATCCGGCTCTGCTCGAAAAAGGTTTAAATTTGGGGTTTTATAATTTATTACTTGGTCAAAAGGATAATGGGTGTTAATTTATTGCAGTAAGAGTCAACGGTATATTGTTGCGCGTACTTACTAGGTTTACACCAGAGAACGTTAAAGGGTTAAATTGAATTCTCGTTTTCTTGACTTGGGTCAAATTTTTTGATTTCAGTCAGCTCATCATTATTTAAATCAAAAATACTTATAGACTTAAGTCATTAAAATGACTTACTGAAGGATTTAAGTCATAAAACGATTTAAACCACATTATACTGACTAAAGTCATTACGGAAATGACTTGACTTGAGAGAAAATACTTCAAGTCAAAGTCTTAAGACCTAAATAATTTGAACTTCATGTTAGAATTGACTTAAGATTTAAATCATAGTCAGTTTTGAATTGCACAAATATCATATCCCGTGTGCAACTTAGTGAAGCAATATCATGCGATACCTTAAAATTTTCAGAAAAATGTGTAGATAACAAATTTTAATGGGGCGTAATTCTTCAGGCGTTGGAATCTTTGGGCGAAAGTGAAACGTTAAGTGACTCTGATATGGAGCAGATTGGGCTGTTTATTTGTTCAATATATTCACCATCCAAGAAAAGTGTGAAAAACCTAGCAGAATTGAGATGGTGATTGTTCTCGCAGAGGCAAGTTTCGACCGAAAATATGCCGCTCACTCGAGCAACCTTGAAAATTACAGTAGATAGATGCCACTCAGTGCATTGAATGGAATCGGGAGCATCCACACCCCAATTTACCACCTCTTACAAATTACGTTTGGAAATTTGGCACTGATTGGAATTAGATTCAATTAGGTGTAGTCTTCCCTGCTCACCCGAAGGTATAATTAATCTGATAAAAAAAAAATTGTTCTCAAAGGTGCACAAAAAAGTGCTTCTACACCGTATGCAACACGCTAGTTTTTCTCCAAACGAATGGGGTAAGCTCGGGGAAAAATTAAATTTCTACCATTTCGACAGGTGTTTACCCGCTGGATTTGCCTAGCAGCATAGAAATTAGTTTTCTAACATCTTGACAAGTCTTAACAGAGTCACAGTTTATACCGTACCGATACCGTTGTTCAACTCCGTTGACAAACCATTGATTTTTTTGAAGCCAAATTCTATGTCCCTATATTTCGCGCTTGCGCAGTATTGATCGGAAACAACGAATCCTGGGCCGTGGACAGAGTCGGACTAGGATTTTTTGTGGATTAACATTGAGAATATAACGGGAATATATAAAAAAGGTATATAAAAATCCGAATCGAATGCACCTAATGCAAGACGATTTTGGCGTCGCGAAACCCTTGCAAGACGCATATGATAAGTTAAGTTTTTCCGAATTTCATTGATTTTTAGTAACTAATTTACTATTATGCACAGTGCCGTGCTAAGCACGCGCGGGCCGCATGGAGGTAAGTAACACCCATTTGGCTCACGTACGTTCGCAAATTTGAATGTAACACCCGATATCGCAACGGACAGTTTTTTTATCGTGTGTTACTTACCCTGGACAGATTTGTATTCACATAATGTTTAACAGTAATGCCTTTATTAGATACATAGTAAAGATATAATATTATTAGTTTTTTATGTTTCAAACTTTCTGTATTTTATTAATTTGCTCGTTAATTCTTGCTTATAGGCCTTACTTTTTGTATTTCCTTTTGGTATCATGTACACATGTAGGGCCAAATAAGAGAAAAAAGATTGAGAAAATTCAGTACCTACAATGTAATTCGAAAGTATCTGTTTCTTGTTGACCTGGTAATCCTGGTATGAATGTCACCAAGCCTCACCAATAGTTCGGAGAGATATTCTGGGCAATTGTTCTAAATAATATTTTGTATCAAAACAGCAAAGTGTCAAAATCTTCTTTCTTTCATCTTGAGCATTTCACTGTTAGTAATGTAAGGAGTAACATGTTCTCGTCTATTTATGTTCAATCTGTGGTTCAATATATACCTATCGTACACAATGGGCTCTTTCACTAATTTTTGAAATTGGCATATTTGGATAAAGCAACTAAAAACAGAATTTTCTGTATTTTTACTTTTGAAAAATTCATAGTCCTTCTTGAGAAAACAGAAAAAAAAGAAATACCTCCAAATAAAAACCCAGAATTTATTTCTATGACGTCGCAGCTCGCTATTTGACCGTGTTGCCACTAATTGTCAACATTGAAAATTTGTAATAGATTTAATTCTGAAATGTTCCCAAAATATCATGAAAAGTAGTTAAATTAATTAGTTATGGATTCAAGATTTTATAACATTTTTATTGAAATTATGCTTAAACACAATTTAATATAATTTTCTATGTTTAGTTTTATTTATTTATTTTACGTTGCACTACATTTAGTCACCACCGACAACAGCGCATTCGAACCTTTACCTGCATTTACTACAGGATAAATACAGCAGAGGCGGACAGCTCTTTCCAACAACAAGCGAAATGAAAAATATTTATGCGACGTCAGCAAATCGGCGCGTTTTTAAATAATTCAAATTTTGGTAGTTTAAAATGCCTGTAAAAAACTTATTTAACCTTGTAGAACATTTTTTTTTGGTATATGTGCCTAAAATAGTCCCTCCTTTGGGATTTTATACCTAAATTACGTATTTAAATTTTAGTGAAAGAGCCCATTGTTTTGAATCTTTTGAAGTCTATATCTACACACAATAGGAAATTGGTTAGCAACAAAAAAAATACAGTTCAAAAACAAAATTCCGATTTTTTGAGCCCACCCTATATATTAATAAATTCCTTGTTATTTCACAAAAAAAAAACAAATTAAAAAAGGTCATATACAGTGTGTTATTTAAAAATGTGAAACGTGGTCTTCTTTTTGGATTTTTCGATGTTCCACAACTATACATATACAAATAGTGAAAAAGACGTTCTCCTAAATTAAAATTAATGTCCGAGGTTTCTCGAGAAATCTCTTTTATTGTTTTTATCTGCTAAATTACGAACGCGCAGTATAATTTAGAATAATATAACAATATTAATTATATTTTGCACTTATATACTCATGTTTTAAAATTTCAATGCCCTAAAATAATTATTTACAAGATGGTAATAGTAAATAGGCTTATCTAATACCGAGAGTAAGTAACATCCGATAAAGCGCACATCCATGCAACCACGGGTGTTACATTTAAAAAACCGAACCGTTGTCGAACGGGTTGCCGAATGCTAAGCAGGGTGTTACTTACCTCCATGCGCGCGGGCCCCAGTACAGCTATTCCAACGGGCCCCCTTAAAGGGCATAGGCGGTTCTAGCCCATCTGTGCTGGGGGGCTGAAGCCCCTGCTTCGAGGTCGCTCGCCGCAGGCGCTGCCAGAGGCCCTGCCGGATGCGAAATTTTTTTTTGGCTGCCACATCCAAAAACCCTATATTTGTGAATAATGCCGCTTAGCAGAGCAAAGCAGAGGAGCGCGTGAACTTTGGCTGCTCAGGTGCTAGCTGACGTCATACACATAATCTCAATGACATGTTTGTCCCCCTCATCGAAAGTCACGTTATGTCATTGGTGACAAGCTGGCGCTTGTGTGTTAAATAGACCTTTCAAATGCTTTGTTTGTCCCTCCAACGGAACTGAAGTTATGTGTGTGACGTCAGCTAGTGCCTAATTGAATTAAATTTTATGAAATAATTAGATAAAGGTATTAAATTAGTGAAATTAATGAAATTAAATAGTTAATTAATCCTAACGCTTGAATATTTTTTATTCACGAACTGCGAAATTTTGTCACTCATCACTAATTTAAATTTGGGGGGGCTAATTCCAGATTTGAGCCCCCACCTAGAGCCGCCTATGGGTCCCCAAACTTTTTTGCGTGTCACGAATGCCCAAATTTTTACCCAAAAGTTGTTAAAAAAACATGCCTCGGGTATAATTTTTTTTAGGTATTTTTGAAGTGAAACCTCTTTGCTTCATAAAAATTCCGATTGCGTGAGGGCTGTAGGGGGAGTATGAACCGCGCATCGGCAGCGATCGAAGTTCGCTTGTCGCTTGATTGAAAGATACATTACGTGCCGGTACTTTTGTTCTCAGTTTTCGAATTTGACAGACGTTAAAAATAATCAGGGGTTTGAATGTGCTCTTACCACATCATACAGATTACAGACCTTGTCCCATGCAAAACCTTGTTAAATTCAATGACGTATCAAATTCGTTATCAAGATCAAAAGTATCGGCCCTACATGATTCAAAATTCTAATTAAATTTAATTTCCGGTTAAATTTAAAGTTGGTGTTAAATGATGGTTTATGAATGTAACGGTTTACGGTTTTGCTCTTAAATTAAATGTCTAGGTTTTACAGCCTGTCAAAGTTGTAAAAATAGTATATTATTCAACGAGCGTGTAATGATGGCTATTACTCATGAAGTATGAAGTTTGCACTACGAGCCGTAGGCGAGTAGTGTAATCATCCCAGTGAGTAATAGCCATTACCTACGAGTTGAATACTATAGGTACTTATTCTATGATAAATAGAAAATAGGTACGAGTTATGCGATTTTTTATTTAATTTTTGTGAAAAAATTAATTGACAATTCTGACAGCTGGAGGACAAAGTGAGGTTAGGTTAGCATAAGTCTTGTCCAAATCAGCTGTCAAAATGACCGATTGGAAGGTTCAAGTATGTTGTTAACTTGTAGAATTTTCTGATTGGCTCTTAAATAGTGGAGTACTCAGACCAGGATATTTTCATTGGTTGAAAACAATTAGGTAATGAAAAAAAAAACTCACTGTATGAGTAATCATTCACATTGATCAATAGAAAATGGATGTACACTGCCGAGCATAAAATTAGGGTCACCCATAATTCACAATTATTTTTGAAATGTCAAGTTTTTGAGATTTTTTTTGTAGGTGTAACATAGTTTACTACTCTATACGATGATTTTATAGTGGTTATTTGAATTTAAAAAAAGTTGTTGTTATTTTGTTTAAAGTTTGATAAAAAAAGGGTCCCTCGCCGAAATTCCTCAAAAGCATGGAATATGCATGAAAAAGGCAAAAAAAGCAAAAAAAGTGAAATAAAAATTTATTGTTTATCTATAAAATACATAATAAAAAATATAATAGGAAAGTTATATTAACCAATTGCCATGCTGATTTATAATCAATTATCTATTTTTTATATGCTTTAATGTGCTTACCCCTTTCCTCTAGGACTTTTTAAATACATTGTTGTAAAGTCTTAAGGCATGGGTCCGCTGGGCCGGGGCCCAGATCCTCGGCGCCAAGGGGGCCTCATCGCTAAGTCCACGCCCAATTTAAAATAAAATTTATAGGAAAAAAATGGAAAAAAAAATATAGGCGATAGAATGCAACTTGAATGTCACAATTTACTTTGACTTTGTTCAAAACCTCTATATACGATTTCTTTTCCTCGTCAATGCACCGTTGGGAAATTAATTCAAATTGAAGTTCCGATCATAAAGTACTGAAAAGCTTATCAAAAACACGTTGGTCTTCACGTGAAGATGCAGTTACAGCTTTAAATTGTGGATACAGAAATCCAAATGAGCCTTAATACCTTAAGAATGACAAATTGCAATCAGCAGATACACGTCTTACTGCAAAAACATTAAACAGCAAGATGGATGACTTAGAAACTACTTTCTTAACTATTTTTTGGAATGATATTTTGACTCGGACTAACAGAGTAAATTTGTTCGTCCAAAAGGAAAACTGAAATTTGTTAGTCCAAAAGGAAAACTGAAATTTGTCTACAATAGACCTATCTCCCATGATTAGAAAAAGGAAGCTTCATTGTAATAAATACAAGTTAGAAAACAATAAAAGATGACATGCGCGCGCAACTCGTAGGCTGCAGTGTAGCCAGATTGTATTGTTGCAGAACAAATGTAGACAATACAAATCGAACATTATAACATTAAAGAAGTAATATAGTCTCAAGTGTTTCACAACGCCTTAAAATAGACAAAAGAAGAGCTTTAAAGTGGATAAACATCGTTTGCAATTTTATTTTGATAAATGTTTCATCCGGCAACATCGCTCAATAAAATTGCAAAGGAATATGTCAAGTATAATCTAACATAACCTTAAACGAAACTGCGGTGAGTTCAAGTAATATGTAAAGTATTAGTTTGCTCTTTGTCAAATTACACATTACAAAGAAAGAAGGAACGATTCATTCTGAACTAGCCCCTGAATAAGAATATGACGCAAGCCTGTCATAAACTTGCTTCTCATTGGACGCTCACCTGCAGCCTACAAGCGACGCGCGCACTCCAGGTGATAGGAGATCGGTCTATTGTAATAGTATATTGTGTATTTAGGTGGAAAAGTGACACATTCTCGGCCGACGGTGTAAGTTGACGGGCGAGGCATAGCCGAGGCTGGCAAACACCGTAGGCCGAGAATGTGATTTTCTACCGAAATACACATACTATTTTTTCTACGATCGGTTAAATATCTGTTGAATGTTTGTCTTTTTGATCCAATTATTCAGCAGTACGAGAACCACTTTCCCGGCCTAGGCCGGAAAAGTGTTTCCAGTATTGTTATTCATTGATTCCTTAGCAACTATTGAAACATAATTGAAATACCAGAATATTGAGTTATGCGACCTGTCAGCCGGTCAAAAATGCTGATGTTTCTTGTCAATCGCAGAAAATAGTTATTTACCTAACAAATACGGAAAGTGATACTTTACCGCACGCAACGGCAGTTGACCAAACGACGCGAAGCGGAGTTCGGTCAAGCCGTTAAGGGCGGTAAAGGTACTTTCCGCAAATTAGATTAGATTTTGAAATTATCAAAAATCCATTTTCTGAAAAAGAAAGGATTTTTTATTATGAATATCAAATTCTACTTTACCGCACACTATGCGGTAGAGTGCACTTCACCGCACACTTTGTAGTCCAGTTTACCGCACACTATGCTGTAAAGTTAACTGTACCGCACACTATGCGGTAAAGTAACTTTACCGTGTGAGGTAAAGTTAACTTTACCGCATAGTATGCGGTAAAGTAGACTTTGGTATTTATGATTAAAAATCTTTTCTTTTTCAGAAAATGGATTTTTGATCATTTCTAAATCTAATCTAATTTCATTAACTGATATGATTTATTGATTAATTTTATTAATGCCTTGTTTTGGAGATGTAGATGTTCATAGGTAAAATTTTGTACCTAAACACATGCGGAAAGTGCCTTTACCGCCCTTAAAGGCTTGACCGATCAACTGCCGTTGCGTGCGGTAAAGTATCACTTTCCGCATTCGTTAAGTAAATAACTATTAAATCATTAATGGCATATATAAGAGAAAAAGAGACGATTTTGATTTTTATAAATCAAAATCCAGAGAAAAATCTGTTTCAAAGGAGTACCGCGATATTAGGGTTCCAGTGAAAAGACAAAGTAACTTTCCTTGAAGGTAACGGGTAACAAAATATTTGAATGAATCGGTTCTTTTGAAAAAATGTCTGACCTCAATGAAATTGAAATTTCAAGAGAAGCGGTAAAACTGTCACAATTTTATGACAAAGAAACCGATGAATTAATTTTGGAATGTGACTATTTCAAATTCTATATTGAAATTGATATTGAAAAACTAAAAAAACAGGAAGTAGAAATGGGGAGGAAACATGAAATTGGTATGAGAATTTTTTTATCCATGATTTTTTGAGTATTGAAAGCAAAATTTTACAAACCGTTGATTTTGAAGACATAATTCACGATTTTGCCTCTGTAAAATCTACAAAACGACCTTTGTAATTTGTTATTTTCTTTCCACAATATATACATTACATTTTTACATTTCAAAAGTTTTTCTAACTTATTCATGTCGAATGCCCTAGAGCACCCCCCTCCCCCCTCCCTGTAGGTAAGGGGCCTCCTTAGACATATAGGCCCAGGGCCTCAAGAAGTCTTAAGACGTCCCTGTGTAAAGTAAACATCAAATTGCTATGTCGGCATTAAATGATTATTTAAGCTGATGCAGTCCCATAAGGAACGTTCATTTGTTTTCTGGCTTTAGCCTGTAGCAATTTGATCCGAATATTTTCTTTTGTCACCTCTGTATTTTAATCAATAAAATAAATGTTTTTTAAAATACAAGTTTCTGAATCGAAAATATAATTGGCAAACATTGAAAACAAAGTCTCTGATGAATAAAAAAATAGCTATTTTCCTAACGAGTGCGGAAAGAGAAATTTCTTCCCGCAAGAGTTAGAAACTATATTTTTTCTACGAGCATACTAAAGCTGATGTTACGAATAGTTTAATTTAAATAAAATGCGATTATGCAGAAGGTAGAATTAAAAATGTATTAAAAGGTATTTATAAAAAGGTAAAGGTACAGGTATAGGTGTATCAATAATACAAACAATTCCATGTCACAATGATTATTTCAAACTCTTTCCGCACTCAAAACTCTTCCCGCACTGAGTGCGGGAAGAAAGTCTTCCCGCACAGCAAATCGTGCGGGAAGAGCCATTTCCCGCACGCTCGTAGAAAAAAATAGTTTTTGTAGAGACCTGCAATAACTAGATGTTGACTTAAATGTTCCATAACAAAGTTCTATCTTCTGTCACTTAAGAAGTTTTTGTAGTCGGAAATAGTATATTACATACCGAGGTGGAAAGTGTTAACTGAGACGCGAAGCGTCGAAGTTAACTATAATTTCGAGACAGGAATGAAACTTCCTACCGAGGTTTGTATACTATTTTATTTACAACAATTACAACCCTTATAATTTCGACTAAATACTAAAAAAAAAATTAAAAATTTGTTGACAAGTTCTGACTCATTTAAAAAAACGTTTGACATGCAGGACTCGCCTTAAACATTTTAGGAAATGAGAACTTACTTTACACCCGGGTGGAAAGTAAAATTCAAAAAAGTGTCACTTTCAAACTTTTGAAAAGTCAGAAATGTCAACATTACATATGTGGTTGTAAATAAAATTTCTTTCTACGTCGACACTTGTTATGGTCTCATATTTGAATTTTGTCACCACATCTGGGTTCATAGGGTCGCTTTCTCAATAGCGAGTCACCTCCGGGTTGGTTTTAACTCCAAGGTAAACGTGCCCAAATGGAATGTTCACTCTGGAAATATGCTTAACATGGGGGTGACTTGATATTGAGAAACTGGCCTTGATTCAGTACTTCCTACCTGAAAATAACCATCAACTTTTGGGCTGGGGTTTTACGCGTATTATTTTTAAAAGAGAAAATATAGCGAGCAAAAATTGCGAGACAGAAGGTTTGTTCATTTGCGATATTGATATAGGTACTTTTGCAGTACAAAAAATCTAAAAAAAGCTGTAAATAAGCACAAACCCATAAAATAAGCATAAAATTTGAAAAAAAGCAAAATAAGCATTAAAAACAGTGCATTTTTGAGATTCTTTTTGTCTAATTCGTCAATATTTTGAGTTGTCTTATAATTGCTTGTAATATTACCGAAAAGCAAAATGCCTTGAAATCCGGACTCTACTCATGACGTATCTCTCAATAACAATAAAGTTAGTAAACTGTACACACCCAAAAAAAAATTCGCAAAAACTAAAAAATTCAAAAATAATTGCAAAGTATGGAGTGACCCTAATTTTATGCTCGGCAGTGTATATTACGCATATTATTCAATACTCTTAGAAAAAAGTTAATTTTCAGCTGATGTCAATATTTCCAAAACACTCAACTCAAAACAGATGATAGAGTATATAGTATATCACATGAAATCTGCTTAGAATTTTACATAGAATCCGAATATTCAATAATATATAGGGTATTCCATTCGAATAAAGGGAGTTGGACCATGACCAGCTTTTCTGAAACACTGTGGGTATATGCGACAGTGAGGTGAAAAAAAAAATAGTTTCAACCATAAAACTTTTCTTTCGAGATGGCGGGCCGGGCCCCTGCGGAACCCGGGCCCTGGTAATTTGTACCGGCCGCACCCCCCGGTGCTATATTTTAAACAAAATAAATTTAAATAATTTTGCAATTTAAATAAATAACCCCCCTATGCACGGCCCTGAATGCATACAGCAAACTAGTATACTACATGCTGCAAGTCGATGGTTTCCTGCAATGGAGCATAATACTACTACCTCTCGATAAAACATATCACGTTCTCCCAAAACTGCCATAATTATTAAATTTAAGCCCAAAATTGAAAAAAAATTAATAACATTGACAATGCTATTTATAGGTTATGTGACTTTGTTTGTCGACTTTCTGCCAAAGTCATTCATAATGAAATCATGAAATCTTCTATTAGGTCTATGTTTTCATGAAAACATAGAAACATTGAAATACAAATGTTTCGGGGCGCCTGCGCCTTTTTCTGGCAGATAATAATGGCGGTTTATAAGAGGATAGCCCCTTGCGAGCCGCGGATGGCCTGCCGTGCCTCTACCGGCTCGGCTATCTACCATCGGCCCGTCGTCGGTTATTCCAGGCTTTGCCGCAGCTACATGGTTGGCTAGCCGACTTTTAGCCACCTTACGGCCTGGCGGACATGCCCTACCTACACGCCGAGCCGGCCGACGTAGGCGGGCCGCACACGGCAGTTCGGAAAATCGCTTTCGTCCCGTTGTCGGACCAGCCAGTTCGTGTTTAGCAAATTTCGACCCATTCAGATGAAGAGGATCTAAAATTTGAGCGATACAGGATGAGAGTTGTTTTGAAAAATATGACATAGAATTATTTGACCGGTTTAGGTCAACAAAACCGACTGTTGGAGCCCTACACTGAATGAAAAAGCACATACAAGCTTCCTTTTTTTTAATTGTCTCTCCGCTTCAATTGATCTACATCTCTTACAACCGTTCCACTAGCATTGCAAGTTGTAAGCTAAAGCTACCTCAAGCCTTCTCCTTAGAATATTTCATGCATGGGATAAAACCAAATTGAAACTACAAACCTTGTCTGCATTTGTTAATTTATTTGTTTCTTTATTTTCAATAATATTAGCTTTGCGCTCTTCATAAATAGGTTCCAATAAACGAATTTATTCCTCCTTTGAAAAAGGACACTCTTCTTTCTTTCATTTTGTTCTTTGCACCACAGAACCTCTGCACTTATTTCAATTATTTCTGAAATGGCTAGAATTTTTGTCAACAAACGTCAAAACGAACTTCATCTATTCAATTTCAGTGTTGCCAAATCGGGAAAACCGATAATTACTCCTTTTTGTAACACACGATTTAAAATGTTTTATGGAACCCAACTAACTTTAAAGGATGCTTAAAGTATACTTTAACGAAAAGTGTTCTTTTTTTAAAGCCGACCTTATGTCATATTTATGGAACTGGCCGTTAGACCATTAGGACAAAGCCAGGATTTCAATCCCATCCAGATTTGCATCACAGTATTAGATATTTTTGGAATGTGGACAATTATTTCATCAGATCAAGATTATGTGAATGTATAGAGTTAACCTAATATGAAATATGTAAATATAAATACTTACAGTCGTTCATCGTTCGGGAAACTAAAATATCCTAAGCCCTGGGCTAGTTCTAGTGTTGTTTTTACAGACAAAACAGGAAGCAACCATGATAATACACAATATAAACGATAAAACAGTCAAGTATGGTTTATTTTTTTCCAAGATAGATTTTGGCATTGTCAACTTTGAAACATAAACAATGCCGCTAATGCCGCTTATTGGTCGCTATTGTGAAACTGATGTCAACCTGCAGAAACACCTCATTTTGCGACCAATCAGGGTCAAGCGTTATTGTTTATGTTTCAAAGTTTTCAATGTCAAAATCTATCTTGGGAAACATAAAGTGTACCTACACAAAAATCGCGAATAACACGGAAAGCAAAACACTCTTACTCTTAACAAAGCCGAATTTCAAATTGATGAATTTTCAGGTTACTTTTCAATTTCCTGAATAATTTCAGTCAAAAAACTTCTCTTCTTTTTTTGTAATACAATCCTGTTGCGTGTCTCGTTTGACAGTTATTTCTCGCGGGTTCTCACCCAAGCTATCTGTATCTCTTTTTTGCGTGCAGGATTGGAAAGAGACATGTATATGCCGAACTGCTTTTTCAATTTGAGAGATTTGTTCACTCATTGAGCGCATGCGCAAGATATGGGTCAAAATGCTCCTATTGGTTGGAGAATTTGGCCTCTTTTTTTTTTTTTTTTTTTTTTTTTTACGGATATGCGCACTCGCAAGGAAATGTCCTATCACGCTCGAGAAGCGGCAAGTGCGCGGAAATGTCGGTGTATGTTGGTCTTGAAACGGTTCAGGTTGTAACCTGCAGGGAAAACCGTCGCAGGGAGTTTATTCCACAGCGATGCTGTTCTCCAGAGATATGAATTCTGATATAATGAGGTTCTTGGTGCCTCTAGTTTGACAGTAAATTCATGGTTACCGTCTGTTTGACGGGTTCGCCTGGTAGGTGCTACTCTCGGTGGAATCATACGTGCCAACTCTTCAGAGCATTTTCCGTGATAGTACCTGTAGAAGAGAGATAAATCGCCCACAGATCTGCGATGTTCGAGACCATCCAAGTTACGAGTAAGTGCGGGGTCATTGATCAGCTTGATAGCTCGTTTTTGCACGGTATTCAAAAGCATTAAGGTATGTTTGGGTGCTGCACTCCATATATGTGAGCAGTACTCCATAGTTGGTCGAATCTGGGCTTTGTAGAGTGTCAGCAATTGGCTTGGTGTGTACAGATGTCTTGTACGAAATAGCACCCCCAGCTTTTGGGAGGCCCTTTTAGCAATACCTGCCACGTGACTGTGCCAAGACATGTTGGTCTCTGCAGTAACCCCCAAGATGTTCAACTGACTCTGTAATGTGACAGCACTTCCAGATAGCATGATGTTTGGCTCACCGGTGCTGGTCTTTTTTGAAAACAGAGCTGCTTGGGTTTTCTGCGCGTTGAACTGTACAAGGTTTTTGTTACCCCAGTCCTCTATTATCTCCAGGTCGTTATTTATCTGCGATATTTGAGTTAGTCTAAGATGATGGAATTCACGTGCGGAAAGACCTGTGGGTGGTATGAGTGAGGAGACTACATTGCCATCGTCTGCAAAGCAATAAAGTGGATTTACTGTTTTATCTATGAGGTCATTTATGTAAATCAGGAAAAGAGTTGGCGAAAGGATTGCTCCCTGTGGCACACCAGCATTTATTTGGTAAGAGTTGGAGTTCTGGCCATCCAGTGCAACATAAATGGATCTGTCCTTTAGGTAACTTTCAAACCAAGTGCAAAGTTTCGGCGATAATCCCATTGCTTTGAGCTTGTTGAGCAGATTTTCATGCCAAACTTTGTCGAATGCTTTAGATATATCTAAGGCAATTGTTCTTGTTTCACCCCGCAACTCAATCGCTTTTTGCCATAAGTGAGTGACGTATGTAAGTAAATCGCCAGTTGACCTATATTTTCGAAATCCGTATTGCTTATCGTTGATAATTTTGTACTTTTCCAAGTACTTGGTTAGGTGATTGTTCACAACTCTTTCCATTACTTTTGATATCACCGGAAGTAGAGCAATTGGTCTATAGTTTAACGGATCTGTCTTTTTTCCTTTCTTTGGAATGGGTTGTACTGCGGCAGACTTCCATGATGATGGATATACTCCTTGCCTGTAAGACAAATTGAATAATTTAGCGAAAGTTGGGGTGAGTTCGTTGGCGCAATTTTTGAGTACTATTGCGGGAATGCCATCCGGACCCATTGCTTTGTTTGTATGCCTCAAAAAATATGGAGAGTTGTACAACTGTATCGGTACAGTATAAACCATAGAGAAATATAATAAACCAAGGTATTGTTTGCCCAGCGGATCTGAGTCTACGGAAGGAATTCGGACGTAAATGTGCCATGTTGCCACGTTTAATTATAAAAAAGCGAAAATACTAGGCATGAAGTATAGTTAATTTGAAAATCCATTTTTTAATAACAAAATATTGATAACAATAATAAAACGCTAAATATTTTAACGTGGTTGTTAGATCTATCCTTATTTTAATCCTGATTTCTTCAATTTGATCTATTGTAAAAAATAAACATTTTCTAAAGATACCATCAACTTTTGACAATTTGGCAAGCATCCATCCTGGATAAACATGATTGGTGGAGTTTTTGGCAGGATCGCCGTTGTCATGGGGAACCATATGGTTGTCAATGAGCTAACGTCACCTTACGTCTCGCTATTGGCCAGGGCTCATGTCATTTTATCCTTCCATCTTGGAATATCGATTTATATTGAAATATCCAGTGGCGGAGATTATTGCTGATTTTCGTGTACGAGTTGCAATACGATAACACTTCCAAAAATTTCCGCACGCAGCTGGGTATTTTATGAATGAAATCAGCCATTTTTTTTTACAACTGTCTGATTATGCTCTGGATAGCAAGTTTGATGACGAATAATTTTTTTTTTAGTAAGGATGTTTCAGAAGGATGATATCCCGGAAGCATTTTTGTATCGAGCGCCCAGTATACCGCATTCGGGTAACGTCGTATTAACCGAGGCCTGTCTCATAACGAGCGTCTGATTTCCCGATCGATTGTCAAGCTACCGTACGCTTGATACTAGTCTTCTGGGAAATTATGGATCGGCGTCCAACAATTCAGTTTTTTTTTTTTTTTAATTGTTTATCATTTATTATGCACTGGCCAGAAAATTATATGTACCACATTGTCGATTCCAGCGAAATACGAACTAATTTCAAGACTAAGGAGGAAGTCGAGGTAAGGGAATAAGTAAGAGCAAAATTATGTTTTATCTACATAACCTTACCATGAATAGAATACCATGGCGAGATAGAATAGGCCACTTTCACGTTTTTTCGAAAACATTTTTGAATTATTGTGTTAGCCATTCTTCCAATGACATTATCATCTGTATACTTTTTTCTCCAAAAAAAAAACGCCTATTTTTTGAAATATGTTAGAACGATTTAAAAATCGAATTTTTAAATTAACAAGATTTTTGCTATTTACTTAGGGATTTGTATACCTGCAATCGTTATTTGACAAATGCGGAGATTAGATTCAGGCAGATGTAAATAATTATAGGGTGGTCCAAAAAAAACCGGAATTTTGTTTTCGAGCTGTAACTTTTTTATTTGTTGACCAATTTTCTTTTGTTTGGGCTTGTTTGAAAGATAAATGAACAGACTAACGAATCAGGGTAAAACTTTTGACATTTGAAAAAAATCCAAAATGGCGGACTCCTTCAAAAATTGCCTAGTTTTGGATAGCGCTGGAACTTTTTTGTGACACCCTGTATACATTTTTTCAATAAATTCTTAAAGTTCATCATTTTGCGAACATTTTAAGACCTCGACAGAAAAAATCGCTTGAAAACTAAGTGAAATATTGAATTTTTTGTAATATCGAATTTCATTTTTTCATATTGACAGCAGAATCTAGGATATGCTATTTCAGGTAGATTTTTTTTTCTACTCGACATATTCTTTCTATTTCAGGCTTTGGCGTGCCCCTATAAAAAGTAATCGCAGGGATTCAAATCTGGGCTATAAGGCGGCCAGCGGCCAGTCAACGGGCTGTATAAAATTTGCAACTTACTCTCTTAGATAGTTCATCTTAAAGAATAATTAAAAGTGATTTAATGCTGAAGCATGTTAAACGGGACTACACATTTAAACTGTCCTACTTAATAGATTTAGAGCCCGTGCCAAAATCCGAAAAAGTGATTCAGTGGTGGGAAAATGTTCACCTTATCCGGAGTAAAGAATTCGCAAAACGACCAACTACGAATTTTCCTCCAAGATCGAAAAGCAGATAAAGGAAGAGAAAAATTCAGCAGTTATTTAATAGTATCTATCTACAGCAATTTCTCGAAGCCACAAAGCACAACTTATCGACCAAGGAGTTCGTTTGGATTCACGCAAGTATTGTCAACTTGTGTTCGCCATATGCTATCCGAAATCAAGGCGTTTGAGAGAGGTAGGTAGCCTGATAACTTTTAGTTTTATGACGTCATCTGTATGCCTGAACATAATGCAAATTCCCATAAGGCACTCTAGATGCGTCATCAAGTTACCCATTACCAGACAACCTGTTAACTTTAGGAATCTTGATCCGAAATTGAACAGCTCACCCCCCAAGACTACACTTTTATGTGGGTAATTTTATAACTTACCTAGTTAATATTTATTGTTCAGATTTTGGTTCTCACAAAAACTTAAAATTGTACGTTTTTGTATTTCTCTTTTTATGAGATAAAGGTGATAATTAATGTTTGTATATAAGATAGAGCCAGGTGACATAATAGCCACTTTACTATCAACTATCTAAGAGAGCAAGATGCGGATTTTATACAGCCCGTTGACTGGCCGCTGGCCGCCTTATAGCCCAGATTTGAATTCCTGTGATTACTTTTCATGAGGAGATTTGGAAGAAAAAGTCCACGTAAATGGGGCTACGTTCAATAATTTAGGAGAGCTGCGCAACCGAATCATTGAGTATTGGGGAGAACTGCTGGAACAACGTAACATTGTCAATTTTATCGATTTTTGGCGTAGACGTTAAGCATGGGTTGTTGAGGCCCACGGAGGGCATATCGCCTCTTGCCCCTTAAATGTGTTTACTTTATTTTTCAAAATTTATAAATAATAGTATATTAAAGTATAAGTGGATATTAAGGTCTTTAAAACACGCGCGATTTTTGAATGTTGGATTTAAACACGCTCAGGAGTACTTTAAATAAGTGAAATGGCTTATCAATAAAAAAAAAAATATTAGTTGTATTGTTAGAAAACTTATCGTTAACTTTTTCAAAACTGGCTATGTTAAAGGAACTGGGAAATCTTTAATTTTTTCTCAACAGTCAAAATCTTCATTTCGAATCCTTATCCTATCTATTTATCTTTCGAACAAGCCCGAAATAGAAAAAATATGTCGAGTAGCAAAAAAATTCTAGCTGAAATAGCATATCCTAGATTTTGCTGTGAATATAAAAAATTGAAATTCGATATTACAAAAAATTCAATATTTCACTTAGTTTTCAACCGATTTTTTCTGTCGAGGTCTTAAAATGTTCGCAAAATGATGAACTTCAAGAATTTATTAAAAAAATTTATACAGGATGTCACAAAAAAGTTCCAGCGCTATCCAAAACTAGGCAATTTTTGAAGGAGTCCGCCATTTTGGATTTTTTTCAAATGTCAAAAGTTTCACTCTGAGTCGTTAGCGTGTTAATTTCTCTTTCAAACAAGCCAAAACAAAAGAAAATCGGTCAACGAATATAGTTATTTTCCTAACAAGTGCGCAAAGTGTTACTTTTCCGCACGCAAACACAGTTATACGAACGACGCGAAGCGGAGTTCGGATACGTGTTTGCGTGCGGAAAAGACACTTTGCGCACGTGTTAGGAACAAAATTTTTCCTACGAGCTTCATATCAGGTAGGTAATAACAAAAATTAAAAAAAAAAACGATAATTTGTTTAATTATTTTTAATTAACTTGAAGGGAACCTATGCATTTATCAAAAAATTACATAACAAAAAAAAATAACAGAAAATCCTTGTCAGAGCTGTTCATCTTAAAGCGTTTAAATTTGATGAGAAAGTTTGTAGATTTTTGCATATAAATAGAGAACAAATCTGACAATGTGTCAAAGTTAATTTATAATTGGTGTTTGTATAGATGTTGGCTGATATCAATGGCTGATATAGAAATCGAGGAAAAATTTGTCATCATGTGTCAAAGTCGACAGGTGCACTTATTGTTGCTTGACAATTATAATTACTTTTCGGCACTCAGTGCGGATAAGGCCTGTATCCGCACTGAGTGCGGAAAAGTGTAACTTTGAACCCGGAAATGCGTGCGGAAAAGTACTACTTTGCGCACGCTCGTAGGAAAAAAAAGTTACAGCACAAAAACAAAATTCCGGTTTTTTTTGGACCACCCTATATTTATGATGCTGTCTCTAAGTAACAAAACTAACCAAAACTAACCCAAATTGGAGCTGAGCAAAAGGTTAAGGTAAGGACAGCCTTAGGGTTAGTTTGGGTTAATTTTATTAATCTTTAAGTTTTTTGCTACTTTCCATTCCACTTAGTGAACTACTAGAATTAAATTGCTTTACGATTTGACTACCAGAACCAAAATTAAACTAATACATATTATCAAGTAGCTTGATGGTGAGGAGCCAGGAAAACTCAAAAAGATATTCGAGACTGTAGGCGCGAGTCGCGAGTATCGAGCATACGGTAGTCCGAGTGATTTTCGTACTACCGTGCGCTTGATACGTGCCGAGGTCGGGTACCCCGAATGCGGGTTGCTGGACGCTCGATACAAAAATGCATCCCGGAACCCACAACGTATCGCATTTATTCAAAAATAGGTATTTATGCAACAAGTGTGTAAAGTGAACTTTTTTTAACGAATGTGAATGTGCGAGAATCACATGAGTGAAAAAAGGTGCTTTACGCACGTATTGCATACAATTTTTTTTCTACTACCAATCAAATATTTGTGAAAAAATAAATTAGGACAAATACTTAACGCACTAGTGCGTGAAGAATTCTCACTTTACGCACTAGTGCGTGAAGTAATCTACCAGAAAAATGCCAAATTGACAGTGTTGACATCTGTCATTGACATTACTTTACGCACTAGTGTGTGAAGTGAATTACTTTACGCACTAGTGCGTGAAGTGAAATTTTACGTCTTCTGAATAGTGCGTAAAGTTGGTACTTTACGCACGGTAGTAACACTAGTAGAAAAGTAACACTTTGCGCACTTGTTAGGAAAATAACTATTTTTTTCACTTTTTAGTAATTTCCTACCAAAATTCTCTCTCTAACACATTAAGTTCTTATGGAAAGTGCCAATAATATAAATTTTCTGAATACGTGCAATACGTCATTGGTTTCGGGATATCAGAAGCTTATAAAATCTGAAATAGAAAATAAGGGTCCGCATTAAAAAAAATTAAGTTGATGATGTTGGCCCAAAGACGAAACGTCAAATTTCAAAATTGATAATGTCATCTTGTAGACTAGGAGAAGTAATAACAATGAAGTGACGTTTATTTTGAAATATCTCAGGAAAAAATAAAATAGATTTTGCGAAATTTCGGTTTTTCCGGATATCTCGGAAAATGTTTAGAATTTTCTATTATGTCAAAGTACTATTTTATTGAGCATTAAATTGCGCCACTTTTTTCCCAATAAACCATTGCCGTATCTGCTACCGTTTATAAGATCCCCATGATGGGCATCCTTATCTTGGACACCCTATATATATAAATACCAAAATAGGCTGTTATTTATTATTTTTTGAATTTAGATGGAACAAATAAAATCATAATACGTTTTTTTTTTCAACAATATAGTCTACTATATTTTTTTAGCTAAAATATTTGGTGGTTGAGGGGTATTTTTTTTCCTTCTGCCACCCCTACAGGTCACGCCCCAACGATATTCGTAATTTACATATTTTTCCGAAATTTTTGATGTTTAGCACTATATTGCTTCACAAAGTTGCCTACGGATTACTAATTTTAAACTGACTATCATTTTGATTTTCGAAATGACTTAAGACCAATCATTTTATTTAAGTCTTTTTAAAACTGACTTGTTGCAGCTCTGCTTAGGAGAAGCTCTTAGGGAGGCCGCACATCAAAGAAACATGAAACGTAAAACATGAAACATAAAACGTGAAACACGTTTCATGAAAATAGAATAAGAACAAATACATACAAGTCCGCACACCAATGAAACGAATTTGTTTCATGCGCGAGCAACATTTTTATTACATGAAACGTGTTTCATGAAATAGATTGCGTTCTATTTTTTTGTTTCAGTTTCACTGTTTCTCTTCATAGGTAATAAATTTGCGAATGTTTGTATATATTCTCTTTCTATAAAACGATTGAAATTTGGCAGGATAATTGTTTAATTCCTTTGCAACCCAAATATATGCTATGTTTATGATTTATATTATTGTATGGATGTACCAGTAACGTCGTTTCCTTTTTTTTTGCTTTTTGATGATAAAGAAGAGACGCCACAACAGCAACAACAACCTCGTCCTCACTTTCCATTGTGTACTACACTCTACTTCACACTTCACTACCCTGAAACGACTTTGCAAATATAATAATTATATTTGCAACAAGAAACAAGAATTATTTTTGTTTCTTCAATTAGTATGCACGAAAGAAACGGTTTCGCTTTCCGTAATTTATTGTTTCATGTTTTACGTTTCATGTTTGATGTTTCACGTTTCATGTTTCTTTGATGTGCGGCCTGCCTAAGAAAGTTTTCAAAATTCGAAGGACAGGGATTTTAGAAATGTTCTTGCAAGCTAAGCAAAGCACAGAGCACAGTGTCATAACAATAAATGTTTGTTTTAAAGCTCATATGAAATGTAGTAGCAAATGCCATGAAAGCGGATCATGCTGTAATAAATAATTCAAATCTATAATTTGATTAATTTGTATTTTATATAGTTTAAACTCTCTAAAATTATGTACTAGGTGTTCACAGGTACAGGGTGATCCAGTATAAAGTGAACACCCCCTACCTTTTCGCACAAAATTTTTTTTTTGAAAAAATCAAGATAGCCATTTGGTGTATTTTGTTTCTAGGAATTTGAAAACGTTTTTCGAAATTTTATTAGATTTTTTGTTGAAACGCTGTAACGACAATAGTATATTTCCTAACAAGTGCACAAAGTAAGTCTTGTTCGCACGCTGACTGCAGCAGCCGAGTGCGAACAAGACACTTTGCGCAAGAGTCAGGAACAGTATTTTTTCTACGAGCGAGAAAATTTATAAGAATAAAAAATGAGACAATAAACTTTAAAAAAAAGATTCAAAACAAAATACCCATTCAAAAACAACCACAAACTAATTATTTCATTTGATTATTGTGAACGATATGGAGCGATTTTTCGGATGACCTTTGGGGTATCAGACTACTGCAGGCACTGGCGGCTCTATCTAAAATATGGTTGTATTTCCTCGTTCTCTTCTGCTGCAATGTTTCCCATTTTTTTGCGAGTATCTAGGCTTAGGCTCACGATGTAGTTAAAATAACGACCAAAGAAAAGATGATAAATTAATTTGTTTGACACTGACGTGACAGACCTATACACACTGACGGCAAATGTCATGCAATCATAAGGCCTGTTTCCACAGAAATCACAAACCAGTCAGACCGAATTTCATTCGTTAAAAATAGTCAGAAAACTAGTTGTTGGCGATTTGCACCAATCAAAGACGCTCTGACTGGTTTGTGATTTCTGTGGAAACAGACCTTTTAACGGTACATGAATATTTTTACTGGTACTTTGTCAAAATTAAATCTTGTCAGCACTAGTGCGCAAAATCAACTCTTGTCCGCACTAGTGCGCAAAATTAAATTTTGCGCTACCAACTGCGTGTGCAAAGTACCTATTTTGCACACGCTCGTAGAAAATAGTAGTTTTCCTAATCAGTGCGCAAAGTTATGTTTTCCCGCACGCGAAAGCAGTTAGCGGATAAGCTTTAAGTGCGGGAAAACTACTTTGTGCACGTGTTAGGAACAATATTTTTTCTACGAGTGAAATAACTACACTTCCTTTTAAAATTTTTAATTTCTATAGGCATCAAAAACAATTTGCTGTAACTAACTAGGTATATCTAAATCGGCCAAAAAAAATTCGGCCTCTCTCCGCGGGGCTTTGCTTCCTAAAAAAGGGGGCCCGCAGGGCTGTGCCCCCCAAAAAAGGGGCTTCCGCGGGGCTCCGCACCCCAAATATGGGGCCCTCGCAGCCAAATATAGGGCTCTCGCAGGGCTTTGCCCCCTAAACAGGGGCCTCCGCGAGGCTGTGCCCCTCAAAAAAGTGGCTCCTGCGGGACTCCGCCCCCCAAATATGGGGCTCTCGCAGGGCTTCGCCCCCTAAATAGGGGGTCCCTAGATTTTATTATGGGTACCTACCAGGAAAAAAAGTGTGCGAGAAATTTTTTTTCCCGCATAGTGTGCGCAAAGTAGTTACTTTACGCACACTCGTAGAAAAAAAAAAAAGAGACTAGTTTAATATAATCAACTTAAATAGGGTAACAAGTTAATCACCTACATACTAAATAAAAGATAATAATATAAAAAATATAATATAGAAGAAAAAAAAAAAAAAAAAAAAAAAAAGGTCAAAGCTCAAAAAAATACCGCTAGATGTAAAAAATTTCTTTCAAGCCAGAATCTTCAGGAATGGTCCCAAGTATTGAAGCTGCGTTACCACGTTGAATTGCAATACTAATCTGTTGAGTAATGTAACAGCGAGCATTTTTGTTGTTTATTAATTTGGCTATTTTATTTATAAGAGATTTTGCTTCTTCTCCCCAAGGGCCCATTGTCTCAACACTGAATGGAACGAAGATGTACCCACTGGCTTCAAGCTCTTCATATTTTTTTGTTTTTTGCATTTCACCACCACGTGCAGCTTCTCCCGATTTTTTGCAGGTTTTTGCCAAATAAGATGCTGCAAAAGTATCCCTGCACGTGGCGTCCCATATCAAAGACTTACCTCTGCACCAAGGAAATAAGGAGAGCCCATCAACTCGCTTCCCATCTCCGCGACATAATCCAGGAGGTTCCAGCACTGAGGGAATACCCGCAGATGCCAGAGCCCTTTTAATAATATTGTTAATTAGCCCATGACGAGACAAACGACCGGCACTTTTGTAGCAGCTTAAGGCGTGATGCCCAAAAATGTCTACAGTTTTGCCGCAAGTGCAGTCGTGTGTCTCACATAAGGGTTGACCCAATCGCAAGGAGATGGAGATGCGGAAGGTGGTGTCTTCTAGAAGATTCCCTAGTGCAGAGGATGGCAGAGCCTGAAGCCAAGCACTGCTCTCTGGTTCTTGAAGAGCTAGAAGTCTAGCTTGATCGCTTGGATTTTCTGATGAATTCAGTATTGAAATAAATTTTGAACGACAAATTGCCTCATCAAAAAATTTTTGGTGATTGAAATTGTTGGAAGATGAATCACTCATATTTGAAAAAGAAGACCATATATCAAAGGCTTCATCAAAAAAATTGTCTGGATAAATAAAAATTTCGGATGATAAAATATCTTTAAGAAGATTTGATACATCGCTAACTGATCCGAGAAAAGCAGAAAAACAAAGACTTGAAGCATCACGAATGCCAAGACCTCCCATTTTAACAGGAATATTGCATAGAGACCAAGCGGTGTCACTAATATGGCAATTAGTAATTTTTTCCAAAGATGTTTTTAAAAGATGATCAAACTCATGTAGAAGATTTGGAGCTTTCCAACAAGGAGCACAGCGAAGTAAATACGAAATACGTGGTACTGCAAATGAATGTCTTAAAAGGAAATATGCCGGGTGAGAATCAATTAAAGATAATTTATTTGACATTTTATTGAAAATATCGATCTTTTTTTGAAAACATGTGTAAATAGATTGAGCGGAGAAGGGACTACCAAGAAGTGTAAGGTCTTTTTTATCTATTTTTGATACAGTGGATAGTTCAGGATTTTTCTCGATAAAATTGTCAAAATCAAAATTAAGGTCTGCAGATAAGATAGATAACTCACATTTTCTCAAATTCACTTCCAGGCCAGTTGAAATACATCCTTCAAGAATTTTTTTAAAATCTTCTAATACGACTTCCGGCTCCCCAGCAATGATACCATCATCAAGGTACCACAAATTTATTTCAGATTTCAAAGAAAGAATTATAGAATGAATTGATAGACAAAAAAGAAGAGGGCCTAAAGGGTCTCCTTGTTGTACTCCTCGTTGGGAAAAAATTAAATCCTTACCAAAAGATAAAAACGATTTCTCTCTATAACAAGAAGAAATGAAGTTGTAGAAATCAGGAATTAATTATTTTACTTTATGTAAAAGATCCCCCCTATTAATCATATTGAAGGCATTTAGGAAATCAATTTTTATCAGGATTTTAGGCGAATTATGAGGAAAAGATGTATACTTTCGAACTGCATGAACAGTGGCTTCACAACCGGATTTGGTTGCAAAACCAAATTGATGAGGACGGAAATAGTCACCAAGGGGTGAATAGACCCTAGAACAAACAACTTTTGCTGCCAGCCTACGAAAACACATACCAACAGCTATAGGGCGTATCCCACTGTCTTTTTTGTTTAAAGCACACAATGAGGCACCAAAGAAAATTGGTCGGATAGAATTTGGAAGCGAATCACTCAAAATAAAATTAATAAAGGAACAAATTGACAGAAGAAGATTATGGGAAGTTTCACCAAGCTCATCTTGAATTAGGTCTTTCAAATGTTGCGGTCGCAGAGCGTCGAGACCTCCTGAAGAACCTGGCCTGAAAGAAATAATTAAATTTTTAATGTCTAAAACTGATATGTCAAAAGAATATTCACGTTCAGGTGAGTTCGGGAAGACGTCATTGACAAGAGGTGGAGGATGTTTTTCTTTTAGTTTTTCAAAGGTGTTAGAATCAGCATCTGCTATAGTATCTTCGGAGCAAAGTAATCTTATGGAACCTTTGATGTCATTTTCGGATAATTTTGCATTTATCCTGGATTTTAAATAGTTCAATTTGGATTTCTTTGGTTTTGTTATTGATTTTGAAAAAGAAGGCTTGTAAAAATCTTCAATTAATTTGTGGGAAAGTAATTTTTGTTTTTTCCATATTGATAAATTTTGTTTAACTAAAGTGGTTAGTGATTGTTTCTTATTTTGTCTTGTTTTTTCTGGAAGTTTTAGAACAGCGTATGGAAACAGGAACAAATTAAACCAGGAACGGGGAGAATTTTCAGAAATGCATTTAACCAAAAGGTTTGAAAGTTCTTCGGCTATACAGGAACGAGCACCTTTTGGAATACGACGAATTACTGTGACAACAGATCTAAGACCTGTTAAATATTCAGTGATTTCTTCGCTATTTAAAAGAAAATTGTCGGTAATTTCTTCTGATAAATGTTTGATTGATTTGTGTTGCTTTAGTCCTCTTTCTCCCAGAAAAAACTTCCCACACAGAGAACATTCAATTTTATTTGAAGAAACTTCAGGATTTTTAGAGCACTCATCTAAATTAGAAGCACGTAAAAAATTAATTTCGGCGTCATAATATTTTTTTCTACGACTGTGCGCAAAGTAACTACTTTGCGCTCATTTTTGCGTACGCAAAGAAGCCCTTTCCCAAAAGTGTGCGCAAAGTAACTACTTTGCGCACACTATGCGGGAAAAAAATTTTCCCGCACACTTTTTTTTCTGGTAACCATAATAAAATCTGGGGACCCCCTATATATCTGGGGGGCAAAGCCCTGCGATTGCCCCATATTTGGGGGGCAGAGCCCCCCGGGAGCCACTTTTTTGAGGGGCACAGCCCCGCGGTGGCCCCGCGAGAGCCCTATATTTGGGGGGCGGAGCCCTATATTTGGCTGCGAGGGCCTCATATTTGGGGGTCGGAGTCCCGCGGGAGCCCATTTTTTGGGGGGCCCAGCCCCGCGGGAGCCCATTTTTTGGGGGGGCCAGCCCCGCGGGCCCCCTTGTTTAGGGGGCAAAGCCCCGCCGAGAGGGGGCCGAAAATTTTTTTGGCCGATTTAGATATTAGGCCTGTTCGCACAGAAATCACCAACCAGTCAGAGCGAATTTCATTGGTTGAAACTAGTTTTCTGACTGTTTCTGACTGTTTCCAACCAATGAAATTCGCTCTGACTGGTTTGTGATTGCTGTGCGAACAGGCCTATAGTTAGTTACAACAAATTGTTGTTTTTGATGCCTATAGAAATTAAAAATTTAAAAAGGGTATAGTTATTTCTCTCGTAGAAAAAATATTGTTCCTAACACTTAAAGCTTATCCGAACTCCGCTTCGCGTCGTTCGTCTAACTGCTTTCGCGTGCGGGAAAACATAACTTTGCGCACTGATTAGGAAAACTACTATTTTTAAATGGAATAACCTATATTTAAATCCATTTTTTGAAGGCCCTTATTTTCGGCTATTTTTATGTGCATTTCAAAGTGAGAATATATGGCAAATTACTGAAATAAAAATAAACAAACTATATATTTGAAAGGAGAAAAATAGGGGCGTTAAAAAAAATAGATTTAAATATAGGTGATTCCATTTAAAAAAATTACTTTTTTCTACAACTGTCAAAAAATGATGATGTTCGCACACTCATGACAGTTTGCGAAGTGACACTTTTTTTCCCAGGTATTGATTTTTCAACGTTCCCATGGCGCCGTGCGCGAACTAGCTATTTCGCGCACGTGTGCGCGAAATAGCTAGTTCGCACACTGGGTGTCATGGTGACACATACCTGTCAGGAAACCAAAAATAATTAAAATTCACCTACTTTTATTTGAAAATGCAATTTTAGCTTCGAATGATCGATATCTAAATGGAGTTGTAGAAAAAATATTGTTTGCAACTCGGGCGCGAAATACTTTGGTGATCTCGACTATTTTTTTAACTCGGCTACGCCTCGTTAAAAAAATCAGATCACCAAAGTAGCATTTCGCGCACTAGATACAAAAATAACTATTTTGGTCACAACGCTTTAATGGAAAATCTAATTAAATTTCGAAAAACGTCAAATTCTTAGAAACAAAATACACCAAATGGCTATCTTGATTTTTTGAAAAAAAATTTTTTTAGCGAAAAGGTAGGGGGTGTTCACTTTATACTGGATCACCCTGTACGCGCTGAAGGCTAGCTTTCCTATTATTTATGCTACAGAGATGAAATTTGGAAAAAATACTAAATTTATTAAATAATATAGATTATTCCACTCATGTGTTAGAAATCCCATAAGACAAATGACGATTTTCAGAATTACAGTGATTATTCCACTCATGTGTTAGAAATCCCATAAGACAAGTGACGGTTTTCAGAATTACAGCGAAAATTATCTTTTCCATTTGTTTAACTAGAGAGAATTACAGCGATAATTCTCCCATGCTATTGTATACATGGTTGTCATGCTAATTTTTATAAACAAACAAACGGTTCCTGATAGCAACCATTTATTTGTATTGATTGTTAAGATGTTCAAATCGTTTAATACATATTTATTTCCATATTTTTCGCATTCTCATACGTGAAATAATCCTCTAAATACCACTTGAGCTTTAAAATGAACCAGATAATTTTTCACTAATGCGTGTTTTTTCTGCAAATTTCACTCGTCCTACGGACTCGTGAAATTATAGAAAACACGCAATCGTGAAAAATTATCGGTAATTTTGCAGCTCTCGTGGTATTATCCCCGAAAATATTATATGTCTTAATACAATTGTAATAATTACTAAAATTATTAATGTATGGTCGTGGAAAAATATCTATTAAAGGTGAAGCACTATCTTGCAATAATAAGGTTTTTCATGTTGCGATTTCTAAAAAAAGTTTAAACTTTATTTTTGCAGTTTGAGTCCAGTGCACTAATCTGCCATATTAGAAGTTCATTAGAAGTAACTACAGGAATTTCATTAAAGCTGTGTTCTGTAGGGGGAAACCGTTGTATTCATTCAATAGAGGTTGATAAGTTAAAAGATGTTAACGTTTATTCGATTTGCGGAAAAAGCTTCTCATAAAATAAAAATAAAGTTTAAGTATAAGATTCTTATCAATAAGATTAATCTTCCAATAGAAGAAACAATATTTCATATTGTGTATGCATCAGGATAGTCTGAGTATCGTCGAGGTATTAGGGTTGGGTAAATTTCACTTTTCACTTCATCTGGAAATTTCAGTTTGAAATTTTCATGGAAATATTGAAATTTTAGAAATTTCCGTGAAATTTTCAAAATTTCTGAATTTTTTCGAAAATTTCCAAAATTTCATGAAATTTTCAAAATTAAATGATTCACTATGAAATTTTCAATAAAATTTCATAAAATTCCATGAAATTTGCAGTAGTAATAGCCCAAGAACATTGATCCGAAAAAAATTTATAACAGATTTCAAAAGCTTGTTGCTTGAAAACAGACCGAGGCGCTAGCGGAGGTCTGTTTCTATAGGTAACAAGCTTGAGAAAGTTGTAACATTTTTGAGTATTTATGAATGTTCGAGGGTTATTCGGATAGAAATTTTTTTGACACCAATGTCACAGAGTGAAAACACCCTAGGGCTGTTTTCAGTATTATGTTGACATGATTGGGTGATTTGTATCGCACGACAATAAATAACAAAATTTATTTGACTCCAAAAAATGTTCTATAAAATTCAATTGTGATGTGACATGACTATGTGACTTTGTGTATTAGCTGGGGTATTAGTTTAGCAGGGTATGGTGTTAATTGTTCGTCGATTTTTAACTGACACTTTCCGTATGAGGAGCGTGGGGGTGTTTCACATATTCAATATGAGGTTGTTGAGGTGGTGGTAGGATAGGTACACACAAAAATAAATAAGTAGGTAGGTACACTGGTTAGACATTCTTCAGACATTTTATTCTGGCTTAAGTGTCGAATGTAAATAAATAATAGCTATTTTCCTAACAAGTACGGGAGGAGACTTTTCCGGCACGAGTGTACGAAGCTCCCGAGTGCCGGAAATTTCTACCTGCAAGCTTCAGGAACTATATTTTTTCTACAATCGTACTAAAGGTGATGTTACGAAAAATGTAATTTAAATAAAATGCGACTGAGCAGAAGGTAAATTTATAAATGTATTGAGATGAAAACAACACACAAAACAAGAAAGTCTGCCCACACAGCAAATAGTGCGGAAAGAGCCATTTCCCGCACGCTCGTAGAAAAAACACATTCTTCCTTTCTCTTATTTATTTCCTAGTCAGTTGAGTGGAGTAGCTCCAAATATTATTGTTTTTTTGGTTTAACTGTATTTATCATAATTTTAGGCTTCCAACTGAAATTCATCTGCCTCGGAAACTTGTTTTGTCGTGTCGTGTCCTGTAAAATCGAATCGTGGCAAATGAATTGCAACCTAGATAAGAAATTTGCTAAGAATTAAGATTCCAACAATCCAGAGCAAGACAACCAGTGAGCAGCGTTGCCATTATTGCCAATAACTCCCTGTATATCCCGGCGAAATATGTAAGCTTTTTGAAAATTTCGATGAAATTTATGAAATTTCCAGTGAAACATATGAAATTTTCTATAAAGTTTGGGAAATTTCGAATTGAAATTTTCACATGCAATTTCTTTGAAATTTCACTTTTTTCGAATATTGAAAATTTCACATTTGAATATTTCAAACATGGAAATTTCATTTGAAAATTTCAAACGGCACAACCCTACGAGGTATACCTCTTAATCCTGTGTGTGTACTGTATACTATACTTATCCAATTAACATTTTTAGTTTTGAATTGATTGCCAATAACAGAAAGAAAATCAAACACCAAATTCGTCATAAATACTTTTTTTATTACAAGAACATATTTAAAAAAATATAAATTACACAATTATATTAAAAAAGTGAGAGTTTTGCTAAGTTCATAATGAACTATCCAAAACCAACATCACTATTAAAACATCTCGCATCCTAAATCAAAATAGTACATTAAAATACAAGTTTCATAAGACGTCATTTTATCGCACGAGCCCTATATTAGAAAACGAGCCGGAGGCGAGTTTTCTAAAGGGCGAGTGCGATAAAATGTCTTATGAAACGAATATTTTATACTATTTTTTCTATTTTGGTATTGTTTAATTGAAAAAAACAAATTTTTCTTGGAAATTTTATTCTCATATTTCCTGATTTCATATGTTTAGGTTGGTAACACTACATGCCAAATATAGAAATCTTCTATTTTATCGCGAATGACAGTTCGATGGCCATCAGTCAGCCAGTGTTACCAACCTTCGATAAGTAAAAAAGGAGTGTCACAAAGAGCTTCTTTTCGAAACTACTTTTAGTGTCGAAAAGACTTCGATATGACACCAAAATAGAAAAATACACTTGTGCTTTAGGCAGGACTGGCACCAAGAACTTTTTACAACGATATGTTGGTTTTTCGAGCAAAAAACAATATGTAATTATGTACTGCTAAATATCAGTTATTTTTAAATTACATAACATCAGTTGAAGAATTTTTTTATGAGAAAAAATAAAGAAACAGTTATTTTCGTATAAAGGTGTGCAACATTTTTCAATGGTACTGGGTGTTTGTTTATAACTGGAACACTCAGCAAGTTTCTTTACTATTGGAAATAAAGGGTATGTTTAAGTTTCAAAATTTCTTGGTAAATTGCAACCTTAAGCGCTAAAACGATATTTTTTGTCGTCATAGGTATACAGGATGCGCCAAAAAGGTTTTTTTTTTTAAATAAACCGCACTGTGTATTTTTGTTTTCCAAATAGTGTTTGATATTTTCGTGAAGCTTATCTTCTAAGAATTTTAAAAATGCAAAAATATACAGGGCGTGCCATTTACAAAAATGACTTTTTTGGCGCACCCTGTATATCTATGGTGACAAAAAATATCGTTGTAGCGACAAAGATCGTTGCAATTTACCAAGAAATTTTCCAATTTAAACATGCCCTTTATTTTCAATAATAAAAAAGTTATCGAGTGTTCCAGTTATAAACAAACACCCTGTACATGACAATTGAGGAAATAAAAAGAAAGAATATTGAGTCTTCAATTGAATTAATTTCAAGTTAACATAGGGAGCAAATATAGAATGTTTAGTGCTTCGTTAGGCACCATTCCAAAAGTTTCGAATACTTTTGGTGAAAATATTTAAGATAAATCAAAAATGACTGTTCAAATAAAAAATAAAAATAAAAACCATTCAGTCAATCTGCAAATCTCCAGAAGTAGTCGCAACTTTGCTCTCATTCAACTGACCACATGTCTTTTATAAATAATAATTGAAAACTGCTTCGGTTGACCTAATTGCCAATTACATACTTCTAGCAGCTGTTGCGTAAATTGGAAGCCGATCCCCCAAATATCCACAAGGACAGAAAAAAGAAATTACTGAGCTTCTCTCTTCAATAACCAATGTTCCTTTAAACATACGTCCTAACAAGAAAAACTAACAAATACACCTAATCACTATAATCGTCATCAGAGATTGCATACGTTTTCTTGGCTGCTCCTCTACCAGGCCTGCTCGCAACTGGTTTTCGACCAACAGAAGAGTCGTCTGACAGATTGTCACCAGAAGAGTCAAATGATTTCTTCGCTTTCGTTTTAGTCTTTTTTGGCTTTTCCTCTTCGAAATCGCTGTCCATTTTCTTTTTCTTGGCTGAAATTGACAATTTTGTTTAGTAACCTAAATAATCTAATAAAAATATGTGCATATCCCTATTTGCTGTACTTTATCACAAGAATCACAAGTAGTTTTAGAGAAAGTTCTTTCAAATGTGTTGCTTTCAGAAAGAAACTGTAGATGGGTCGGTAAGTGATAGCTTTTTATTCACTAATGTAGGTACTTAGGATCTTGAGATCTATTTAGGTGAAGTATTGTGAGTGTACAATATGCAAGTAGAGCACTAACAACACAAATCGAAGGTTGCTGGAACCAAAGGGAAGTAAGAGATGTTTTTTAGAATCACCTACATTGTAAAAGTCCTTATCAAGGTTGTCAATCTGCTAAAGGTGGCTTTCAATTATAAAGAGGAAAATCACATGATACAAAAGGCCTGGGATGGTGATGCATCTCTCAAGACATCAATCGATAGATTATCTGGAGGAAAAAGAAGAGCTGCCTAAGTTGTGTTAGAAAGCATGTTAATGAGGATATGATGTTGAAACACATCGGAAAAAAAAAACATGGTTTAGTACCAAAAAATTGTGAGAAAAAATACCAAGTGATGGAAATTAACTAGAAACTAATCTCTATGAAACTAATCCCCGAATGTCATTCTGACAATTTATTGGCCACAAAAAAGCAATTTTACTTGAACACTTCAAATAAGGTTTGATCTAAAGTTGGAATTATTAGAGTTGGTACTATTAGTTTTGGTTTCAGAATTTTTATACAGAAAGTAAAGAAACTGTTAAAGGTATTCCATACTTTTTTCCTTGCTATATTATGTATCAATGTATTTCAAGATTTAGTTGGTGAAAAGGATATACCTCTAGGCTTTTTCGGTTTCTCCTCCTTAGCTTTGGCTGGCTGTTTTTTCTGTGGCTTAAAATCGTCTTCTGAATCTGAATCCAATGCACGTTTTGCCGTAGTGGAAGAGCCTACTAGGCTGTCAAACAAATCTTCGGAACTTTGCTGCAATGTCGGCGGCGGTTCATCTTCTTCGCTGTCATCCATTATTAAGGCTGCCTAAAAACGAAAATAAAATGAATAAAAACTTATTTCTTATGAAATTTTTGAGAGAGATTTTAATCGGTAGGGATCAAATTAGTTCAGCCAGAGCAAAATACTGGCTCCAAGTCTAGTTTTGATAAAATTGCTTTAGGTCCTGATGTATGGAAACATGTACTTCAACCAATTTTCGGCTCTGTAACGAGTGATAAAAAATCGGTTGGCTGAAATACAGCCAGACAAAAAAGCGCCAAATTCACACATTTCATTGATAAAAGCTATTATGTACTATTTGGCGACAAGTATCTGTGAAACTGGAGTCAATTGATCCAACTGTGTTTTAATTGGCTCATCTTTCTCAGGCATTTTTCCTAATTGCATAATTTATTAGGATGTTTGTAATTGTGTTTTATTATTTATTCCATTTTTAATTTAATGTGCAAGTTCCCTATTTGCACTAGTGCAAATTATCAATAGTAATATAACGAGTGCGATGGAAGTTATCGATAATTTTCGAGAAATTTGCCTGAATGCATTTTCAGTTGTTTTTTAAGTTTTGTCAAAAATTATAAATATATTTCCATTGCACGAGTTGTATTTAATGAGAGAATTTCATGAATCAAAAATTTAAATTTTTTGTCAAAAAATGTCAAAACATCAGTTCTGGCACATTTATCGTGATAATTTGCACTAGTGCAAATTATCGCGTAATTCCAATCTGATTGGTTTAAATCAACAATCAAAACATGTCAGTTTATGGTTGGAATGTCAGTTTTGACAGATGTATGAAATTCTCAATAGTAATATAACCAGTGCAATGGAAATTATCGATCATTTTTCGGAAATTTGACCGAATTTTTTTTATTTTATTTATTTTATTTGTCAAACACATTGTGTTTATTACATTACAATTTAGTCAGTAAGACTAATTAGCAATTTTGTTTTAACCTAATTTACTATAAAGTTTAGAATTCTTGAGGTTCACTCAACAGTTTTCCCCACTTTGCTTAAACTGTAAATCACAATTTTGATGTGTTTATAGCACTATTTTGTTGTGTTTTTGAACTTCAGTTCACTAGCTCGAACGGCTTCACCCTTCTCAGTCTTCTAACTAGCTCAGTGTTGTCTAGGAGCTCAATCACTTCCACATTCACATGCCGATGTAGTCTATCTTCATGGCTTTTTGCGTACTTTCTTATAGTCTCTGTTACAGTATCAATTCCTAGTTCCCGATGTAGATCACTATTTCGAACGTACCAAGGTGCATTAACAATGTTTCTTAGTACTTTATTTTGGAATCTTTGAATAACTTGTATGTTACTATCTTTAGTACAACCCCAAAGTTGAATGCTATATGCCCATACTGGTTTCAGTATTTGCTTATAAAGCAGTAACTTGTTATGTATGATTAAATTGGACGTCCTTCCAATTAACCAGTACATTTTTCTATACTTAAATTCAAGCTCTTGCCTTTTTTTCTGAACACGTGCTTTCCAGCGCAATTTCGCATCAAGCATCATACCAAGATATTTAGCTTGATTTGAATATGGTATAAGGGTGTCACTAATTGTGATTTGTACGTGATTTACTGTTGATTGTTCAATACTTTTTTCCATTGTAATTAATCCAGTATCGTCGGCGAATGTTGCTAAATGACAATTTTCTGGTTTTGGGATGTCGCATGTAAATAATAAATATAAGTAGGGACCTAGCACGCTACCCTGAGGTACACCTGCTTTTATTTTTCGTAAATTTGACTCAAAATCTTCCTGTTTGACTCTGAAATGTCTATCACACATATATGATTCCAAAATATCAGAATATTGTTTTGGCAGAAACAGCTTTAGTTTATAGTTTAAGCCTTCATGCCAAACTTTGTCAAATGCTTCCGCTACATCGAGAAAAACTGCGGAACAGACTTTTCCCTCTTCCAGCGATTTTTCTATTAAATTCGTTATTCTGTGTACTTGGTCGATCGTAGAGTGCTTGTCGCGGAATCCAAATTGATGAGTTGGAATGATTTCCTGTCTTTCTATGATCGGTTTTATTCTTTTTAGCAGTATCTTTTCATAAAGCTTAGATAAAACGGGCAATAATGATATTGGCCTATAAGATGACACATCATGAGGTGGTTTTTCGGGTTTTGGTATCATGATAACTTCTGCAACTTTCCAAAGTTTAGGTACGTATTTTAGCCTAAAGGACGCATTGAAAAGGTTGCATAATTTCACAATAGCTTTCCTGGGGAGTTGTTTTATTACTTCCCCAGTAATTAGGTCATATCCTGGAGCTTTTTTCGGACTGATATTTTGTTTGATCTCTGTTAATATTTCTCTTGGTGGAGTAGACTTAATGTGGCCTTCTTCTTGATAAAGTTCATTCCAGGAAAGATTTTCATCCTGTGCTTCGTTAGGCTGAAATGTCTTTTGTAAATGACTTGCAAAAAGTTCTACTTTTTCTGAGTTCGACTCAAGTCTTGAGCACGACTCGAGATGTAAATGCCTACTATAGACAAGTCTTGGCCAAGAAACCTGCACACTGCGCCCGCATTTGATGAGGCCGACTCAAGAACGATGGTACCCTACCTTGAGTAATGCTTGGAGCTAGAAAACAGCTGCAGTCGATTCGTTGCGAACATGATTTTGAATAAAATATTACCATAATTGCATAATTTTGATTTTTTACTTGTTTAAAGACTTTTTCAACCGTTATTTTAAATTAAAAATATGAAAATTTCTTTCCCTTGTTCAAAATAAAAACCATTTGCATAAAACCTTCATGCCCTCAGCTAATGACAGATTTTGCTGACCGATTTTCTCTCTTCGGGGATTTCAACCACTGAAAATTATGTCAATGCTAAGCTCAAAAAAATGAAAATTTAATATAAATCGTACCATTTCATTATATTTTCATTTTTTTATTTTTACCTCTTATGTTTTACCATTGTATATTTACAAATGAGTAACGAATTAACCCATAGAATAAATTAACTATAGTAGGTACCTACATTATACGCCCAGGTAATAGTTTTTATTTGCAATCATATATTATGTAATCTTGACATTACTGGTTTTTTGAAAATTTGAAAGTGTCACTTTACCTGTGTCACTTCCCTCTTCGATTTCCCTCACCGATTTCCCTATTCGACTTCCCTCACCGATTTCCCTCACTGTAATTTATTTACCTTTGCTGGCAGCAATGAGAACATGTCAGGTAAAAACGTCAAAACAGTGAATGACAAATTTTGGCATGTTTGTTGTATTTTTTTAATATTAAAAAAATTGAATGACTAATCATAATTCATGGTGTGCTTGCAAATAAAATAGTATACAAACCTCGAAGGAAAGTTTTCATTTCTGTCTCGAGATTAATACGTCCGCGTCTCGATTGACTATATAAATCTCTCGACAGTAATGAAACACTTCCCTACTCGGTATGTAATATACTATTGCTGACCCTTGAAACTCTTTTACCTGCATAATAATGTAAAATACCATTATTTATGCATTGTCCCAAACATTACATTTAAAAATCACTAGAATGTCACTAAAAAAAAAACAAAAGTTACTAAAGCGTTTGCTCAGGCTTCACTTCGCCGAGAATTCACGAAGCTTGGACTATAGTAGAGACAGAATCTTGAGTCTTGAGTATTGCTTGGCCAAGTTCCACTCAAGCACGACTCAAGTTTGAGATTGAGATCGGACTATAAGTACCCGCATAAGGTAATTGTTAACAATTACCTTGGTTAAAAATGCATGAGTGCAAATTTGTCGAAAATTATAGATATATTTCCATTGCACAAGTTGTATTTTATGAGAGAATTTCATGAATGAAAAATTTAAATTTTTTTTTTAACTGGAGATTAAATTTAACCGGAATTTATAATCATGGATTAACTTCAAAGATGGTGACAAATGATAGTTTATAGAAAACTAAGATGATCGGTTTTGCTGTAAAATCAACCGTTCAAGTTTTACAGTCTGTGAAAGATGAAAAAAAGTCAATTTTCAACTGTCAATATTTCCAAAACAGTTGAAGATCGTTATACGACATTCTACATGAAATATGTCTAGAATTTTCCGCAGAATCCAGAAATGTCATAATATACAGGGAGTACCATTTTAAAAAATAAAGTTGATACCAGCGAGTATGATAAAAAATATATCGAAAAATTTCAAACAAAAAAACAAAATTGACGTGTCTAAGCGATTTTTCAAAAATTCGACCGTTTTCAAAATACGAATTTATGCGGGACTTCATGAACTCACTGTATATTTCAAGAATAGTAAACTTCTCAACTGGTGGTGCCATCTATTGACAATTCCGAAAATTAGGATCTAGACGTCATTTGGGCACAAATTTTGCCCCCGATTTGTTAATTTTTTGTTGTTTCTTTTGGTAAATACTAATAGAATCAATTCAAAATTCCAAAACAGATCTATTATTTTTATATAAACATTGTTCATGTTCAAAATAACTCGATTCCAGTGGCTAAAAAATTTGTATCATAATGAGAATTTGTATCATAATGAAGTTCATTATGAAACAGATTTTAATCGTTCAATAAGCGTATTATGAAACGTCAGTAGGAAATAGTATATTATGCAATGATCATGTAATGATAGCCATTAATACACGAGCATGTTGTAGGATAAGAAACGAGCCGCAGGCGAGTTTCGTATATAACATGCGAGTGTATTAATGGCCATTACATGAGAGTTGCATACACTATTTTTTCTACTGCCATTGATAAAACTTATGATATTTAGATATGTCAACATTATGCTTAACTTTGAATAGAGATTTTTTTATAATTGAGTAATCCATACAGTTGAAGGTTTAATTTTTTGTTGTAATTCTTCAAAATATACTATCAAAACATTTTCTGAGAAGGACGATGTGTTTTTGGCGTTTCCAATCCCTAAATTGTCCATATAATTTTTCGCAAATTTTCTTGGACTTGTCCGGTTGTATATTATTACCTGCATTTGTCGCCTTTTCTGTAATTTTTGGAGGTGTTAGTGAAAATTCTTCGTTATCACTCAATATTTCCATAATAATGCCTTATCCCAAATATTATGTAACTTTTAATAACAACTCGAAGTATTTTTTTCATGGAATTATTGTTTTTCGCTAAATTACCATGGAAAAGCTATAAACAGAGTGCTGTCATCATTCAAAAAAAAAAAATTCAAAATTTCTTAATTGGTGGCGCCATCTACTGACAATGTATAATAATGAAAAAAGTAAAAATTCTTCCTTATCACTCATTATTTCCATAATAATTATTCTTTGTGCCAAACTTTAGGTAACTTTTAAACAATTCGAACTCTTTTTTATAGTTATCAAAATAATTGTTTTACGCAAAATTACCGTTAAAAATGTTCAATATCTTAACTAGTAGTGCTGCCATCTATCAAGATTGTATAATATTAAAAATGAGTATTATAATGAAAATCTGTATCGTAATGAAGTTCATTATAATACAGATTTTAATCGTTTAATAGCGTATTATGAAATGTCAGTAGAAAAATATATTTAAGCAAATTGTCAGCGAGGCAAAAAGTCTAGATTATCTTACAATACATTTGAGAAATATTTCTTTCAAATACACGTAATTTTGTGCGTGTGGGATTCACAATGTACCCCTTGGTAGCGTAGCACAAAGGTTTTAATAGGATAACACATGCAAGATCGTCAACAAGTAACTACATAAAACTATATAGGACTCAAAAGCTGCCGCAGAAGAACTAAACACATATATTTCAACCAATGCCGACAAGATTACAGAAAGCATTGCAGCAGTACCAAGGAAATACCAAATTAGTTCTTGAACATTCCCTACATTTTATATAACCTCGACAACAAAGGAATAAATTATGGAAGTGATGGACACACTACTAAAAAAATCCACTAAAATTGATGAATTAGGCTTAGAATTCATGAAAAGGCTTCCTGAGCAGTGCCAAGACTTGATGGTGTCTGCCATAAATGATTCGTTCACAAATGGTATTTTCCCAAGCAGTATAAAGATATCAATCATTCCAATACACAAAGGCGGTGACAACAATGAACCCTCAAACTTCAGATTCATCACTGTGTTGTCAACCGTTTCAAAATAATGAAAACAATGATTGAAAACAGGATGCTAACATTCATAGGAAAATACCATATTTTACACAAACATCAGTTTGGCTTTCATAAAATAAAAGCACAGCAGACGCCATCGGAAATTACATGGGGCACATATACCGGGTGGGACACGGAAAACTTTCCACCCAGGTTTTCTCAGGTGTTAGGTGTTTAATCAAAAATCGCTCAGACACGTCAACTTTTGTTGACTGGCGACTGCGATCCAAAGAAAGATAAACGAAGATGTTGGAATGTTAGGCAGATGGTTTCATACAAATAAACTGTCGCTAAACATCAGAAAAACTATAGGCCAAGGCACTTAGCGAAATAACAGCCATATTTTAACATAAAATTTAACAGCAAACTATCGATGCAATATTGTTAAGGATCATTTATAGATGCTAAAAACCAAAAATGCAACATCTAATTACTTTTAGGGGATTTTATAAACAATATTTAGTGCAAAAATAGGGCTTTTTTTTGTTTATTTCAATGTATTTCGGATAGTTTTGCTACTATGGCAATAGTTCTAGAGCATTGAACAAGCTTTAAAATAAGCCATCATACAACCCTGTAGGTCTTTTAGTCTTCGAGAAATTATTTTTTTCCCCAAAAAAAGAGATTTTCGTAAAAAATTCCTAACTTTTTCAATTTTCATGCTAGATAATTAATTTTTTACACATACATAGTGGATGAGGCATGAGGCAGGCTTTATTGAGCCCAAATTTGGGCCCGGTCCGATGGGTAGTTTCGGCATAATACCCTTGTCAAGCAAAATGGGGATGTTTCTAAAGCAGTCTGTCGAATTGAGGATAATTTTTTTATATTTATTTTGAAAAGTCCACTGATAAGTCGAAATGCCAAACTATCGATCCCTCTATCTCAGATTTTCCATTTAATTTTTTTATCGCAAGTAAAACGGCTTCGAACATGACTGAAAATGGACAAAATTGACGGGAATTCAAACGGAGTGACAGCGAGCTCCCCCCCCCCCCCCCCGCCCACGCAAATTACATTTTTTTTTCCATTTTCAGTGATTACTTGCGATAAAAAAATAAATGGAAAATCTGAGATAGAGGATCGATAGTTTGGCATATCCACTTATCAGTGGACTTTTCAAAATAAATATAAAAAAATTATCCTCAATTCGAAAGACTGCTTTAGAAACATCCCCATTTTGCTTGACAAGGGTATTATGCCGAAACGACCCATCGGACCGGGCCCAAATTTGGCTCAGTAGACCTGGCCCCCCCCAGTTGATAATTCTTTACCAAAACGCTAGCCCTCGTTCTCCAGAGCTAGCGCAACCTAGCGCAACTTTTTCGAAAGCTAGCGCAGCTACAGGTCAAAAGATATGTGGCTTTATATTCGGGGGGGGTAGGGTGACGCTAGGGGTCGAAAGTAAACTTTCGACCCTTGGGCCTAAAGTAAAAGTAAAAAAAGTGACATTTTCGAACTTTTTAAAAGTCAGTAAAGTCAACATTACATGTATGATTGTAAATAAAATAATTTTTTTTTTATCTATAAGCGTTTGGTTATGACATTTTTACATAACCATTTTTCTAGTATTTGAGTTATGTCATGAGACTCATAACACAACTAGTGGCCCTGCGGGAGCCCCATATTTGGGGGGCGGAGTCCCGTGGGAGCTACTTTTTTGAGGGGCACAGCCTCGCGGGAACCCCTGTTTAGGGAGCGAAGCCCTGCGAGAGCCTTATATTTGGGGGGGCGGAGCCCTATATGTGGCTGTGAGGGCTTAAAGCTTATCCGAACTCCGCTTCGCGTCGTTCGTCTAGCTGCTTTCGCGTGCGGGAAAACATAACTTTGCGCACTGATTAGGAAAAAAAATTTAGCGACCGGACGTCTGATAGCCTCTGCTAGGAAAACTAATTTTTCTTTTGCAGAAAAAAATAGGTTATTTTTTCAATTTCTCTTTCATGGGATTTTAATACATTAATATTATAGAGCAGTTCTCACTTGCGCTTCACTCAGCTCGGCGACGCGTCACGACGCCGCGATGCAAATTGTCGCTAGATACATTGGTTTAAATGAATAGATTCCCACCTACACTGCACTACACTTTACAACGCGTCGCATTTAAACCAATGAAATATTAATCTAGCGACAATTTGCATCGCGGCGTCGTTCGTGTCGCGTCGCGGAGCTGAGTGAAGCGCAAGTGAGAATTGACCTTACTGAGCAACTTAATAATGAAAAACCAAAGCCACATACTGAAAGAGTTGAAACAAGGACGCGATTTTGTAAAAGAATATTCGGTTGCTGATCGTTTTCTGGCTTATGGCAATTCAATGACAGAACAAACTATGCATATAACACTTTCTCATGTCAATTCTTGTGATAGTTCACTTTTCGTGAAACTTTTGCATTGAGTGATTGCATATCTGTAATTTGATTGAATTGCTTTAGGTAATAAATTCAATAGTTGAAATAAATTAGGAATAATAATTATTATTGTTAAATGCTTAAATGATTTATGTGTATTTTTACTGTAATTGGAATTTTGCCCGTTGAATGAATAAATAAATGAATAAGCCCTATATTGCCTTTGCAAAACTTGCCATTTTTAACTGAACCTATTTTGATCAGGCGCACTATTTTGTTACATGTATATCTATATTTCAAATTCAAATCTTTGAGAAAGTGTACTTACTGGTTTTTTATCTTCTTTAACCAAAACATTATCGTGTAGAACTTCGTCATCTGACGATTTATCTGACGAGTCATCTAACTTGTAAACTATCTATTTTACAACAAAAAAAAATACATTAATTTTCAATCTGAAAAATTTACACATGAGTAAATAATATCTTTAAATTACAAACCTTGTTTGCCTTCGCCCTCCTGACATTGCTGCGCTCTTTTACCGGCGATGCAGGGACATTGGCTTCAAAAGAACTATCACTATCAGACTTGACGTCCCCGTCCTCATCATCTGAGAGCGGTTTCTTTTTGCCGCTGCCACCGCCGCGTTTCTTTTCTGCACCGTTGGCGGCTAAATGATATTATTTAATTAGTTGAATATAAGGTCTGTTTCTGCAGAAATCACAAACCAGTCAGAGCGAATTTCATTGGTTGAAAACAGTCAGAAAACTAGTTTCAACCAATGAAATTCACTCTGTCTGGATTGTGATTTCTGCAAAAACAGACCTTAAGTCACTACTTAGGTATTGGTATTGGCTCTACAAGGTTTCTGGCAATAAATGTGATAAAATTTGGTCAGATTCTTGAAAAAAACATAGCATTATTTTTTGGAATCACTAAGTCCATTTCACAAAGATTTTATGACATGTAGATCGGATAGTGCTACGCTTTCAGGCGGAGACCCCCTTAGCAAACTTTTTACTAACCCCTAAGTCTTTGCAGCTACAAAACTTTGGTTGGTATTTTTCTACAATTATAAGATTTACTATGTTTTTCAAAAATGGTGAGATTCATTGTTGTAAAATGTACACTTTTATCATAGGGTGTCGTACCCATTTTTAAAGCGCTGCCTTAACCCTTCTATTGTTTGCCCAGCGGATCTGAGTCTACGGAAGGAATTCGGACGTAAATGTGCCATGTTGTCACGTTTAATTATTAAAAAGAGAAAATACCAGGCATGAAGTATAGTTCATTTGAAAATCCATTTTTTAATAACAAAATATAGATACCAATAAAACGCTAAATATTTCAACGTGGTTGTTAGATCTATTCTTATTCTAATAAGTGATTTCTTCAATTTTGTCCATTGTAAAAAATAAACATTTTCTAAAGATACCATCAGTTTTTGACAATTTGGCAAGCATCCGGCCTGGATGAACCTGATTGGTGGAGTTTTTGGCAGGATGGCCGTTGCCACGGGGAACCATGTCGTTGTCAATGGGCTAACGTCACCTTACGTCTCGCTATTGGCCAGGGCTTCCGTCATTGTATCCTCCCATCTTGGAATATCGATTTATATTGAAATATCCAGTGGCGGGGGTTTGGTCATTTTCGATTTTCGTGTAGGAGTTGCAATACGATAACACTTCCAAAAAATTCCGCACGCAGCTGGGTATTTTATGAATGAAATCAGCCATTTTTTTTTACAACTGCATTCCCCTTACCGTTGCTCCGTAGACACAGAGTCGCTGGGCAGACATTAGATAGATGTGACTATTTAACCCTATTTACTTTACTGAATGTACGAAACATAGTAGCAAAGTCTATAGATCCTCGAACAAGTCCGCTCACGCTCGCTCGTCGCCTAAAATTCCCCTCCTGCCGACGCGCTACTTCTAGCCTATGGTTTCCCTGCTCAAGAGGACCCTCGTCTATGCCTTCAGTTACCGGGTGGCTTGCATCGCGTTCTATATCGGGTGCGCCAAGCAAAAAGTGTAGTAAATTTTATTCGAAATTTTTGCGATTTGATAAAATTAAAACGCAATCATATATTTTTTAAGGTGTCAGCAATGGAAAGACATTTTAGGCTTTGTTGCAGAACATAGATAAGCAAACAAAATTAACACTCGAAGCGGCTAACAGAATTGTCAGAATATGTTCTGCACACTTTAATGAAAACTCATTCACTTTGTCCGAAAATAGTTATTTACCTAACAAGTGCGAAAACTTATACTTTTCTGCACGCAGCGACAAGCCGTTAGTGCGGAAAAGATACTTTACGCTCGTGTTAGGTACAATATTTCTCCTACGAGCGCGCGGAAATTGACATATTGTTTTTTTATTTGTTTTTGGATCTACTGATCCTAAAAGAAATGGTCAAAAATTTGATTTTTTAGGAATTAGAAGAAGTATAGAATTTTTAAAACGTATGCCGCTTCTTGAACACACAAATAAAAATAATTTCCTATTTGTACATGAAATCGATTGCTAATACGTCAATTATTGACGTATTAGCAGTCAAAGTTCGTTTTTCTTGGTAATATTTTATTTCATCTAATTCGTGATTGATAAATAAGGATGGAATTATTCTAATGGGTATCAAAAATACTATTTAATTAATTATTTATTATTTACCTAACAAATGCGGAAAATTATACTTTATCGCACGCAAGCGCAGTTTGGTCAAGCCGTTAAGGGTGGTGAAGGCAGTTTCCGCATGTGAGCATCTACATCTCCAAGCAAAGGCAGTAATAAAATTAATTAACGATTCAGATTAATTAATGAAATTAGATTAAATTTAAAAATGATCGAAAATCAAGAGAAGGGATTTTTGATTAAAAATATCAAAATCTACTTTACCGCACTCTATGCGGTAATAGTTATTTACCTAACAAATGCGGAAAGTGATACTTTACCGCACGCAACGGCAGTTGACCGAACGACGCGAAGCGGAGTTCGGTCAAGCCGTTAAGGGCGGTAAAGGCACTTTCCGCATGTGTTAGGTACAAAATTTTACCTATGAGCATCTACAACTCCAAAAAAAGGCATTGATAAAATTAATTAATGAATCAGATTAATTAATGAAATTAGATAAAATTTGGAAATGATCAAAAATCCATTTTCTGAAAAAGAGGATTTTTGATTATAAATATCAAATTCTACTTTACCGCACACTATGCGGTAAAGTGGACTTTACCGCACACTTTGTGTTCTACTTTACCGCATACTATGCTGTAAAGTTAACTTTACCGCACACTATGCGGTAAAGTGCACTTTACCGCATAGTGTGCGGTAAAGTGATACTTTCCATTTGCAAATACGTGCGGTAAAGTGCACTTTACCGCACGCTCGTAGGTAAAGTAACTTTACCTACGAGCGTGCCGCACTTATTTGCAAATGGAAAGTGGCACTTCACCGCACACTATGCGGTGAAGTTACTTTACCGCATAGTGTGCGGTAAAGTTAACTTTACAGCATAGTATGCGGTAAAATGAACTGAAAAGTGTGCGGTAAAGTATCACTTTCCGCATTTGTTAGGTAAATAACTATTATCTCACACTTTGCAGTCTACTTTACCACACACTATGCGGTGAAGTTAACTTTACCGTACACTATATGGTAAAGTAACTCAACCGCATAGTGTGCGGTAAAGTGCTACTTTCCATTTGCGAATCGGTGCGGTAAAGTGCACTTTCCACATGTTCGTAGGTTAAACTCATTGAAGATGTCGATATTGGTCAGTACAAAAAGTTAATATCTTTCTTGAATAGAAAGAACGGAGGAACGTGATTTCGAAAAAAAATTTTTTTTTCAGAAGCATGACATAAGGAGAAAAATTGAAAAAAAAATCTGTGTGGAAAAACTTTTCTCGCGCACGCCGCACAGTGTATTATTTCCATATTTTAGAAAATATTAAATAAATTATTTCACATCGTTGAAATTAAAAAAAACTTGTAAAATACGCTTCACGAATAACTGATAAGGTCGAAATAACAACAACAAAAAAAAGTGAAACAAAAACGCACGGCCTGTCGCGATTTGATTTGGAAGAATATCAAGTCCGATAATATTTTTACTTGTATATTGGCATTTGATTGGTAATTGTTACTCTGGTGTTTTGTGTTTTATACGCCAAGTGTTATAAAAGTATTTTAGATATATTTTGTTAGGTATGTAGTATTTATTAAATACAATTTTTTATGACTTTCTAAAACTAGTATTGTGTATATCGTGTTTTATTAAACTGATGTAAAATTAGATTAAATTTTAGCAATATATTAGATTTATTATGCCAGGAGACACATTATCCGCGGGTATCCGGTTTAATTTTTATTCCGTTTTATTTGTTGCTCTTCCTGGACCTTATATAGCATAACTTTAGCTGCAGGAAGGTGCAGGTTTGTATGTAATTTTTTTTTTTCAGGAAACATGTCAATTTTACGAAATGAGCTTTTTGAAGTGTGGTACCAACAGAATGGCGATAAAGACAAGAATAAAGCTGTTCTTTCATATGTGATAAATAAATTAAATTTGTGTGATTGTGAAGATAGTTCAACAATGGCTAAACTCAGCAAAGATGTCTCTAATTTTACAAGTAAGGTCACTGATAAGTGGAAAAATTGCAACCGTATAATAAAAGATTTTCGCAATAAAAATCAAAAGTGGTTAGATACACATATTATTTTTTTGGAAAATCCCGTCAATGATAAGCCTAGCTCAAAAAAAGGACGACCAACAATGTTATTTACGGAGGTTAGTAATCAGTCAAAAAGGAAAAAGGTGTCACCTTTGGTGGAAAACTATACAAAAGAAGAGTTGACTTTTGCAACTTGTTCCAGCCTAAGGTTATCAGGCCAAAGGGATGCTGCTTTGATGGTGGAAACTGTAACTAAAAGTTTGGAGGCAACTAAGATAAAACATGCTATTTCTCACCCCACACCTTTGCCCATTAATTATACCCCAGAAGAGGCCTTAGCCCTAAATATAACTGAAGAATTAACGGTTAGGACATACTTGGAAATAAGATCTGGAGCTAAAGAACGAAATGCTGATATTTATCCATCATATGGTTCCATTCAAAAAGCAAAAAAGGCATGCTATCCCCCAAAAGAATCTATTTGCATAACAGAACTATCTGCGGAGGTACATCTGCAATCATTAGTGGACACAACTGTTCTTAGACTTGCAATGGTTCAAAAAGATGTCTTGATACAGGAAGCAGCATCTGAAAGTAATCTTACTATCATATATAAATGGGGTTGCGATGGAAGTGCAGGCCATTCAAGATATAAACAAAAATTTACCGATGAAGATGGAAGCGTTCAAAGTGATGAATATTTATTCGCAGTATGTTTAGTACCTTTAAGGCTCCAAACGGAAAGCGGTAAAATTTTGTGGAATAATCCCCGGCCATCGTCAACTCGTTTTTGTAGGCCTATTAAAATTTCGTTTCAAAAAGAAACCAATGAACTTTCTAAAAAAGAAATAGAGAAGGTTGAAAACCAAATTAAAGCAATTAAGCCGACAAAAGTTCCAGTTGAAAATGTAGAAAAAATTGTTTGTCATAATTTTCAGCTTAGCATGATAGACGGAAAAATCTTTAGTGCAATTACCGAATCATCAACGCAAACGTGTGGAATTTGCGGGGCAACCCCAAAATGTATGAATGATATTGAAAGGGTTTTAGAAAGAGCTATTTACGAAAATCATTTAAATTTTGGACTATCCACCCTCCATGCCTGGATTCGTTCATTTGAAACTCTGCTACATGTAGCTTACAAGCTGGGTGTATGTAAATGGCAAATTCGAGACGAAATTGATAAAAATATTGTTAAAGAACGAAAAAATTTAATCATCCAAAAATTTAAAGCAGAAATGGGATTGTTAGTAGATCTTCCTAAACAAGGTTTTGGAACGACCAATGATGGCAATACAGCCAGACGTTTTTTTCAGAACCCATTAGTTGTTTCAGAAATAACGGGAATTGACGAAAATTTAATTAAACGTTTTGCTGTCATCCTTCAAACTATGTCATGCGGTTTTTCAATCAATTCAGAAGCATTTCGCGAATATGCGATAACAACCGCAAAAATGTTTGTAGAGTTATACCCATGGTACTACATGCCTTCAAGCATCCACAAAATCCTAATACATGGAGCTGACATAATAAATAATGCAGTGCTTCCAATAGGAATGCTCTCAGAGGAAGCATTGGAGAGCAGAAATAAAGACTTTAAGAGATTTAGGCAATATAACACAAGAAAGATGTCGCGTACTAAGACCATGGAAGATTTATTTAATATTTTACTCTTGTCGTCTGATCCCTTAATATCATCAATTTCTAAAAACAAACCGAATATCTCTAAGAAAAAGGATACAATTAATAAAGAAGTGTTACAGCTACTGTCCGACCCAGAAGTAAATTTTGGGCAAAATTCTGATATCCTAGACCAAGTCGAAGGGTCTAGTTCCGATTCCAGTTTTAGCGACTAGAACAATATTCGTTTTAAATAATTTAGTTTTAAATATTAATTTGTTTGTCAGTGTGTTTTTTTTTCGAAGAAATTCATTTTATTTTGTTTCCTTGGATTTCTTATGTAATAGAAATTTATTTGAATGTTTATTTATGTTATCATTTTTCTAAAGTTTTATTTATGGTATTTTTCAAGTGTCGAATAAAAAAATTAAGTTAAATAATAAAATATTAGTTTTACGAACGTAATGTTTCTGGTTTTTTATTTGAATCAATGACTACCGTTCAAAAAAAAAAAAAATGTTATAAACAAACAAATTAAATGGAAAAATGATTATTTACTTAACCACAAATATATATATATATTTATGATATCAGAGAACAAATTTAAAAAAATAATAATAAAACAATTAATTATCCTATCTATTATTTTATATCAGCTAGATTAACGAAAAATCACACGCGCCGGTCTGTTTTTTTTTTTTTTTCACGCACACTGTGCGGAAAAGTGATACTTTCCGCACGCAAATCGGTGCTTGAAAACGCGTTTTCTGCACGCTTGTAGGAAAACCTTCATTAAAAACTGCTATTCCATCAAAGTTACTACCAGAACGTGATGTTAAGTAACACTTACCGCTGACTTTATAATATGAAATTAATTGAGTAACAATAATTATTAGGATTATCCGTCAATTAATTTAATGCTAATCGCTAAGCAGAAAAAGTTTTTCCATAATTTTTTAAAACCAAAAAATTATTAACGTAAATATTCTTAAAAGACATTCTTTTTCAAACTCCCCCTGTAAAAACATTACCAAGTACAATCGGGACCAGCGCCCTCGTATTTGCTTCTTATCTACAAATCGGCGTGTCCTGACATGATTTACGACCTTCCGCAAAAAAGCCGGCTTTTTGAGGAGATCAAAGGAGTGACCGGACTTGTTCGAGGATCTATAGACTTTGATAGTAGGACACAGAATATTGTTTACCTTTCTTATCGAAATTCAATTTCGTCTGCTTCAATCCGTCCGTGCCCGCTTTCCCAGTTTTCTTCTTTTTTTCTTTCGAATCTTGCAACTTGTCCTCCAGCGTTCTCTTATCCTTGACCATGACATCAAATTCATCTTCGTCGATTTCAATTGGTTCTTTCTTCACTGCTCTCTTACCTTTGTTCTCTTTCGTTTTTATGGCGTTTTGAACTTTCTTCTTAAGTTCTTCTGACACTACAGGTACGATTCTTTCACCGGTGCCCATGGGTACTACAGATTCCCGTTTGATGGCCTTCTTGCCCTTTAATAAAACGTAAAAATTATTAATTTTTTTTATAATAACTAAGTATTATTTGTTAATTCCAAATTAAAAATATCTCACCCTTCCTTTCCCTTGGGTTTTTTCCTGAGCAGCACAAAAATAAATCAGACATAAGTTATCAACATTTTCTTTTTTAAATTTTTTAGTCTATCTACTTTACGAATATGTGAATTACCAAACTTAATATATTTTGTTAACACTAATAATGACATAAAATTAAGCTAATACAAACAAGTAATCGATCAGTATGACAAACAACACCATAGCAAAGAAAAGTATTGAAATATAAAATTAAACAATCAGGTGAACAACATTTGAAAGTTGCAATTTACAATAATCAATCTGAGGACGTAAGGACTGTAGGTAAACCTCAAGTAAGATTTAAATAGCTCACACTAATATGCACCAAATCTAATAATAAAGATAAATTTGAGAATTTGATTTTAAGACTGGATAGCCATCAATCCTGGAAAGTCTTTCCATGGATGTCTACTGAAATAAAAGCTTTCCGTTCTGGAGCGAAGAAGGAAATAACAAAGAGATAGAAATACGCAAATGCAATGGAATAGAGAGAGATAGAGATATACGTTTGCATATATTCCGCGGTTTAATTCTCGGTGGTCGTACATAAATATGAATATGTATTGAATGATAAATTATTTTTATGAAACATCTCAACACATAGGCTGAGTTTGGCTTTACACTCTGTAAACCCTGAGCGCGCTCGAAACGATAAGATACTGTTCGTTTTAGCGTTCAGAGTGCTCTGGGCTTATAACCGCCTATGACGATATCCATGCTCATACCGTTCCGCTCCGTGGAGTGCAAAGCCGAACTCAGACAAAGTTTGCTTAAGGTTTCCTTTTTAAGAACACCAATATTCTTTGACAGAAATTAAACATAAAATACTATATTTTAAATATTTAAACCTCTAGGAAGGGATAATTCACCTTAAACTCATTCTCATAAATTAGTTTAGAATAAAGCATATTTATTCTTACCACAGTTTTTTCTTTCTTAACTCCTAGTTCGTCTTTCCGTTCCTTTTCCTCAACTTGATCTAGTTTCAGTATAAAAGTGTCCAAATCATCGCGCCATAAATCCTTTTCGGTTTTCCTTTTCAACGCCTCCAACTCAGCAATTTTTACATCACGCTGTCTAAGTAATTCATTCTTCTTTTCTTCAGTCAACATCCACATAGACAAGCCAAGCAGATAATCGAACTTTTTCACTTCAGAGAGGTTTTTGAAAGCTTTTTCAGGATCAACTGGTTTTTTGCTCTTTGAGGTCGTCGCCTCAGAATCATCTTCCTCTTCCTCTTCCTCGTTTTGAGTCTCGTCTTCAGCGTCCTTTAAATTTTCGGTTTTCCAGGTGTAAACTGGATCTGGGTGGTACCCTCTTTTTATCAGTTCTTCAACTATAGCTTTGCGTTTCTTGTTTTCTACCGTCAAAGTTCCTGGAATTACACAATTTTATTCGATTAGCATTTAGAAATAACTCACAATATGAAACAATAGTTTATGGATAAAATAATTCAATTTGAATGTAAACTGAAGTACATCTGGTAAATTTCTTCCTTAACACTGTAAATTATTGAAATTAACAATAATGGAACGTTTAATTTAATACTAGTGCCAAAATATCAAATCCACAATGATCACTAGTGCAGTTTTAAAGGGGAGAGTGGAAGTTTAGAGGTATTAATGACTGGATGATAATTAAGCAATCAAGCAAACATACAGTCCACTTCATATTTTGATCGCAATTGGGACGGATTTGCAAAATTAGGAATTAGAAATCTTCAAGAAAAAGCTGGTAAAATGAACAAATAAGGTTATGGTGGAATTGTGAATTGTTAATAGCAATAGACCTCTTGCACTCAATTAAAATTAGGTATTTAATTTATCTGTAACGAAAGTGAATTTTATGTACTACATAAAAGTATGGTTGATTAATTTTTTAAAAAATCTTGAAGCCAGAAATTGAAAGAAAAAAAAGCAAATTATTTGAATTTTGCGCCATATTTTTGCACCAATCAAAAATCACTGATTGTCAAATTTCCATGATCCAAACGAATCTTTTTTTTTTTCTTTTTTAACACATCGGCAAAGTTAAATTGAAGCCATTTTAAATTCAAGGCCATTAACAGCCTTGTCAGCTGATCCCTCAGACTTTTTCTGCCTGACGCCTAGTCATTTTTTGATAGGTGAAGTCCTTACATCATTTCCAGAAAAAGACTTTTTTAATATACCAGATAACCGACTTAATATATGGAATCATTGCGAAAGAAAAGCTCTATTTACTACTACTATTTTGGCGTCGATGGTCAGTCGAATACCTAAACAAATTACAACATCGTCCAAAATGGTTAGCAGAGTGGAAAAATTTAGAAATAAATGACATGGTTTTGTTGCGGGAACATCATCTCCATTGGAGTGGCGTAGAAGTTTTTCCACGTAAGGATAAAAATGTTTGTGTGGCTAAACTTCAAACCCCCAATGTTGTTTATATACAAAATAGGCCAATTTCAGACCTTAGTCCTCTGCCATTTGTTTCTAATTTCAGCCAGGGGGAGATGATGTTGGGAAAACTCAAAATATTTGTTGAGCAATAAAGCGCATCTTCTGTTTAGTTCGAGTGAGTAGCTCGGAAAACGCTACATATGCGCAGCCCTAGAACAACCCTGGGAACAGAGAGGGAAAGATGATGGAATTAAATATTCCTACGCGACATACATGTACACGGGGAGACACTGGCACCACCTGACACGACACACGCGACGCACTGTGGTTCACATGACCGCTTTAGCGCGAAGAGAATATATGGGCTGCTATGGCTAGCCGCACATTGAGGGCAGGGCAGCCTGGCACAGCACAGCGGAGGAACTACAGAGAAAAACTTTTCCTGTGCTCTGCCAGAGCGATATCCGCATATTGAACGTAGGTATAGTTAATTTTTCCTGTGTTTCCGTTATTAGTTTTTAAAAAAATATATGGATCCAGCTGCTCCGTTAAACTTACTTTTAAATTTGGAAAAAGAAAATATTGTCTTTTTATATAGTTTGTCCAAAAGGCATAAAAAATTTATATGGAAAAACGATTATTTGAGGAAAAAAAGCACTCATGGGAAATTCAATTTAATAAGTGAACTTGATGATAATCAAAATCAAATGAAAATTTCTAAACACAAAAATTTCTATATATTTTCGCGCGCAGTGAGGCCGCAGTCCGGAAAAAACTGTGTTCATTTCACAAAGAACGCAGCACAGGCAGAGGAAAAAATTTCCTCCGTCTAGTCCTTACAAGTTACTACGTGCAATATGCGGCACTTCGTTTGTTCATGTACGTTACAGAAAGGCTTCCTCCGCTCGGCTGTGCTGTGCTAGGCTGCGCTGCACTCAATGTGCGGCTAGGCTAAATGGTTAAAATGTGGCGCACAGTGTTTCGAATTAAACATCTACGAAGACAAAACCATTTTTTGGACAGTAAACAAAGATATAGGACTAATACAATACATTGTATATTAATTAATACAATTATTTTTTTATGGTAGGAATTGGAAACAAGTGGTTTTTTCTTTTTTTGTATTTTTCCATTCATTCGTATGAGTATCATTAGTGAATTTTTGAAAATACGTAATTTTTTATGAATGTTTATTGGTTTATTGGAAATTTTTCTCTTACATAAAAAAATAATCCAAAGGAATATACACAAAAGATAACCAGCGAGTTTATTATTTTTGTCCATGTAGATTCAACAAATAAGGTATCATTGAGCATCTTTAATTGTTAACCCCATAGGTACCTATAGAAAGAAAACCAATTGGAACTAGTAGAAGTCCATTTTATTAATAAAGGATTTAATTTTCAGATTTAAATACCAAACAATGTGGAAAATGAAAAATATATTTTTTTTACTACTTACCTGAGAAATAGTCATTATTCAATCTATTTTTCTAGGAAAAAATTGAATTTCTCTCCCTAGGTGAATAATGAAAATAATGAAAAAGTCCCTAGGTCAATAATGAAAATGACGTCATGACGCAAGGATATTGTCATGTTTCTATTGGTCCAATTTCAATTTCATGCGTCAATTTAAAACAAAATACAGGTTTCTGTAGGTACATAGGAAGTTATCATAAGCTGTTGATAGAGGGCAGCACTTTCAAGAGGGCGTTCAAAAAAAAATAATTAGAGCACAGATTTTAAGCAAATTTTTTATTTTCTACTAGCAGTAGTAAAAAAAATTCTATATATTCCTCGGTAGAGAAAGTCATTATATACCTCACGCATTATAAACCTCAGCGCTTTGCGCCTCGATTTATAAAAGCGCTCGGTATATATAATGACCAACTTCTCTACCTAGGTATATAATATACTATTATTTGCAATCATATACGTAATCTTGTCATTACTGACTTTTTAAAAATTTGGAAGTGACACTTTACTTGTGTCACTTCCCTCTTCGATTTCCCTCACCGATTTCCCTATTCGACTTCCCTCACCGATTTCCCTATTCGACTTCCCTCACTCTAATTTATTTACCTTTGCTGGCAACAATGAGAACATGTCAGGTAAAAACGTCAAAGCAGTGAATGACACATTTTGGCATGTTTGTTTTATTCTTTTATTTTTTTGATAATGAAAAAATTTATTGACTAATCATAATTAATGGTGTGCTTGCAAATAAAATAGTATACAAACCTCGGAGGAGAGTTTTCATTTCTGTCTCGAGATTAATAGTCAGTCTCGACGCTTCGCGTCTCGATTGACTATATAAATCTCTCGACAGTAATGAAACACTTCCCTACTCAGTATGTAATATACTATTACAATGTTCTTTAATAAAAAAATAAAAAAAATTAGAAGGAACAAGAAACAATACATTTACATTGAGTTAGCTACGTTAAATAATGCAAATATCAGACTTCATGCTGGCTAAAACTTTTGGCTCTATAAATAAATCATATACAGGGTGTCCCACGATGGATGGCGTATACGACGTTTATGGAGAACTAAAAAGCGGATGATTTTGAAAATTTGGCAACCGGGATAAATGATCATGATCTACACTTTAAAAATATTTTTGACCATGCGGTGTTGCCGCTTCTACTCTAAACTAGTGGCAACATCGCTATTTTAAATGGAATACCCTATATGTGATTGCATATTTGAATTCTACGTAAAATTCTGAGCAGATTTCATGTGATATACCCTATACCTAAGTTCAACTGTTTTGGAAATATTGACAGTTGAAAATTGACTGTTTGCAACTTTGACAGGCTGTAAAACCTGAACGGTTAATTTTAGAGGAAAACCAATTTTACATTCCTATCTCAGATTTTTATAAACTATCATTTGACACCAACTTTGAACTTAACCGGAGATTAAATTTAACTGGAATTTTTAATCATGGATTTAATTCAAAGTTGGTGTCAAATGATAATTTATAAAAATCTAAGATAGGAATGTAAAATCGGTTTTCCTCTAAAATTAACCATTTAGGTTTTACAGCCTGTCAAAGTTGCAAAAAGTCAATTTTCAAATGTCAATATTTTTAAAACAGTTGAACTTAGGTATAGGGTATATCACATGAAATCTGCTCAGAATTTTACGTAGAATTCAAATATGCAATCACATACAGGGTGTTCCATTAAAAATAGCGATGTTGCCACTAGTTTAGAGTAGAAGCGGCAACACCGCATGGTCAAAAATATTTTTAAAGTGTAGATCATGGTCGTTTATCCCGGTTGCTAAATTTTCAAAATCATCCGCTTTTTAGTTCTCCATAAACGTCTAATACACCATCCACCGTGGGACACCCTGTATACGCAGTGCTATTTATATACCGGGTGGGGCACGAAAAACTTTCCACCCAGGTTTTCTCAGGTGTTAGGTGTTTAATCAGAAATCGCTCAGACACGTCAATTTTTGTTTTTTGGAGGACACATTTTATTGGTATTTTCACCCCCTACCTGTGAACCCCTAAGTGGGGGTGACAGGTACCCACAAAATTTCAAATGAAAAGGGGGGTCGAGTGATACGTCATTTGATAGCTATTTTCATTAAGATTATATCCCCGAAGTTTCAAGTTTCTACTATTTGCCCTATCGAAATGGCGGCGTTTCAAAGTTAGGAAAAATCAATGGAAAAATGCTATGTGGTTTTTACCTGTTACCTTCGCATAGGTGTGACAGTTAAAAACTATACAGCTTAGATTATCGAAAAAAAGCATTTATCCCAACTTTGACATGCCACAACGTCAATTTCAAAACCAGATGAAATTGCCTGAAGAAGTACGTAAAATCGCCTAATTAGTTCTTCACTAACTCCGGTTATCTGTGACGACTTTTGGAAGTTTTTGAAAAAAGTTCTAGCAGTATTTCCAGTATTAGTAGATCCATAACCAGGTTTTGGCTGGTCTAGTAAAATTCCGAGTTCCTTTTTTAAGTGCATCAACTATCTGATGTATCCTAATTTTTACTTTTTCCTTGTTATCCCCTCTAGCCTGATAGACCTTTATTTCGATTCGATATCCAATATGCAGGCAACATTCAAACAACCGAATCCAGGCGTGAAGAGTTGAGAGTCCAAAACTTAAGCTTTCTGTATTGATAATCTTCTCTTAAAATTTTAGAATATTCATTTCTTTTGGTGTAGCATGACAAATATAACAGGTTTGAGTTGATTTGGTGCTTGTTAAAGTATTACATACTTTGCCATCGATCATTGTCGAAAATAGTTCAAATTAAATTGTTCTTTGTTCAAAAATAAAATTATCTATTTTTCTAACTTGTTCCTGTATATTTTTTGTCTCTTTCATTGTGAGTTCTGGCGTTTCTTTTGCAAAAATAAATTTGATTGCTCTGCAAAACCGTGTAGATGATGAAACCGGGGTTTTCCACAATATTTTTGTTCTATCTTGTGCATCTTGTAGCTGAAGAGGTACTAACTCAAAACTTCTTCTTGCATCTGACATATTCTCATTGCAGTAAGATGAAGTATTTCTTGCAACCTCACTTCTAGCCCAGGACCAATAAACAAATTTTTCCTCGAGAAAGGAAATAATTTTTAACAAGCTACAATTTTTTTTACAGGTAGTTAAAACCATCCTTATTAACATACTAAAAGTCCCAAAGTCTCCCATTCCGGGAACCCTGCAAAATCTTGGCCTCCATCTTGGTTTTTTCAGTTATTTGTAAATAACTCGTTAACAGTGAATTTTTTTGGAAAAAATGTGGAATACTTTTTTATAGAAAATTAAAAAACACACATTTTAGTTCTTTAATTGTTTCGATAGCGTAAATAATAAAAAAGTTATGGCAATAAATTTGGATCGAAAATTTTTATTTTTCAGATTTTTCAATTAAAATAAATAATAATGCTTTTTTAACCCTTGCAATCAAAATTCTGAACTGTTCTACAAATAATGTTTATGCCAAATTTGAGTCAATTCTGATGTGAAGATTTTTTTTTCTCTTCCAAAACTGTTTTTGTAATTGATGGAGGATTGTTCCTACATAGAGGAGTCTGGCAAAAACCTGCAACCTATCATGAAATATGTCTTCAATATGTTAATTTTGCACTGCTTTGTCATACACAGAAATGTTTTATTGTTTTTTATGGTTATGACAGTGACATTATATCTACAAAAGACGCTATACAACAATTTAGATCTCAGGGAAGTGTAGAAGTGTCAGTAACTCCAGATTCAATTGTTGCCATTTCCCAAGCAGACTTTTTAGAAAACAATGAAAACAAAGTTTCATTAGCATCGTAAAGGGATATTTACTGAAGGCAGAATTCGTAGTTCAGCAAGCCCAAAGAGATGCTGATGTTAATATGGTTCTAACAGCAGTTACTGAGAGTGAATTTTATAATACCATTACAGTTGTTTCTGAATATACCGATGTCGCTATTTTATTGTTGCACCATACCAAATCATCGAACATTTATTTAATGAGACCTGGAAAAGGGGCCAAGACAGATAAAGTAACGCAAATAAGTACATACATTACAGCAACAGTTAGGTCATAACATAAAATCTTCAATTTTATTTTCATATGCAATGTCAGGCTGCGACACTACCTCTTCTCTTTTCAAGAAGTCAAAGAAGCAGTTATTGTCTGTATTTAAAAAAGATGATTTGCTCTGTCATAAAGCTTACTTATTCCAAGATCAAGATGCACTGAAACATGATCTATTTTGTTACGGGATGATTTTTCCTGGGTTAAAATGAAAGGAAATAAGCGTATTCGCCTCAATGAATAGCATACCTTCGTCAAGCCACTGTTGTCTTTTCAATAGTTGTAGCCGTACTTTTCATCAAACTTTTCATTCTTTCCAGAATCATTAAGTTAGAGGTTTAATAATGGAATTGATTTCCTTTTAGTAGGGTTAAAATAAATAGTCAGTTGATTTATTAATAAACAAAATCACAATATTTATATTAGAACAGCTGATTGTCTGATCCGAGTAGATTGACTAGATTGACAGCGCTCCAAATAGAGTCAATGACCGGTACTAACTTAATTTAAATAAGTCCCATGCCCCAACTACCATCAAAATTCCCCAGTACCTTCCACCTTGGAGTTTTGACAGAACCTTTTTAAAGGACATTGCAGGGACAAGCAGAGGTCTTTCAGGTCGAGGACTTTCCACGATTAAGTGTTCGGGAAAATTCCTCAGGCATATTTTGCCGATTTTCTGAGTTGTCTAGTTTTCGCTCATAGATCTAGGGTGGCTAATCCGTTATTTTAGCACCCAATCGCCTTGTGCGGATTTTTTTTGTGAGTCGAAAAAGAACAACGTGACCAATTGTTTGTTCCTAAAGGCCAAAGTATTTTGGTAAGTCGTTTTTCTTATTAATCTTCTCTGTTTCTCTATTTCCTATGTAAAAGCATAGTTTTCTGTTAATTATACGGTTAAATTCCGAATATCGGACATACCTACCTAATGCTCCACGCCCTGTCTCATAACGTCCATTTGTTTCAGGCCTTTATTCATCACCTTTAGAAGTTACACTTTAATCTTCACCTTTAGACGTTACGCTTTAATCGTCACCTTTTATTCGTCACGCTTAGTCCTTAACTTTCAGTAAAGAGTTATACGTTAAGCTTATTGTATATTTCAAGTAGTACCTCCAATCTTCAGCCTCCTCTAGACATTTGGAAGCCTTAGTGACTCCTAGTTACTGAACTTCTGTGCCCAGGGCCAGCTGTTTCTTGTCGCGATCCTGATCCAGTTCCAGGCCATCGGAAACATTGGGAGATATTGATCCAATCCTTCAGGATCCCCTCTAGAGATTAGGGACTACTCAGGTTTGATAAGTGTGTTGTATTGTCTTAATATCAAACCTTACCAACCCCTTGTTGGAGTAAAACCACCACAACAACGCAGTTCTACTACAATATTAAATTACCCTTCAGATTAGATGTTGTTATTTCAGTTTCAATTAATTATTACCTTTGTTATATGAAATTTACCATTCAGGTTATGTACTATTGGGTACTTCAATTTTAAGTATTTATCTATACCTTTTATATTATTCCATAATATTAAATTTGCCCCTCAGGCTATTTATTATTACTTCAACTTTAATCATTGATCTATATTTCTCTAATAACTATCCCATAAATACATGCTGCACTGAATACAGGTAAATACTTGTACACTGGGGTTAAATGGCCATTTACTGCATTTAGTAAGCTTGTCTATTAATTATTTATATTTCAGGTATTATTGCTGTTAGGGGCTCAAGTTGAGTTAATTTATTGTAAATACTATTTTTAGAGTATATAAGGTTAGGTACTCCTAGTTTCTAGACGATTTCTTTTCTTCTCCGAACCTGCCCTAAACTGACCCACACCCCTCTCCGCATTGGAAGCTAGTCGGCAACCCTTTACACGAAATCACGTTTCTAGATTTCAGCCACCAACCAACCCTCTCTCTTCTCTTTTTATTTTTTTTTTCTTTTTAGTCTCCCATTAACTTTCCCACCTCCTCAAAATCTTATTATTGACTTCTCCGTTACGTTTTGCGGGTAACAAAGTGGCAGTGCCGGTTTTGTGTCACGTAACAATTTGAAATTGGCTTTGAATGCATTTTGAAATGGAATGGAGCTAAGAAAGTGCAGAAATTTAATGACTACCGGTATATTATGTATACTAAATTTTTAATTTTTTTTTAAATTTTATTTAGCAAAGCAAAGAGTTACAAAATAATAATAAATAAATAAAAGTCTATAAAAAAAATTGCAAAAATGCCATCACAATGTATCCTGATTACTGCTAAATAATAGACAACGCACAATTGTATTTAAAATACTGTGTGTGCGCATACAAAACTCTATTTTTTTTGATTTCTTTATGAATAAATATGGCTATAAACCTAATAAATATGTTCGATATCACAGAAGAATATTCAAATAGAAAAGGAAAAATTACACAATATACATATATGGTACTTAACATGAGTAAAACTATCATAACAATAAACAAACACAAATATAATTTATAGGAATCTAGTACACATAATAAAATGAATTTACACTACATATTCTATTTTAAAGCCACTTTCCATAATCCACTTATTAAGATTTTTTTTTAGTTAATTTGTAAGGTTTGAATCTAATTTCCTGCGGGAGAGAATTGAATATCTTAGGTCCGATACAGTAAACATGCCTTTGGGTTACTGTGTGCCTGGGGTTTTGCATTATAATATCATTTTGTATTGCGGTTCTTGTAGTGTGACTATGTTTTATTTTTTCCTTATAGTATGTTGTTTTAATCATAAATCTAGCAATAGCCTTTATATATAATTGGTCTATTGTCATTAGGTTGCTTTCTTTATACACTAATTCAGAGGGATATCGTTTATTTTTGAAAAGCATTAGTTTAATTACCCATTTTTGGGCGATTTGTAATTTTGCCAAGAATGTAGTGCCTGCTCCACCCCAAACAACAATGCCGTAGTTTATCACAGACTCTACAATTGCACTATACAGGGTGGTCCTTCGGGAATGACATCGATTGCTTATGGGAAAACTGTGAAAGGTAAAAATTTGAAAATTTGGCAACATAGCAATGTCGATGGGGGACATCTAGGTAAAATATTTTCAAGATGGCGGCATTTCCGGTCATACCGGAAGTTGATACCAACTCGGTTATTTTAAATAGAACACCCCCATATATTAATGTATTTTTGGATTCTACATAAAATTCTGAGCAGATTTCATGTAATATACCCTATACCTAAGTTCAACTGTTTTGGAAATATTGACAGTTGAAAATTGACTTTTTGCAACTTTGACAAGCTGTAAAACCTAATTGGTTAATTTTAGAGGAAAACCGATTTCACATTCCTATCTTAGATTTTTATAAACTATCATTTGACATCAACTTTGAATTAAATCCATGATTAAAAATTTCAGTTAAATTTAATCTCCGTTTAAGTTCAAAGTTGGTGTCAAATGATAGTTTATCAAAATCTAAGATAGGAATGTGAAATCGGTTTTCCTCTAAAATTAACCAATTAGGTTTTACAGCTTGTCAAAGTTGCAAAAAGTCAATTTTCAACTGTCAATATTTCCAAAACAGTTGAACTTAGGTATAGGGTATATTACATGAAATCTGCTCAGAATTTTATGTAGAATCCAAAAATACATTAATATATGGGGTGTTCTATTTAAAATAACCGAGTTGGTATCAACTTCCGGTATGACCGGAAATGCCGCCATCTTGAAAATATTTTACCTAGATGTCCCCCATCGACATTGCTATGTTGCCAAATTTTCAAATTTTTACCTTTCACAGTTTTCCCATAAGCAATCGATGTCATTCCCGGAGGACCACCCGGTATATCATTTTCAAGGTTTTCAGTGAAAAAATATTTCGCAATTCGTAAAATTTAAAAATGAGCTTTCTAACTTTCTTTGTGACATATTCAATGTGGTTTTTCCAATTCAGATTTTGATCAACTAATATTCCCAGATATTTTACACACGTTTCTCTTTCAATAAATTTATCACAGTCACACATTACATTAATATCACAGCTATTTTTATGCAGTACAAGTTTTGAAAAGCTTGGTAGACCCCTTGTAGACAGGGAAAAAGCAACAAATTTAGTTTTTTCAATATTAAGTGAAAGTAAATTATTGTCTAACCAGTTTTTAATTTTTTGCATTGATATTTCTGCTCTTTGTTTGGTAATTTCCCAATTATCACCACAGATTATAATTCCAGTATCATCTGCAAAGCAAAATACTTCATCTTCCCCCAAGACTGATAAGATTCCATCTATATAAATATTGAAAAGTAATGTTGATAGGACTGTACCTTGCGGTACACCAAACTCTAACTCCAATTTGTTACTTTTTTCACCCGCAATAACCACATAATTTTTCCTTCCAGTTAGGTAAGATTTAATAAGATCATTTCTTAAACCACGGATTCCAATCTTACTCAAAAGTTTAAGCAGTATTGTGTGTTCCACTGTGTCAAAGGCCTTTTGCAAATCTAAGAAAATCCCTATTACTTTTTTCCCTATGTCAAGATTTCTTACTATCTTCTCAGTTACCTTGCAGAGAGCATCCTCAGTGCTGCAACCTTCCCTGAATCCAAATTGATTTTTATTCAGTAAAATGTTTTTATTTAGGTATGTAATCAACTTTTGTTTAAGACATTTTTCAATTATTTTGCTGATTGTACTGGTCAGTGATATTGGCCTGTAACAAACCATGATGTTAATCACGAAGCAAATAACACCCAGTGTCCCACGTTACAATTTCATATTGATTTATTAAAGAATAAAATTGATTATTCTTCATAATGGTTTTAAACGATCAAGATATTATACTAGACAACCTAGAACAATTAGATCAAGATCATCGTGGTGACTATATCCATCCTGGAAAATGTGAAACTCTTCTAGCATCTTCGGATAAATGTTTAAATATTATGCATTTTAATATACGGAGTGCAAATAAAAATTTCGATAATTTCATTACTCTGGTTGAGGCGTACAAGCTGATGAACTGTGACATCTTTGTGTTGGGTGAGTGCTTCCAGGGAGTAGCTTCTGAGAACCTCAATATTCCTGGTTTCGTGACAGTTCATAGCGGCGGAAGTTTCAATAGAAATGATGGAGTATTAATTCTTATTAAAAACAGTTTAACTTTTAATGTATTGAATCAAAAACTTGATATGTGTGGTGTGACCCTATGTATTACATGTATAGAGATATATGGTATGTATTTTAGAATTATTGCTTTGTATAGACCCAATCCAAGTAACTTGATCTCATTCATTGACGAAATTGATATATACCTGGAAAATTCCAAGCAGCTAAATGAGGTCGCAATATTTATAGGAGACATAAACGTGAATCTTTTAAATGACAGTAATGTTAGTGTCAATAGATATTTATCGGTACTAGCCAAACATGGTTTTTTGCCCTATATTTTAAACCCTACTCGTATTACACTAGAAAGTCAGTCATGTTTAGACCATATATTTTTAAAAAAATCAACCAAGTTCCAAAATTTAAACTTTAACTCGTACATTGTGGAATGTGACTTTACAGATCATTATCCTATTTTTATGAGTATACATTTAAAATCTAGAACCAATTCTCTTTCGGAGAACCTCATTAAAAAGCATATAAAAATAGATAATAGAGCACTAAAAACATTTTTGAAAAATGAAAATTGGGACCATATATTGAGCATTGATGACCCACAATTAGCCACCAATAAATTCTCAAATACTTTCAGTAGTTTTGTAGATAGAGCAAAAATTGAAAAAATATTTACCAAAAAGAAAAAAAAGATAAAGCCATGGATAAGCGAGGACCTGATCATATCAATAAAAAATAGAGACAAAATGAAAAAAATATTGACTCGACATTATTCCCATGCACTAGAGCAGCAATATAAAACATACAGAAACGAGTTAAATAGGCTCATAAAAAAGCAAAAAATGACTTCTATCAAAATCAGATTCAAAATAATAAACACGATCTTAAAAAAATTTACCGAATAATTTCAGAAGCTACAAATGAGAAAACTCGCTCAGAAAATTCATTGCACCTCATTAATGATGAGGGTCTCCTTTTAACAGACAATAATCAGGTGGCAAATCACTGTAATAATTACTTTATTAATGTTGGGTTGAATATGTCAAAAAAAATTGAACCTCCAGTGAACTTTTCTGAGAGACACATTTCAAACGCAGATTCGATGTTTTTGAATCCTGTAACAGAGAATGAAATAATAAAACAAATATCCACGTTAAAAAACTCCTGTGCTCCTGGTATTGACGGAATTACTACTGAAATGATAAAGGATAATCATCAATATATTCTAAAGCCCCTCGTTCATATAATTAATCTAATTTTTACTAAAGGAATTGTTCCAACACAGTTTAAAACTTCTATCGTAACCCCTATTCATAAGGCTGGTGATAAAAAAAAGATTAGTAACTATAGGCCAATAAGTGTGATGAGCAATTTTGGAAAAATTTTTGAGAAGTGCCTAAAAGTCCGTCTGGTATCATTTTTGAATAGGTACAATATTTTGCACGAGTGCCAATTTGGCTTTCGCGATGGCAAATCTACAAGTGATGCCATGTATTCTGTTTTATTAGAAGTACTGGAATGTTTAGACACAAACAAGAAATGCATCTCTGTTTTCCTTGATTTGGCGAAGGCGTTCGATACTGTTAACCACGCTAGACTTATTAGTACTCTAGAGCGCTCTGGGATACGTGGCTTGGTGTTGGATGTCTTTCGGAGCTATTTGACAGATAGAATGCAGTATGTCAGGATCGGTGATGCACTTAGTAATCCAGAAAATATTAAAATAGGCGTTCCCCAGGGAACAGTCCTTGGACCCATACTCTTTTTGCTTTATATCAATTCATTGTTATCTGTTATTACTGACGTAAAAATTGTTGCATACGCAGACGATACAGTGGTAACATTTAAGGGTGCAACATGGGAGGAAACCAAGTTGGCTGTGCAAATGGCATGGAAAAAATTAAAAATTGGCTAAACTTCAACTATTTGTCGCTAAACGTTGATAAAACACACTATCTTGCCTATACTCTATCAGATGCTAACAAGCCAGAGTATAATAGTATCAGTGTTCAGGGCATGGATGAGCATATCGAGGAGGTGAGTGAGATTAAGTACTTGGGCATAATTTTAGATAGGAATTTGAAATGGACGAGTCATGTGAACTACCTTACAAAAAGAGTGAGAAAGCTTATCTACAAATTTTATCAGATGCGTGATTTTCTTTCAGGGAGTTTACTTTTATTAATTTACAAATCTCTTGCTGAATCACTGTTTTGTTATGGCATTTTGGTTTGGGGAGGAATGTATGGTAACGCACTGCAAAAACTGAATGTAATTCAAAACTACATATTGAAGATAATTTATAGAAAACAAAGAAGATATACTACTAGTCTGCTCTATACAGAGGAGGTATGTAATATTCGCACCTTATACTTTCATAAAATATGTATCCATGCATTCAAAAATTTCCCTACTCAAATTCAATGTAACTCTGTGTATCAGACTCGTAGTACATCGAATGAGTTATTGTCAACTCGTAGATTTAATAAAGGTATTTCCCATAGATTCTTCATTTATACTGTCCCTAAAGCTTTCAATATATTGCCAATGGAGATCAGAAAAATCCAGAAATATAAATTATTTGCAAGGGAATCGAAAAAATATATTTTTCATAATTTGATAGCATTTGATAAAATTTTGAATTAAGTAGTAGTAGTAGTACCAACCAACCTAAGCTACTGACTTTCTGTTTTCTTTTAGGTATATTGCACATTATGTATATTATGTACACTTCACTGTATTGTAATTGTAACTATAAATTAACCATTCTTAGGTATAATAAATTTGTAATCTAGTTTATAATCTCAGCACAACACAAGTGTTAAATCACTTAGGTGCTTTTTGAAGAAAAAAAAAAAAAGATGTATTGTACTTCACATTGAATATTTATATACCCATTGTATACCTCTGTAGTGTGAAATAAATAAATTGTTTGTTGATTTATTGTCTCCTTGTTTGAAAATTGGGATTATTATTGTTGTTTTTAGTATGTCAGGGAAAATCCCAGCATAGAAAACGACATTAGTGATGTGACATAGGGGCTTCAATAAATGACCCAAGTACCTTTTAAAGATAAATGCACTAATATTGTCCTCTCCCCCTTTAACACCCTCCTTCAGCCCTAGAATGTGCTTTCTAACTTCTACCTCGGAAACCGGAGAAAGATAAAATGAATTAATTACTTCTTTGTTCTTGTTTATTAGTTTTTTATTATTTGTCGGGATTTTTTCTGCTAATTTTTTACCTATATTATTAAAGAAACAATTAAATTCATTAGCTATTTGTTTTTTGTCTGTCACCTCTATGTTATTCTCATTGTTTATACTATTTATTTCTATTTTTGTCTTAAAATCATTAGTGGCTTCCGCTATGACTTTCCATGTACTTTTCGGATCCCGAATATTTTCTTGGGCAAGTTTTCGATAATATTCGTATTTTGTTTTTTTTATCAGTTTAGAGAGCGAGTTTCTATATTCTTTGTACTTTACCAAGAGTTCGGGGATATGTTTTTTAATAGTACTTTCTTTTTTTAATTTGTCCCTATGCCTAATTGATACCAGTAAACCACCAGTAATCCATGGCTTTATCCTACATGTTTTGTTACTTATATTTCTAGTTTGTGTGGACTCTTCTATTAAACTTTTTACCCTTTTTACAAATGTACCTGTGCATGAATTACTATCCCAGTTTTCCAGAACATCGTCCACTCTGCTCCTTTCATCCTTTCATCAAGATTTTTATAGTTTATGCTTTTGTGCATGATATTTTTTTCTGAGTTTTCATTTTCAGTGCGGAGTTGAATATTGAGCAGCGTGGGGCTGTGATCTGTTATATTACACTCCAACACAAGTGGATACATTGTTTCCAGAATATTACTATTGCATTTAACAAAAATATGATCAATGCATGATTTGGATTCAGCATTACACGTGTAGGTTTGTTAATAGTACTCACAAAGCCGTGGCTTTGGAGCATAGTTAAATAATTGTTTGTTGTCTCAAGTTCGGTTGCCAGTAAGTCGATGTTTACGTCACCCGCTATAATTTTAATTCTATTGTCGTTTTTCATTGATCTATCTAATATTACATTTAAGCTATTTATAAAATCAGCTTTTGAGATAGCAAAGTAACAAGCAGGCTTAAACCTGGTGCAAATTTTGACTTAGCTGTACTACCACCTACCAAAAAAGCAGCTATAGAGTGCATATTTCGAGGGTGTACTTTCAGGTAAAAAAAATAGTTTAAAGTTAATTTTAAATTATAGACTATACAGGGTGTCCCACGGTGGATGGCGTATTAGACGTTTATAGAGAACTAAAAAGCGGATCATTTTGAAAATTTGGCAACCGGGATAAATAACCGTGATCTACACTTTAAAAATATTTTTGTTTATGCGGTGTTGCCGCTTCTACTCTAAACCAGTGGCAACATCGCTATTCTAAATGAAACACCCCGTATTTAATTGCATATTTGGATTCTACATAAAATTTTGAGCAGATTTCATGTGATATACCCTATACCTAAGTTCAACTGTTTTGGAAATATTGACAGTTGAAAATTGACTTTTCGCAACTTTGACAGGCTGTAAAACCTAAACGGTTAATTTCAGAGGAAAACCGATCTTACATTCCTGTCTTAGATTTTCGTAAACTATCATTTGACACCAACTTTGAATTTAACCCAAGATTAAATTTAATTGGAATTTTTAATCATGATGATCATGTAAGATAGGAATGTAAAATCGGTTTTTCTCTAAAATTAACCGTTCAGGTTTTACAGCCTGCCAAAGTTGCAAAAAGTCAATTTTCAACTGTCAATATTTCCAAAACAGTTGAACTTAGGTATAGGGATGAAATCTGCTCAGAATTTTACGTAGAATCCAAATATGCAATTAAATACGGGGTGTTTCATTTAAAATAGCGATGTTGCTACTGGTTTAGAGTAGAAGCGGCAACACCGCATAAACAAAAATATTTTTAAAGTGTAGATCACGGTCATTTATCCCGGTTGCCATATTTTCAAAATGATCCGTTTTTTAGTTCTCCATAAACGTCTAATACGCCATCCACCGTGGGACACCCTGTATATTTCTTTCTTTAAGGTGCAAGAATGGTTAGGCCGAAATATCGATTCCACCAATTGGGGATGGAATAACGAAAAAGGGAAGTTGTACCCTGTTAAAACAACAGGTGATGTAGCCCCCAACGACATCTTAAAGCACTGCAAGAGTTGAAAAAGCATCATTAGTGATTTTAATTGAAAAATCTGAAAAATTAAAATTTTCATTCCGTTTTATTACCATAACTTTTTTGTCTTTTATCCTATTGAAACGATTAAAAAACGTGTGTGTTTTTTAATTCCCAATAAAAAAGTATCCTACACATTTTCCAAAAAAATTCACTGTTAACGAGTTATTTACAAATAACTGAAAAAAACAAGATGGCGGTCAAGATTTTTCAGGGTTCCCGGAGTGGGAGACTTTGGGACTTTTAGTATATTAATAAGGATGGTTTTAACTACCTGTAAAAAAATTTGCAGCTTGCTAAAAATTATTTCCTTGCATTTGTCTATTGGTCCTGCACTATTCGACTTCAGTCGAAGAAACTTTTAGTGTTCTTGGATCTGGGTAACACGAGAGCTTAGCCTTCAAAATCTTATGCCAGGAAGGATAAATATTAGCGTTGCACCTTTTTGCTGATTCTCTGTATTGCAAAAAATATGATCTCTTGCTGCTTCTCGTATTAATAATTAAACCTAGAGCTTCCTCCGGTGTCATTGGCACGATTTTTTGCGTTTCCACGTTTTTATAGACTCCCTTGTATTTTTCCATGGTAGATGACGAAGTTGCCTTAGCAACATCTTCAATAATATTAACCGCCACTCTTCTACCTTGTTTTCGTAAACTCATTTGGGTAGCGAATAAAAGTTCATCACCAGAACTTGAAGTAAGAATTTTTTTAATTTTCTTCTGTTTAGCCCTTGTACCACAGTCTGCAAAATTTTTTGATGGCTTTCCCATCCCCTTTCACTCACTGGTTTTTCCAACTGAAAGGACTGCCACTGACTGGCTTGCTGTAAGCCAGGTTTGATTTTTGGATTAAAATTTTTTTTTTATTGATAACCTATTTCACTTATTTAAAGTACTCCTCAGCGTGTTTAAATCCAACATTCAAAAACGCGCGTGTTTTAAAGTTACCAATGACAACATCAACAACCAACAACCCGAGAAAGGTTTAAATGTCAACTTTTTAATTATTGATTTGTCAGGAGTAGGTTAGGTACTTGTAGATAACGTCAAATAAAATGTAACAAGTGTCAAGCACGAATGTAGCATTCTACAATTATTAGTAATTTTATGATTTGAACGTATACCAATAAAAAAAAATAGTGTAAAGTATTCGTGGATAACTGGTCTTTAAAACACTTGCTCTATTTCGAGCACTCCGGCTGCGCCGTCGTGCTCGAAAAATCGCGCGTGTTTTAAAGACCTTAATATCCACTTATACTTTAATATACTATTCTTATCTCTGCGACATAAATTTCAGCGTCTCTCAAGGTTCTTGATAATTTTTAAAACTTTCTTTCGCTCAAACCGATTTCCACTATCGCGCAAATAATCACATATGCCTTTTTTTGCATACTAAAATATGTTGTGTCGTATTTATATATTTATAATTTTTTAAATAATTATTTTCTATTGGTTCAATAAAATTAACTTACCAGGTATATTGCTAGTCATAATAAGAAATATACAGGGTGTCACGAAAGGTTTGTTACAAACTTCTAGGGATGGTAGATTTCGTGATAATTAAGCTTTTTTTTTCAATAAACGTGTGTCTGGAAATGCTTCTTTTTCCAGATACAGGGTGTCAAACTTAGTAAAAAAAAGTCAATTTTATTATTAATTCTAAGAAATGCGTGCGTTTTAGAAAAAAAGTTTCTTGTAATTTTTTGTTTATTTTTAAGCAACAAATAGGCTGGTAAAATTTCAGGTAATTCTGGGGCAATTTATTTTTTATTTATGTAGGTCAGTGACGTTCGTGGTTCGCCTAAAGTAGTTTTCCGATTTTATCTCGAAAACAAAGCAGCATACGGAAAAAATTAAGAGACAAAAAAGGTGTATCTTTGAGTTTTTTATTCAAAAAACATATCCTAATTGAAAATAAATCTACTTGTTGTTTTTCGTGCAAAAAGCCATCCGACATGACCTGTGGGCACGCCCCTGAAATTACTGGGTCAACTCTGAGCAGTCCAAAAGATACCCAATGAGGGTGTCAACAAACTGTGAAAATATCATTCAACTCGTCCAACGCATTTCTAAGAATTATTTAAAAAAAAATTTTTACAAATTTTAACACCCTGTATCTGGAAAGAGAAGCATTTCCGGAGATATGTTTATTTAAAAAAAAGCTTAATTTTTACGAGATCTACCATTCCTAAAAGTTTGTAACAAATCTTTCGTGACACTCTGTATAAGTAAAAAAAATAGGAAGCTATTCAATCAGACAGAAAACAGCGTAGCCGAAAACCAAAACAAAATCTGTATGCAACTTTTTCTTGATCAGAAGCAAATACCAAAGTAGCCGATTTGAAATAAACATGCGGCCCCTTATCACTTTTATTTCGTACTATTTTTGTTATTTTCAAATTTCCCATATATTTATAAACAAATTCAAACTCTCTAAATCAATGGATTTTTGGTAATAATTCGCGCAAATATTTCTGCTTGAACCATAGTGCGACGCCACGCTCTTCTCAATTTCATCCATTGTTTTATTGGGTCCAGAGTTGAACGATTCCATGATTTATTTTTAACTTAAAAAGCAGTATTGTGCCTGAGGTTATTATAATGACAGTATTACTCACTGGTATTAGCGATAGTGAATGTAAAAGTTTAGTGAGTTTCCAGTGTTCTTGTTGATCTATTATAATAAACAACATGAATGCATTCCATGGAGTTTTATTTAATGGATGATAATTAAACAATCAAGCAAACATACAGTCCACTTCCAAAAGTTCCAAATGACTTTTTCTTGCTGTTTTATATATAAAGTTCCGCTACACACTCAAAAGTTTGACAGAAAATATTCCAGTAATTTAAAAATACCATACTTATTACGTAGAAAATTTATCCTTCCTACTGGAGATGCAAACCGCCTTACTTTTAATGTCTCGAAAACTAATACGGTATCCGCCAAAATAAACAGTACCGAAATCTAGAGCTCTGAGTAATTGCCCACGCAATTTGCATATATCATATTTCGCTTACTTGGGATTAGTTATGAGATTGACACTAAGTTAAGGTTAAAATCTTCGTCATTATGTATCAGGTCTTCAAAAAAAAAACCAATCGAAGATTGCTTTGATTACGAAAACGTACGTCGCATTACTGTTTCTTTATTGGTCAGGATTTTTGACATGACATTAAGTTCATTGACAAAATGAAAGAAAAATTTTGCTAAGACATACGTTTGAAAAACCATAGCAATCTTTGATTGGTTTTTTTTTGAAGACCCGATATCTTTCAACTCAAGAAACAGCTTTCTTAGTAGAGCACTATTTCCGGTCATACGGATTTGGAAGGATAAAAGCTCAAGTTTGAAACAAGTCTCAGAAAAATTTCAGCAACCACTCTTAAAAAATATTTTTAATGATTTGCAGAATCGTTATGAAGCTTTTTTGCGTGGCTATGATGTATTTTTTGAACATATACGCATGATACAAATTATAAAATGATATAATTTATATTTTCAGTGCTGTTTATTTGGGCGGATACTGTATTTCAAACTGTAATTGTCATATAGGTAATATTAACCTCAGCAGTAGCTTAATCTCTAACAACTTGGATGCAAAGTTTTTTGGTCTAAATATAGATAATAGGTTGACTTTCGGGAACCACCTAATGAACTTGTGTAACAAATTGGCCTCGGGTTGCTTTGCGGTAAGGGTGGTATCAAGGGAACTTAATTTAAGTATGATAAAATCGGTTTACTCCGCACTCATTGAGTTCCATTAAGGATATGGAATCTGCTTCTGGGGTAATTCGAGCCATTTCCTGATCAATTCTGTTTTCGTTCTGCAGAAAAAGGCTGTCAGGTATATGTGCGGGTTAGGGCTAAGGAATCTTGTAAACCCTTGTTTATTCACAATAACATTCTGACCCTGACAGGTATATTTATTTTGGAGACTGTCTGTTTATTGTTAAAGAAGTTTGGAGGAGAGACGAGAAATGAGTGCATCTCATTACAACACGCGTCAAATAGAATAGGCACTATACCTTTACCTATACCTCATACTGCACTTGTGAGAAATTCTTTGTTTTACACTGGTAAAAAAAAATGAATAACCATTTGCCTATTAGCATAAGATCCCTAGAATCCCTAAAAAGATTTGAATTGGCTGTAAAGGAGCTATTATTGAAGAAAACCTACTATAGTGTGACAGAATAATTTGAGGACTAATTTCAGACCGTTTACTGGTTTACTCATTTTTTATTTTATTATTGTTTTTCAGTCTTTGTTTATTTTTGAATTTTGATACATTTTTCGCCTGTTTTGTTCAATTTAAGAATTTGAAATTATGTACTACTTTTTTGCTAGTTTTAGGTTGCTTTGGTAATGAGATTGATTTTTTTTCTTGGATCAATAGAGCTATTTTGATTTGATTACTTTCCCAACATTGATTAGCGAAATTTCGGCATCTATACTTGCTGTGCTTCATGATGATATCATGAACATTGTATTTTATATTATTACTTTATATGATTACTGAATCATTATTTATTTATATAATAGTATATTATATACCTAGGTAGAGAAGTTGGTCCTTATATACCGAGCGCTTTTATAAACCGAGGCGCTCGCGCCGAGGTTTATAATGAGTGAGGTATATAATGACTTTCTCTACCGAGGAATATATAGAATTTTTTTTACTACTGCTAGTAGAAAATGAAAAATTTGTTTAAAATCTGTGTCCCATTATTTTTTTTTGAACGCCCTCTTGAAAGTGCTGCCCTCTATCAACAGCTTATGATAACTTCCTATGTACCTACAGAAACCTGTATTTTTTTTCAAATTGACGTATGGAAATGAAATTGAACCAATAGAAACATGACAATATCCTTGCGTCATGACGTCATTTTCATTATTAACCTAGGTATTTTTTCATTATTTTTATTATTCACCTAGGGAGAGAAATTCAATTTTTTCCTAGAAAAATAGATTGAATAATGACAATTTCTCAGGTTAGTAGTAAAAAAAAATCTTTATAATTACGCCATGTTTAAAGATTTTGTAAAATGGCCAATATACTTACGATATTACATTCTATTATATGCTACACAAATTAGATTGTTTTCATGGTGAAAAAAAAAAAACTTCATGTCATCTTACCATTACATTTTTCCATAATAAATCGAGCCTGGTTCGACAACTTCTGCGCCTCTGCTTCCAACATTCCCGTCATATAATCCTTCCTCTTTTTATAATATTTCAAACGCAATGCATAGAAACTCTGCAAAATCTCCATAACTGAATCGAAACGACATATACAGCCTAATTCATCGAAGCACACCATTGACGTGGTTGAAATAACAGTTTGCAATTTGAATACTTTGTGCCAACCTTCTTTTTCCATTGTTGCCATCTGATTGGCTTGTGGAGTGGCTATAAATCGGACTTGGGTGTCTGTGTTGTACTCTTTATAGTCCTAATAGTAAAACATGTGTGTAATTATACTAAAAACCTAGCAAAAAATAGAACCATTACCGTAAGCACTGCTGGACTTTTATCTGTACCATTCAGCATGGCTTCCATGGTGTTCTCCTTGTAGTTCTGGGTCCAGGTACCAATAGGAAGTTCAGTGATCTCAGCTTTTTGATTACCAATAATTGATATTTCGCCACTGACGCAGTAGCGCTGTTCTGCACATAATTCGATTGTGCCTTTGAAATTTTTGTACCTGATAAATTGCAACTATGTTTATACAAATCAAGTTTAATTATAGCAAGAGGTAACAACCCGGCTATAGTATGATAATATGATATATGTTTATTTCCACACACCAGATAGTTATTTATGTACCAAGGGCAAACAGTGTTTACGCAATTTTTAAAAACGATTTGGGGTATAATTTTAATGTCTATATTGTCTGCTAATCATTTGTGAAAAACAATTTCACAAGTTTTCAAAAACCTGGAACGGTTTGAAAAATATAGCGATTTCTTTTGAAAAATCTATCTTTTCCCGTCAAGATCTAAGCAAGCAAGTTGAAATAAAAATGTATCTGTATGGAGCTTCAAAAGGTATTAGAGACTTCGATTGCCCAAGAATTTTAATACTTTTTTTACAAATTTCATTTTCTTCCCTTCACATGTGGTACATAATAAAAAATAATTTGAATTTTTCAAAACTAAATCCAATTTGAGACAGTGCAAGACTTTTATGCTTTTCGATAACATTGAGGGGACAGGAAACGTCAACAGCATACTAGGCAGAATGTAAAATACTAGGATCAATTTTTTAACAATAGTTAAATGAGAGCATTGAAGTATGGTTTTCGAAACATTTACAATTTCATGTAAAATATCACGATGATTTAAGTTTGATAGAAGAACGATTCAATTAGGCCCAATTTATTCATCTTCAGATAAACTTGCTGGTAACTATCTGCAAAATAAATTCACAGTTCTATAATTCTATTGGTCGTCGGATAACTGTTCGACCAATGGGATTACAGATTGTGTTTTTATTTGTCAGATTGAATGTCTAATAGAGTTTATCAGAAGGTGAATAAACCGGTCCTCAGTCAATTATATTATAAATCTAGGTATATGTACATGAAAAAAACTTTCTACTTCTGTTTTATGAGTAATAAAAAAACTGAATTAGATTAACAGTATATCACATCATCTCCATGGGATCGTAATAAAATAATAAGTACTTACCAAGGGTGTAATGCTCTAGGCTCCTCGTCATCCAACATTGCTCTTATACACTCCACCAATTCCCTAGGATTATAATTTGGTATTTTGGTCATCCAGCCAGTTCCGATACCGTCAGCTCCATTTACTAAGACCATGGGAATGATGGGCATGTACCATTCAGGCTCAATTTTTTGATTATCGTCGTATTCGTGTTTGAGCAGAGCATCATCATTAGGGTGGAATATCATGCGGGTTAGCGGGGACATTTTTGTAAAAATATACCTAAGGGAATAAAATTTCAGGTAATATAAAGCATATGAGAAAATATATTACCTGGGACTGGCCGAATCTTTGCCTCCAGCCAATCTGGTCCCGAATTGACCTCTGGGCTCTAAGAGGTTAATGTTGTTGCTGCCAACATAATTCTGCGCCAAATTCACGATTGTCAAACAGAGGGATGCTTCACCGTGATGGTAGGCGGAATGTTCTGCCACGGAACCAGCCAACTGCGCTACTTTTACTTCTTTTTTGTCGTTACGTTTCATACATGTATAAAGTACCTTTGAAATAAAAAGTGTTTAGCATTCAACTATTTCGCCATTTTACCAAAACCTTACCTTTCTCTGGCCAGGTTTTAGCCCATCTACTAAACAAGGAATTGAACGTATATTGTCCGCATTTGAGAATAGAACCAATTCTAGATTGACGAAATCTTTATAATTGACAGCTTTGGTGTCCTTGGTGTAGAGATATCTTTCAGGAAGGCCCATTTCTTTTCGTTCTTTGCTAGAAGTAAATAAAATAACATATGTATTTGTTAATATCTCGGTTAATATGTATAGTGGTTCAGAATTTACCCAGAGACAATAAAATTCATATCGAGATACAAACATAATAAAACTAACTGAAAAATTCTGAAATAATTGCTGTAGAGTACCAGTCTGGATGCGTCATTATCAACTCTATTTTTGAACCTATCCAACAGAGGTATAGATTAAACCTCAGAGTAACACTACATATTATAGAGGGCAAGTCATTCATAAAAACGCTTCTTTTCTGCGGCCAACAATCCTAAACGTTAATAGTGGATTAATGAATGAACTACATGGAGTGGGGATAAGATTTCGGACAATGCGGACCAATTTACAACAAATCCCATTTGATATTTCTTACTACGATATTAAATTTTATAGCGCAATCTTGGTAGGTACTTTAAAATATAAAATTTTATTTTAAATAAAACAAATCCCCATTTCTTGTCAGGCGTGTATTGACCACTAAACCAAATTCTTTAAAGATTGTCGAAGGTGAATGGAATTCCAAATAAGTATGAAATAAAATTGCAATCAGTAACATAACATGTCAAGGAATGGCATGGACCATCGACCTAATATAAATTCAAAAACTTGAGTTGAGTTTGAACTTACCAGCCTTTCTAGATTTTGGGCTAACAGCGTGAATTGAAACATACTGGAAGCTGCTATTCTCAGTTCCTGTTCCTGTGGAACAGCCACAAGATGGCGGCCAGAGATGACTCAGAAAGATGAGCATTTTTATGAAAATGAGTGGGAAGTAAATTGAACATGTGAAAGTCCAGGTTGGAATCTCATTATAACTTGAATATGCAATTATTATTTTTGTTGGAGCTGAATCACCCAAAAGACTGTAAAGAGATTGTAGTTTATGCCTGAAGCTATTGATGGATGGCCTCCCAAAAAGGTAACCATTGCAACCAGTGGCCTGATCTTTTGGTTCAAGAAGTGCAGGTCTTGCTTAGTCCCCCGAGGATAATGCTATGGCTGTGCTGTGTCCCATCTGCATGGAAATAATCAAGGAAATTTCTAACTTTGAAGTCCAATTGCAGAGCATGTAGAATGAACAGGGAAAAACCAAGTCCGAGGGGATATCAGCCAAAAACTTCGGAAAACTCAAAACTGATGTTGACTTTCAATTTCTCTCGGCCGATTTAGTGAAGAAAAAAAAAGTCCCGAAGCCATAAGGTCTATGGTTTCCATAATATCGTACCTGGCCGACCTTAGTGGGACACCTGGTACATGATTTATCAGCGCAGGACTATGTTATTATTTTGGCAGGTTTAAATGATACAAATATTCAACTACAGTGACATAACATCATCAACTAATAAGTGTTTTTATACCAACCTTATTTTGGTAACATACCTTTTAAACGTTATGTCGAGTTTCCTAGTAATAAGATTGATATTAATAATGATATTAATAATAAATTGATGTCTGTAGTTGAAAATCTAAAACAATTCTCAGTTAGTATAAATTTCTTGATTTATCTCATACATTTTTTCCGAGGGATTTTTATTATTCTACACATTGTTTACGCATAAAGATTTTAGTTAAGTTGGCCCGTTTATTTAGAATTAGCATTGACAACTTCAATATTAAAATTTCCACTAATTTAAGGTACATATCTGTTGCAAGCTCGGAAACAATTCTAAATTGTAATTTGATTCAGGAGCCAGGTAACAATGGTAACATAGGTGAATCTAATAATTTTTATTTTCTACTTTACTAATATAGATCCATAATACCTAGGAAACGAAATACGTTAACACACCTATAACAACCTGATCCATAACGCCCGCTTTTGCAAGGTAGTGTTCTGTGATTTATCAAAGGCTTTTGACTGTGTTGATTATGGAATACTGCTGTCAAAGCCTGAACACGATTGAATCAGGGGCTCTGCTCTTGCTTGGTTCGGATAATATTTGAGTGGCCGAACTGAGTCAGTTGTGGTCTAGGAGGACACTTGGTCTCAGGTGCAGAGCATCAACTGTGGGGTTCCACAGGGATCTGTACTAGGTCCCCTTCTTTTTTGAGTCTATGTAAACGACCTTATCTTCAATTTGGTTCAATGGTCAATACACGCCTGACAAGAAATGGGAATTTTGGGATTTGTTTTATTTAAAGTGAAATTTGATATTTTATTATTTAGATCCAACTTATTCAACAGGTGCAAATATTTCCAAAGCCAGGTCCAAACACTTGCAATGTCGCATTGGTATACAAAACTAGCATAGTCAGGTTTCCTAATTTCATTCATTAATTCAAATTGTAAATATTTAATTCTTTCACAAGTGGGCTCTATTTTCAAGCTTCTGTCCTTAACTCCAAAATAAAACCTAACCCATGCTCAGAGACACTGTACTTTGTGTGTTGTGTGAAACTCGATAAAAACTTCAAAAATACAAAAATATATGACTAGTGAAATAGTCCTTAAAAATAGATTCAAAGTGCAAACTTAGGATAATCAAAAAAACTCCCACTAACACCTACTATACTTTATAGCTCAGATATCATCTACCTTGATGCTTAGAGTTTTCTAAAAAATATAGATCAAATAAGGCAGAGCATTGCTTCTTATAATCCTAAAATCATTCTACTGAGTGAAACACAAAACACGAACAACCAAAGATGTTGAAGATGGTGAATTATGTATTGATAATTATATGTGTTGTTGATGTGGCTCTAATAGTAGACATACTGGTGGGGTTTCAATTTACATCAACAATAATTACAGATTTTCAAACGTTAAGAAATTTGAACTTGATAACCTTTGGTGTAAATATGTTAGGGTGCATCTGGCGTCTGTCACTTGGGTTATTGGCTGCATCTACCATTCTCCATCAAGTTCGCATGCTAGCTTTCTTGAGAAATTCAAAGAAATATGTGACACTGTATTTTCCAAATTCAGCAGATGCGTGCTGGTTGGCGATTTTAATGTAAATATTTTGAGTGACAGTTTTTATGGCGACAAATTCAAGAACCTAATTGCAGCTTCCGGAATAGATCAATTGGTCACTGTACCGACACGAGTTACCGATGTTAATGAGACCTTGGTTGATTTTGTGCTCTCAAATCAAAATGCCTTGAAGGTAGAGATACACGATGCTCCAAGATTTGCCAATCACTCTGTTATTAGTGTTAATTTCTGCAATGAATCATGCGTAAATGATCAGGTCAAGAAATATAGAAATATTGGTGAGAAAAACATGGATATTATAAAGTTGAATTTATTGTTGTGTGAATGGAATTTGAACTCTGTTGATGTTGAGAGTGATTTTGATGAATTGTTGGAAAGTTGTGGTAGGGTGATTAACGATGTTGCTCCTGTAAAGACTTCCAAGTATAAATCTAACTTACCTTAGTTTGACAATGAAATTTTTGATATACAATCAAAGATCGTGACAAGGCTTATAATTTTTTAGAAATGCCAATGATAACGAAAAGCAACATAAGTGGCAAGAGTTCAAGTCTCACAGGAACAATGTGGTTGATCTTCTTAGGTTAAAGAAGGAAAGGTATTACTATGGGAAAATAGATATGTTTAGTTTAAGGGTAACCCCAAGGAAATGTGGAGAGTGTGATTGGCACGGATAGTTCTAAGGTCCCAAATTGTATCCCCTTTGACATTAATAATGAATGAAGAACTCTTAGAGATTGTTCGGAGATTGCAGCAAATTTTAACTTTTATTTTGTTAGCAGTATAGAATGTAAAATCAAAAACGATGTTGACAGTAATAAGTTTGTTGTGGGTGTATTCTTGGATCTAAAGAGGGCCTTTAAAACGATAGATAGGGCGATTTTGTTGTCAAAATTAAAAAATTATGGTATTGCTGGTAGTGTTTTGGAATGGTTTGCAGACTATTTAAATAATAGAAAACAAAAAGTAAGATTCAATAGAGAGGTATCTACTCAACGCCGGTTTAACCATTAGGCGGACTAGGCGGTCGCCTAGGGCTCAGACGCTCAATGGGGCCCGAAATTCAATCTAAAATCATCAAAAATATTTTGGCAACCTCGCGCCGCGAGCCGCACCAACGAATCACGCGACACGCTATCGGCAACACTGTTTGTTCTGTTTTATAGGCACCAAGTTCATGGCTCCCCTCTAGCACGCAGAATGACTGCAACCAGATATGATCCAGTAGACAACCCCATAGTTCACGGTCCACCATACAAAAATTTACCAATCTATTTTGAACCCCCATGAACACCTCCCCATTCCAAACCTGCTAATCATACACCCAAATAAAAACCCTCTCCAATGCACAGCTAAAATCCTAACGTCAAGACAAAATTAGACAAGAAAGTTTGGCGCTGGCGCGAATAGCTTTAGTCTGAAGTAGGAGACTCTGGCAATCCATAGTCAGCGATTTAGTGTGTGGCAAACTCCTCTCCCGCTGACTATGAGGAAACCACTCTTGTCTAATTGAACATCAGACACCCCAATCTGACCAACAATCATATAGGCACAAATTGCCAAGTTTAGCTGAAAATTGCATGTCCCAATCCCGGTAAATTCTTGCACCCAATCCTCCCAACCCTCATTCTCTGACATCCCTTACAAACCTCCCCACCTGCATCAAAACCATAACTTTAGAGACTCGTCAGGTCTCAGTATTGGTCAGGAGGCAGGGCTGTCGAACCCATTCAATCCGTACCCGCGCACATACCCGAAACTCACAATTGCTAGTGAGGCCGCGTCCAATGAACCCGCATGCCTATTCTCTATGAACAGCAATTACATAGTAACCAACAACCGGTGCTTTTCTTGAATAGAAAACTCGCGTCAAATAGCGATTTGACAGCGACAATTGTGCAATTCTCTCGGTCGCAAGTTACAGAATAAGAACAGCATATACAAAAACAATCAGCAGGCTAATATAACTCTCACGCGCATATTTTCTGCACACGCCGCCATTAGGGGATACCATCCTGTCATTAAACGACAGGGACGCCGACATTTTAATTTATTTGTTTATTTCTGATAAAGGTCATAGACGTGCGGTATAGAGCGGAATTTTAGTTATGATTTTCAAAGTGATTTTAGTATATTCGTGTTGTCAATATACCTATCTAGTTTTACCTGTTATGCGCGCGCAACACGAGGCAATTTCTTTTTATTGGCTAGCCAATACAGGTGTGAGGTGATCGTTTTGCACGCTGGACATCTCTTTGTCCTTGTTCATTGCACGTGGTCTGACAAGAATAAATCTAAAGTTGATATTCAACTTGGCAAATGTCATTCAAAAGTTGTTTGACATTTTCATTGACAAATACGTTGCACAACACGCGGTTTTTCTTCTTCCCTTTTTATCCCGTGCAAATAAGAAGGACGGATTTCTATACGTAAGTCTATCATAATTTGGTACATTTTGTCTCGTCTTGCGCAATGAACGTTCTGCGTCTTTTTTTATTTAATGAAGTTTTCGTATTATTACCTCTTTGTCTGGTGAAATAGATAGGTCTATTATGGTGTTATAAGTTATCATTCTTGTATATTTAAAAATAATAATAAATTAATAGGGATAATGGCTGTTTGCACCGACAATTTTGAGGAAGCCTTAGCGATAAGTATTCCTTAAAATGACATTTTTACATGGAGAAGTGTCACTTTAAGGAATGCTTATCGCTAAAGCTTCCTTAAAATGGTCGGTGCAAACGGCCATTAATATTATATGTAAGTAATATTAAATTAGTATATTTAAAGCCAATACGACTCTGTGACCCGAAAGAAAAAATCTAAATTATTGTTAATCAGGTCCTGTCTCGTATCCCACTCGAGTTAGCCTGCTGATTGTTTTTGTATATGCTGTGGCATAAGGCTGCCGATCGCCCAAGGGCACAACATTTTTGTTTTTATTTATAGTCCAAAATTAATGAAAAGTGGGGTTTTTCTATGTTTTCTCCCCACAAAACGAGCGCTGCAGCGTTGCGCACTCTCCAACTCCTACTCTGAGCATTCCACCCTTATTCTCGAGCCAGGCCAGTGTAATGACTAGTGCGCGCCATCCGTGGTATTCACCAGCGACCTCAAGATCAAATAATCGTCGTTAAAGGGCAACCGGGGAGCGTAATTCCGAACCACAGTGCAGTACAGAGCGCCACATAACGTTAAATATTCTGTACTCAACTCTGGTTTGTACAAAGCAAATGCAGAAGTACTTACTCCAAATCCACGTGTAATTCAGAGCATTACAGAGAATACACGCGTCTATGACTGACTGTATTTTGTACCACTTAAATGTGGTCATGATACTACGAAACCAAGTAATTCAGAATGGCGTCGTCGGCGCGGACGCCGTCCATAATATTAGATCTGTTTTTGCAGAAATCACAAACCAGTCAGAGTTGATTTCATTGGTTGAAACTAGTTTTCTGACTGTTTTCAACTAAAGAAATTAGCTCTGACTGGTTTGTGATTTCTGCAGAAACAGACCTAATATCTACTGTTTGATAAAATGCCATAAAAATAAAACAATATATTGTAATATAAATGAAAAATTATTTTATTTTATACTGAAATATTCTACAATTAAAATAATTATTATCTACTTCAGAAAAGGAAAAAAGATACAAAATACTAAAAAATCAAAATCAACACATCATACAGAAGAACGTTCCGTATAAATCGAGGGTTATTTCACTCAAACGAAACAAGGTCGATATCTCGTATTAATCGTTCATTGAAAAAAATCGCTCTGATATTTTGCACATATTTTCAATGTTGTCACTTCAACCCTCTCGCGGGGGTATGCTCCAACCTTTAAATCTTAAATGGCAGTAGGGGTCAAGTGATACCTCATTTTAAAGGCCATCGAATTCTCTTTCCAACGGTGCTTATTTTTTTGAATTTGATGCAGTGGTTTTCGAGAAAACGCATTTAAAAATAGACGGAACTAGTAGTGTTTTAGTCATTTTGAGCACTATCAATTTTGTAGTTGTAACAATTTTTACTTAAGAATAGATTTTATGTGTTTTTTTTTAAGTAGTGTGCTATCCAACTTGAAATCACAAGGTTTTTTAAGTCTAGGTTTTTTTTATCACTCAATAAAATTCAACCAAATACATTCTAATTTTTAAAAAAAATTGAAAAAAAAAACTTAGTAAATTCAAAAAACTAGGCACCGTTGAAAAGAGAATTGGATGACCTTTGAAATGAGGTATCGCTTGACCCCTACTGCCATTTAAGATTTAAGGGTTGGAGATTACACCCGCGAGAGGGTTGAAGTGACAACATTGAAAATATGTGCAAAAAATTTCCCCCTCCAAATAAAAATCGACGGGTCCGAGCGATTTTTTTCAATGAACGATAAATACGAGATATCGACCTTGTTTCGTTTTCGCTGGCCCACCCTGTATATTGTGCAATACTCAGATATTGCAGGGTATTGTGAAAGTATTGTAGACTATTGCAAGCTATTGCCGAATGTTTCAAGGTATTGCAAACCATTGTGATTATTGTGAACTATTGAAAGTTATTGCAGTAGGTACAAAGGTATTCCCTATTTCTTCAAACCTTTATATTTTTCTTCCATATTATTTGAAATTTAAATCATCTTAAAGTAGTTTATTCATGTCACGTCGCTTTGTAATCCAATTTTTATTTGTTAATTGTGAAAAATGTTTAATCCATTCGTCACATTTGTTATCATAAGTCTCATGATACAAAAGCTTGCACTGCACAACAGATTCAAAACTATCATTTTCAGTTTTTGTTTATAGCAGTTTATATTCATCGCATAAAGTATTTAGTAACTTAACTACTTCTTCCCTCATTTTGTTGTGTAGACACAACAAAACGGTTACATCCTCGGTTACCACTAAACACCTTCAAAAACAACAACTCATAGAACATAAACCAACCACGCAAATTAGCTAAGGGCAAGACCTTTTATTCCAAAGGAAAACAATCGTTTATCCAACGTTTAGATACTTTGTACTGAATTGGCATTTGCAAAGGTGTAGAAAAAAAAAACAGAGCGTCACGTCTTGCAAACCCCCACCCAAAACCGAATGCATCTTGTCTGCACCGCGCTGAGGTTTGGAAGACGATGAACGGCATTATTGAATAACAAATCCAAGTTCATTTCAGAACAATGTTGCACTGAAATCAACGGGGGTTCGGAATTACGCAACCGGGGAGCGTTGTGGAGAGTTGTAATAAAAATAGGAACAAGGGTTTGCGGTCAACAGCATCGACCAGGCTAAAGCGCCCATACTGCTCGAGAGGCGAGCGTATGAGCACAGCGTGCTGCGCACGCTGCAATTGAGTTTAAGAATGTCCTGTCCTGGTATTAAGTAATGGTTGTATATTTGTAGTTTGAGGTGGGCCTATCCCCCCTGCCTGTAATGTACAGCTGAGAATTTTTTTAAGTAAAGAAGTTTGAGTTGAGTTGAGTTTGTTCGAATGGTATACGCAAGTTGCGCAGTGAAGATAATTATTGAAATATAATTTGCCCGCTGGCGCCGCTGGCTTTGACGTCAGCAGAGCGAGAGGTCGGTACATTATTCCCATATGACACGAGAGGCTTAAAAAGTGATAAGCCTTTTGGGATTATCGCGCTTGGTGGCATTTATGGCAAATTCTATTATAATTTTTTTTTTAAATTTCAAAGTATTAAAGTTTAGTTCGTTGTATAACCTTTTGAATACCACTCGATGTTTCAGGATTACCTAATACTTTTACCTGACACTCAACGCGTTACCAGCAACACCACTCCTCCTTCGGAGTCGTGGTGTTGCTGCGTAACGCGTTTCGTGACAGGTAAAAGTATTATCCGGTAATCCTGAAACCTCTTGTGGTATTACATTCGATAATATCTCAGCAAAACAATAGAAAAAATGAATGGGGTCTTGTCAGAGACAGAGTTATACTTGAGGAATAATAAATTGAAATTGAATGTATCAAAGACAAAGGCGATGATTTTTTAAATCTAAGTATAGATATCAGAAAAGTGTAGACACTAATCCTTAATTAATGATGGATAATGAGAGTATTGAATTTGTAACATGTATTAAATATTTGGGAATGCAACTTGATAATTTACTTAGCTTTCAATCCCAATGTGATTACATTAAGAAAAAAAAATGTACTTTTTTAGTAGAATATCAGCAAGTTTGTTCTATCAGTCTAATTTTGACTTTTGTGCCTCATTGCCAGTGCCGTAACTAGGGCGTGGCGAAAGTGGCATTTGCCACGGGCGCAATCTGTCAGTAATCGTACAAGCTTAAAGCGCCTTTTGCGCAACACATAAACTTTAAAGAGGGCTTTCCGCATTTTATACTTTATACAGATAGATATTGATATGGAACTAGAACAACCCAGAAGAAGAAAGAAGCCAAATATGCCTGGTGAAGCTCATCTTTTCGATTCCAAAACACATTTGGAAATTGAACTCTTCCATTCCATTCATAAAATTATTATTATAACACAGATTGGGAAAACATTTGTGACTCTTAATACTGTGACAGTGAGGAAACGACTCTAGAATGTTAAAAAAAAAGCTACACACTTAATAAATAAAAATCGAGAAGATATGAATGTGTTTGCGTTTGAGTTTACTGCAGAAATAGAAATAAAATTTTAAAAATACGAAGGCGAACCACTGCTGGAACTCAGCGTTCCTTTAGTAAGTTTAAGCTTGTACAGACTGGACCAACCTACTAGACACATAGGTAATAAAAAGAGGAATTAGCTTGTAAACCCGGTCTCATGCAGCGAATCGAGGTGGTGCTGCCTAAGCTGAGTATTGTCAAGCTGTCAAAGCCAAGTTCAGCCGAGCTGCACGAATTTTAATAACATGCAGCTTACCATGCAGTAGCGTGGCTATCAGTAAACTGGTCTCATCGAAGCGTAATATGTCTAGTAGCTTGGTCCTGTCTATATACTGGATGTCATATTCTAGTTCCACTTAAGGACAGGAAAAATTAACAAATGTAGCAATACCTCCAATCGAAAAATCGATTTCAATTACCTACTTTCAATAATTACGACGAAATTATCGACGTATTTGCATAAGTAGTTTTATATCTAGAAAAAAAATAATTTAGGATCCTGCGTGTTTCACGTTTTTTAGTAGTTTTACCACACTACTTGTTCCTATTTTTTTTGTTCCTTCACCTGTTTTTTGCTAGGTATAACATAATAAACTCTGTCTAACCAAAGTTGAACGTTGAAGGTCACTTACTCATCCTTCAAGGAGCATGGTCATCCCAGACACGGTGTATTCCCTTATTCGATCTTCCTAAAGACGATATAACCAAAGAATACCACTTTGAGAGAAATTTCCTCACAAGGATAATAAAAGCGACTGGGAAAGCGGCAAGATCACCGAATCTCTCAAAGAAAACACCATTAAATGGTACACAGACGGTTCGAAAACCGACAAAGGACCAGGAGCTGGAGTATTTGGGCCTCGCACCAAATATTTTGAGTCACTTGGTAAATACACCAGTGTTTTTCAGGCGGAAATACACGCCATTGACACATGTGCTCAAATGATCCTGAACAGGAACTATCTCAAGCAAGATATTGCAATATTCACCGACAGTCAATCGGCCATAATGGCACTGAGTTCATATGTCATCAGTTCTAAGATAGTACGGGATTGCCTAGGGTAACTAAATGAGGTAGGAAAGAAAAATAAAGTCACTTTATTATGGGTGCCTGGACACACAGGAGTAGAGGGTAACGAAGAAGCCAATACCTTGGCAAAGAAAGAATCCGGTTCTCCGTTTGTAGGACCAGAGCCTTTTGCGGTATAGGTAAAAACACTTATACAGGGGAGCTTAAGAAAATGGAAGACGACCTAAGAGCCCGCCTCTGGGACGACCTTCCGGGAATGAGACACTCTAAGATATTCCTTGGAAACTTCAATCCCAAAAAATCTAAAGCTCTACAAAATTTAAGTGAAACTAAACTAAGAGTTCTTCAGGGTTTATGACAGGGCACTGCCACCTTCGAGAACACCGCAGGAAAATGCTACTCAAGAGATCCAATGAATGCAGGTTTTGCGGGGAGGAGGAAGAAACTCCAGAACACCTACTAACTGTATGCGCAGCCGTCGCTAGAAGCCGGGCTACACATCTCGGGGACTATGTAGTTTTAGAAGGAGACATACCATCCTTGACACTGTACCAGTTACTAGCCCTCATCAAGGCCATAGGACTGGACGAAGTACTATGATTTGGGATCCACATCATGGTCTGATAAACACAGTGCGCGTGCAATAAAGACAGCAGCAAAAAGCAACGTCTGTGATATATTTGAGTAAGTGACCTTCAACGTTCAACTTTAGTTAGACAGAGTTTACCTATGTTATGTTATTGAGTGATACTTTACATTTTGAGTTTTTGATGCTAATATTTTACTAATGTCAAATGAAACAGGAATTCTTATATCAGTTACTTTTCTTGTTTAAATATAAAATTTCAAAAATCGGCACTTGTGAGACATTGGATATGGGGTGACGCCGCAAATTGATAACCTGCCACAGGCGCAAACAGGTCTAGTTACGGCTCTGCTCATTGCTGTACATGTTTAATTTAAACCAATCTTATAGGATTCAGAAGCTCCGGAATCGTGACATGAGGGTTATATTAAAAGCGCAGCGTCTCACGCCAGTATCTTCTATGCTAAGATCGTTAAATTGGCTCTCCGTTAAGAATATATTATAATATGCACTTTTATGATATTTGTATACAAAATTGTGAATAAGTTAGCACCACCTTATTTTGAACAGTTTGTTGTTTTTAATAGGGATATCCATGATTACTTTACAAGGAATAATGATCATCTCTTTATTCCAAAAACGAATTTTAAGATTACAATGAACTCATTGTTTTTTTGGGACTTTCAGGAATTTAACAGTCTTCCAAATGATATCAAGGGCCTTCCCTCAGTTCAGGGTTTCAGTCGTTTCAGAGATAGGCTGAGGGATTAATTACATTCAGGCTAAAGATTGATTAATCTACCGCATTTACCATCTTGATGTGATTGGGTGAACCAGAGTAATGTGCTGCTATCTTCGTAAGGTTTTTACTTGTATTTAGTAGATAGTTACTTGTATGTCTAATGGGCATTTTTTCTTATATTGTATTTTTTGTATATATTAGGTGTACAACCTATTTAATAAAGATATATTTTTACTTTCATTTCTTATACATACCTTTCCCTCATAAACTTTGTAAGCCACTCCTTCCTGGCTTCAACGTGCTTTTTACTGAAAGCTAGTTCAATATGATCATCGTCCTGTTGTCCATTGTAGCGGAAAATAATTCGATGGCGATCCATGTTGGAAAAATATTCTTTAGCCTCCTTTGAAGTGGAGGTACCCAAACCTAAATTAGAGCACACATTTGTTATCAATATCATTATTTTATCAAATGCGTACTAATTAAAATGTATGGCACTTTGCTACAACAAGAAATTTATGGAGACATCTTTCACACAAACTGAGGATTTTTTGTTCGGAAAAAAATATTGAAAATTGGACTGTTGATAGGTTGCAAGTGTATATATTTTCCAAAAATAAGCTTTATACAACCAGTCAACCCCATGATAAGTGCATTGAAGAACTTCTTGATTGAACATAAGATAAAACATCTACTAATTAAAAAAAAAAACTTACCTTTGTAGTATTTTATTCCATATGTATGATGATTGGGAGTATCTTTTTTCCATTCTTCAAATTCTGGCAGCGAATAAAAAGACAATTCTTGATTCTTCTTTTTGGCTTTTACAATAGGTGTGATGAATTCTTCCAGAAAATCTAAGCGCAACAGTTCTGGCCAATTGTAATGTATAAAATTAATCAGCAATCCCTTAATGTGAGACCCGTCTTGATCTTGATCAGTCATTATCATGACTTTGCCATATCTCAACATTTTCATATCTTCTCTAGTGTTGTACTTTTTTTTGTATTGCAGACCGATAATTTTCACCAAGTTATTGATTTCAGCATTTTCCAATATTTGTTTATGTGTCGCCTCTCTAACATTAAGCAATTTACCCTTTAAAGGAAATACTCCATAATGATCTCTGCCAATAACGCTCAGTCCTGAAACAGCCAAAGATTTGGCCGAATCTCCTTCTGTTAGAATTAGGGTACATTTAAGAGCATTTTTTGTTCCAGCATCGTTGGCATCTTCTAGTTTGGGTACCCCTTTAAGTTTGCTAGTTTTTTTGCCGGCACTAGCTTTAACCAACTCATTTTGCTGTTTAAATTTAGCCCAAGACAACACAGTTTCTACTATGCCACTCTTTTGAACTTGATTTATAAATTTTTCTGACAAGTTACATTTTGATCCAAAGCTTTTCATTTGCAATGTCATATTTTCTTTAGTTTGTGAATCAAAGGTTGGATTTACTATGAGGCAATTTACAAAAACCCACATATGATTCTTAACTTGGAATGGTTTTACACTTGTGCCGCCTTTATTTTTCTTTTTTATTGTATCCAAAAGTTGCTTAACTATCAAATCTGTAACATAGTCCACATGCCTACCCCCTTTAGTGGTAGCAATGCTATTGACAAACGACATTTGTTGAAAACCGCGGTCAGACAACGTAACAGCCACTTCCCACCGTTCGTTTGGCGATTCGTAAACAACTTTTAAATTATTGCCCATTTCATCTTCTTTGCCTTTAATGAACAAATCCACATAGTCTTTGAAGGTTTTCACTGGCAATCTTTCGCCGTTTAAAAATACTTTTACACCTCTAGTAGAAGCAGCAATATCGTAGGCTCTTCTCGACATTAAGCCCACAATGTCATCATCTAATTTTTCCATTTTGAATTTTTTCAAATCAGGATGAAACGTGATTTTTGTGTAATCTTCACCTCCAAAGGCTTTTATTTTAGGTTCAGAAGCTTTGCTCATATTGCTGCCCCAGATTTGCTTAAATTCCTTTTTATATTGCTTACAGGCAGTCTCCACAATAAACTTATCACTGAAAATGTTACAGAGTTTGGCACCATAACCATTTCTGCCCCCAGTAACTTTTTCTTCTTCATCATTATAGTTGGACGATGTAAGTAAATGTCCAAAAATCATTGTTGGCACAAACATGTTTTCATCTTTATGCATAGCTACAGGTATACCTTGACCGTTGTTCCAAACCGAAATGCGATTTTCTTCAGGCTTAATTTCGATTTTGATGCAATCCATTTTTTTGTCTCGCTGCTTATTATCTGCAGCGTTTACTAGAATTTCGTCAAAGATTTTGTATAAGCCAGGTACATACTCTATCTGTTTTTGTATCATCATTTGTTTTTCACCGTCGTAGATCCACATTGTGTCGGAAACCTCAAAAAAAAAAAAAGAAATTTTGAGTTTTTAAATATAGGTAAGTATGCATGCAAGGAAATAATTTCAGCTAAAGTGACTGACAACACATATTCATAGCATAGGAGACTTTTGATACCTTTTGAAATGTGAAGAGGGTGCCCACACGAACTGAGAGGTATGATCAACAGATCCAAATTTTCATTGATTGGTTTGCTTGCCATGGAAAACGTGATATATGCATGAAACAGAAGCAAATGCTTTTGCTTAAGTTTACTGAGATAAACATATTCAACTTTGATGCAGGAAAAAAAGACGGAGGTGAATGCAGTAAAAGCATTAGCTTCATTTTATTCATATGAATTAATTTTATCAGTATAAGGTATTTTTGGGGTTCTTGGATCAGGAATAATTATCCAAGAACCCCAAAAATACCTTATACTGATAAAATTAAAAAGGATCAAAAACAGAGTCGTTTTAAAAATATGACTTAATGTATTTACACATTACACAGTGGCACGATTGGATGAAAAGGTGAGGAAAACCCAAGGAAACCCACGATGAGTAAGTATTTCAACCAAAGCTTTGGGAACCTTCATCTAAAATGTGGGGATGCAGTGGTTTCTTTTGCAGCAATGATCAAAAATCAGGATGAAACTGTGGCAGTAGATACATTGATGCCATTCCATTGTATATGTTAAAAATGGTATGGGAGTGAACTTCACGCATATTTTCAATATGAACTCTTTGAAGTCCCGTCGTCTTTTTTTTTTCATTCATCTTTCAAGCCTATACCAAATAATGATGCAGAACACAGAACTCTTAAACAGCAAAATACAAGCTGAAGAAAATGCCGGTAGTAGCCACAGTAAACTTGTTCGCTTTTCAACTTAATTTCTGGTGAGAAGATCGACCTTCTGTTGCTCCTCCAGCTCTCCCCACACAACGTATATTACCAAAAAGTTGGTAAAGGTATATCAATCACCTAACTCGTATTCCATCACATTGAAATAGTTGAAAACATTTTATCAATTTTGTAATACGCTTCTCAAGCACTTCACAATAAATTATTAGTTTCGACACTTTCCTCATAAAATCGGTGGATTTTAGATAGCTGATTGAAAAATCTTCTGGCCAAGCAGGAGCCAACATTGTCTGACTATAAAATCGAGATGTTAGTTCAAGGTTGTCACCGCTTTAATTATGCAAATAAGGCAATCGGAATATAAAATCGATATGTTTATGTTAGTTCAAGGTTGTTACCGCTTTTGCATACATTGAGTGCCGACTCATAGATAGGCAATTACTTATACATAATAGAAGTCGGGTAAGTGTTTGGAAGAAGTCCGGAGAGGTCAGGAAAGGGCTGGATAAGGTCGGGAGAAATCTAGACAAGTCTGGATAAAGTCTGGATAAGGCTGGAAAAAGTTTAGCTAAGTCTGGAAAAGTTTGGATAAGTTTGGATAAAGTCTGGAAAAGCCAGAAAATTTCTGGAAACGTCTGGAAAAGGCTCTATTAGGTCTGGAGAAATCTAGACAAGTCTGGATAAAGTCTGGAAAAATCTACCCAAGTCTGGATAAAGTCTGGAAAAGCCTGGAAATTTCTGGAAACGTCGGAAAAAGGCTGGATAAGGTCTGGAGAAATTCAGACAAGTCTGGATAAGTTCTGGAAAAGTGTATTTGAAGTCGGGAAAGTGTTTGGGAGAAGTCCGGAGAGGTCAAAGGGCTGGATAAGGTCTGGAGAAATCTAGATAAGTCTGGATAAAGTCTGGATAAAGTCTTGCTAAGTCTGGAAAAGTCTGGATAAGTTTGGATAAAGTCTGGGAAAGAGCCAGAAAATTTCTAGAAACGTCTGGAAAAGGCTCTATTAGGTCTGAAGAAATCTAGACAAGTCTGGATAAAGTCTGGAAAAATCTAGCTAAGCCTAGAAAAATCTGGATACAGTCTGGAAAAGCCTGGAAATTTCTGGAAACGTCTGGAAAAGGCTTAATAAGGTCTAGAGACATTCAGACAAGTTTGGATAAAGTCTGGAAAAGAGCCAGAAAATTTCTGGAAACGTCTGGAAAAGGCTCTATTAGGTCTGGAGAAATCTAGACAAGTCTGGATAAAGTCTGGAAAAATCTAGCAAAGTCTAGAAAAGTCTGGATAAAGTCTGGAAAAGCCTGGAAATTTCTGGTATCGTCTGGAAAAGGCTTGATAAGGTCTGGAGAAATTCAGACAAGTCTGGATAAAGTCTGGAAAAGTGTATTTGAAGTCGGGAAAGTGTTTGGGAGAAGTCCGGAGAGGTCAGAAAAGGGCTGGATAAGGTCTGGAGAAATCTAGACAAGTCTGGATAAAGTCTAGCTAAATCTGGAAAAGTCTGGATAAGTTTGGATACAGTCTGGAAAAGCCAGAAAATTTCTGGAAACGTCTGGAAAAGGCTCTATTAGGTCTGGAGAAATCTAGACAAGTCTGGATAAAGTCTGGAAAAATCCAGCCAAGTCTAGAAAAGTCTGGATAAAGTCTGGGAAAGTCTGGAAATGTCTGGAAACCTCTGGAAAAGGCTTGATAAGGTCTGGAGAAATTTTGACAAGTCTGCACAAAGTCTAGCTAAGTCTGGAAAAATCTGGATAAAGTCTGGAAATTTCTGGAAACGTCTGGAAAACGCATGGAAATTTCTGGATTGGGTCGGAAAAATTCTGGAAAATCTGGAAAGGGTTGAATTTTAGCGGATCTCAAAGCTCACAATAATCACAAGCATTAGCGTTGAAGTTTGCTTCGGCATTTTCAATGTTCTCCTCGGTTGCATCTTTGTGAAGGACTGTGAATTTGTTACTTATGTGACAATTCTCTGACAATATGCCTATTAGCTGTGCTATTAGATATTGCTCTGTAGATGGTTGTTTTTCAAAGCAAGGAAGTGGTTTAATATTTTTTCTAGGTCCAATAGAAGAATCTAGGTATGTATAGGGTTTTCCAATAGTAACGCTCGATGTTTGACAATAGCCCATGAAAAACTCGATAGTCACACAGGTGCTATCTTTGGCAGCCGTATTCAATTAGTCTCTGCATTTTATTATGGAGCGCTACACGATTGAGCAACGCGTCGGAATTGTTAAAAATTATTATCATTATCAAAACCAATGTTCTATTCGGAAAACGTTTCGTGCACTCCGTGCAATTTATGATGTCAACGATCGTCCTTCAGAATCCACAATTGGCCGACCTAACGTCACTGGATTTTTTTCTCTGGGCATTCTAAAATCCAAAGTCTATGTTGACAAATCTCGAACGGTTGCCGCCTTAAAGGCCAATATTAAGCACTTATTGCTGAAATTGAGCCATTTTTATGCGATAACGAACACTAAATGATTCTAACGACAATCTAAAATTGTCGGAGAAATGTATTGATAATTCGGATATTGTTGAAAACATCTATGAGAAGTAAAGTCCGTCGATTTTAATCTAATACTCGAAAGGAATGTGAGCTGGTGGCACCCTACATTTGAACGCCAATGGTCACCTAAGGTCACCCCTGGTTTTCGCTTCACCCCCTCGCTCCTCATACGAAAAGTCGACGAACAATACTAAAAGAAGGAAGATTCAGGGACTTGACCAAATCTGCAATACTTTCTGCAAGAAATGTTGATGTCGAAGAAATAAACGAATAAGTTGTCGAACTGTTGGACGTCAAGACCGAAAAACTCTACACCAGTATAGATAGTGTCAAGAACTGTGATAATAGTGATCTAAATGATGCTATTCTTCCAAAATATTTAAATTCGCTTAATCCGCCGAATTCCCGCTCCATGATTTACGATTGAAAACGAATTCTATTGTATGCTTATTAGAAATCTAAGCATCAGTGCAGGCCTTTGCAATGGCACAAGGCCTTTAGTTCTGGAACTTGGGGATAATCTGTTACGCTGTGAGATATTGACTGTAGATAAACAGGGAGAAATAGTGTTCATAAATCGAATAACACTCTACTGCGAAAACGTCTACCCCTTTACGTTCAAACAAAGACAATTTTAAAATAAAATTAGCCTTTGCAATGAGTTACGATTAACAAATCTCAAGGACAAACATTTGATAGGATAGTAATTGATCTCCAGAAAGGATGTATTAGTCACGGACAACTTTATGTGGCGCTTTTCAGAGTTCGTTCGTGGGACTCATTCAAACTTTATTCAGGGAAACAAAGAGGCAATAGTGTTGTCAAAAACCATGTTTTTAAAGAATTGTTTTTTTGATAATTTAATTTTGAAATTTCGCAGTCATAGGTGATTTCAGAAGATCTTTACAACTTATTTACAAGATATTTGAAGATCACAAGACAAAAACCTGAACAGGATAAACATAAATGATTGAAAATAACGAAGAACGACATGAAGACTTAGCACTCTTTAAACTTTGGATTCTTACGAGTTCCATAAAATAGAATAAGTTCCACTGGACATATGCACACCGTATATTCAAAAAATAAGATTGATTTAAAGTCATTACGATGTACCGCAAAAGTAATAATTCACCAACTACTTTGATCACATTTAAAATTTATGTCTACCACGTAGGTACAAACAAAAAATGTAAGTTGAATAATTGAGCAATTGAATTTAAAATCTTTTAAAAAATTTTTTTTTTCGATTGTTTGCAGTAAAATGTTGATCGAGTAGACTTCAATAACTGGCCTAATAAAAAAAAAGGAACTTCATGAAAATGTAAAAAAAAAATTAAGACTCGATATCTCGTATTATACCACAGCACATAAATAGTTACTAACTCGGTTTATAATAACACCTTGATTATGGTTATGATTATTCTGTTTTAAATAAACCACTTCGAATAATGTATACCTACACCTACGAGTTCCATAAAACAGAATGAGATAAGTAGACATACGCACACCGTACATTCAAGAAATGTGATCGATTTAAAATCATTATGATATACCATACAAAAATAATTAGTCACCAACTCCATCCATCGCATTTGAAATTTCTTCACTAGAATAACATCTATACAACTTATCTCACTGTTACATTTAATGTATAATGTACATTTAAATCAAAAATTATGCTGTTTTTTGTACAACACCTACCTAATAAATATTTTCCATTTTATAATTATTTTGATGGACTTGATTTAAAAAAAAAGCGCGCGAAGCGCGCTCATGACCTAGTAAATATATAAAGCAAATTACACAAAAACTTTCGCGTGTACACAAATCGCCATGTTCACTTTCTTGAAGGCGATTGACAAAGTTACTCATCTCATGAAATATTTTTTTTTTTTTTTTTATTAAATAACAAATTACAATTTTTGTTTTTTTCATATAATCTAAGGCACAAGTTAAGCTATGTACTTTGTTATTCGCTCCTAAACAGCTAAACGCTGGTAACGGAGCAAGATATAATTTGATTCAGACTACACAATATTCAGACTAATAAAACCTTAAAATTACCAAAGTTATACAGTAAAAAAACACTTATGTAAATAAAAACATTCGCAACAATCACATTTATTTGTACATTTATTTTGGCACCAAACTAATCTAATTTAGAATTTTTTTTTAATTTTTTTTTTTTTTTTTTTTTTTTTTTTTTATTATTATCATTTTCATTTATTTATTTATTTTTTTCAATTTATTCATCATTACTATTATTTATTTTTTTCAGAAATACATTTTTGTGTTCAAAAACTCCTTGAGTCTGTTCAGAAATATTTCAAATGTTGAAGCTTCTCTGACATGAATCGGTACCTGGTTATACATAAGTACTGCTCTGGTCAATGGATTATAAAGTGCTTTATTTGTTCTTATGCTACTGACATGTAAATTACGATTTCCTCTTGTTTTGTACTCATACAGTTCACTGTTTGTTTTTAGACTAGAATTACTTTTGAGATTGCAAAATAAAATCTTATAAATGTGTTTGCATTGTTCTAACTCTAACACATATCTTATTGGCTGTAACGAAAGATGTGGGTACAATAACTCTGAGGAGGTACGATAAGGCATTTGAAACAGGACCTTAACCGCTCTATTTTGTAGTACCTGTACTCTGTTGAAAGAAGTCACACCACATGTACCCCAAACATTTATAAGGTATCTCAAGTTTGACAGAATGTATGCATAGTAAATTGAGCAGCGATTTCTGGTATTTAAATATTTTGTACATCTATACAATGCTCCCAACATGGGGATGATTTTTTTAACCAAACTGTCAATATGATTTCCCCAATTAAGTTTATCATCAACTATAAGACCTAGATATTTGGTTGAGTGAACTTGAGATATCTGCATATTATTGATATTTATTTCAAATTTATAATGTTCTGTATTTTTTTGTTGGAATACTAAATATATAGTTTTTTCTGCATTAAGTTTTAGTTTGTTATGCAATAACCATTCAGAATATCTACACAAGTCAACATTTACAGTTTGTTCAAGTGTTTGCATGTTGGATCCACTATAAAAAAATACAGTGTCATCCGCAAACGTGAAATACCGTCCTGTCAGGCCAGCCTGCCTCAGTGACAACACGTGAATTAAATACAATATCGGCCCTAAAACTGAACCCTGTGGTACTCCACAATTGTTTAAAATTCTATTACTTTCTATTCCCTCCACTGTAACAAACTGAGGTCGATCCTTCAAGAAGGACGCAATAAGGGAATACATCACCCCTCGAACACCCATGGTCCATAATTTATTCAGTAGAACCGAGTGGTCCACTACATCAAAAGCTTTTTTAAGATCAATAAATACAGCAATAACACATTTTTTTTCATCCAAAGCTAAAGCTACACAGTTTACAAAATCTGTTACAGCACAAAGAGTATTACTTTCCTTCAAAAACCCATACTGATACCTATCAAAACCGATATATTTGTTTATAAATTGAATTAATCTAGTTTTCAGCAAAGACTCGATAATCTTGGAAAAAGCACACACAACTGTAATTGGTCTATAATTTTGTTTATTGGTTATATCGCCTGCTTTATGTAATGGAGTTATTTTTCCTAATTTTAATATTTCTGGAAATATACCTGTTGCAAGTACATTGTTAATGAGATTTGTCAAAATTGGCAGTAGTGGTTCAATAATTATGATAAGATCTTTCACGTTTATATTATCAAAACCTGCAGCTGAATTTTTATTTAGATTACTCAAAACTTCATAAATTTCCCTTTCATTTGTTTCCCTTAAATAAAAAGTCCTATCACATTCAAGCTCCCCTAAATCTACTCTAGTCTCCATTTGTGACCATTCCCTATTTACTGACTGTACAATTGATTCACCCACGCTTGCAAAGTATTTATTGAACTCATTTGCAATTCTCGCTGGATCAGATTGCAGCAAACCATTTATTTCCAGAGAGCCTACAGCACCTTTTTTTTTGTTTTTATTTATTAGAGAATTTATGACTTTCCACTGTTTTTTGGGGTTGCTCCCTGCATTGGACCACTGATCTGCAAAAAAGGATGTTTTTTGTTTACGTATTTCACAGTTAATCTTGTTTTTCAAAGTTTTGAATTCATCTTCGGTAGTTTTAGTAGGTTCATTATTAATTTTTAGTTGTTTTAATGCTTTATATTTATTATCTCGTTCCTTGATTAACTGTAAAATATCATAGGTCATCCAGTTATTACCTTCACGATGTTTTAGGGTACATTGGTATGAAGCTTCTTTTTTACATTTCTGAATTAACGCAGTTAGCTCTTGGAATGAGTGGATATCCTTATTATTTACATTTACAGCATCAAAGTTTTGTTTAAATTTATCTTTATTTAGTATACTAAAAGTTTTAGTTATTTTTGGTTTGTATACATCTAACTCTAATTCTATTCCTATAATTAAAGGATTATGATCAGACAATGCACAGTCAATCACAGAAACATCACATAAAATTTTTTTATTTACAATAACATGGTCTATTATAGACATTTGGAAAATACCATTTCTTGTAGCATTCTCGCAATTAATAATGTTGCTAACCCTATATCCGTTAGTAATTATAGCATTTAAGTATTCATTTTTTTCTTCTAAATCACCTAGCAGATTTACATTCATATCTCCTACCACAACTGTGCTTTGTTTGTATTTTGATAAAATATTTTGAAAAACCTCAATAAATTCATTAAACACATACCTTGGCGGTCTATATATTCCTATTAAGTCCAATTTGGCACTTGTTATGTGTATCGATAGTAAATTGAACGGAGATGTTCCCTCCACTGTCTCAATCAATCTGTAGTCAATGTTTTTTTTTGTATATATGGACACTCCTCCAGCTCGTCCTTCCCTGCATGCATGGTTGGCATTAAATCCTTCCAGATCAAAGAAGCATGTTTCGTCCCTTGACAACCATGTTTCGGTTAAAATGAGGACATCACAGTCATGTATTTTTAAAAAACAACCAAGTTCGTCGATCTTGTTTCTCATGCTCTGCATATTCAGGTAAGTTATACGGAGCATAGGCCCCTTAGTCAAGGAAGATGTTTTTAGTTTTTTAAAACCTCAAAATCATCAACAAGGATAGCTCTGCTGTTTTCATCCTTCCTAAGGTAGGTTTTTCCGTCCCTTAGCCATACAAACTTATAGTCATTGTCTTTTTTGAATTTTCTTGCCTCCCTATATAGGTCTTGGTTTTTCTTGGTAAGATCGTGGTCAATGTATATATTGTTGTTAACATTTGTATAGCCGAGATCTGTTGTTGTGAGTTTCTTTCTTTTTTGCGCTTTAATAAAGCTTATTTTGTCATTTTCATTATCAAAACAAACTTTTAACGGTGCGGGTCTTTCTCGGTCTGATCCCCTTCCAAGCCTGAAGGACTTAAAAGTTCCTACAGGAACTTCTAATAAATTGCTCATTTTTTTGACTATTTCTCCATCATCGCTTGATTGTGATGTTGGAATTCCCTTCACAATTACATTGCTTTTAATTTCACGTTGTTCCCTTTTGTTAATTTCATTATTTAATTGGTTTTTTAGGTCAGCAACCTCGAGCTTCAGGTCATTGTTTACTTCAACTTGTTTTTCGTATTTCAACCATAAAATGTTGTATTTTTTATCCATATCTAAAAGCTTTTTCATCACGTCGTTAATCGACCAGTCTCTATCTCCGATTTCCTCGGGAAAATCACCATCATCCAGCTTTTTCCTTTTATTTTGGTTTCGATTTTCAGTTGACATAACCTCAATGTTCAGACAGGATTCACAAACCCATCTTTCACCGTTTTGTTGTTTTAGTTCTTTGTTGTAATGATTTAATTGATGATTAGACAATTTTACACATTTAGAATGGTACCATTTGACACATTTTGTACACGAAATTGACCCAGAACCACATTTAACACTGCAGACACCACAAATTACGTCTAAATCGTTAGCCATCTTGTTTAGCCATATTGCTACATAAACTTGAAGTAGAGGCCCCTCTTCTTTTGTGGTTTTTGAGCTATCTGTGTGGAATTGCAAACTATCGTTCCTATGAGACAAAAACCCAAGTAAAAACCTTTTCTGAAGTTTCACAGGGGTCACGTCACGATCTTAATAACTTGGTCAATTCGTGTTCTTGCTTTAATTATGTTGGAGATGTTTCCAGAGTCACGTGGTGAATTTGAAGTTATGTTTTTGATGAAGGGATGACCATGAACGTCTTGATTGCAATTTTCTATTGTGACTGTAGGTAAGTACTGTACACTGTACAGTCAGTTCTCTAGAATAATCAATAACAATTTTTGCTGAAGTTGCTTTTTGTGTTCTTTTAAATAAATTTTTCATAGTTCAATGTCACTCATTTCTTTTGAATTACCAACAGATTGTGATGCTTATTTGTTCTAAATTCAATAGTTGCTATAAATTTGGAATTATTATTTTTATTGTCAAATGATTAAACGATTCATATCTATTTTTAGTGTTATTGGGATTTTGCCTGTTGAATTTATAAATAACTAAGTTAAATACATAGCTCCTCACCTTTTCCACTGATCCGATATAAGTATCAGGTCTAAGTAAAATATGTTCCAACTGTGACTTTTTCTGATAAGTCTCTTCAATGGTTGTCGGTTTCTTGCCTTTGAGCTTTGGTGCTGATGACTCTCCAGCCGTCCCATCGTCTCCTCCTCCTCCATTGGACATGTTTGCAAACATAGACTGAAATAAAAATAAATAAAAATAAAATTATAGGTTATTTCTTTTTATTTGAAGGGCAAGACCAAGACCAAGACCAAGACCTGATAAATCTTCTCAAGACCAAGACCAAGACTTGACGTTCAATACCAATACCAAGACCAAGACCAAGACTCTCTCTCGAGACTCTCGTCTTGGTCTTGGTCTTAGAAAGAAAAATCGATTCATTATTTATAAAAATATTCAAATTCCTATGTCTATCTACTTTTGATTTCCTTTAATTAAATTAATCCATCAAATTTATTATTTTTTCAAATTCACGAGAAGGTGAAGGTTCAAATAGAAATTTATTTTTTTCCTCGGAACAGAATGGCAATTTTATGGTGTGTTTGTCAACTTTCTTGTTCCGTCAATCTAATTTAAAAATTGATGTTTGTTTATTTCTCTGCGTTGTGGAATGCTTTATGCCGTATTTTTTTGACACGAAACGCTCTTGCTGGTAAAAATAGCCTGTGACGATACAAGACCAAATGCATGGTGGAAACGTCGGCATAATTTTTTCCGAAAGGGAGTTTTATTTTTCATTTCTGAAGTCCTAAACCCATTATCTCTGTCGTTATTTTATGTATATATTAAAAGTTTGGTAATTTTTTTTTTCAAGACTATCAAGACCAAGACCAAGACTATCAAGACCAAGACCAAGATCAAGACTGAGCCAGTCTTGTCTTGGTCTTGAAACACCAAGACCGCATTTATTTTTGGAGACCAAGACCAAGACTGGTCAGTCTTGGTCTTGGTCTTGGTCTTGCGAAGCCCTAACCTGATCTCACACTAACAAGCTTCTGATCAAGTGACATAAAGCCAAGTAGACTAGAGATTGAAAACAGTGACGTGAGGCAAACAGGCCACTTTGCCTGTTGTTTTATAGGGGCCTCAAGAGATAGTAATAATTAGGTATTGCCCAATTTGTCAGCTTTTGTGTTCTCCCACTAGTACAACTCATTTTTTATATTTTTAGTAAAGGGTCGCAAGAGAAATCATAACAATTTGAGTTTTGCAGGAGCAGGAATATATGAAAGCCAAGATGAAAGCATATAAATCAACATCCATAGAAATTGAATCCTGAGTTGAATAATTAAACTTAAAAATAAAAATAAAAATAAAAAACTAAATCAGAATTATTTCGTTCAAGAACAAGGCAGTCAGTGGAAATTTTGACAGGCATCGAGGCATCTCATTATAGCACTCAAAGGTTTGTTTTGGTTCGTGTAGAGAATCGTTTTGGGACAGTTCGCATATCTGGAATCGTTCTGACGGTCCGAACCCGTTAGTAGGGATTTTTTGAGAATTAAACAGTTCGCACATGCGTAGTTGAAATTAACCTTATTTTTAGGACTTGTTTTTGTTTTGGTTATTTATTTTGCGATGAAGAGTATATTTTTGTGATTTTTGTGTATTTTCATGTTCAAAAACTTTGTTCCGATTGCGGAGAATTGTGGATATTAACCAGATCAAGCCACTTATACTAGTAAGATCATTTTTTTAATCCAAGTTTTCAGTTTACTTAAGAATTACTAATCAAATTATTTGTTATTTCATAGGACCTTCTCAGTTCAAGCAGTGATGACGAGATATCAGAAAGTGATGAAGAATTTCTCGCAATTCTAATACCAGAAGTTCTTGAGCACCACAAAAAAAATGAGAATTATGCAGAAGATATTATATTATGCCCTTATACACAGATAAAGAGTTTCTGGATCATTTTAAGGTGTCGCGAAACATTATTGAACAGCTGGCCTCTGAATTTGAACAATCGGATTATTATCCCAAAAAGGAAACAGGATTTTCTAGAGTATGTCCCAAGAAATGCCTTTGTGTGTTTGTATGGTACGCGACACATGAAGCTGCCTCCTTCCGAGACGTTGGGGACAGATTCAATATTGCAATAAGTACCCTGCACCTAATTATCCACAATATTACCCACTTTTTGAGCTTTAAATCAGGCCAAGTGATAACATGGCCCAAAGAAGAGGAGAAACTTGAAATCGAGCAAGATTTTATGAGAATGGGCTTTCCAGGGGTTCTTGGTTGCATGGATGGTTCCCATGTTAGAATTGATCAACCCAAAAACGACCCTGAGAGTTACTTAAATCGAAAAAAAAACTATTCAATTCAAGTATGTATGTCAAAAAAAACATAAATAAATTAGTAAATAGGTATTTTTTTTGTGATATTTGCCATGTTAAAAAAACTGTTTTTAGTTCCAGGTGGTTTGTGATTCGAAAAAAAGGATGTGTTCATTGGGTTCCCAGGATCCGTACACGATGCTAGGGTTTTTAGCAACTCTCCTTTGTGTCATACCCTACAACAAAAATGTGGCGATAAAGTTATTCTAGCAGACAGTGCATATCCATGTCTGCGGAACCTGTTGACTCCGTACAAAGATAATGGCCACCTAAGTTTAACAGAAAAAAACTATAACTATAAACTAAGCCGTTGTCGGATTTTAATCGAACATGTATTTGGAATTTTAAAACAAAAATTCCGACAATTTTATCATCTAACGCTGAGAGATGAGACACTAATGTGTCACTTTATAAGAGCTTGCTGTGTTCTCTACAACTACACTTTAAATGAAGAAGTTGAAGATGCAGTTGAACTATTTGAAGAAAACCAGCCAGAGGAAGCAGTTGAATATCAGCAAGTTGAATTTAATGCAGCAGGGAACGCTTACCGAAATTATGTAGCAGCTCAACTGTTTCAGCAATAATTTTTGTTTCAGATAAAAATTTGAAATGAATAATAATTAATATTAGTTTAGGTATAGTAGTATAAGTATTAAATCAATAAGTATTTTTTCAGCAATAATTTTTGTTTCAGATAAAAAAATATATGAAATGAATAATAATTAATATTAGGTATAAGTAGTATAAGTATTAAATCAATAGGTATTTTTTCATTTTTTCAGCAATAATTTTTGTTAGATAGATTGAAATTTGAGTCCCATTTAACATACATGAGCAAAAAGGTGTCATCTGGATGTTATGCAGTCAGAGTAATTTTGAATAAGCTGTACATTGGAACAATAAGAAGTGCATACTTTGCACTCATCGAATTTTATTTGCGCTATTAGACCCTGAGATAGGGCCTGTTTAGTGGAGTCATTTTTTTTTGTCTGGCATTTTGAGGGATGAATGTGGCTAGTTAGCTGATGAGAATATAAGTGGTTTTAATGCCTGCCCCCTGTTCGAAATGTCCACAGAATGTTTCGCCGGAAAACTCGACTTCGAACTGTGATTACCGTCTGGCGATTTTTCAGCGTTATTTTCACAACAAAACCTTCCATTCTCTCGATTACCAGACAAAAAGTAAACGCGGAAGGTTCTTTTCTTTTCACTCATTTCCACTTTTTGAATTATTCATCAATGTGAATCTTTTATTTAGAAGCCAAAAAAGTTGTCATTAAAAAAAATTCTTCATGTAAATCAATTTTTTTCTTCTGCAAATTTTCGAACGGGAGGCAGGCATTAAAATCACCTATATTCTTATCAGCTTAGTAGCCACATTCAGCCCTCAAAATGCCAGATAAAAAAAAATGACTCCATTAAACAGCCCCTATCTCACAGTCTATATGGAATATGTTTCTGGGGTTTTTGTTCATTGTCTCTTTTTAATATGTTGTTTGTGTTACAAAAGAGGGCGGTGAGGTATATGTTCAGGATAGGATTGTGAGACTCATGTAGACCATTGTTTTTGCGTCATAAATTGTTTACATTTCCAAGTATTTTTTTACTAGAGAATTTATGTCTTGTTCATAAAAAGTTTAAGGCACACACAAATTTTCATCTGTATATACCACTCGACAAACACATAATGTTAACCTTTCCATCCCTTCTTCCACACAAATAAAAAACTCAATAATCTATCAACAGATTGTACCGGGTAAAAAAAGGATACATCTTAAGAGGCTTATATTATCAAAAGCCTACTACAGCATAGAGGAATTCTTTCAAGATGCTTTCTTCTGACTTTATTGAACATAGTTATGTAGTTTTATTTATTGACTTCTGTGTTTGCTGATGTTGTTAACTATTGGACTTTACATTTCGTCGGCATCATATGAAACTTGCCTAAGTCCAAAAAGATAAATTTTACTGGAGTCGCAAAAAACCGTTGTGAAGAAAAACTACATGATACAAATCACCGGCAAGAATGCACAAAAGAGATTCGACTTACGCAAGTTTGGCTCTGTCTTAAGATGACGACGGACTTGTGCAAATTTCTTTTCATGGTTGTGTGGTTCCATCTAACAATTTATCTCGCAAATATTTTGTTGGATCATAGATTATTGAGTTTCTCTCAAGAGCGCACAAATTTGACTTAGGCAATTTTCATATGATGCAGACGATTTGTGCAATTTTACTGTTTTATATTTTAAAATGATTATATTTTTGTATTCATGATTATTTTTAAGCAACTCCATCTTTTGTTTTGTTTTGATGGTTTTACTTAGGTGGCTTTTTCAACAAGATTTTTGTTCTTAGAGAATAAAGCATTTTTTGATTTGATTTGATATTTTACTGGAAATCTACAAGGGGGTCAAATAGCGCGTCAAATTATGAAGTGGGGTCTGTTCTTTAAAATCAATTTCATAATTTGTTGAAACAAAATTGTCATCGATTTTCTAAATTTTTTTTTTTTGTTTCATTCATTGTTTTACTGGTCTGAGAGCAAGCTTCCTAAAGTTAAGGCCGTATCAGACGTGCCGTTGCCGATTCCGTTAGCCGTTGCCGATTCCGATAGCCGTTGCCGTCGCGGTTGCAATCACACTTGACACCGTTCCGTTACCGATTAATGGTCGCTTGAAATGTTTATAACGTCAAAATGTCGGAGCTAAAATATTCAAAGTACAGCGCCGAACGTCGTAGGAAGTTTCTTCTGCGTTGATGTGCTATATGATTACATTGGAAGAAGAGGAAAGAGAAAGATCCAAACGAAAATAGGTTTGGGTGCAACACCGGAGAAGCGATAAATTGGTGTTCAAAAAGCGCTTTCATTAGCTACGGTTCAGAACGGCTTCGTAAAATTCAGACTCCAACCTAAACATACAACGGCAATCGCAACCAGAAGCAGGTACATTTTGATTGGTCGAATTCCCAATCGTAATCCTTAATAGTAATCGGCAACGGCACGTCTGATACGGCCTATACGGCCTTTAATAGGTTGTCTGGTAATGGGTAACTTGATGACGCATCTGGGGTGCCTTATGGAGATTTGCATTATGTTGAGGCACCCCAGATGACATCAAAAAGTTATCAGGCAGCCTACCTCTTTCAAACAACCTTGAGCTGGGGGGTCGAATGGGGTGTCCAATTATGGAGTGGGGTATGTTCTTTAAAATCAATCTCAAAAATCTGTGGCTTGGTCGAAAAAAGGCCTATCTAACAAAATCAAGTTTTGAGATATTCGAGGATTTGTATGAAAACTTGAAATGCTTATTACTTTATTGTTACTTTTTCGAATTTAATAAAATTTTGGTAGGGTCTACTAAAAAGCAGAATTATTCATATAATACATTTATTTTTTAAAAATCTTTTATTCTATCGTGAATGGTAAACTATCATTTAATCGACTCAAAACTCGTTAAAGTAACACTTTATTTGAAGTAGTGAAATCGAACAATTTTTATCCACTCATTTGTCAATTTTACCCACTCATACGTCAATTTTACCCATTCATACGTCAATTTTACCCACTTGTTCAAATCTTTTATAATAATTATAGTGTTTTTGGCAGAAATCTGTTATGTTGCATGATTGACAACATCAGAAATGTGTCAGTTTGTTAGGTACTTTGTCAACTTGTCATAATCTATGTAAAATTTTAGCACATTTTAGCTTATGATTTTAGTAATTGTGATAAAGTTACTCAAGAATAAAATAGAATATTACACACGACAGTAAAAAAGCTTTACCTGTTCGTGGAATTAATCCACTCGCTCCTTCGTCGCTCGTGAATCAACATTTTCCACTCACAGGTAAAGCATCTTTTTACCGTCTTGTATAATAAATAATAGTATATTATACCACGAGTCAATAATGATAGCTTATTATTCCCGAGGAATATTTACGAACTCAGCCGCGTTAGCGGCGAGGGAGTAACATTCCGAGGGAATAATAGCCATTATTGCTAGTAGTATACTCTACTTTATTTACGACAAATTAATTTATTTCAAATTTCGTTTCCAAAAACGCTATTTGTTCATCTATCTCAATACAAATACGCAAGCACTACGCGTTTGACACTGACACTTTTGAGTTTGTTCAGGTATATTGTTTCCATGGTAGGTAGTACTACTTATTTAATATGAGAAATTTTGTGATTGGTTTGCAAGCGGAAATAATGGCCATTAATCCCTGCAGGAATAATATATGGCATTATACTGCCAAAATCACAAATATAATACTTACATTATATGTCAGTCATAAATAAAGTCTGTTTTTTTTTTTTAAAGATAATTCTCCAAGTCAAAAATTTAGTAACTATGTTGGCAACACAGCCTTTTCTACATAAAAAATTTGAAAGCTTGACAATTTTACATTGTATTGCCAACATAGTGTCATTTTGACTTTTATCTTTAAAAAAAAAAACACATATTAACTATTACTTTTAACATACTTTTGTATCAATGTACAGGGTGCTGCAATTTGGAGTGTTTCAACAGGAAAAACATACTTCCAGGCCAGAAGAGGAAAATTGACCTAAACATCATGAGATCGATTTTCCAGAAACGTCGATTGTCAAAAACCGTATCACAATATCTTCAATGGTACCATTAAAACAGGACGATTTTCGATTTTCCCCTATTATGAAAAATAGCTATAAATTTTTTATTTATCAATTTTTTTTATTTCTGTAAAAACATTATGAAGACACTTTTTTGAGCACAATCCAGTGGCGGGCTCCGTTTTTTTCTATATAGCTCCGATTTCGAGATATCGACCAAAGTCCGATATTTTTAAATGTAACACCGTATATATTAATAGCTCATTGGATAGCTTTGTTTTTGCTGATTTCAATGATATAAAGTTCGATAGGTTTATCTCTAACCGTTTTCGAGAAAAAAAATTATATCTGTTTTTGTCGTAAGGACCAATGTGTTAGAACAGGATTTTATATGTGTAAGGAAAATGAGGAAGGTCTCTCTCTAACACATTGTTTCTTACGACTGAAACAGATTTTTTTTTGTTTCTCGAAAACTTTTAGAGATAAACCTATCGAACTTTATATCATTGAAATCAGCAAAAGCAGAGCTATCCAATAAGCTATTAATACATAGGGTGTCCTATTTAAAAAAATCGAACTTTGGTCAATATCTCAAAATGGGAGCGGAATAGAAAAAAACTGAGTACGCCACTGAATTGTGCTCAAAAAAGTATCCTAAAGATGTTTTCACAGAAATAAAAAAAATTGATAAACAAAAAACTTATAGCCATTTTTCATAATAGGGGAAAATCGAAAATCGCCCTGTATTAATGGTACCATTGAAGATATCGCGATACGGTTTTTGATAATAGACGTTTCTCGAAAACCGATCCCATGACATCTGAGTCAATTTTCCTCTATCTGGTCTGGAAGTATGTTTTTCCTGTTAAAACACTCCAAATTGCAGCACCCTGTACATAAGCCCTAATTGTGATAGGTGACAAGTAGCACTTGGGACCTAAAAAGTGTTACTTAGGCCTTATTGTTAGTAAGAACGGTACTTAGGCCGTTTTTAATTCACTTGAAACGTTTTTTCTTTTTTTTTTTTAAGCTACATAAATAAAATATGTTTCAATTTTTGAAGAAAAATTTTAAAAAAAAATCTGAAAAAAGTTTTAAAAAAAAGGCAAACACTTCTATTATTTGTCATATTCCACTGAGCCTGCTGGACAAACTTCATCTTGGCCTTCATCGTTTAATGATTTTAAATTCATAAAAAGTCGACTATTGGTATAGAGATGTATGTAACCCAACGAACTTTTGATCCATCCAGTTTCTTTTTGGGATGGGAAGGGGATATAAGATGTGAAATTTTTCTAAAGTCAGTTATGCTTCTGGCTTCACCTGATTGCCGTTTTTTCTTTGTTGTTATATCCGACACTTCAAATTCTTCTTCTTTCAAAAACCTTTGTTTGTAAATAATTTTAATAGGATTATCCATATCTGAAATAGTTTGCGTTTAGAACGACATTGATTCTCCTTCTGTTTTTTTTTTTGCGATTTATGAAATGAGCTTTTTGAAGAAGGCTTATGTATAAAAATCCTCCTGCGACATGGCAATCACTTCAATTCCCCCTTTTCGCTGTGTAATTCTGATAAGTGTAGACCAGTCTCTGAGCATTTCTATGTCCATTAAAGTGTTTTGGCTTCTGCAATTGCAGCGTGAATCGAATCTGCTTCGACGATATGGGCCTATGTCGTACTTAGAATGCAGCAAAATTCAAGTTCCCAATTAATAAGGGCCTGAGTAACATTTAAACCTAGACGACTAGAGAATAATCCATATCTATGTGTCAGTTAGGCCTGCTTTTGTTTTTAGCGGTAAAATTAAAAAGGCCCTAAGTAAATATAGGACCAAAATTGTAAAATTAAATTAATTTAAGTTGCAGATAGGACCTATAGGGAAAAAGCAGATAGAATGTTGAAAAGACCTAAGAGCACATAGACCAAATTTTTTCAGGCCTATCAACCACTTATGCCAATTTGAGTTTTTACACTTTATTCTTATAGGTACTATACCAATGAAAATGGGTCTTAACTGAACATAGGTCTTTATATGCATTACAATTTTTACACTTAGGTCCTTTTTACATTAAAATGTTGATAACCTAAGAGTTTTATCCGCTTAGGACCCTTTTCATTTGAAATAGCACTATTTATTTGGTTAGTTAGGCCCAATAGCTCATTTTTGGAAAATTTGCACTTAGGTCCTTTTTCAACCAAGCCACAGAAATTAGTGCAACAAAATAATTGTCTAGGATTTTTTTTGTTCCATTTATTACTGTATCAGTCTACTAAGGGGACTAAGAGGTCAAACATGATATCAAATTGTGGAGTGGGCAAGTGTGGTCTGTTCTCGAGTCTGTTCTTTAAAATCAATCCTAAAATTTGGTGAAACCTCGGGTGGAACAAAATTGTCTTGGATTCCTAATTTTTGTTTTGTTCAATTTATCATTTCACCAATCTACTAAGGGGGCTAGGGGTTCAAATGGGGTTTCAAATTGTGAAGTGGGGTCTGTTCTTTAAAATCAAACTCAGATTTTGGTAAACAAAACTGTCTTCAATTTTCTAGAATTTTTTTCCATTTCAATGCTCTAAGTGCAGTTAGATCATTGTTTGTTAAGTCCTTGTTACTTAACAAAAACCCGAGCAAAGACCTTAGATTGTGCCACATAAAAACAGACCCGAGAACAGACCTAATAATGAGTATCGGTTTTAGGATGCCCAAAGATGACAAAATCGCAAAGAAAAAATCCAAGTTCGATTTAAAGTAAGTTGATGATTGCCGCTAGAAGACAAAACGTCGGGGGCACTAAGGGGACTAGGAGGTCAAATATTATATCAAATTGTAGAGTGGGCGAGTGTTGTCTGTTCTTTAAAATCAAACCTAAAATTTGATGAAACCTCGGGTGGAACAAATTTGTCTTGGATCAATTTCCTAATTTTTTTCTTTGTTCAATCTATCATTTTACCGATCTACTAAGGGGGCTGGGGGTTCAAATGGGGTGTCAAATTGTGGAGTGGAGTCTGTTCTTCAAAATCATTCTCAAATTTTGGTTATATAATATAATATAAATAAATGTTCCTTGTTACCCATAGTGTTAGGTTAGTATGTAGTTAGGAATTGTGAAGGTTTTTACCTATGTCTTGTTTGGTATAAAAATAATTCCATTAACATGAGTGTTTTATTGCACCTACTGCTAGTAGGTAGTGTAGGTACTAGTATGTACTACTTCAATGAGCCACTTTCTGATCCCAAATATATAAAACTTAAATGAATTTTAAAATAAAATTCTCTGCTGGAGTTATGTATTTATTGATAAATATGTTTAAGGACAAATTCCTGGAGCCGGTTTATCGAGAGGTCAATAAAAGAACAAGTCTAGTGAGACCTAAAAATGAGATAGGTAGGGTAGGTACAAGATTTTATATTCGAACGCTTCTGTTTTGATAAAAATACATGGCCCGATACACTAAAGAAAAGATGATTTTTCATTAAGAATGTTGCGACATAAAATCGATTTTCTGAAGAAAAAGGTGGATATTCAGAAAGATCGATGTAGAATCAGCAGCCCTAGCTTGCAGATTACACAAAGAACCTATTTTCATTTGCTGTAGTGCAGACTATAAAATTTCCCTCAAAAAAAAAAAATGCATTTACCTGTACTAACGGCACAAATAAATGTCCTGTATGACCACTAATAGCACTAGTTTTACGGGAATAAAAAAAACATCTATAGAGTAGCATGAATAATTGAAAAAAAAACAGAAGCTCTAAGCCAGGAACAACGTGTTTAGAGACCTCTTATTACCAAAATAAAATCCTACCTTTATATCCGCCATTTTTTGCTTTTGCACAACACTCCTCTAGCAAACTGAAAAACCGATTACTACGATTCCAACATGAAATAGATTAAAATCTTATTAATAAAACAGGAAATTATTTGAAATAATTATCAAATATGATTAACACTTTATGGTTTATATAACCAGAAAATGCAAAAAACAAACGAGCCAAACGAAAGGAGTCAAGCCCGCCAAGCCGTTTAGTTTGTTGTGGCCGTTGGTTTGGTTTGGTTTCGGACGTTTTGGCGTTTTTGGTTTGGGGTCCTTTGTTTGGTTGGTGGTTGTCAGTTTGGTTTGCTACAGTCCTTGCGTTCGGTATTTTGCTCGAAGAGCAGAGCGTGCAGAGCGGAGCCGTAACCACGTGACCAGCGAGCGAACAGAGCAGATGAACGCTGTATAAAAGTGCCAGAAATTTTAATAAACGAACGCGAATGAGGATACACCGAGTACACTTTTTGAATAAACGAACGGTAAAGTCAAGCTCGGAGAACTCAGACCAAAATAACGAACGCACGGAGTGTTGCCAGATTTTACCAACTGAACTCTCACCTGCCGGCTTGCCCGGCTTTGAAAATTGCTATTTTCGTATCAAAACATCAAGAAGCATTGAAAATGTCTAAAGATTACTAATTTTCATCTCTATTTCACTGAACAATTTCCGGTTTGAAATCCAATGTAGGTACCATAATAAAAACAAGATTTGAAGATGTAATTAATTGAAATGCCCTACTTCGACCTTGGCGTAATAACAAAATGCAAATTATTGCAAATACCCTCCTACATGTGGCAACCTGGCAACTGCCGGGAGTCGGGACACGTTCGAAAACATGACTGTTGGTGCGAAACTGTGAAGGTAACTTTCCAGAGCTGAGCACACAGTCATTTCGATGTGCCGGATCACGATTCTTGTGCTGGATCTTGATTAGTTGTATTCCTTTCACACCTAGGAGAAGCTCCGGAACAGCTCCGGGGCTTCACGCGCTCATTCCATTCCTTTCGAAAAGTGTTTGTTGCACCACGCATCTGTTCCCTGCAAATCTGGGGCGACTTAACACCGAAGCGAGTAGCTCGAGTGTTTCAAACTCTTGAAAGGAATACAACTACTAGCTTTTCAAACGGCACTAAAGGCAAATCACATATTAACCGTGCGTTCGTTATTTTGGTCTGAGTTCTCCGAGCATGACTTTACCGTTCGTTTATTCAAAAAGTGTACTCGGTGCAGCCTCATTCGCGTTCGTTTATTAAAATTTCTGGCACTTTTACATAGCGTTCAACTGCTCTGTTCCCTCGCTGGTCACGTGATTACGGCTCCGCTCAGCACGCTCTGCTCTTCGAGCAAAATACCGAACGCAAGGTAAGGCCCATCCTCAATCAATCTGGTAGCGAAGTGGCACTTCGGCACGCATGCTAGGACAATGTTGTTTAACGTTGGCATCCTCAATTCAATTTCGTGCTAGCATGCACGCCAACTCCGAAGTGCAAGCTGCAAGCTTTTTCGATGCGTGACATCTTGTGTCATTCAAAGTACATTACCCGTACGTTCGGTATTTGGATCTGAGTTCTCGGAGCATGAATTCACTGTTCATTTATTCAAAAAGTGTTCTCGGTGCAGGCTCATTCACGTTCGTTTATTGTAATTTCGAGCCCTCTGAGCTGCTTTGTACGCTGCTGGTCACGTGATGACGGCTCCGCTCTGCACGCTCTGAAGTCGTATTTTCGAATATTCTCGCATACGAAATTTGATACGATTTCGAATTCTCCCCATTTAATTTACATTGCTGTCAGTCAAATTTCGTGTACGAAAATTTACTCGAATGAATTCGAAAATACGACCCGAGGGGTCTGCTCTTTGAACAAAATACCGAACGGAAAACAAATTACCTATCATTACATAAACTGACAGCATGCCATAAAATAAGAACTTTGAGGACGTCTGACCCCCTTTTTGCAACGAATTAGACGTCTGACGATTTACATAAGTTATCTGTGACCTTCAAACAGATCATGTGCAAAATTTCTATAAATTTTGAGCTTTGAGAAAACAGTTTAGATGCTTCTTAAAATTACAACTTTGCCCGCGTCCCAGAGCCAGCTGTCCCGGAACTGTGAGTGCTGACTGTACACAAGCATTCTAGCACTAAAGTACGACCTATTTTGAAAATATCTGCCTTGCGAAAACTCTTGCATGTTTTTGGCGCCACCTCCTGGACTATGAAAGCCGTTCTAATCGCGAGAAAGTCTCGTTTCATGCCGTTCCTGCAGAGACCAAACACAGGTTTTTAACGGAGAAAAACGATTTGTCTGTACTTTGTAAGGGCTTCATGGATTGTAGCAAAAGCAAAAGAGAAAAAATATGACAAATCCATTTTTAAAAACTAAAAAGTCTCTCTACATAAACGGTGTATGGATCCAAGTATTTACTATTTACTATTCTCCACATAAACTAGTGTCGATACCTTGAATAGCAGACAAATAAAATATAAAATATAAATCAAGATTCAGGATTTTGTTAGGAAAAAACTAAACAGGAAACAAATCCTGGCGAGTACCTACCTAATTGCTTAGTAGGTAAAGGTTTGTCACAAAGAAATCATAACTTTTGCAAACATCCGGGTTTTCCACTAATAATTTCTTAAACTAAAAACTTTCCATCTTAAAATACGAAAATTATCCTTCCAAGCACTAGACAATCATCTAAAAACACCACAAAAAACAGTTTTTTGATGAAAAATGTCACGGTTTGAATTAAATTTATGGCGCCAAAATTTTGGCATTGGCCGCCATTTTGTTTGGATTGCCCTATTGATTAGGTAGGTTGAAACTTTATTAACCAAAAACACGCAACTTTTTAAGTTTACATCTGTCACAATTTTCTCGCTCTCCGTTTTTTACAAATTTTCTATTGTTTTTGTTCTTGAGCGGTAGGTTGCGGTTTGGTAAACCGGAGCCACGTGAAAAGGACTTATGGGTCAAAAAAACGAATTCCTTAACGCGAAAATCTTGTTACCTTTTTCTACGAGCGTGCGCCCGGAGCTACTCGGGGCGTTGAGCTCCCGAGCTGTACGTGCGCGTCAACCTATCAGCTGTCACATCCGTGGGTGGCTATTTATCTATTTATTTCTTGTTATATCTCAAGATTGAACATTTTAAAATATATAGTTTTGATTCTCTTTCATTTTTGATAAATATGATAAATAAAAAAACAAACTGCACAAACCCAAGAATCGTAAACTCTACAGGATTGCTCAATCCCATAAGACAAACGTTCATAAAAACATCGAAGATGGCGGTATGCGAATGACGTCACGCAGTCCTTGATCGGTTTGTGTTTTTTATGACAGTGCACTATCCTTGCATTTTCAAACGTGAAAAATTGTTATTTTGAGGTTATTTCCTTTGAAAACTGTATTTTGTAATTAATTTATTGATTTTAAAATTAGCAGACTTCAAAAGCTTGTGTCCTTGAGGCTTGAGTGGTTGGCTAATTGCTAATTAGAAAGACGAGTTTGTTTGCTTTTGTTTATCAATTAGCCAAACATATTGCCAAAAAGTCAAAAAAACGAAGGGCTGGAGTCAAGCTGGCCCCCGGATTCGTTTCAATGTTTTTTTTGTGTATGAAAATGAGCACAATTCGCATAAATACTGGCACAATTGAGCACAAAACGGGCACAATTGACTGCAGTTGAGAAACAGTAGAAAACCAAATGTGGAGTGCCGAGCCGGTTTAATTTTTGCATTTCAATATCAAAATATAAGCGAAACGGGGTTGCAATAGTGTGCTTTATTTTTTACTGACCCTACCTAGGTACTTCTCAATTATTATTCATTAATTTAATAGGTACTAGAACGATTTAATATGGACATTCAAAGTGAGCTTATTTCACAAAGCCAAATAGTGATACCTAATTTAGATTCTCATAATCATATTCCAGAAAAACATTGCAAGTTTCCCATATTTTCCATGCGTTTTCATAGTAAACGCGCCAGTAAAGGAATTTATTTACATATTTATTTATTCACTCTTCACAAACCCTAATTTTTATTAGTAATTACATGCAAAGGAAACTTACAACTAAGTAGATATTTGATTTATAAAAAAAAGCAAAACAAATGCTTGACTAGGAACTAACTAGCAATACACACAAATAAAAGAGCGATGTCCTGATACAACAAATCCAGTATTATAAAACCAGAAAATGCTTGGGGTTTTCGCGAGTATTTTCAGCCACGAGTCTTTTATGCTTACACACATTAAACGAAACTTTAAATTTACACTTATAACACTAGATAAATCCGAATTTACGATAAAATAGTTGTCAGCACAAACTAAACATCATTCGTATCAGCGGCCATCTTGAAAATCCGGCGCGTGACGTCACAGTCTTCTACCTACAATAAGAACTAATTTGTATGACTATAAATAATCAATATCATTTTTATAGATACAGGGTGTTCCAACGAGGATTGATCAAAGGCTTCTTTTTTTCTTATTTCTTTCTTTTTACTCTCTCTTTTATTGAGAAAATCCATAATACCTATCTCATGTATTTTTTCCTGCAGAACTCAATTATTGTATCAAAAAATCTTTGAACCAAAAATATAGGACACACCATGGATGATGGCTATCTTGGATTCTCACAAAAATACAGGCACTACCAGTGTTGCCAGAACCGTTTTTATAATTGGTAGCTTTCATGGGTTTCCAAGGGTCGTATTTTCGAATTCATTCGCGAGTAGATTTCGTACACGAAAATTGATTGACAGCAATGTAAATTAAATGGGAAGCATTCGAAATCTTATCAAATTTCGTATGCGAGAATATTCGAAAATACTACCCCAGGTATGGCCATTTTTACTTTACCGTTACAATGGTTACTACGTGACAACACTGGGAATTAATTCAACCGGTAGCAGAGCAGGTAGATACCTATGGCGCCTAGAAACAGCAAACAAGGACAAGTTAAATCAAATGAAAAGCTTTGTTTTGGTTCGAAAAAAGGATGGTTCTAGAACGGTCCAAAACAATCGCACAATTTGTCATTCCAAAAGTTAACTTTTAGTTGGTCTGTTAAAATAGTTTTATAATACCCGCCCTAAGTCTCGAGCCAGACTTTAGAGACCGAATGTTTTAAAAATGTTCAGCAAATGTGGGGGAAAAAATATTTCTTTTATTATGTTTTTCTGATGTTCAAAAAATATCCATTTAAAAATATTATTTTGGATATGTTTGTAAAACTAATGTATTTTTTGAGTACATTTTAAAAGCATTTTTTGAACATTTCAAACCAATGTGTGGTCACAAATGTTGTTTGAATCTTTTAAAAATATTTTATTAGCGTTGTTCAAAAAATATCCATTGTTGGATCAAAAAAAAATATCTCAAAAATATTTTGTGCTATATGGGTAGGGCCTGTTTAGTGGAGTCATTTTTTTTGTCTGGCATTTTGAGAGATGAATGTGGCTAGTTAGCTGATGAGAATATAGGTGGTTTTAGTGCTTGCCACCTGTTCGAAATGTCAACAGAATGTTTCGCCGGAAAACTCGACTTCGAACTGGGATTACCGTCTTGTGATTTTTCAGCGATATTTTCATAACAAAACCTTTCATTGTCTCGATTACCAGACAAAAAGTAAACGCGGAAGGTTCTTTTCTTTTCTCTTGGAAGTTGACACTCATCCCCACTTTTTCAGCTATTGAAAAGCATCTGGTATTTTTTATGGTTTATCAATGTCAATCTTTTATTTAGAAGCCAAAAAATTTGAGATCATTAAAAAAAAAATCCTCATGTAAATCAATTTTTTTCTTCTGCAAATTTTCGAACGGGAGGCAGGCATTAAAACCACCCATATTCTCATCAGCTTAGTTCTCATCAACAACAACGGAGGAGGAGGAAAAGAGAGAGATCTCTCTCTTTTCCTCCTCCTCCGTTGTTGTTGTTGAGAGAGAAAGGAACACTCTACGCTACGACGTCATAAAGAAAGTACTTCAAACCACGAACGAAGAAATGGTGCCAGTCAGTGAGGCCGAATCTGAGTTTAAACTCAGCTGGAAACATTTACAAGAAAAAAATTCCCAAACTTGAGAAACAAACAAAACGCGGGTCTGAGACCCATCGATCCTGTAATGGATGTATACCAGTGAGACACAAGCATAATACACACTACTAAGGATTGCTTATCGGCCTCGTTTATGGTAATCGCCGCCCATTGAACTGCCATATTGGTGTATCAGCATTGCCTACGTCATAACTAATTCGTCAGCTGTTTGTGCTAGCGATCGTAGTTTAGAATATGCATTTTCGATGGAAAATATTATTCAGTTCTGATTAACATAATAGGCAAAGGAGAAGATGCAAACGAGATCTAAAAAAGCGTTGTTTTATAGCGGTTTCGACTGGCTGTACTAAGCCGCACTCAATAGTTGTAATCCTTTCAAGAGCTTGAAACACTCGAGCTACTCGCTTCGGTGCTTAGTCGCCCTCGATTTGCAGGGAACATATGCGTGGTGCAACAAACACTTTTCGAAAGGAATGCGCGTGAAGCCCCGGAGCTGTTCCGGAGCTCCTCCTAGGTGTGAAAGGAATACAACTAATGCGAATTCGAACAGAATTACGATTTCTACTGGTTGGAGCAATGTAAGAGCAACGTTTCAGTACGTGTTCGACTCGATTTGCACTCACCCGGTGCGAATTGGTTTTTTGTTCGGCTGATCAGAGCTACTTCGTGAGCTAGCAGTCAGTGCAAATTATTTTGGAACCGTCATACACGGTCAACATCTATGTAGTAGTAGATTCTAGGGGCTTCTGGCTCTCAAAATCAATGACATCATATTACGTTTCACTATGGACCGGCCCTTGGTGGAGATCTATTGATTCCAACGCAGTACGAGAAGGATAGAGCCCACTGTAGATAGAGCTAATGGCCTGTAATATTGACAGTTGAGTTGAAGAGGGCGCTTCTGTACTTGGATCTCTTTAAATTTTGGCGCGTAAAAATTCGATTGTTATTCTAACCTCAAAACTGAAGTTTGATGTGAGGTTTCAAGACAAGCTGACGCTGACACTTTTAAAAATATTCTCTAAGAGCCGTTTTACACGGCAAAGTTTCTTCACGAAATTATTCACGAAATTATTGCCGAAATATTTCGTAAGTTTACTATTCTTGGTTTCGCTTTTTCCTGTTTGACACGGCAAATAAAAGTCTAGCAAAAGTTTCGTGGAAATATTAGTCATACGCAAGCGCAGTTACGTTTTGCCATCAATAATATCAAATCATAACCTCATACTATGATAAACCAAAACAAATAAAACTTCCGTTTTCTAATTGTTGTTGAATCTTTGTACCCTCCTGCAGTTTCATAAAGTTGAATTTGTTTTTTCCTTCCAAATAAAGTTTTTTTTTTTTTATTTGCCCAGCTGTTTTTGGGTGCATTTCTTTTTTCACCGATGAGCAGTCTATCCTTATCTATTACATAGGAAATTCAATGACGCATTCATAGGCTCCACGAAAAAGAAACTGCCTTTTAGTGTGCGCCGAAACTTACGCATATTTTCGGCCACGCCCACAAAAACTATAGAACATTTTCTAGCAAAGTTTCTTCACGAAATTACTCACGAAATTGTTGCCGAAATATTTCGTAAGTTAACTTTTCCTGTTTTACACGACAAGAAAAACTTACGAAATATTTCGCCAATAAACTTTCGAAAATGTTCTATAGTTTTTGTGGGCGCGGCCGAGAAAATGCGTGAGTTTCGGCGCACACAATTACAAAATAAATAACGCATTCTTTTTCTTCGAGCCTTATGAATCCATCATTGGATTTCCTATGTAATAGATAAAGATAGACTGCCTATCGGTGGATCGACCGGTGAAAAAAGTGTTGCACCCAAAAAAATAAGGTGGGAGGGAGAAGACCAGATGGGCAAAACCAAAAGTAAACAAAACTTTATTTATGGAAGGGAAACAGAAATTCAACTTTATGAAACTGCAGAAGAGTACAAAGATTCAACAAAAATTAGAAAACGCAAGTTTTATTTGTTTTGGTTTCCAACGTATGAGGTTATGATTTCATATTATTGATGGCAAAACTTTACTGCGCCGGCGTATGACTAATATTTTCACGAAACTTTTGCTAAATTTTATTTGCCGTGTCAAACAGGAAAAAGCGAAACCAAGAATAGTAAGCCTACGAAATATTTCGGCAATAATTTCGTGAATAATTTCGTGAATAATTTCGTAAAGAAACTTTGCCGTGTAAAACGGCTCTAAGGGCCACTGAACGCTTTAGAAGATATTTTAACTTATCCATTGTCCATTGTTGAGCAAAGACCAGAAAAGATATTTGAAGAAAGTTCGAGGGAAATTCTAGAACATTTTGTATATGCCTATCACAAGACAACAAGCCAAAGTGGACGAACAAAAAGTTGAAGAACTTCTGCGCAAAATGTTGGAACTTCAAGAGACCAGACGACAACAAGAAAAACAAGACGAAGAAGCCAGACGACAACAAGAAAAACAGGAAGAAGAAGCCAGACGACAACAAGAAAAACAAGACGAAGAAGCTAAACGACAACAAGAGAAACAAGACGAAGAGGCCAGACGACAAAAAGAAAAACAAGAAGAAGAAGCTAGACGACAACAAGAAAAGGCCAGACGACAAAAAGAAAAACAAGAAGAAGAAGCTAGGCGACAACAAGAAGAAGCTTAGCGACAACAAGAACGGCAGGAGGACCTTGGAAGACTGCAGAAAATATTCCAAACCATACAAGGAACTGTCGCTAACCTAGACCAGAAGATTGAACAAGTTAAAGACGATGTGCAAGAAGTTAAACGCGGCGTTCAGGAAGTAAAAGCTGAAGTCAAAACCGATGTTCAAGAAGTTAAAGACAATGTTCAGGAAGTTAAAGACGATGTTCAGCAATTAAGACAAGAAGTGGAGGACCAAGTTCAAGCACTCGAAGATAAGGTGCGTAAATTAGAAATACAGTCCATCAATCCAGTTAGTGTTGGAGCATTCTCCAGTATGAAGATAAAACCACCAACTTTTGACGGTTATCTACATCCTGGACCATGTATATTCGACAATTTGAAGCTGCTGCAAACACCAATGGATGGAACGACCAAGAAAAAGCTACAGCACTAATAGTGGCGCTACGAGGACCTGCTTTAGACCTTCTTCAGTCCATTCCTTCAGTCTACCAACAGAATTACCAGCATCTAAGTCAAACTTTAGAACTGCGCTTCGGAGACCATTACAGACAAGAAGTATTCAGAACTCAAGTTAAATCAAGAGTTCAAAAACCCGGCGAGAGTCTACAAGAATTCGAATCGGAAGTTAAAAGGCTAGTGAGTTTGGCGTTTCCTGCAGCTGGGGAAGACATGTAGGAATGGATGGCAGTATCTGCATTTATTGATGGTCTCAGGGATTCGAAGATCCAGGAAAACCTGAGAATGTCCAAGTTCAGACAAAGTAGCGAAGCTCTTGTCCGAGCATAGAACTAGAAGCAATCTTTGGTGCCTCGCGACCCAGAATACGAGCAGTGTCCATTGAGGACCCAAAAGATAACCAGTTGTCAAAAGAGGATGGTAGCTTCGAAACTAAAATGAGTAATTTCATGGAGAGAATGGAGAAACTGTTACTAGAAGATAGAAAAATGGGAAACGATTCCAGACAAACACCAACCCCGAGAAACCGAATAGAGTGCTACCGGTGCCATAAACTTGGACACATTCAACGAGATTGTAGAGTAAGAATGCCCTCTCCATCAAGGGATCGTTTCCAACGCTTTTCGAGATCAAGAGACGCCAGCCCTAATAACAAACAGGAACCAACTAGTACGGAAGGGAGGATGCTGGCTAGTAATGACGAAGCCCCCAGAGTTGTGTACATAAAATCATTGGGCAGTCATTATAGAGGATTAAAATTCGAAGGACAAATCAATGGAGAATTGAAAAGCATCACTTTTGATACGGGTGCTGAAGTTTCCATAATTAGAAGAACATTAATCAAGTCTCGGGCAATCCAACCGCTCACTAGAAACCTGTCACTACGAACAGTCACCGGCGAATCTGCACCAGTTCAAGGAGAAGCGATGGTTGAGCTCACTTTTGGATCTACCACCTTCAGGCACAGAACATTAGTGGACGATATAGAAGATGATTTTATTTTGGGAATGGATTTGATCGGCTAACATGGTTTCTCCTTTGATCCTTCCATGAACATCCTTAAATTTGGTAATGAAGAAATTGTCCTAACAACACAAGAAGAATCCGATGCCGTTAAGATTTTGGCCACAACCCCAGTGAGAATTCCTGGAAGTACTGAGAAGATCATTTGCGGAAGATTAGAAACAAACCCTGGGTGCTGCGTTGGGCTAACACGTAATTTCATTGGAGATAAACCAGAAAGATTTCTTGTTGGAAAGACTCTAGTAAGAACAAATGGAGACATTATGATAAGAAATGCCAATGTTTCTTCCGAAACAGTAAGAATAAAAGAAGGAGACATTATTGGAGCTCTCGAACCAGTGAAGCAAATATCGAACTGTGACCTACCAGATAAGCGACATTTTGTGAAATCCAAATTGGATACAGACACCTTGATGCAGACTTTGGCGAAATCATGGAAACATCTCGATCCAGATAGACTTCAAGAAGCCACAGATTTCATTTTAAAAGAAGCAGACGTATTTGTGATGGACAATCAAACCGGACGAACCAGCTTAATTTAACACAACATTGATACTGGATTGGCATCTGATTATGCTGGGTTATGTGATGTGTCAATTGTCTCCAGTGCTGCCAATCCTTCGCACCTAAATTCTCCACCTTTGACCAATAAAATTCTCCGCATTTTGCTGAAATTCTCCGCTTTTAAGCCTAGTACTCATAACTGCGAAATTCGCATTTTTTTGACATTGCTTCGACAATTTGACGCTTGATTCACGCATAAAACGTCAAATTCTCGAAGCAATGTTAAAAATGTGCGAATCGTAGTAGTATTGTCTTTGGTACAAGGCTTTATAATTTTCGTGTTTTTTGAGGAATAGTCGAACCGTTTGATTGTCGTTGGCGTTACTCAAAAATAATACACAAGAGAGTTCTCGTGCCGTCTAAATTTTTAATACCGTAACGCTATTTGACAAGTATGGCAGTTCTTACGGTATTAGAGAGATATCGGTGAAACAGATAGCGCGTATGGACGGTAATAACGTCAGGAGTTATTTTTTTAAAGTAAAGCGGTATCATACTTTCAAATAAGAGTTATCGGAATACAGTTTAACGTAAAATTTCCCTATTCGCATTCGTTATTTTATAACCGTAGCCTAACTTGTACCTTGTTGTGATTTGATTTGTGTTGTGTGTTGTTCATAGTCAGGGACAGAGGATTTGCTTTTTTACTATTTTTTGAACAATCCATATTCACTTGAGCACATCAAAAATAATAAAATAAACAATAAACATAACATAACCTATTATTCCACGGCGTTATTTTTAAACGTTATTCGAAATAGCGCTTAACGTAAATGCTGGGTAAATTACGTTATGCGGTAACGTTATTTTAGTACGTAGTGTTAAAAGTCGAATCGCGCATAGGTTTAATGTCAAAATAACGTGACGCTAATTCTGCATGAACCTATTTGGGTTACCGATATCTCTCTATTAGCGTTAGCGGAGCCCGCTATCTAACGGAACTTACCGGCTTCTTTACCGTAACGCTATGCTATGTCAAAACAAGTTTACGCTTCATTTATGTCTGCAAAAACAGCAACTTCTAATAATTCCTCCATAAAAAACACCAAGGGAAAATTAATCAAGCTCAGGAATCTTTAGAATAAATAAAAGTTTCAAAACAAGCAAAAAAAGTTGGGTTAGATCACTCAACTCAGCTGTCAAAATGTAAACAAAATAACGGATTAGAGGATTTATGTGTCTTCGTGTCCAAGAACTATAAAATACCATGTGAAATACCGTATTGTTAGCGGTACCGTATTAGCGTAGCGTCTGATACACGAGAACTTTCTATTACCTACTGTTACAGGAAAGCCTATCCTCAAAAGGTCTGTGTAGTTCAAATTTCAAGCCCCCCAGTATGCCAAAGCACCAGTAATGACGTACACAGCAAGTCATTTCACTCGTTTCTCGCCTTGAGGTGTTTGTACCACAGGTTATAATTCCGCGAGCTTTTGCTTTATGCATACTTGGTTTTATTACATTTATAATTAACATTAAAACAATTCTATTTTAGATTTCGTTTTCATCCTCCTCTTTGCCTATTATGTTAATCAAAATTAAATAATATCTTACATCATAAATTTAAATTCTAAGCTACGACCACTAGTACAAACAACTGACGACTTAGTTATGACGTCGGAAATGGTGACACACCAATATAGCGGCGATTACCAAAAACGAGGTCGATAAGCAATCCTGGGTGTTTGCACCACAGGTCATGATTCCGCGGGCTTTTGCTTTATGCATACTATTTGTTTCACGAGGACTTGTACTTTTGCCTCCCTTTTTTAACAAATAAGAATGGCCGGAAACAGGGGTGCCAGATCTATGAAATGAAAAAGCGGGACTGTTCCTATCCAGAGGGAAAGCTCGCCGCTGGCGAATTTTTTTTTCGCCACGCCCAAAAGCATAAGGGGGGGAGGGGCAAGTGCAAGTGCCCAATGTGTCCCCCCCCTATGAACTCCCTTGAGCGAAAGTGACGTTGTCGGCTAAGGTGAAATATGCCGAAAGTTGTTTATTTTCAATATTTTCTAACGGTCATAGAAAAAATGATTTTTGACGAAAGTTGTTTATTTTTCAATGGCCACAAAATAGTTATTTTCCTAACAAGTGCGCAAATTGATACTTTCCCGCACGAAAAAGCAGTTAGACGAACGACGCGAAGCGGAGTTCGGATAAGCTTTGAGTGCGGGAAAGACACTTTGCGCAAGTGTTAGGAACAATACTTTTTCTACGAGCGTTCGAAGATTTGCATCTAGAGAGGAGCAGTACCTAATCTTCTTAAATGTTTCCAGATGCTCAAAACTAGTGATTTTCTCTCCTAGTTCAATGTATTGCGATTTCAATTTTTTTTTTCCAGTGATCTGCTTGACTTTATTTGCAACATTGGTTGTGGTAGCGACGTTTATTTAATTAAAATTTGAACAAGTTGTTGAGTTTATTTTTCTTGCCAAATTTAGACTTCATGTGACTTGTTAAATTAGTTTTACATAGCCACAAGTACAGCATCTTCCCAAAATATATAATCCATTTTTGCTTGCATTATCATAGATCTTGCTTTATCTATTGGTGTCTGATTCATTCTTTTCGCAGCACCATTAAGTTGAGTAGTATATGGAGTATTATAACTTAAAGTCCAACTTTTATAATCTGATACTGTAAAGGAATGTGCTGTGCATGAGTTGACTCCCCATGTCAACGATCACCTGACCTCACATCTATTTTTGCTGGATTTTTCCTCCCCTCGCTCCTTATATGGAAAGTGTCGAATTAAAAAAACTAAACATCACCTGAATGCCTTTCTTGGAACAGAACAAAAATAACATCAGGCCTTTCTTTCTGAATATAAGTTTATCCAGAAACCCACAAAACATTGAAAAATTGAGTTTAAATGTGGTAACTATGCGTAACAAAAATGAGTGCGCAAAGAGTTTCCGTGCGCAAAGTCCAACTTTGCGCACGCAAATGAGTGCGCAAAGTAATAACTTTGCGCACGCAAGTAGAAAAAAAGATTTTTGCAGATGCTAGTCTGTTTGTGCAATGAAAGATTTGGATTTTGTTGGAATTTTTGACATTTTTATACCTACAACATACAACATATATTATTAAAACCCAAGAATCGTAAACTAACAGGATTGCTCATCTTGAGAAGACGTACGTTCGCCGGTTCTCGAGTCCACAAGATCTGCGTGTGACGTCACCACGTCAGCAGCTAATAGTGGTGACATCACCCGCAGACCGCGATGAAATGCTTGCGATTCAGGCTCGTTATTAGATTTTTGCGTCAATTTTAAATGAAGAAATAGCTATTTAATTGTAACAAGTTGTAAAATGAGCGTGTTTTTTGCACTAAATGTGAAAATTGGGTGGAAAAAGCGGGAAAATCGGGACAATTCACGTGAAAAGCGGGACCTGAAATTATTTAAAAAAAAGGCGGGACTGATTAACAAAATGCGGGACTGTCCCTCTTAAGGTGGGACGTCTGGCAACCCTGGCCTGAAACCTAAAACTAATTAATGACGTAAAAACGTCCGTCATCTCTTAGCAAGGATAATACACACTACTACTACAGGATAGCCTAGCCTCATAAGGCCTATGTAGAACAAATCTGAAGCCCCCCACCACGTTAAATCACCAGTTGTGACGAAGCAGCATATCATTTCTTGTCTTGACATAGGCTGTTCGCACCTTTAAGTTATGTCACCATGACGTCATAATTTCTCGGCGCGAGAAAATGATTTGAAAACGTGGATTGGATTGTATTCCGAAACGGTTTGAACCAATTTTGACGTGACGTCATGGGTCTATCGCGGGAATGTACTGTTTCAAAACAGTTTTGAACTAATTTCAAAAAAGTAGACGCGAGAAAACGCCTCTGGTTTTACTACATTAATTAACATTCTAAAACAACACCTTTTTAGATCTCGCTTGCATTTTCCTCTTTGCCTATTATGTTATTCAAAATTAAATTATATTTTTCATCGTAAATTTAAATTTAACTAGGACCGCTGGCGCAAACAGCTGACGACCTAGTCAATGACGTTGGCAATAGTGATACACCAATTAGGCGATAACCAATAACGAGGCCGATAAGCGATCATTAATAGTTTGTATTATCCTTGGTTTCTAGGAACAGAGCCATTCAAAGAAATTTTTCAAAAAAATTGATTGTGTCAAAAGTCGCATAAATAAAAATATGTGAATTAATACGACAAACCTTTTTTTCCAAGTTATGACATCATCGATGTCTTAAGTACAAACCTTCGAAAAATGAACCTTACCTACTTGGTTGTACTACATTAATCAACATTCTAAAACAACCCTTTTTTAGATCGCGTTTGCATGTTCCTTTTCCTATTATGTTAACCAAAGTTACATTATATTTTTCATCATAAATTTAAATTCTAAACTATGACCGCTGGCGCAAACAGCTGACGACTGAGTTCATGATGTCAGCAATGATGCTACACCAATATAGCCGCGATTACCAAAAACGAGGCCGATAAGCAATCCTTAGTAGTGTTTATTATTCCTGGATGCAAACGGCCAGTAGTATGTAGCGTTGCGTAACGTTGCGTACGAACGGACCAGACACTCGTCGGTTTATTGCTCGTCGGTAGTCTGAGCAGGCCCTAAAGAAGACGTCGTGGTTAGGCAAGGATAATAATACACACTTGACACTACTACTAGGATAGCCTATCCTCATAAGGCCCGTGTAGTTCAAATCTCAAGAGCCCCTCCACCATTCCAAAGCACCAGTGATGACGTAGAGAGCGTGTCCTTTCATTTCTCGCCTTGACGTAGGGTGTTGGCTTGCACCCACCGGTTATGATTCCGCGGGCTTTGGGCTGTGCTTTTGCCTTTTGCTATGCATACTTGGTTTTACTATATTAGTTAACATTCTAAAACAACTCTTTTTTAGATCTCGTTTTCATCTTCCTCTTTGCCTATTAGTTAATAAAAATTAAATATTTTTCATCATAAATTTAAATTCTGAACTACGACCACTGGCGCAAACAGCTGAAGACTTAATCAATGACGTCGCCAATGGTGCTACACCATATGACCAATTAATGATTATTACCAAATAACGAGGCCGATAACAATCCTGTAGTAGTGTGTGTGTATTATCCTTGGTGGTCAAGATCATCGTGGTCAGTACGTCAGAAGTCAATGTCCAGTCCGTACTACTGTCGTCCCTAGTCCAGTGAAGTGAAGAAACAAAAATAAAGTTGTGATTTTTTTTGTTTTTATTTTTTTGTGCTGTAATTTTAATTTGAGACGAATTTATTTCGATTATTGGAAACTAAACTCTTTTCACCTGTTCGAGTATAATAATACCAAGGTAAGTGTTAGCAGTAATTTCTCTCTCTTCATTATGTATTTTCTGCATTCTGCAGAACAGAAATGTAGCAAATAGTATCTTGGTACCCGGAATTGCCGGAACAGACCAATCCTACAGCAACAAGTAGTTGACAAGTACACTCCCATACATACTGTTTTGCATTTTGTAGAAAAAGCTTATTCGTTCTTGCATTTTATTTAACAACGAAACATTTACAGGGCGATTTATGTAGACCGTGCAGTAGCTTGCCGGTGGATTAAATGCTATTTCCACTTTATAATTCACCTGCGAACTGGACATCTTCTAATGCACAGGCGATGTGAATCACTGTGTGGTGTGTATAGGTACCTAGACACAGATAGTCAGTACCCATGCCACAGTCCACAGTTTATACCTCGGTTTATACCATATGCATTCAAATGTATAATGTATGTCATTTAAAATATTTTTTGGGCAAGACTAAAGAGAAGGAAGCACTCAAATGCAGTGCACCTACCTACCTACATTATATACTTACTTAACTTTTAAGTCAACCTGGAATCTAGTAGCATCTTAGGTATTTTATTATTTATAAACCTGAAATTATTAGAACTTTTGCTTTCTATGGTGCTTTGTTATTCTTGATGACTAAAAAGATGCATTGTTTTGGTTATAATTTTGTCATAGTAAGTACTACAACTAGAAATATAAAGAAAGAAGACTTCAATCAAGTTCAATGATCAGTCAGTTTGGGGTGTAATGGTTTAAATCTGTGGCGAATGATAAAATTGTGATATACAGTGTGTCCAAGATAAGGATCTGGAGAACGATTGGAGCTACAATGTTGGCTAGCTTAGGAAAAGGTTGCGCCATTTGAGGCTCAATAAAATGGTACTTTGACATTTGAAAAATTCCGAACATTTTCCGAGAAATTCAGAAATGATAATCAAAGTGATAGGGGGAAGTTTTTATACTGTTGAGATGTTAGAGAGGATCATTAGTCTCCTAAGGCATGCCTCTCATTTGATTTCTTGCTACAACAGCAAAAAACTTGTTACATTCTTTTGGAGGTATATGATAGCAATTGTTTTTATCCTGTTTATTTCACCTCTTGTTGAATTTATAATTTGCAACTCACATTTACTTGAACTACTTGAAGAGTCATGGCTCTATCATTTGCCAATCTCTTTGCCTGTCTGATAACTCCCTTATAGTTTTTTTTTAAAAATTCTTTTATATATTTCCCAATCATTTACCTACTCAATTGTAAATGTGCTCCCATAGTCCCATAACTCCCATATCAGTGAAACTATTATTTATTTATTTCCCTTATCAATCCCTCTTATTTTTATCCTGTATGTGGATTTTGGATTTTATTGTTATCAAGTAGGTACAAGCACTGGTGCTATTTCTCCGAAGATTCCTTAGTTATTTTCTTGACCTATTGGCGACACTTAATTATGTTTTAATTGCTAATGGGAAGAACCTTCAAATATGGAAAATTTTCAAAATCATTGATTCTCATTCGAGTTCTCAATTTAATTTATTATTGCTTGCAGTATTTTCCGCAACTTTTTAATAGCAATGAATAAAAAAATAATTTTATTTATAATCAAATAAGCTCGCAAATAAGTATGAAATGTTGACATAACCGACTGCATTGTAAGTTGGGAAGTGTTACATTACTTACCCCTACCTTCCGCCCTCAGTTCCCACGCTGGAATGCGGAAGGTGATTACTTCCCACCTGCATTTCATGATGTGTCGAAAATAGGGTTGCCACCTGTCCGGTTTTCACCCGGACTGTCCGGTTTTTCAAAGGTTTGTCCTGTGTCCAGACGCATGATGAAAATGTCCGGGAATGTCTGGATTATATAATTAATAATAATTAATACTTAATATAAAATTTATAAAGGCGATTGCCGAACGCCTTAGGATGTACCCAACTAATTTCTGAACGTTCCTACTTCTTCAATGACGGGTGTGTCACGAACGTCTCCGGTTTCCAGTTAGAGACGGAAAAGTGGACTTTTTCTGCCTAGGCAGAAAAGTTCGTTGTTTCCCATTCGACAAACGTTATCAGCGCAATAGGGAACTTGCACATTTTTTTTTTTTATTTCAAAAATCTGTTCTACTACACTAAAGACTTAGTCATACCAAATATCGAGCATTAAAAATCAGCCGTTAATTTTTTATAAATATTTAAAGTTACGCTCGGAACATCACCAATTAGTGTGACGTCACTCGGCAACAAAATTCCGTTGACCAGTAACGAGCACTTCGAACTTCGAGCAGGTAGATTCAGATTATGGTTATGTTGTTATGCATGCCATTTACGATAGATTTGACAATGGCGATACCAGCAGCACATGGCGTGGCGGCGGCGCAACCCGATTACTACTGCCTTGTGACGTCACGACCCATAGAAACACGTTTTCGATCGCGTCATGAATTTCGAATTATTTGGTATTTTCAATTGAAGATTTTGGACACCAGAGATAAGATATTACTTTTTTTTCCTAACTGCATTAATTATTAGGATGTTATTGTGTTTTATTATTTATTCCATTTTTAATTCAATGTGCAAGTTCCCTATTGATAAACATAAAAAATAGGTTATGCGTGAAACTGTAACAAATTCGGAGAAAAAATGATACCTATATGTTTCACACGGCAAAAGATCAGATTTAATGCCTTGGCTGGTTTCCTCGCTTCGCTTTCGGCTATGGAACACTAGTCGCGGCATTAAATATTGTGCTTTTCTGCCTAATAAAACAAATATTTATGTAGGTATGTATTGTGTCGTTCTCCCTGTTCACTTACAAGTGTCTCTGTTTTTTTTTTTTTTTTTTTTTTTTTAATTTTAAAAAAGAGCGTAACTATAGTCTGGCTAGCGAAACGGCGAACTCCAATAGAATTTGCTAATTTGCCAAACTTGACGGAAATAATGATAAACAAGTTGGTGACATATTTTTTTCTGCTATATGGGCATGTGTAGTATTTTCGAATAGAAAAAAATCCGGCAACATTGCGAAATGATGGATGTGGAGAGGCGTGATTATTCAGAGGTATGATTCTATTGGTTAGAGTCTGAACGACAGCACGCAGTGGCGTGGTTATTGGCGAAACTAAAGAATTTTTTTCTAATAATTTTATTGGCTTATTTCCTTGGTGTTTTCGGTGCCACTGAACCGAAAGACATTTATTTATTTATTTATTTATTCATTACAAACTCTACAGATTTACATCCAGTTACAGAGTAGGGTAGAAGACTAACCTAAGTGGAAGCAAAAATATAAAGTAAAGAGTCATCGAGAGAGTAACTTAACATTAAAATCTACATTTGTACAAATATATCATTAAGTATTAATTTCAGCCTACTTACAGAACTTAAATTCCACATATCAAATTGTAGGCGCATTTGGTTGTATAATTTACATATTACAATAACAGGCGAGTTGTTGTAGTAATTAGTTCGAGTATTATCAGTATATAAGCTCAAAGGATTTCGTGTTCTATATGTCGGAGCATAAAATTTAATTTGGTTCAACAAATAAGGAGCATTTATCATGTTATTTAATATTTTATAAAGAAATATAATTGTAGAAAATTTCCTCCTGCCTTCAAGCGTTTGTATATTATGAGCTTTCATGATTTCTGATTTTGGTATATGCATTTCGTATCGCCCTGTTTCCTTGTAGTGTACCTAAATATCTCAAAAATTTATTTTGAATTTTTTCAATACTATATTTATGATTCTCATAACACGGGCTCCATATTATAGAACAATATTCTAATATAGTCCTCACATATGAAAAATACAGAGTTTTAACACACAATATATTGAGCTCTTTGCAATTTCTGACAATAAATCCATACATTTTAGATGCCCTACTTGTTATGTCATTTATATGACTTCTGAATGTAAGCTGGGTGTCAAATATTACTCCAAGATCCCGCATTTCTGCAACCCTAGCCAGTGCCCTCTTGTTCATTGTATACTCATAGTTAAAATGCGTTTTTCTTCTACTAAAACTAAGCACAAAACATTTGTCAATATTAAATTGTAATTTATTTTTAATTGACCATAGACATATTTTGTCCAAATTTTTCTGAACATACTGACAGTCATTGTAGTTGTTAACTCTTGAATATAGTTTTAGGTCATCTGCAAACAATAATACTTCTGTACCACTAATTTCATCAACCAAATTATTTATATACAATAGAAAGAGCAATGGTCCGAGGTTGAAGCCCTGCGGGATACCTGAAGTTGCACAAAAATAATCAGAGTAGTAACCACTGACAACAACCCGCTCTGGTCTATTATATAAATATGACTCAAAAAAAGCCACCAGATTGTCATGAAAACCAAACTCATTGCACAGCTTTTGTATAAGGATGCTATGCGATATTCTGTCAAAAGCCTTGGCAAAATCTGTGTATATTACGTCGACCTGGCATCTTCCATCAAGGCTCTCAGCAATATACTGAGTCATCTCACACAAATTACTAGCCGTAGATTGCTTACTTAAGAAACCATGTTGTCTGGCTGATATCTTGTTTTTTACAAAATTGTATATAAACTTATATAAGATGGACTCAAATATTTTGGCCGGGCACGACAACAGTGATATAGGCCTATAATTTTTCACATCCGTGCTATCACCTTTTTTAAATATAGGACAAATCCTTGCCTCTTTCCATGCTTGAGGAAAAGTGTTTGTTTTCAGTGAAAGATTGAACAAAATCCTAAGTGGCTCTGCCAAAAAACCGATCATTCCCTTAAAAACAAATGATGGCACATTATCCGGACCAACTGCTTTGTTAACTTCAAGGCTCCTGACAGCATCACAAACATCCTCATATTCGATTTGGTCCAAACACAAAGCATCAAAAACCTGACAGTCATCCAGTGCATCATGAATGTCAGAGTGTTCAGGATCGTTGGCATAGACTGAACTGAAATATGCAGCAAACGCATTTGATATTGATTTACCATCAACAAGTTGCAAATTATTTAGATGCATTGTGTTAGGTATACCAACAACACTCTTTTTGTTATTCACATATCGCCAAAATGACCTTGAATCCTGGCTGATGTCTTGCTGAACTTCAATCAAATAATCTTTGTGTGCTTTCTTTATGTCGTTTTTTATCTTGTTTCTTAATTGAATAAATTGATTATATGTTTCTATATTTTTTGTCCTCTTAATCTTAGTTCTCAACTTCTCTTTACTCTTTATATCTTTAATAATATGTTTTGTAAAGTATACAGGATATATCTTTGAGCAATTTTTTCTTTTTGGAACACAAATGTCAAAAATATTATATATTTTATCATAGAAATGCTTAACAGCCATATTGACATCATCAAGAGATTCCAGGTCATTCCAGGAAGCATTGTGAAACAATTGGTACATAGCGTCGAAATCAGCTTTCCTGAAGTTGTAATTTTGGGAGTGACTATTCCCATTTCCTGTCAAATTTCTTTGTCTAGGGGTTTTAAACTCAATTTCTATCATAAGTGGAGGATGGTGTGTATCAATGTCAACAAAACTGAAAGTACTTTCATATACCCTACATTTACTATTAATAACAACAACATCAAGTAAGCGGTTATTACCATTTAGTACCCGATTTTAGTACCCGATTCATCTGGTGGCAATCAAAAAATTGGAGAAAATTCAGGAACATATTTATCTGTTGATCCCTGAAGTTACCCAAATAATAATCGTTCAAGTGACTAATATTAAGATCTCCCACCAATATGATTTTTTTCTGGTAAATACATTCTTGATTTTCAATATATGAGAATAGATGCTCTCTCTCTAATAGACCACAACTAGTTGAAATATAAACCACCAATATACAGGGTGTCCCACGGTGGATGGCGTATTAGACATTTATGGAGAACTAAAAAGCGGATCATTTTGAAAATTTGGCAACCGGGATAAACGACCATGATCTACACTTTAAAAATATTTTTTACCATGCGGTGTTGCCGCTTCTACTCTAAACTAGTGGCAACATCACTATTTTAAATGGAACACCCCGTATTAAATTGCATATTTGGATTCTACGTAAAATTCTGAGCAGATTTCATGTGATATACCCTATACCTAAGTTAAACTGTTTTGGAAATATTGACAGTTGAAAATTGACTTTTTGCAACTTTGACAGGCTGTAAAATCTAATTGGTTAATTTTAGAGGAAAACCGATTTCACATTCCTATCTTAGATTTTGATAAACTATCATTTGACACCAACTTTGAACTTAACCGGAGATTAAATTTAACTGAAATTTTTAATCATGGATTTAATTCAAAGATGATGTCAAATGATAGTTTATGAAAATCTAAGATAGGAATGTAGAATCGGTTTTCCTCTAAAATTAACCGTTCAGGTTCTACAGCCTGTCAAAGTTGCAAAAAGTCAATTTTCAACTGTCAATATTTCCAAAACAGTTGAACTTAGGTATAGGGTATATCACATGAAATCTGCTCAGAATTTTACGTAGAATCCAAATATGTAATTTAATACGGGGTGTTCCATTTAAAATAGTGATGTTACCACTAGTTTAGAGTAGAAGCGGCAACACCGCATGGTCAAAAATATTTTTAAAGTGTAGATCATGGTCTTTTATCCCGGGTGCCAAATTTTCAAAATGATCCGCTTTTTAGTTCTCCATAAACGTCTAATACGCCATCCACCGTGGGACACTCTGTATAAATGAAGTTAACATCATCTACAAAGACTTTAGCCCCTAACAAATCTATGCATGGCACATCAAAATCTAAATTCAATTTACAAGTTTTGTAGGTTTTTTTGACTGCCAGTAAGACACCACCACCACGCATATTATCTTCCCTGTTTCGACATTTAAAAATGGTAAAGGACCCTGGGAACAATTCACTATCATACACACTGTTAGTCAACCATGTTTCGCTTAGAGCAATTGCATCATATTCATTTTCAGTTAATATCACTGAATGAAAAAAGTCCACTGTTTTACTATTAAGTCCACGCACATTTTGATACACAACAGTGAAAGCTATTTCTTCTTCGGTAGAAACCTTATCATCATTAACTGCGCTCAGTTGCCCATTATCGTTCACCTCTTTGCTAAAAAAATTTCTGGGGTCAAGTAATTTGTTTGTTGCTGAAGTCTTCTGATTCTTTGCATATATACAGGACACGACGAATTTCGGGCGGAATGATTGCCTTGGGGTAAGTTTGACCTCTTACAATTAGGACAATTAAGAGCATCTGCAGAACACTGACTACTATTATGGACACCACCACATTTATGACAACAATCATCGGCCGAGCAGTGTTTGGCAACATGGCCAAATAAACAACACTTAAAACACATTGCTACATTTGTATACTCCTGGACATATGCAGGGCAGAAGTCGAATCTCAGGTTATTATTTCTAATGAGCCACTTAAATAAAGCCGGAGGAGTCTGAAATATCCAATTTTCTTTTGCGCTGTTTCTGCAGTCTTTTTTTGTCACATATTTGAACTGGTTCTGTACATTTTCACCAAAGGTGTCTAGAATATCAGGATTATCAGCAACAAATTCATTAATGAATGTTCCTGGTGAATGTCCTTTAAAACTCCAGTTATCTTTATCATTGGATCTAAATTAAAAATATTTTTAACCGACACATTTTTGTTAGCATTTTCAAGGGTTTCTTTCAACTTTTTCTGTTGAGACGCATCTTGACATTCTATTATGACACTTCCCCTCTGTAAAGGTTTGATTCTTTTAAAATGTCCATCAACATTATTTGCTTTAAGATTTTTTTTAATCTCACGCATAACGATTCTAGAATCATTATTTTCTTTAAGCCTAACAATTGTTTCATGACATGGCTGTCATCAGGTGGTGTCAGTTGAGGTGTCATTGAATATTTTTAGGTCACGCCCCACTTTTCTTCCCCCTTTCGTCTCTACCAAGTTACCACTTGCGGCACTTGCCAGACTATACAAGGGCTGGTGTTTGAAATTGAGTAGATACCTTTTTAATTTTTTTTCTAAAAACTCATTTTAAGCCGCGTCCAGATTAGTAAATAAATGCGTTGCGTTGAATTCGGGATTCGCCACAAATTTTTGCGGCGCAAATTTGGCATCTTGACCAACATAAATATTTGTGTTGTGAGCCGTGCGTTCTTGCTCAACGCGTGTGTGACTATTTTATTTCAGTGTGCGCGTTGCTTGTTTTTGGTTATTTGTTTCGTTCACGAAAAAATGCGTCCACACTAGAACGATGTTGCGCCGCAAATCCCTTTGATGTCTTGAAAAAAACCGACAAGCTGCGGATCGCGTGCGGTGAATGTCGCGAAAATTTTTGCGTGCGTCCGTATGCGGCGAACAGGTTCACACTTGCATAAATTTGTATCGCACACACAAATTTGTGCCGAATACCACGCACAACGTAAATTTTTACTAATGTGGACGCGGCTTTACAGATATGAGTGTAAATTATGCTACAAAAAAAAAGTTAGCTTCGATTATGTACGGGTTTTCGGAAATCAAAAGGTGGCAACCCTAGTCGAAAACATTTCAAAAGTCGAAACTTATAATTATTACGCAACCTAAAAACTGGCGAATTTTGATGAAAATTGATAAGAGCCGTCGTACCTAAAGTCAGTTGCATGGTTCTTGAGCTGCGCAGTCTGAAGAGGCAGAGGGGAAAATTCCACATAAAAACTCGGCTAACGTTTGATATCATAGGCGTGCGTAATGTTATTTTTTCTATTATAAGATTAAAATTTATTTTCACATTTGCAAATTGCGTTTGATGTTGGGTGTAGGTATATGTTTCATGAAAAAAACCTAGATGTTCAAAATTTCGAAATTCGCCCAATATAAGGGTGGTTCAATTCAACAGGGTGATTCGTATTCGTTCCTTCTTCATCGCAAACTCTATATATATTGGCTATTACCTCCCTTGTTTGGCTATGAAGATTTTTTTTTGCGAAAATTTGTCCATCTTTTAAAACACCTTTTGGCTACGCCACTGAATAAAACTTTGATTGAACAGAGACGCCATTGAAACAAAATTTAAAATGTGCCCGCCTAGCTGACGGCGGCGACGGCGCCATCGCCTGGCTGTGGTGGGATCCAATCGCTCAGTCATTTTTTCCTATTTTACATACGGAGAGTACGGCTCGATTCGAAACGTTCCACATAAGTGATCTCAGTGATGCCAGATTTCGGAAAAAAAAAATGGATTTTCAATGATGTATGATTTATTAAATGGATAAAATGAATGTTTAATAGTTATTTATACACCAAGTGAGTTAAATGAATGTTTATTCATGAGAAGAAAGTTTAACCCACGAGCCTAGCGAGTGGGTTAATTTTCTTCGAATGAATAAACATTTTAACTCACGTGATGTATACAAAATTTTATCCCATTTTAGATAGATAGACATTCGAAAAATAAGGTACTTAATAGGAATCAATTTATAAAAAGAATTCATATAGCGAGCGCATATCAAATATTGAAGCTGGTAGTTGCTAGGGTATAACTAGTTGTTTGTTTGTATTTGTAGCAGATTTTTATACTGGCAGAGTGACGTTTCCCATTTCTAAACTTGACAGATTTTATTTTCCTCATGAAATAGTTAAGGTCATAAATTTTTGTTTATTTAAAGTTCATGTATCCCAATACCTCATTTTCTAAATATTATTAGTGGTACTAGGGTTTCCAGGCGTCCCGCTTTTCGCGGGATGTCCTAACTTTATACAACACCGGTTAACCAAGAGCACAAACGGAACATACCGTTACTTTGACACTTGACACTTGGACGGGACGACTTTTTGAAAACAAAAGATGGAGTGAGAGGAGCAGCCCGACTTCATAGTTTCTGTATCTAGCCCGGAATTACAGAAGCTCTGCAACACTAAGATACAAATGCAGGACCTGCAAGTCTGACTTTTCGTATTACAGAAGCAGAGCGCCTTGGCAAGTCGCCTGCAAATTTGCGTATGGTGAAATGGTCCCGCAAGTCCTTGCAATCACTTTGACAACTGTGACATTTGAATATGGTAAATCAGTAGCGTCCAAACACTTTTTTCGATAAATATGATGAAATTGCAGATTTTTTCTGTAGTTTGCTTATTTCTGCAAATAGAGCACATATGCAAGTCGGCCATATTTGCAGAACCGCAAATTTGCAGATGCAAATATACTGTAATTTGGCCCCTAGTCAACAATAGTATTATTGTGTATTTAGGTTGAAAAGTGACACATTCTCGGCCGACGGAGTAAGAAATACACATAAGTACCTACTATTTTTTCTGCGATCGGTTAAATGTTTGTCTTTTTGTTCTAATTATTCAGCAGTACGAGAATCACTTACATAATTAAAATACCAGAATATTGAGTTTTGCGACCTATCAACCGGTCAAAAATGGTGACATTTCTTGTCAATCGCAGAAAAATATTTTATTGAATAATCAAAATCAAAGCTGCAAGCAAAACTCGAAGCAAAATAATTAAAATATGCATGAAAACACATATTCAAAACAAAGTTGCTGGCCGCCACGCCATATTGAATTTTTCGTTTTGACAGATGGATTGGATTGCCTGAAGCTCAATTCTGACTTGCGCGAAATTCGCTCTTTTTTGACATTGCTTCGACAATTTGACGTTTGATACATGCATTAAACGTCAAATTGTCGAAGCAATGTCAAAAAAAGAGTGAATTTCGCGCAAAAATAGCGAATTTCGCGCATATGCATGCTTCGTCTATTTTTTTTTATTTTAGTAATATCAAAGTGTCCCGCTTTTTTTTGCATTGTCCCGTTCTCCTAATGCCTATATCCCGCTAAAAGAAAATTTAGACCTGGCAACCCTAAGTGGCACTGATAGTACGGGCACGGGACAACACTTGCATAATGCATATTCTAGCAGACTCACATATACCAGACCGAGGGGCGGTTAACTCGTCAAAATCTGTGTACAAGTTGGCCAAAATCCCTAACAATGTTTAAAATTTTTAAAAATTCAACAAAATCTCACAAAATTCCGCAAAATCCGTTAAAATCTCTTGAAATCTCAGAAAATCTATCAAAATTTTATTAGAACTAGAAAAATTTGAATGAACAAAATATTCTCTTCTCGACAGTTTAATGAAAAGAATCTTTTCAAGAGGCCGAGTTTAACTAATTAGGTATTTTTATTTTTTTGAATATTTTCTTCACTTCTTCAGTGATTAAATAACAACCCCAACTTAACGCGAAAGAATAAGTAGTTCCTAAATTGCTAGGGAAAATTGTTTTATAGGAAATTCAGCGAAAAGAGAGTACTGGTACCTAATTGCATGTTTTGTTTATTTTATAAGCCTACTGCTGCTGGAGGACGTAACTTCAAATTGTTTCCTATCTTGTAAATAAAGGGTGAGATGAAGTCGATGACGATCAGCTTGGAAAAATTTGAATAACTTTTTTTGGATTATCCGATTTTGATTTTGTTACAATTTAAAGAGCACAGGGAACCAAAAATTAAGTAATGACCGCCTCTTAAGGGTAAGAGGGATAAAAAAAATCCCATCAAAAAGGAGTTAAATACTGCTCCCCAAAAAAATACCAATTCAGAAGTTAAATCCTCGGTTAAATGAGGGCTAAAGAAACAGATAAAACTCGAAAAAATACATCTATGGAAAGCAGCAGTGATTCTGAATCGAATTGTGATTACGAATCGCCTTCAAGTTCTGACGTCAAAGAAGTTGATCATAAAGATTTCCAATTTCAAGATGAGGCAACATCAAGCAGAGTTACTTAATTTGAGCATTATTATGCGATTTTTAGTTTTTGGGACGTATAGTTTCGTTAAATCAAATTTCTAAAACAACAATTAGACCAATATTCACTCAAGATTCAAGAAGTTAATAAAAAATATGTTTTACGGACCAATAGAAATATAATATTAGAAACCTTTTCGTATAAAATGTATCATTACATCACAATAGTGTCGTTATCAGCTTATTTATACTAAGCGACTAATCCCGCTCAATATAAGGGTTCTTCAAAAAAAAAAAAACCATATCAAAGATAGCTATGATTTTTTTGTAATCAAATTTGATAATATGGTTTTATTTTTAAAGACTCGTTAGTATAATGGCGAGAGATCATTCAAAATTTTCAAAAATCGTTTAAAATTTCCAAAAATCGTTTAAAATTTCCAAAAATCCTTTGGAATCCCCAGGTTCCTTATTCTTGAAACAGGGTTCGTTACTTATATTATCATTTGCAATATCATTGAGAAAGACGAAACATTCGTTCTCCTGGAAACGCGGCTTCCTTGTTTCAAGAATAAGGACCCAGAAGTCCGTTAATATCCCCAAAAATCTCGCCAAAAATCCTTTAAAATCCCTAAAAACCCTTTAAAATCCCCTAAAATGCTTCAAAATCACCAACAATCTTAAAAATCAAAAATCTTTTAAAAATCCTGTAAAATCGTGTGAAGATTTTCAAAATCGTCAAAATCCTACAAAATCAGTCATGATTTAAAATCTGTGTAAATATTTCTTAATTTTTTTGTATCTCGCTCAGAAATGGACGTTTCCTATTAAAAGTGTCCAAATTGGCCCACCCTGTACAGTGTGTCCCATTTTGGTTGTCCATAAGGAATAACTCGGTTGCTATTGAAGTTAGAAGGATGCGGTTTCCGCGGATGTTGGCTACTTTTTTATGAAACAAAAGATGGTGCCAACAGAATTTTCATTGCTCTTTTTGTTTTTCAGATACAAGGTGTTTTTGATAAGGTTGCATTTTGGGATACCCCTCGTATCTCGGTTCTCCCATAGGAGATCGAAAAGGTGACAAAGGTTTCTTATACATATTTTTACTTAGCTTCCAGTGGCGTAGTCAGTTTTTCTCTAGAAGTGATATTTTTCAAATTATGAACTAAACATACGTTTTTTCAAATGAGACACCCTGTATATTGATAGCTTATTGGATACCTCTGCTTTTCCTGATTTCAATGATATAAAGTTCGATAGGTTTATCTCTATCATATCCAGTGGCGCACCCAGGGGGGGAACCATCGGGACAGGTTCCCCCCAGGCCACCCTTCTAAAACTGTATTTTTACGTACATAAAATGTAGCAACATCAAGGCGTGGCACCCTGACACCTAATTTTTTTTTTTAGGTTTTTAGTCACAAGTCACAGGGCCCTCCAAATATATTTTCTGGGTGCGCCACTGATCATATCTGTATTTGTAATGAGAAAAAATATTTCAGAAAAGGACTTTGCATCTGGAAGGAAAATGAGAAAGGTCTCTTTCTAACACATTGTTTCTTATGACAAAAACAGAAAAACATTTTTTACTTGAAAACTGTTAGAGATAAACCTATCGAATTTTATATAATTGAAATCGGAATCGGCAAAAGCAGAGCTATCCAATGAGTTTATAATATATAGGGTGTCCCATTTGAAAAGAAAAATTTTGTTACAACTAGGGAATCATCTTATTAGAATACGATTTGTTGGGAATATGTACCACGCCTTTTTTAGCATTTATAAATTACCAAAAAGCCCTTATGTCTATATTACTTAATTGGTTGTAATTTGTTCTCTGTAAGACTCATGTTGAAGTTTCTTGGGTTTTAGGAATGAAAAGAAAACATAAAGAATCTATTTGTTTTAAGATGAAATCAGTTAGCTATTGGAATTTTGATAAAAATAACTATATGTAAAACCATCAAGTTTGAGGCTTGAAAAAGTCTTGATTAAAGACAAATCCTAAACTCATCCCTAAAGCCCAAGAAACTTCAACATAAGTCTATATTTTGTTCCTCTCTAATTTCAACAAATACTTAGTTCTGATATTCTATATCAATTTGAATTTTCACACTTGTGCCCTGATGACAGTTTACTACTAAAATAAAAGTACAGAAGCAAAAAATACAAAGAACATTTGCGCAAACTAGCTTGCGAGCTTGAAGGAGATCTGTAACCAAATAATACAACCGCTTATCTCTCCATTTCGTTTTTTTACTGTGAGTGCCGACAAAAGCTTGGATTCACTAGTGTTGCCATCATAATACGCTTCTGCACATTTCGCTTTATGAGGTCAGATAACATTCGAAAGGTTTCCAAATCGATTGATTAGTTCGTAGTTCTTCAAGTAAACTTTCAAGGTCTCTGAAACATTGGCAAATTCGGAAATTTGAGAACAATTAGGCAATACCGAGGAGAATACCTAGTAGCAATTTTAGATTTTCATTGCTTACTAATTCAAACTTTTTGTTTCTTCGGGAAAAAATAAAATTAAATAAATTAAAAAAAAACTTGTTGATGTTGGTGGAATGGCATCCCATGACAATTTTCCCGTAATTTTTTAGATGTGTGTTTGTATAATTCCCCAAATGTTAGTGATAAGGTGTTTTCGGTTTTTTTCGAAAATTGGTGTACCTATAGATGTAATCTGTGATAACAATAAACTAACTGTGATATTGGGTGACTTTAACATTGATATGCTTCGTTCCGATACTTACCCTACAAAATTAAAAAGAATTATTGATGATAATAGCTTATGTCAGTTAATAAACGAAGTAACAAGATCATCCACTGATGGAGGAACACTCATAGATCTAGTAATAACGAACCAATCGTATAATGTGGTGTCAAAGGTATGTCACATACCTAGAATAGGGGACCATTACGTTATTGTCTTAGAAATATCAGTCTTCAAGACCTGCAAAACTCCACCGGTTTTCATACAAACTAGAGGCAAAAATATTGGTTAATGGATCTTCTGAAAACATTGAATGTTCAGTTATTAAAATAAATAGTGTTCTAGGGAAAATTGATCTATATTGCAAGAGAAATCTTCTTAAGGTTAACAAGAGTAAAACAAAGTATATTGTAATTGCAAAGGAAAGCATAAATCAGTTATTTTTGGTGAACCAACATAACATCGTAATGGGTAACGAGGCTTTAGCTAGTGTCAAAAAAATTAAATATCTATATAGGTGTAGTTATAGACAACAAAATGTCATTTAAGGAGCACTGCAACTTAACTATTTCAAAAATAAGCTATGGAATTAGTCACCCTAGCAGATGTTCGCATAGTATATCAAGATGGTCAATATTAGTAGTTTTTAATGCATTGGTATTACCACACTTTACGTACTGTGCAACAATTTTGTATTTGTTGCAGTAAAATGAAATAAACCGCTTTCAGAAAATGCAAAACCTCGCTATGAGAATAATACTATCATGTGATAAGTACACCTCCATTAAAACCAAGCTTAGACAACTGCAATGGCTCCCTGTGCATGATTTTTTTCGGTACAATGTCTTGGTTTTCATTTTCAAAATAAAAGTAGGTAATTCACCCTCCTATTTAAAGAACAAATAAACAGTTAACAACCAAGTCCACGGTCATAATACAAGGCAGCAGCAGAACTTCTATATACAACGTGTAGGAATAAAAAGTTTGCTGGAAATTCTGTTTTTTTTAAGGTCTGGATGATTTTAATAAGTTACCTAATAATATTAAAAATAGTTTATCTCTGAATGGTTTCAAGAAAAATTTAAAATCGTTTTTGTTTAGGGAAAATGATCTTGTTTCCTAAGTCAGCATAGTCTTTTTACATTTAACGGAACATCTTGGTCAGGTTTTTGTCCAATTGTTTCCTCGATTATTCCTAATACAAAATAAATAATTGGTATAATAAGTAACAATGATATTTCACATTTTTGAATAAATTATTCTGATATAATTTTGTTAGCAACATTTATAAAACTGACGATTAGATAAGATATCATTAAACTTATAATTAAATGGATAATATGTAGGTATATGCACAGTTTGTTGCAAATTTTATGTGTTCAATCATTTTTTCAAATATTCGATACGATCAACTGGCCAAAGATCAAGGATTTCTCCAACATTAAATTGCAACAACTGCTATTGGTCATCTATTTTTAAGGCGAAAAATAAAACGTTGCTTGATGTTACTGGAATCAGTCTCCAAAACATTTTAATCATGGGGATCTTTAATTGATTCTGCTTAAGCATGTAGCATGTGTTTATCCCAATGTTTTCTTTTATGTCATACACATTGTAGAATCTCCCATTTGGTGTAGACATTTGCGTAATCTTAGGGTAACATTCTATAAGGACTTTCCATCAAATAATATAATACTTCATCGATCTGCTAAGGTTTCTGGAGCTCTCTCAGGGTCATACTAGACCGCTAATTCATTTACACAATATTTTATCAACAGGTTTTAGTCATGATGATGCTACACCCGATCTTCCTATCTTGTAGGTATCTTATTCTGTTGTCCAATATCCTTGCAGCTAATTTTGTCACGTGATGTTTTTCTGCGACTGCTTCTTTTTATTTAAGTCGGTTTGTAAGTGAAAATCGCTTTACTTTGATTTTACTATTTGTCTTTGCATGTGTCCAGCAGGTAGCAGATAAAATAAACTTTGTACATTCATTCATTATGCATATTTGCTTCTATTCGCATAGGCAATAATTTAAAAAACAAATTATTATAGAAAAATCAGTACACAAAATGGCATGATTAGGTGAAATGCAAATAATTACCTATCATCTGTGCCTACGTGAGCTCCGAACAATGGAACCTAATTTCGATTCCGTTTCTATAGAATAAAATTTTAATTTGTTAAAAAGTTTGTGGAAACCTTTTTTCAATTTTTTGATCATTTTTCGGTTACGTGTCTAGTTACAAAGTTCATTGTCGTGTAAATGCTATAAGTTTTTGTAATGCATACTAATTACATATATTATAAGTGGAATAGAGAGAAATTCAAAGATTTTTATAACTTCATTTTATAATGGTTGGAAACTAATTTTAATATAGCTTCAAATTCTAGAAATATTTATTAGGCGCAACTCAAAGAGCCGAAAAACTTTCATTTCTTAATACAAAAATACTTAAACGAGTTAAGTGGGCATAACCAATAACTCTGTACAAAGCCCGAGGAATCTTTTCAGTTAATTCTTGTCCGGAGGTTGACGCCATTCATGAATTGGCTGAATTTTTCTCTTTCCGGTATTAATTCCTTCAGGTAAAACTACGTAGCCAAAACAAATCAACACACTGAGTGAACATTTCTTATGTCATCACACCAAATCACATCTTGAAAAATAGAAAATAAAAAAATGTAGGTATTGATTCAAACTTATGGTTAACCTTTATTGAAGTACTTCTGGGAGTTGGAGATTATCGCATGTTTGTTCAGGTGTTGTCCACATATTTTTATACCTCTTCCTTCCCAGTCTATTTTAGAGAAAGAAAATCATGTGCCTGGGTAAAAAGTTTAGGTGCTATTGTGTCGCCCTGTTGTCATATTCCTCCAAAATATCATGACATTGTACCTTTTACGACCCTCGAATACTTTCCCAAATAATGTCTCGCCGTCGCCGAAAGCAATATTATTATATGACCCAGACTTTCTGTTAAAGAACCCAAAGATATTGTATGTAAATAAATTAAACATTTGTCCACCATAAACCCCAAAATTCCCAAATATCCTTAATGGTCATTCTTTGGGCGAACAGACTGTCATTTATTGCCAATATTTATTTAGGGGTTTCCAGTTGTAATTATGTAGGTTTTAGAAACGTTTTAGAAGGGATGTAAAGGTCGATTTGTAAGAGATCTAGTGAAGCAAGAAGACAGTCTTAAGACAGCTTCAGTCGTAGTAACACATTTTGTTAAAACTCTCTCTAAAATAAGTCTTACTTTTGCTGTAGTTCAATTTCATTCTATATTCCATTACCTAATAAAGCTACAAGTTTCAAACCAAAAACAAAAGTAGTTTTAACCAAGGCAAAACACTGAAGGATCACAACAGATTTTGGCGCAGTCGGTACGATTCAGAAGTATCTAGCAAGATCCAGCAGGATTTGGATACAAAGATTCAAGACATACCATAGTCAGCCAAAGCTATCATCAGCGTTGACCAGTATTGGATTGAATCACAGTTGTTGTGTAACCACTAGCTTTCAAGTTTTTTGGTAAGTGATTTTTGTCTCTTAATGAGGTTACTTTTGTTTGTCTAACTCCTTTATTAATACTTATCTGCCTCCTCCTGCCGTAAACCCAGACCTACAAACAATATTATTAGAAACTTTTCAAAACATTTTTAATCAACTTCCTTCGTCAAATTCCAACCCAAATAATGGTAGGTTTTCCGTAGATTTTTTATGCAAACTAATACCTAATAGTTTTGATGGCAATCGTCTTGAATTAGGGCAATTTTTAGCGAATTGTAATAATGCCAATGAATTAGCACAGGACGATCAGAAAAATCCTCTTTTATATTTTATTTTATCTCGAATCGGTGGCAAAGCTAAAGAACAGTTAGCTACCCAAAACTTTGATAATTGGGATACCTTAAAAGACGCTTTAAAAACTTTATATCAAGACAAAAAACATTACGTTCAATTAATGGAAGAGCTAAATAATTGCAAACAAAGTCCTAACGAATCAGTGAAAGACTTTTTTCAACGTTTGGAAACAATTAACTCGCGATTGATATCTACTACTCAACAAAATTGCACAGAACCGGAAGAGATTCCTGGAAAACTGAAAATGTTGAACGAAATTGCTTTAAATAGATTTATTTATCATTCGAAATCCGAAATTTCGCGAATGTTGAGATGGAAAGATTTTGATTCGATTAATTCTGCGTATAGTGCTATTTCTGAAGAACGCGCTGTGGCTATGTCGCGCAGTTCAACTAAGTTTTGCAAAAATTGCAAAAACAACTCGCATTCTACAAATAATTGTTTCAAAACAAGAAATCATGATGCAAACGTAAGAACTTTGTTTACGAATAATCAGATATTTTGTCGTTACTGCAAAAAACAAGGGCATGTTATTGAAGAATGTAGAAAAAGACAATATAATAATAATGCAGGAAGATCTAATAATTCGATGAATTTCCATGTTAATCGACAGCATACTAACCAATCTCATCAAAACTCTAATTCCCCAAACTCAAACTATCAATGTAATAATAGAAATCCAAACTCTAACTTCCAAAACTCAAACTATCAACATAATAACAGGAATCAAAACTCTAATTCTCAAAACTTAAACCAAAACTCGAGCAATCAAATTAATAGAAGACCTTATCGAAATTCGACAAATCATAATCCAGTTTTTCGCGACTCACCTCATACGAATTCAAGGCAGAACGCGAACGTTAATTCAATTCAATACAATTCTAATGTACCAAATTATCAACCAAGTCATTCAAATTCTTTAAACTCCAACGCTCCTCCAATGACGAACACCTCACTGGAGGATCATCTCAAAACTTTAGCGGTGTTCGAGAACGACGAGAACTAACAATATTTCTTGCTGAAAATAGCTCAAGTTTCATTGAACTAGAAAGTAAATATTCAAAAAATCAAAACAAAAAACTCCGATTTTTACTTGATACTGGTGCAAGCTGCTCATTGATAAAAGCCAACAAACTCAATCCTGAGATAACTAAATTTGTTCCTTCAGAAAAAAGATCTCCTCATGGACTCTGTCCTAATTCTCCAATTCAAACAGTTGGAACTACCACTATTCCTTTTAACATTAACAATCAGATTTTGAACATAAAATTCCACATACTAAATCAGGCTACAAACGTCCCTTATGACGGTCTAATTGGATTGGATTTTATTCAAGATCAAAACGCAAAAATCGATTTTAGAAAACGAACTCTATCTCTAAACTCATTGCCATTTCAAATCCCTATCGGATTAAACGCTAATCCTAACACTGGTTCTTATTTTGTTCTCAAATCTCGTACGGAAACAATAATAGAAATCAACGTTCTAAACCCGGAAATAAAAGAAGGGATCATACCAGATATGGAAATATCTAAGGGAATCTATTTATCCCGAGCATTGACTAAAGTAAATTCAAATAATAAAGCTTTTGCAACAATCTTAAACTCAAAAGTAATTGATTTTCAATTAAAACCTATTTCAATCTATTTAGAACTGATTCCTAAAGAAAGCTACTGTTATTTTGCTTCGGAACAAAGTACTGAAAATAATTTTATTAAAAATAGGAGCCAACTATTGAAACAAAATCTTAGATTAGACCATTTAAACCAAGAAGAAAAGAGCTTCATAACTAATCTTTGTGAAAATTATGAAGATATTTTCTTTCTACCTGGAGATACCCTTGGTTGTACTAACACTATTAAACATGAAATAAACATCTCTGATTCTAAGCCCATTCATACAAAAACGTACAGATACCCAGAAATTCATAAAACCGAAGTTAATAAACAAATCAATAAAATGTTACAACAGGGAATAATTCAACCGTCTGCATCGCCTTGGTCTGCCCCTCTATGGGTAGTACCAAAAAAAATGGACGCTTCGGGGGAACAAAAATGGCGCGTAGTGGTTGATTTTAGAAAATTGAATGAAGTTACAGTTGGTGATGCATATCCAATGCCAAATATCGAAGAAATTTTAGATCAATTAGGCCATAGTAAATATTTCACCACACTCGATTTGGCTTCTGGTTTCCATCAGATTCCAATGAGAGAAGAAGATAAACCAAAAACCGCTTTCACTACACCTTTAGGTCACTGGGAATTTAATCGAATGCCTTTTGGATTAAAAAATGCACCCGCTTGTTTTCAAAGACTAATGAATGCAGTTCTTACTGGTTTACAAGGGTTACAGTGTTTCGTTTATCTAGACGACATAGTTATTTATGGATCAGATATCACGTCTTGAAGCGGTTTTCGACAGACTCAGAAATAATAATTTAAAGTTACAACCCGACAAATATGAATTCCTCCGTAAAGAAATCTCTTATCTCGGTCATATCATTTCTGAATCAGGAGTAAAACCAAAACCAGAAAAAACTATAGCAATAAAAAACTTTCCCATTCCTAAAAATCAAAAAACAGTAAAAAGTTTCCTAGGTTTAATTGGATATTATCGTAAATTTATCAACAATTTTGCAAAAATTGCTAAACCATTGACTAATCTTCTAAAGAAAAATGTTGCTTTTATTTGGTCTCAAGAATGTCAAGAATCTTTCGACACCTTTAAAGAAATTCTAATAAATGAACCTTTACTTCAATATCCAGATTTTTCAAGAGAATTTATTTTGACGACCGACGCTTCAGACTATGCGATTGGTGCGGTCTTAAGAGGCCAGCAACAAATTCAAGCGCGCGAAATTCATTCTTTGTCGCCGAGTTCAAAGTAGGACCGTGATAGACGACGTTACGGCAAATATTTCCGAGATAACGGAAGGGTGTGATCAAATTGCATGGAAGGTGAATAATAAATCCTATGGGCTTTTGTGGAGGCAAAACTAATACACCTATCATATTTAATATAAATTAAAAAGTATACAGTTATAGGTAATAATAGTTTTATAATTTACATTGTGCTTTTTATTTAACAAATAAGAATGTGGAGAATGAAATGTGCGGAAACACAAAAATATATTACGAAGATAATAAAATTTACCTATACAAATACAGCAAAATAGATACTTGAAATGTTTACACAAAAAAAAAGTGAGGTGGCGTAGTTACGAGGGTGGGAGAGATGATGTTTATTCGTTTATTACATAAAGAACTTCCAGAAAACCTAGAAAAATAATAAAAAGGAAAAGTGTTAATTTCACACATTGGTGAGATTGCTCATGAAAACCTCGGACACATCGATTTTTGATTTCAGTTGCCGTTTTTCTGATGGTAATATCATGTAGGTATACAGGGTGACCCAGAAACAAGTTGTGACAGCTAACTTTATTTTTTTAAATGAAAACATTAATTTTGAAGTGAAAACTTCTTAGGAATCGTTGGGAGCGATGTGAGACTCGATGAAACGAAAAAGCAACATGAAACGAAAAAGCGACACTTTTTTAACACGCTTATATTAACACACAAGAACCTGGAACAAGCCAAGTGAGCTGGAACAAGTCTGGAAAATGTCTGGATAAATCTGGATAAAGTCTGGAAAAGTCTGGAAATCTCTGGAAACGTCTGGAAAGAGCCTGGAAATTTCTGGAAAGGGTCGGAAAAATTCTGCCAAAGGTCCCAAAAGACCTGGGGATCATTCTCCAGAATCCGGATCAGTCTGTACAAGTCTGGATTAGGTCTGGATAAAGTCTCTAAAACTCTGGAAAACTCTGGATAAGTCTGGTTATTGTCTGGAAAAGTCTGGAAATCTCTGGAAACGTCTGGAAAAGACTTGGAAATTTCTGGAAAGGGTTGGAAAAATTCTGAAAAAGGTCCCAAAAGACCTGAGGATCATTTACCAGAATCCGTATAAGTCTGAACAAGTCTGAATAAAGTCTGGATTAATCTGGATGAAGTTTGGAAAACTCTGGAAAGCTCTGGATAAGTCTGGATAATGTCTGGAATTCTCTGGAAACGTCTGGAAAGAGCCCGGAAATTTCTGGAAAGGGTCGGAAAAATTCTGCCAAAGGTCCCAAAAGACCTGAGGATCATTTTCCAGAATCTGGATCAGTCTGTACAAGTCTGAATAAGGTCCGGATAAATCTGGATAAAGTCTGTAAAACTCTGGATAAGTCTGGATATTGTCTGGAAAAGTTTGGAAACATCTGGAAAAGACTTGGAAATTTCTGGAAAGGGTTGGAAAAATTCTGAAAAAGGTCCCAAAAGACCTGGGGATCATTTTCCAGAATCCGGATCAGTCTGAACAAATCTGGATAAAGTCTGAATGAAGTCTGGAAAACTCTGGAAAGCTCTGGATAAGTCTGGATAATGTCTGGAAATCTCTGGAAACGTCTGGAAAAGGCCTAGAAATTTCTTGAAGGGGTCGGAAAAATTCTGGAAAAGGTCCCAAAAGACCTGGGGATCATTTTCCAGAATCCGGATCAGTCTGTACAAGTCTGGATAAATTTGGATGGAATCTGGAAAACTCTGGGAAGCTCTGAATAAGTCTGGATAATGTCTCGAAAAGTCTGGAAATCTTTGCGGCTGACACGCTTTTATAATACATCGAACTAAAAAGTGAAAAATAAATATATTTTAAAAAAACTAAAAAACACGCTTTTATAGTAAATTGAACTAAAAAGTGAAAAATAATGTTTAATTGAAACAGAAAATATTAATGAACAAAAAATATTAGAATTATTGTCAAAAAAGCGTGGGGTGCTCAATGTATCAAAAATGTGGAACAAAGCACCCCAGCGTGTATTTTAGTTTTTTCAAACTATATTTATTTGCGTTCTTTCTCAAGTCTTTTGGAGGGGGGGGACGCCACTGTGTATGTTAGTATGTGTGTAATGCATGCAGTTCGATGAAGGTTTCACTTCTACCGGGTGTGAACTGCACAGGATTTTTTTTAATTTCATTTCTTATTTCTACGTTACATTCTGAACTTATTTTATGTATCATGTCCTATAACTATCTTCAACTGTTTCGGAAATAATAAGAGTTGAAAATTTACTTTTTTGCAACTTTGACAGGCTGTAAAACCTGAACGGTTGATTTTAGAGCTAAACCGATCATACATTCTTATCTGAGTTTTCCATGAACTATCATTTGACACCAGCTTGGAAATTAATCCAAGATTAAAAATTCCATTGCTGAGTTGTATTTTAGCTATTTTTGGGTTTGAAAAAAGGACGGTTCTAGAACGGTTCAAAACAATCGCACAGTTTATTATTTAAATTTGTGATAGCTGAACCGTTGTCATTTAGTTGATTGATGAACTGTGCGATTGTTTTGAACCGTTCTAGAACCGTCCTTTTTGGAACCCGAAAATAGCTTTTATGAGAGAATTTCATGAATCAAAAATTTAAATTTTTTGTCAAAATATGTTAAAACACCAGTGTCGCGCCAATTATCGCGTGAAGCATAATTCTCACTTGCGCGAGATTCGCTCTTTTTTGACATTGCTTCAATAATTTGACGTTTGATACACGCATAAAACGTAAATCAACAATCAAAACATGTCAGTTTATTGTTGGAATGTCAGTTTTGACAGATGTATGAAATTCTGCAATGGAAATTGTCGATAATTTTTGGGAAATTTGCCCGGATGCATTTTTAGTTAAAAAGGAGCACCAGTGCTTTTTCAGTGCCCATTTCTGTTAAAAACGCATGAGTACAAATTTGTCAAAAATTGAAAATATATTTCCATTGCACGAGTTGTAAAGTGTCAGTGTTTCCGCTTCAGTTCGCAACATATGGGAAACTTTTTTATTATCAATTTTACAAAAAAAAAGTTATTGTTTATGAAAGTTTCTGCTTATTGAAAAAATATATAGTATTAAACTATTAAAACTTAGAATAGCATGTACCGGGTGTTTTTTTATCTTTGATATCATTTTGATCACCTGTAACTTTTTTGTTTTTAAAGATATCAAGGTAAACAAAAAAACAAAATGTAGGATTAATAGCCAAGTTTTTTTTCAAGTTACACATGAAACAAAACATCAAAACACTATCAATTTTTCGACATATAAGCCTACATTATATTTTTTTTATTTTGGTTTCATATCGAAGTCTTTTCGACACTAAAAGTAGTTTCGAAAAGAAGCTCTTTGTGACACTCCTTTTTCACTTATCGGAAGTTGGTAACACTGGCTGACTGATGGCCATCGCACTGTCATTCTCGATTTTATAGAAGATTTAGGGCGAGTATTATAAAACTGCTTTGACAGTTAACTTAAAGTTAACTTTTTGAATTACATGTAATTTCAAAAATTAACTTTAAGTTAACTCTCAAAGTAGTTTTATAACACCCGCCCTTAATTCTATATTTGGCATGTAATGTTACCAACCTAAACATGAAATCAGGAAATATGAGAATAAAATTTCCAAGAAAAATTTGTTTTTTTTTTAATTAAACAATACCAGAATAGAAATAATAGTATAGAATATTCGTTTCATAAGACATTTTATCGCACTCGTCCTTTAAAAATCTCGCCTCCGGCTCGTTTTCTAATATAGGGCTCGTGCGATAAAATCACGTCTTATAAAGCTTGTATTTTAATGTACTATTTTTAAATGGAACACCCGGTATATTATATGTGTGTTCGTTAGAGCATATTATTCTGATTACAATGATATAACACACTTCATATTTTGTTCCACTCGTTTTTGACAAATCGGCAAAAATATATGAAATTTTTATATGCTCTCAATAATTTTCGTCCCAAATATCAGACCGCCGCCGGCCGGCGCCGCCTAATAAGTTTCACTTCGAAAGTTTCATATTTTTGCCGATTAGTCAAAAACGAGTGGACCAAAATATGAAGTGTGCTATATCATTGTAATCAGAATAAGATATTCTATCGAACACATATATAATATACAGGGTGTTCCATTTGAAAAAATATAATGTAGGCTTATATGTCAAAAAGTTGATAGTGTTTTGTTTTACGTGTAATTTGAAAAAAAACTTGGCTACTAACCCTACATTTTGTTTTTTTGTTTACCTTGATAACTTCAAAAATGAAAAAGTTACAGGTGATCAAAATGATATCGAAGATAAAAAAACACCCGGTACAGGGGGATTAAAAAATAGGAAAATATGCAGGGTTTTTTGGTAAAAGTAGAAAAAAAATGCCACATCACTATTTTTTTAAACCTTTGACATTTTTTTCAGATTAAGCAAGTCATATTTCAGTCAAAAGAAACCTTTCGTTATCACAAATCAACCTGCCAAATTAAAAAAAAAAAAAATGGAAAAATTTTTGAGCTGAAAAAACGATTTTTTCTAAAACTTTGACACCCTGTATCTCAGAAACTACGCATTTCTGGTCACATATTTATGGGAACTTTTTTTGTTAAAATATCGTAAGGAATGACATCCTGAAGTTACGGACCGTACTTAGGAAATACCCTGTATATTTTTCTATTTTTTGACCACCCTGTACATGCTATTTCAACTTTTAATGCATAGTTTGATATTATTTTTTCAAGAAGCAGAAACTCTTATAAAGGATAACTTTTTTTCGTAAAATTGATAATAAAAAAGTTTCCCATGTGCTGCGAACTTAAGTGGATACACTGTATTTTATGAGAAAATGTCATGAATCAAATTTTTTTTGTCAAAACACCAGTTCTCGCATTAGTTACTATGCAATAATTTACACTAATATAAATTATCACGTAATTCCAATCTGATTGGTTCAAATCAACAATCAAAACATGTTAGTTTATTGTTGGTATGTCAGTTTTGACAAATGTATGAAACTCTCATCAAAAAAACGGCCACTAAAATCAAAAATCGACGTATCCGAGATTTTTTGAAAAAAAAATCAACCTTGTATTTTTGATGGATTTTATTCCTAACCTTCACGTACTAACTGTATTTAACTATGCTATATGATATCCTCTTTCGTTTATTGAATTCTAGTAAAGTTATCTTTGTTCGTTTTGAGTTCATTATGAAATATATTCACCATAATTATTTACACAAACTAATAACTGGCCTTGCAGTCCTCTCGCGTCGTGTAATTTTTACTTACCCCGGTGCGAAATTAAATCCGCCAGAGGCAGCACCTCGCTGCAGCCAAAATTTTTGAATTTCCGTGTTTGCAGGGCTTACAATTTGAGACGAGATCTCAAAAACTACTTAATATTTTTTAGTGAATCAAAAAGATTCGAAAAAATAATAAAATTTAGAACAATGCTCTTGTTTCATTTTTTTAAAAAAGGCGATGGGTTTGGATGTACCGAGCGATAGAAATGATGCTTTTTTTCGAGTATTTAGGTCGTGATATTTTCAATTTGCAATTTTTTTTCGAAAAACTGAAACAACAGCATTATTCTTTAGATTTTTATCTTTTATTAATTTCTAATCCGGTCAAAAAATATTACAAAATAAGTGAGTTCTCGTCTCGGGAAATCAACCCTTTTTCTCAATTTTTAACGGCTTGTTGTTGGCCTCTTAAGTCAAGGTGAGATCGGGCAGGACCTACCTATTGCATACGCAAGTCGTACGTTAAATTCTGCCGAACAAAATTATACAACTATGGAAAAAGAATTATTAGCAGTAATTTGGAGCATTAAACATTTTAGATGCTACCTATATGGTAGAAAGTTTAAAATTGTAACCGATAATAAACCAATCACTTGGCTTTTAAACTGTAAAAATCCCGGAAGTAGACTGATTAGATGGGGATTATTACTTAATGAATACGAATTTGAGATTATTCATAAACCAGGAAAGTTTAATACTAACGCAGATGCTTTATCTCGATGTCTAAATATCAACATTATTTCTAAAAATGATACCTTTGATTATTCCACTTATGTGTTAGAAATCCCATAAGACAAGGGACGATTTTCAGAATAACAGCGAAAATTCTCTTTTCCATTTGATTAACTAGAGAGAATTACAGCGAAAATTCTCCCATGTTATTGTATACATGGTTGTCATGCTAATTTTTGATACAAACAAACGGTTCCTGATAGCAACCATTTATTTGTATTGATTGTTAAGATGTTCAAATCGTTTAATACATATTTATTTCCATATTTTTTGCATTCTCATACGTGAAATAATCCTCTAAATACCACTTGAGCTTTAAAATGAACCAGATAATTTTTCACTCATGCGTGTTTTCTGTGCAAATTTCACTCGTCCTACGGACTCGTGAAATTATAGAAAACACGCAATCGTGAAAAATTATCGGTAATTTTGAAGCTCTCGTGGTATTATCCCCGAAAATTTTATAGAATATCATTACAAAACTTTAGATATCAATCCGCAACTTGAAATAAAAATGGAAATCTATTCGATTTTTTTCCAAACGCAGTTTATTTCTCTACTGATTTGGACGAAAGTAATCAGTTTTCAGAGTCCATAAAAAACAAATTCGATTTCAACGATAGCATAAAATCAAACTTTGAATTATATTCAACTTATAAGTTACAAAATAACAATAAAAAATCCTACTTAATGTTCGTGAAGATTTTTCATTTTGAAAATATTTCTTATAAAGACGTTTTTTATTCACTCCGGAACTTACGTACTGAACTAATCAGAGATAATATAAAATACTTCTATTTACCTGGCATAACGAAAAATTCTCCAAATTTAAAACAATCAATGTATTTTGAAATGATACACTATCTTTTCAAGGACACGAATATAAAAATATGTGTTATTAGTTCAGAAAAAATTATTATTAGTTCAAAGGAGGAAAATTCCGCAATTCTAAAAGAAAATCACGATGCAAAACTAGCAGGACATTCAGGTTTTACAAGAACATATAAAAGGATAAAAGAACGTTATAAATGGCAGAACATGAAAACTGACATAAAAATATATATAAAAAAATGTCCTTCTTGTCAAATAAACAAAACAAATTTCAAACCCAGTAAAGCTCCTATGATGATAACAACAACTAGCGAAAAGCCTTTCGAAAAACTTGCTATTGATATAGTTGGACCTCTTCCAATTACGGAAAACGGATCTAGATTTCTCCTTACGATGCAAGACGATTTAACGAAATATTCGTATGCCATTCCTATACCGAATCATGAAGCAATAACAGTATCAAATGAATTATGCAAATTTATAACTTTATTCGGTATCCCCAAAACTATTTTATCTGATCAAGGTACTGATTTTATGTCCAATTTAATAAAAGAACTCGTAAAATTATTTAAAACTAAGCATGTCACAAGCACACCCTACCACCCTGAATCTAATGGCGCTTTGGAGCGTTCACACCTTACTTTGAAAGATTATTTAAAACACTACATTAACGACAAACAAAACAACTGGGACGAATTTATACCTTTTGCAATGTTCGCTTACAATACACATACTCACTCTTCTACTAACTATACACCATATGAACTATTATTTGGATCCAAACCATTTTTGCCAAGCTCTATAACTAGCAGACCCGAATTTAAATATTCATATGACGATTACATAGGCAACCTAAAACTCAAACTTAACATAACTCAAGAACAGGCACGTAACAACATCTTGAAATCAAAAGAAAAATCGAAGACTTATTACGATAACAAAATAAAAAAAAATCATTATAAAATAGGAGATATGGTTTACATTGTAAATAAACATATTTCCCCTGGTCTAAATAAAAAACTGAGTCCTAACTTTAAAGGCCCATATAAAGTCACTAAAGTTTTCAATAACAATAATATTCAACTACAAATAGGAAAAAAGTTTATTACGTATCATACTAATATGATAAAACCTTTTGTTTCAGATCAAAGAAACAATGATTAACGCTAATCTACTGTTCCTACTTGTACTAACTTCCATTTCCGTTTGTGTTAGAGGCGATAACTATCACATTACTAATCTCCACGATCATGCCGGTCTTTATTATAATAATCTTGGCCAAGTTAAACTTTCAAATTCTAAATTTGTCCTATTTACTCATCCTAATGTAACTGGATATGAAAAAAAAATAAAATTTATTTCTGGAATATTGAAAAAGTCATTCGATCTATGTTATAGTAATGAAATTGTTGAATCTGAAAATTTTCTATGCAAAGATACTATAAAAGTCGTCCAATCTCGGTTTAATAAATTGCTCGGAAAATCTGAAGTTGTCAGCGAAATAATCGGTACTAATACGAAAAAGACTAAAAGAGGAATTTTTGATGGTGCTTCTTACGCATTCAATTGGCTATTTGGCATGCCTGATGCCGATGATGCTAAATTTTATGACAAATCGATAAAAACTCTAATTCAAAGTAATAGAAATACACAACTTTCGATGAAACAACAAATTGGCATAATTTCTAGTACGATATCTAATTTTAATTCTAGTATACGAAATTTTAAATCTAATCAAGAAACTCTAAACTCTAATATTAAAATTTTCAACTCCTTCTCAGCAGATACCAATAAACGTATTTACGTAAACAAACTGAAACTTATCATCAGTTCACATATTGCCTTACTCACACAAATATTAGAAGATCTGAACGAAGAATATGATTTATTAATCTCAGCTATAACAATGGCCAGACATAATATCCTACATCCGAAAGTTATAACACCAAAACAATTATTAAATGTACTTTCGGAAATCAAATTGAACAACGGACTTCAATTACCGTTCCCAATATCTTATTCAACTATTTACAAATATTTTGAGATCAGTAAACTAAAAGTTTTCCATTCTGATAACATAATTATTTTTGCAATTGAAATTCCATTGACTGACGAAATGACCTACAATCTGTTCAAATTATTGCCACTTCCAACACCTCATAATTTTTCTGATATTCATTCCTATATCCTACCTGATTTTCCTTACCTGCTGATAAGTATTAGTAAGGTTAGTTATGTGCAAATGAAAGACCTTACCAAGTGTACAAGGATCACAGAAGAGGAATCCATCTGCCAAAACACTCAAGCTACAAGGATTCAAGAACCTCCTAAGTGCGAAGTCGCATTATTTACATCATTTTCTACCAAAATCCCGGCTGACTGTCAAACCGTTACTTCCAAAGCAGACTTCGAGATATGGCATCCACTGAGCGACAACTCTTGGCTTTTCGTACTATCGACGCCCTTACAGCTTACTCTGGCTTGTGATAATTTTCCAATCGAAGATATAAAAATTGCATCGACAGGGCTGTTAAGTTTGGAACCCAAATGCAGAGGCTATACTCAAAATATTATCTTGGAAAGTTCAGGAATCATTACACGGAATATTTCAAAACAAATTTCAGATATCAATATTGCACTTGACGATTGCTGCTATGCCAAAGAAGCCAGATTCAACAACACACCAATCACACTACAACCAATAAGACTTTCCAATATCAAATTGGACGATTTACAGTTTGCGAATCACAAACTTGGACAACTGGACCAATTGCTGGATGAAGAATTGAAGAAGCCATTTATTATTCAACACTCTCATTGGTTCATTATCATTATTTCTTTAATCTACGTCAGTGTCATTATGACACATTTATCAACCTCATTTAAATGTCATTAGGACGTTCATAATAGCAGTAGTGCGTTTAAGAATTCATAATAACACCCAAATTAAATAAACAAAAAAAATTAAAAATATCCAAAAAGGAAGTGCTGAATTCTTGGAAAGTAAATTTATTTCCCGCGTGCTTAAACTTGTTGAAGGGCCATCAGTAGCTGGAACGTTACCCAAAATATTGGTGGACACTTTCTTCTTATTTTCTTTGGAATCTTCTATGTAGCTTTCAGCGACTGTGTTAGAGCGCCAACCACCATGCCTCTTCACAGTTAATAAATCTGCTCCTGAATCGGCAAGCAACGACGCAGATGATCTGCGAAAACAATGTCCAGTGTAACGTTCAGGATCTGGGAGATTCAGGAACGATGCTATATTACATGGCATTTTCCCAAAAGTATTAATGCCAACGCTGCTTAGTACATTTCCCATTTCTATACGCCACAAAAAATCGGGTATGATTTGTGTTGCTTGGCCGCATGGCTATATATCTTCGAACCATTTCCACCATATTTATTCCTTCAACATTCCCCTTTGTGATGAAAAAATCTCGTGGTATCTTTGTTTTCGTGAATGGAATATTGATATGAATGCATTGGCCTTCATCTTTAACATTTTGAAGGTGCAAATTTGTCAATTCAGTACGCCTGCAAGCTCCTGCAAGCCCCACTATCAATGCAACTTTTATCATAAAATAAGTTTTATTGTCCGCTTCCATCAAAAATTGAGTTAGGTCTTCTTTTGTCAAAATTTTAGATTTTTTTGACCGAAATCCTTCCGACTTTCTTTTGAGAAACGCAATTAAGTGGACGTACTTACTAATATCCGTATTTTTCTTTACTGATATAACTGAACGTAGCATAGAATAATATACCCAAAGCGACGAAGGCTTCCTATGTTTTGATAGATGTTCGAAATATGCAAGGAGAACTTTTTCGTTGCTGCTATTCTTGATTCCTTTTCCTTTACACCAAACTTCAAGTTTTGCATAGGTTTGCTAGTAATTATGTCTTGATTTCTCGGGAAGTAGGGAATCCACAACGTTTTTCGCAATGCCTTCGATATCCGAAGGGACACTCTCATCAGAATCAGAATCATTCATATTTTTCTTTATTATTTTTCACTTAAACTGGAAGAACTTTGAAGAACATAGAACATAGACTGAACGAATATACCAATATTGAACGATAATAATGAAGTTGTCAAGCAACGAAACAACAACGTTTCCAATCAACAAGCCCCGTTACCGTGACATCGACTAGAAGGCACCTGATAATTTGAAAGTTCAATTCAAAAATGTTTCGGGTATGGTATTTGAAGGCAAATCAAATCTATGCAAATAAAATCTATTTGAACTGACGTAGATTAAATTTTGAATGATACACGTTCGATATGAACTTTGGTAATGAAACTTGTGTAACTAAACCACTCGGCTAACGCCTCGTGGTTTAACGTTACACGCGTTTCATTATAATGTTCATATCGAACTAGTATCATTAATATCTATTATCGCGTCAGTTGTTCTTTTGGTAATAGTGTACAATTTTCTCAAGTGGTGCGGATTAATATCATGCATTAAAAGTATGTTTTGTTGTACTAAAAGCCCAAAGCACATATCGGATTCCTGCTGTATTAAGCTTTTCAATACAAATATAAATACCACTCCAGGGACAAGTCAAAACATATCAAGAATTCTAGAAGAAGAAGCCAGAACAAAAATGGGCGAAGGAATTGAACTAAATAACCTTCTAAGTTCCAATGAAGCAACCACATCCACTACGAATTCCATGTCCATGCGAAGATCAGTCACCCCAAGACCGTCCATAAAAATGTCTTAGTAAAAGATATGTTTGTATATACTTAAGTATAAGTTAGTTTACATTTTTTTTTCTCTTTCCTTTTTTATTTCTACCTTTATATTAAGTTAAGCTTCATATTATTTTACGTTAGTTTTTTATAATTGTATTTCTTAAAGGATTTGTTTTGAAGAAATTTCTTTATGAATTTTATTTTTTTTTTCAAGGGGGGAAGTGTCATATTCCTCCATAATATCATGACATTGTACCTTTTATGACCCTCGAATACTTTCCCAAATAATGTCTCGCCGTCGCCGAAAGCAATATTATTATATGACCCAGACTTTCTGTTAAAGAACCCAAAGATATTGTATGTAAATAAATTAAACATTTGTCCACCATAAACCCCAAAATTCCCAAATATCCTTAATGGTCATTCTTTGGGCGAACAGACTGTCATTTATTGCCAATATTTATTTAGGGTTTTCCAGTTGTAATTATGTAGGTTTTAGAAACGTTTTAGAAGGGATGTAAAGGTCGATTTGTAAGAGATCTAGTGAAGCAAGAAGACAGTCTTAAGACAGCTTCAGTCATAGTAACACATTTTGTTAAAACTCTCTCTAAAATAAGTCTTACTTTTGCTGTAGTTCAATTTCATTCTATATTCCATGACCTAATAAAGCTACAAGTTTCAAACCAAAAACAAAAGTAGTTTTAACCAAGGCAAAACACTGAAGGATCACAACACTGTCTAGTGTCTGACATCTCTTCTCTTCTCGCATGCGTATTGGTTCTGTTCTTTCCTGAATTTTAACTATTGTTCTTGCTTCGCTATAGATGTTAGTTATTAGGTCTATGTATTCTGCTATGAATTATAGAGTTTTTACTGTTCAGTCTTCAACACCATTAAACGCCTTCATTTGGCATCTGTCCAATTTTGTTGTTAGCCTAGTAGAAAGTATTTTTGTGAAGAACCTATAAATTATGTTAAGGAGTGTTAAAGGTCGTAAGTTTTTAAGTCTATTCTATGTGGGATAATGGCTATGGAGATTCATATACTACTTACCTATTCAAGAAAACTAAAGACAACCTTAAAATAATCGGGAGTTTGCCAACAAAAAATGGATAAATTAACGAGAATTACTGGAAAGAAAGCCTCAATAATAGATTTATTGGTTACTGCTCCAATCGTTAATATTACAGTTTCATATTCTTCTGCCATTGTTCGATAAGTAGCATACCTTGTCTTTTTCTGGGCCCATATTTTTTCGGATTTATAGTAAGATTTCTTTGTAATTAGTGTATAAAATTGGGGAAAAATAAAGACGTCTTATTTCTTTCAATGTACACAAACTATTGTCTTATTGACAACAAAACCAAAATATGTCATCACAAATACATGGGTCATACATAGGCAACTAACGAAAACTTAAAATGTTACATAAAATATAACAATATTTTTCATGTATCGTACAATATACGAGACATTATATGTATTTCATTCATTTAATCGGAGATTTGCCTAGCGGTTACAGATAAATAAATACTTAATTTTGTAGGAATCGTAGGTGCTTTTTATCAAATGTTTTTTCTATTCCTTACGAAAGACATAACCTTGAATTGATACAGACCATTTTCAGTGCGGAAAACCAAATACTGATAAATGCTTAAGACATTAACAAAATCAGGGGATTTTAAATCTGTATTAGGTTTGTTCAAAACATTTTCAATTACTTTTTATTTGTTTAGGCAATTATTTCCTATTGAATCTTTTATGCATCATCATCATCATATTTGACATTTCAATTCGCGATAATGAAAAAAAAAAATCGGTCATTGTTATGACTAGTTTATAGATATGTAGGTACCTAAGTACTTCTCAACTGAAAATTGAACTAAACTTAAAATGAAATTAAATCATCATTCATCATAATGGGGATGTTACGTTTGAATTTCATCGCTTTATTATTTTTATGTCATACCAATACATTATTGTGTCTTTATACCTTAGATACCATCTACATAATTCATTACTTTATGCCCGTGCGGGCATAAAGTACACATTATGGCCCGCGCGGGCATAAAGACGCAAAAAACAATTTTCAATTAACTTATTATTTATTAAAAAAATATAAGTTTACGCTTATAAACATATTATTTTTGTCAAAAAATGATGATGTTTGCACACTGATGACAATTTGCGAAGTGACACTTTTTTCCCAGGTGTTAAGGATTTCCTTAACCTTAACCTTAACTATTCCTTAACTCCCGCTTTTACCTTGAATAGGTGAAATTTTGACAAAAAATAGACATTTTGGTTTATCTTTTATTTCTTTATAAAAATGGACAAAATACAGTAAATTCAGTAAGAAATAAAATTATCTATGTACCACGGGAATTATCAGGTGTTAATACCCTCATAATTCCCTTGATACATAAATAACTATTAATCAGATGCATATAAAAAAAAATACTAAATGAATAATTTTAAAAAAACACTGTCTCATAAGGAAAAGGGATGATTCACAAATCACAATGGTACATCTTTTCTTGTCTAAGCTCTGAAGAGTGACAATGACGACATAAGTCATTCTTTAATTTGCAAGTTATCCGTTTTACATGTTAACATAACTTCTTGTCGGTTTTATTCATTTTTCATTGGTAGAGATTCTGACGTCATGTCATGGTTGGTGATTGACCCTTTGAAACTCTGCCTCAAAAGTACGAATTTAAATTTTCTATAAAGAAGTAACGACAAGTCAAATATAGTTGTCTCCATGTTCTATATTTCTAAAAAATCACTAAATCTCCCTATTTGATACTGTCGTTCATAGGGATCTCCCAATGACTTGAATTGAATTTATATTTATTTTAGTATGTAAATGGGTAACGTTCATGATAAAATTATAATATTTGGCATCCATTGCAATGGTCACGGTCACTGTGGTCTTTCTTCGGGTCTTCCAAGGAACAAAAACAAAAGCATTCTTTATTCCCACTTCCCCACTAATGTAATAGACCTATCTCCTATTACCTGGACTGCGCGCGTCGCTTGTAGGCTGCAGGTGAGCGTCCAATGAGAAGCAAGTTTGTGACAGGCTTGCGTCATATTCTTATTCAGGGGCCAGTTCAGAATGAATTGTTCCTTCTTTCATTGTAACGTGTAATTTGACAAAGAGCAAACTAATTCTTTACATATTACTTGAACTCACCGCAGTTTCGTTTAAGATTATACTTGACATATTCCTTTGCAATTTCATTGAGCGATGTTGCCGGAGGAAACATTTATCAAAATAAAACTGCAAATGATGTTCATCCACTTTAAAACTCTTCTTTTGTCTGATATAAGGCATTGTAAAACACTTGACACTATATCACTTCTTTAATGTTATAATATTCGATTTGTATTGTCTACATTTATTCTTCAACAATACAATCTGGCTACACTGCAGCCTACGAGTTGCGCGCGCATGTCATCTTTTATTGCTTTCTAACTTGTATTTATTACAATTAAGCTCTCTTTTTCTAATCATGCGAGATAGGTCTATTCATTTTGGCAATATCATATAATTCTGAAATATCTATCGTTAATTCATTTCGACAATACCATGTAATTCTGAAATATCTATCGTATATTTTTTTCCAAAATAGACATGACATTGAAAACAATGTCTCTTGGCGCTTATTGGTTGTAAAATTCCGTGTCTCTTCAATCGACATATCGTTTTACGGGATTGGTTGGAATGTTTTATAGTGAATATCGTGGACATGTAATAGCAGTTTGTCACTGAAAACGAAATTTAGCGTAATAGTATATTACATATCGAGATGGGAAGTGTTTTATAACTGTCGAGAGATTAGTTAGTTAACTCAGACGCGAAGCGTCGAAGTTAACTATAATCTCGAGACAGGAATGAAATTTACTACCGAGGTTTGTATATAATATTTTATTTACAACAATTACAACCATCCCAATTTTGACTAAATAATAAATAAAAATTTAAAAAACTTGTTGACAAGTTCTGTCTTATCTAAAAAAAAACGTTTGACATTAGGGACTTTTTTTAAACATTTTAGGAAATGAGGGCTTACTTTCCACCCGGGTGGAAAGTGAGCAGTTTCCTCCCGGGACCATTGGTGGAGAAGTGGTTGTAAATAACAATAAGCGCGGCATTGTTTATGTTTTCAATGTTGTGCCAATTATATTTTCGATTCAGAAATTTGTATTTTAAAAAACATTTATTTTATTGATTAAAATACAGAGGTGACAAAAGAAAATATTCGGATCAAATTGCTACGGCTAACGCCAGAAAACAAATGAACGCTCCTTATGGGACGGCATCGGCTTAAATAAACATTTAATGTCGACATAGCAATTTGATGTTTACTTTACAACAATGTATTTAAAAAGTCCTAGAGGAAAGGGGTAAGCACATTAAAGCATATAAAAAATAGATAATTGATTATAAATCAGCATGGAAATTGGTTAAAATAACTTGCCTATCTTGGGAAAAAATTAAGTATGTGCGTTTTGACGTGCTGATAATAAAATAGAATAGTCCCAAATCCATTATCTGCTTGACAAACACAACCATTAGTAATTATTTATTTCAGTTAGGTAATGGGGAAAGTAGGAAAAATGAAAGTCTCTATGATAGGCAAAAATATAGATACCTACTTTTGTCCAATTTACTTCAAGAAAAATATGTGCGTGTCATCTATTTCTCTCGAAAAATAACGATATAATAAGGGCGATAATATCATCAGAATAGTAAGCAAATTTTTCAATTGATCATATTAGTTAGGTTAATCGCAAATTGGCGCGGGTTCCTAGTTCAAAAATTAATACATTGATGTCTTATGGGGACTCAATTTTAAAAGCGTCTGTAGACGTGATAGAACGTTTGTTAGGGAAGTGAGTTGTATAAATAGTTTTTTTAATATGTTAATTAACTGAGAGAGTGTTTGAAAGTTGAATAAACATTGTTAAAATAAAAATATTACCAATTTAAGAAGCCGATATTTGTATAAAATACGTATGTCGTTGCTTGATCCATAAGTATATATGAGTACCTAATTATAATAAAATAAAAGTTTACCTACATACTTGGTTAGTAAATGTACTTCAATAATCCAAAAAAATTGAAAAATAAATGACTGAACTAGTGATAAATAAATAAATAAACAATTCACCAACAATCATAACACAACACACAACCTCACTTTCTCTCAGCTGGTTTTAGACCCGACGTACGTCCACCGAAAACAGACACTTTTAATTAAAATCATTTGTATTTTTAATTCATAGGTCTAAAAAAACAATTAGAGCATGAATTATAGAGAAATATGTTCAAAGTTTGATGTACAATAGGTTCCAATACTAAGAAATGCCCAGAACCCAAGATATTCCCGTCTGAAAATCACTCTTTTGAATCCCCCATAAGAAATACATTGCCGTCAAATTTGTTGAAATGTGTTTAGGAACCCATTTTAAATTTCGCGCCCGATTTTTCCTAACCTAACTAATATGGTCAATTCGCGTAATCATTGCAGACAATCGAAAAAGATAAGAAGGAAATCGGTGTTGTCTCAACATTTTGTAAAAATGAATACTATTTATTGTATATAGACATAGGTATATACATTGTCAATCACCAATCAACAACTCTAGTATTTACTTATGTTCCTTTCAAATGTAGGTAAATTAAGATTTTAACCAAAGGAACTTAGACTTAGTGTCCTGAGGATGACTTAATGTACGTCGCAACGTCGACATACAAATAAACAGGTTTCTGTTTTTATTTCGACCCCATCCAACATTCTTGCTATAATATCTAAATTTAAATTTTATTCAATAGTACCTACCTACGGATCGGATACACAAATGTGCAAACGAAGAACCACCATAGAACCATAGAGAGCCTGAGAACCAGAACCCCTTCAAGCATCTTCAGTCGTAAATATTATCATTGTATTCTAAAATCATCTTTCATGATCTTTCTCCAATCTTTCCGGAAGTTTCTGATTTGAGAGCCGCACTTTTCTAGTGGATTTGGTGTCAGAGCATTGCGAATTTGCGTCGTTTTGGATATTTGATTTGAAAACCTTATTTGCATTGGAGGTATTTCTGCCGCCTCAGAAAACAAGTTGTGGTTTTCTTCTTGACGATCTGTTCGTAGCTCCTGTTTTTTTCTCGTTCCAAACATTCTCTGGTCTTTATAACGTGATTTTCAAAACCTACCTAGTTTTCTTTTATTCTTCAGAATTTCTATTTTACCAACCTTCAAAAAATACACATTATTTTTTCGTTTGACTCCTGTCCTGAGTTGAGTTGATTACAAGTGATGCGGTAGATACAAAATCCCCTAATCTAAGCTCAGATTGGAACAAATATGCAAATAAAGCTCATATTGATGAGGTACCTACATTGTTGTCTGAGTATGTTTTTTTTTCTCTTTTGGTAGGTCATTATATTTATGTCTTTGTTTTGTTTTGACGAACTCAAACAATTATCATCTGGGTTTACCACGATTTCATTGACCCTAACTGCTTTTTTGACGCCTCATAAACAAACCCGAGGTTATTACAATCAGTTTGCTTAGATCGAAAGAATACCTGGAATATCTTCAGGAAATTTAGCGTTAACGTAAAACTGATTTCTGCAGGGACACTACATTTTCCGAAGAATAAGCGGCATTGTTTATGTTTTCAATGTCGTGTCTATCTTCGGAAAAAATAAAGTATAGGTACGCGTTTTCATGTGCTGATAATGAAAGAAAATAGTCCCAAATCCATTATCTACTTGACAAACACCAACCATTAGTGATTATTTATTTCAGTTAGGTAGTGGGGAAGGTAGGCAAAATAAAAGTCTCTATAAGCAAAAATATACCTACTTTTGTCCAATTTACCTACTTCAAGAAAAATATGTGCGTGTCATCTATTTCACTTGAAAAACAACAATATAATAGGGCGATAATATCATCAGAATTGTAAACAAATTTTTCAATTCGCGTAATCATTGCAGCCAATTTTCCAAAAAGATAAGAAGGAAATAGGTAGATAGCTGTTATCTCAACATTTTGTAAAAATAAATACTAGCTTTGTTTAGGTTATTTTGTTTACTCATTACTGATAATAAGGTTCTCGTTTGCATGCTCATTTACACGTGTCCAGCACTAAAAGTCCCTTCACTAACAACTTGCTAATTACAAAACATGACTAAATAAATAAATAAATAAATAATTTTATTAACGGAAATCCATTTTTACAAATTCAACAATTATAAATAAATATTATAAACAAACAGTCTTATCCTAGTGTTCTGCGAATAAATTGTTTAAGAACAGACAGGCTACAGTTAAACATATCACAGTTACTGGCATAAATATTGGTTCACAATCTATTTAGTGGTGAGTATAATCCATAATTAGTTCTATGAAAACATACTGGAAAACTATCATATCTCCTATTATTTCTTAGTGGAACATTAAATAGGATTCTACCTAGAAGATTCAGGCAGAATGAATGAACCTAGGAATGAACCAATTTATACAACATCAGAATATCAAAATAAATTTTCCGCTTTTCTGAGCTTAACATGTTTAAATGTGACATCAAGACAGCATAATCTAATTTATCGATAGGTATTCCAAGTTTAAAACCAATAAATTTTAAAAAACGGTGTTGCACTTTTTCTAAACGAATTTATGAATTTCAAAGTATGGGGACCATACAGGACATGCATATTCAATAAAAGATTGAACCACAGCACAGCACGATAAACACTTCTGATACACTTTATACCAGTGAAATCCGAAAGCTGCCTAGACACAAATCCCATTAGCACATTGCTCTATATGGTTTTTAAAATCTAACTGCCTATCAACAATAATGCCAAGTACACGAATACTATCTATCATTTCAAGATCTAAGCCATTTATATTATATCTATGGATAACATTTTCAAGTTTTCTACTAAACTGAATAACTTTGCATTTGTCAATATTTAATGATATTGTATTAGAATTACACCATTCACTGAGCTGATCTAGAGATCATATTGTAAATTTATACAATCCTCGAACAGAGAATACTTTCAGATCATCAGCAAAAAGAAGCGTCTGGCTAAAACTAAATCTACTAACTAAATCATTATTGTAACAGTTAAAAAACAATAGTGCTAAATGTCCACCCTGAGGCACTCCAGAACTTACAATTATGTTGTTAGGAAAGTAATTATTATACCTAACGATTTGCTTTCTATCAGTCAGATAACTTCCAATCCAAGGTAAGAGTGGACCATTAATACCAAGGCAATCTAAATACTTATGAGACATACGTGGATAATTACCAATCAACAACTTAATTTTTCACTTATAATATGTTCCTATTAAATGTACCTACGCACCTATTTATTAAGATTTTAATCAAAGAAACCTGGGCTTGGTGTCCTGAGGATGACTTAATCTAAGTCGAAACGTCGACATACAAGTAAGCAGGTTTCTGGTTTCTGTTTTTATTTTGACCCCATCCAACATTCTTCATATAATATCTAAATTTAAATTTAAGTCAATAGTACCTATATACCTACAGATAACACAACTGTGCAAACGTAGAACCCATGGCTACTGACTACTACGATGAGATTATGAGATTTATCAATTCTGGACACTGCCAGGTCAATATGGCAATGTCAGATATCTTGCTGATGAATTCGTTCCCCTTCAAGCAACTTCACTCGTAAATATTATTCTAGAATTATCTTTCATGATCTTTCTCCAACCTTCCCGAAAGTTTCTGATTTGAGAGCCGCATTTCTCTTTAGTGGATTTGGTGTTAGAGCATTGCGGATTTGTGTCGTTTCGAGTATTTGATTTGAAAACCTTATTTGCATTTCTTAAAGTTGTGGTTTTCTTCTTGATGATCTGTTCGTAGCTCTTCTTCGCTATTTAATCCAGTTTTGCGTACGTCCTGTTTTTTTCTCATTCCAAACTTTCTCTGGTCTCCATAACGTGATGTTCAAAACCTACCTAGTTCCATTTTATCCTTCAGAAGTTTTTACTTTTTACCGATAAAGCGCTATCTAGTTCTGATATTACTGTCTTCCGTTTTCCAAATAATTGGGAATCATCATCATTAAAGTTTATTGCCCACCTCAAAAAATCCACATTTTTTCGTTTGACTCCTGTCCTGTGGCGAATTGTTTACAGGTGAAGCGGTAGTAACCATTCAGATCTTCTCTATCACTAAAAAATCCAAAAATTCCAATATGTTTAATTTTTTGTTATTTTGACAGTTTTTCACGTGAAACGCCTCAAAAATCATAAATACCAATACAAAATCTTCCATTCTGAGATTGGAACTTCCTGATCAAATATGCAAATAAAGCACATATTGATGAGCTACATTGTTGTTGTCTGTGTTTGTTTTTTTTGCTATCTTTTGGGCGGTCATTGTATTTTTGTCTTGGTTTTGTCGTTCTTATCAACTTTATGTAGATTAGGCTGAGGTCAATATAGAACAGAATGCAGAAACTTCACCTCTGCACATTTCAACAGATAATATAAGTAGTATAATGCACTTAGATTTTTAACAATATACTCGAAGCAACCATACTTTTTGTTTGTTTTTCATTATCATGTTACTGATGTTTCAGTTTTCCGGTGCAGGCCTTTTCACTGACTTGGAACTTTCCCTGTTGAACCTTTATCCCTCATAGCAAATATAATTTAATGCCTATTGTAATCCCATAATTATCGGTATTCCACGTCTTCCGATTCCCAACCATCTCTGTCAATCCAGGCATCATCCTCCAAACTTCTGTCTCTCATTTCCTCGTCAACTTCACTTTTCCAGCTTCTTCTCGATCTGCCGCGTCTTCTTCTTACCCCTGGGTTCCACTTAATGATTATTGCTTGGGTATTCTTGTGTCTGTCATTCTTTGTATGTACATGTCCGAACTAAATCATTTATTCAGTCTCATTGTTCTTCTCTTGTGTTTATGTTTTCGTCAAATTTACTTCCCAGTTCTCGTATTCCTTTATTAATTTACTTTTGCTTATCATAATTCATCAGACTCATACCAGAGTTTCCCAGTCAGTCTGGAATCCTCATTATGCTAAGAACATTGAGGCTTTCGAAAGAGTCCAGAAAAGTTTCTAGAATTCCTCTAGAAACTCAAGACACGTATGAGGACAGTCTGAAGGAGTTTAACCTAACTAGGTACCCTATGTCACACGAGACTACGAGGAGATCTAATTACAACTTATACAATCTTAAGTAATTACTACTCTGTTAACAAATATATATACTCTAATAGACAACCACAAACCTTGAGGGCACTCTAGAAAATTAGAGAAAAAAAAAATGTTCTAAACTTCTCAGAAAAAAAACTTCTTGTGCAACTCGTTAAAAAAGCAATCAGATTGCAGATTGATACAATTTACAAAAGCACTTCATAGACTGCTATAAGACAAAGGCAAAACCAACATATGCTTAAAAATTTACACAAATGTTTACAGATGGCGAAAAGATAGATAAGCTAGGAGAGAATAAATACGCAGGTAATATACTTACTTACAGTGATCAGCTGTAAGGTAATGATACAACAAGACGACATAAAATACTTGGGTATCTATCTAGTTATTCCATTTTTTCGGGTCATTGAAAATATAGGGCTGGGTTTGGAATAATGATTGTATTCTTTATCGTTATTAATGCAGAAAACAAAAACATCGTCGTATAACAGCGTATACCGAACATGGTAAAATATTCAAAAGTTAAAAAGGTTACGTTATGGATTCTCGTTAATATGCAATTTTAAAATCGAGTCATTTGACGTATTGGTTATTATTTCTGTATTTGATAAAATATGGTTTTGTGGCGGAAATTTCGCCTAGTTTTGTTCTATTAAATAAAAGCCATAAGTACATTGATATAGTCGTAACGAAGTGGCAATTCATACATCAAATATGTGAATAGATCCAATATATTTTAAAACTAATAATAATTGTCTCGAGTATATTATGATAATCCAAATCGGAATTGATGATAGACGTTTTTTTTTTTTGAATTTCATCATTAAAATTTGTGTTGTTTGTTGCCACGATCCATGAAAAAATCCTGGTGTCTTCTACTAGCCCTGCCGATAATCCAAGAGCTGTCTGACATTTTGTAGTAAAGACCTATTTTTATAAAAAACTAAAAATAGTGAACACCATTGATATTTAGTTAAGTCTGCAAATTTTTCTATTGTTTGTCTATGAAATTGATATTTTAGCATCATGTTACCATATTAATAACAAACTTCCATAGGTGAATCGTTAACACAATGTATATTTTGTTTTTCAAAAAAAAAAGGATAAGTGCGTCAATTGGAATTATGTTACATACATGTTTTTTTATAATAGCAAATTCATTTCTACGAATCTTTAATTGCTATCAGGTGGGATTTTAATACTATACGACAATAAAGTGTTCTCAAAAAGAACCAATCAGGGGGTCCTTTGTTATTTATATTATCATTTGCATATTATTGAGAAAGACGGAACACTCGTTCTCCTGGGAACGCTGCTCCCCTGTTTGAAGAATTGGCTATAAAAAATGATTCTCAAGATCTAAATACCTCGTTGCACGGAAGAGACGGAGCTTTAAAGGGTCTGGCGGAAGTAATGGCCGACGGGAAGTGTCTGGCAGTGTTGGATGTTGAATATTGATTTGTAGTAATATTCTATAAAACATATAAAAATTAGTCATTAGAAGTTATGTGAAGTGAGAGTGAGTCCTATTTATACTTACTTTTCACACCGGGTAGCGTATTTACGTTCTATAGCACGATACAGATGAATGCCATTCTATAACGTAATATGATTTGTATGTGTGAAACGCGCGTATGTTTACTCCAAATCATGCCGCGATTCAGATGGACATCACCCTATAATAACATAGTAGGATATGAAGTTACAATACGCGCCTATTTCTACTCCAAATCATACCGAGCTATAGAGTTTTCGCAACTATATACAATGGAATGCAGAACACCGCCACTCAATTTCCTAAAAACATGTACAAAAATTGGCAGTTGTTAAGCTAGCCATTGCAATAATTTTTGTGTTAATATAACCATTGTTGAAATCGCAATCTGAGATATAAGCAAACCTGAATACCTTAGGGGATATTATCCACAAAGAAGATGTATTTGGAAGTTTTAATTACATTAGTTGCAATGACTACAGTGTTATTATAAGAAGCAAGGATCATCATAAAGATAGGACAAATAGTGGATGGTGTGACGATTTGATTCGCAATTTTGGCGTTGGCATCACAACAAACTGGATTGTTCGATATACTTACCCATCACTGAAAAAGTTTGAGTACAAGAAAGTGTTTAAGTGTCATCACTGATCACAGTAGCAGAACTTGAAAATTGTCCCAGTCGAATAAGGAACAAAAGATGTGATGCCAAAATTCAGCAGGAATTCAGGCTGGTAGGCCATTGAAATACGAGGGGGTGTTCGAGAAATCTGGAAGCGAATATTGGATTGAATCATAGTAACCATAATTACCTTTTATACTACCTATACAGTTGAATTTTGTTTTCTGAAACATTGTAATATTACATTGTTAGCTTGAAAATAGCGTATAGAAAATAAAGATAAATTACTTTAATTAATTGAGTACCTACACTACCTACATAGTTGTTCATTTGGTATCGTGGTATGATTTGGAGTAGAAATAATAGGCTCGTATTGATTGTAACTTTATATCTTACTATGTTACAGATTGACGTCCATCTGTATTGCGGTATGATTTGGAGTAGACAGACATACGTGCGCTTCACAGATACAAATTATACTTACTACGTTATAGAATGGAATCCATCTGTATAATGGTATACATATAACGTAAATACGCCAGTGGGTACTTGTAAGTTGCCGTCTACCCAACAACCACATTTTGCCCTTCAGAAAATAAGTTACGTCTGGGGTGCCTGGTACCTTGGGATCTTGGATTAAACCAACATGAGTGGAATTATAGACCGTCAGATAGTGACATATTTAGGTGCCCCATTTTCGCATACAAGCCTCGAAGAGGGTTGAAAAGTACATCGATTTTGATAGTCCGAGAGCTAGCAGTAAAAACAACTACCTCATAGGTTACCAGGGGGATGAATTGACATGTCGGTACTACCTCACATGGTGATTTCAAAACCGTCTGCCGGGCGTAAGTGGTCGCTTTATTAGATTTATTTTTTTCTGGAAAGTCAAAAAAACGCTACTACCTCATAGGTTACCACTTTTATTTTTGTGTCAAAATATTACCAAATATGTTACTAACCAAAGTTAAAAAAGAAAACCCTGGCAGACGGTCGCATTCAAATCGCAGACGGGTTTAAATAAATAGTCCAGTAAATGCGTGCTCAAAACTGCCGTTTTCGTAAAAAAACTGCGAAATATTTTTTTTCAACGGTTTTAATGGTTTTATATGTTTTTGAGGGTGCTGAAACCGAATTTTTGGTTTGCTGCCTTGTAGGAGGTCGGCTTTATAGCCAAAAACGCTAAAAATCATGATTTTTCAGAACTTTTTTCAGTTTTTGGCTTATATCTCAAAAACTATACGTTTTTTGAATATGAGCGTTCACTACAAAATTTAAGTAACTAAAATTTCCTACAAAATGCACTAGTCGTCTTTGATTTTATGATAAGCGGTCTCCGCGCTAGTGCTTAGTGAAAAACAATGTTTTTTTTTTTTTTGTATTTTCACAAAAATGTCTAAAACACCCACTTTCATCCCCTGCAACCCAAGAAATATAATATGATAATATGTCTTTTATCGCGTGCGAGTACATATATCATAAAAACGATGTCTGCCATATTTAATTTTCTCATAAAGATTTTTATGAAAACCATTTTTAATAATAAGTTACATGGCAAGCCATGTTTGATGAAAACATTAAGAAATTATATTTACAACTTATTCGGTAGTTACATTAAACTGAAAATAAGGCACAGGATCATCATTTCTTTGAGTGGGTCTTCCATCTGAAAAACAAAATAAGGCAGAAGATAAGTATACTATAGGTTTAGTCTTGGGTCGTCCGCTAGAAGGTCCAGGTAAAGGTTTTTAAGCAATCGAAGGTCCAGACAAAAAGTCAGCAGCTGCGGGAGGTCCAGGCTGAATATACTAAATTGTGGCTGTTCTTCCAATCAAAAAAATTATACTTACATTGAGAAGTGTAATACTAGAGAAAACTAAGCGAAAATGCATGTAATGATGCAAAATATTATATAAATTAATACCTGTCTGTCTCTTCAGCCGATTGGCTCATAAGATCGCGTTCACCTTCTGCATCACAACTATCGCCGATGTTGGAGTGGAGCAGAACAGTCCTGTCTTGTTACACCCACATTGACCAGCACCAGCACCTGCCTTGCATTTACAAGATATAAGCTGGAGAAGTTTTTCGGGAGCCGGGGGTTTTGTTGTGGTAATGGAGAACAACTCATTTCTTGTCAACTTCCAACACCACTTTTCTGTAGTTTCTCACCTTCCCCTGAAGCTGCCGCTTAAAGACAAGCCCTTAGGGTTTTTTCATCAGGTGCAGCAGTGGATAGCAAACTACTTGGATCCAGAGAAGTGAAGTGGGGTACCTGAAAATCGCCTAAGATCTTAACTAAATTGAAATCGTAAAGGTCTACCGTTGGAAGTGATCACTATTTTCGGAGCAGACAGTGTCAATTATTATGTCAAAAAAACGCCATCAACTTCCTCAAAAGTTATCGCTGGCGATGAACGCGATCTGGATGAGCCAATTCCAGTTTCACTACCTGAAGCGACTAAAGAGACAGAATGTTTTAATTTATATAATATTTTGCATCATTACATGCATTTTCGCTTAGTTTTTTTTTGTACTACATTTCTCAATGTAGGTAATATTTTTTTCAGTGGAAGAACAGCCACATTCAGGTATTCAGTCTGGACATTCGATTGCTTCAAACCCTTTACCTGGACCTTCTAGCATACGACCCAAAACTTACTCATCTTCTGCCTTATTTTGTTTTTCAGATGGAGGACCCACTCAAAGGAATGATGATCCTGTACTGTATTTCCAGTTTAATGTAACTACCGAATAAGTTGTAAATATAATTTCTTAATGTTTTCATCAAACATGGCTTGCCATGTAATTTATTTGAAAAATGGTTCTCATAAAAATCTTTAGGAGAAAATTAAATATGGCAGACATCTTTTTTATGATATTTAATGAACTCGCCCGTGATAAAAGGATCTATTAACATATATTTCTTGGGTTGCGGGGAATAAGAGTGGGTATTCTAGACGTTTTTGTGAAAATACAAAAAAACATTGTTTTTCACTGAGCACTAGCGCAGAGACCGCTTATCATAAAATCAAAGACGACTAGTGCATTTTATAGGAAATTTTATTTACTTCAATTTTGTAGTGAACGCTTACCTTCAAAAAACGTATAGTTTTTGAGATATAAGCCAAAAACTGAAAAAAGTGCTGAAAAATTAAGATTTTTTGCGTTATTGGCTATGAAGTCGACCTCCTACAAGGCAGCAAACCATAAATTCGGTTTCAGCACCCTGAAAAACATATAAAACCGTTGAAAAAAAATTTTTGGCAGTTTTTTTATGAAAACGGCAGTTTTAAGCACGCATTTACTGGACTATACCGGGTGTCTACGAGATCAGTTTCGCGCTAGCATTTGGTGAGTTTTTTTTCGATGGCAAAGATTTTTGGTATGGAGTGTAGGTTTGAGTAATGTCATCTTTTAACATGTGTGTCAATGTTTGGTAACTTCCGGTTTGACCGGAAATGGTCCTAACTGCGTAATTTGGAATGGCATCCCAATAATTTTTTCACATTTTTGGTATCTGCGGATCATGATGTGTACGAAAACGTCAAATTTGAAAATTTTTGAAGAAATTTCAGAACTCTGGATGAAAATTTATTTTTGAACAGGAAGTGACGGAGCGGTCTTGAAATTGTTATTTTCAACCAACACAATCGTGGAAAAATGCGAATACCAAGTTATTATCCTATGCTTGTTCTCCAAAGGCTTCCAAAGCTGAAAAAATCACATTTTACGTGATAACTCAATGAAATCAGTGAAATCACCCGACTTTCATAACAAATGTTTTTTAACTTTTTCAAAATAAAACCAACTATGCATTAAAACTTTTTATTCATGCCAGTTTTTAATTATTTTTCCAATATTTTTACTATGCATTACGAAAACTGATAAAACTACTTATAAATAAACCCCTGTATTCAAACTTTGTATTTACAAATTCCCGAGATGTCAAACAATGACAAATAAACATATCTTGCCTCTTGCCCACAGATCTTGTCAATGGCTTGTCAAGAAAAAAAAACACCAGCTCCTTTTGAAAAGCGTTCTTCATACAGGGGTTCATTTATAAGTAGTTTTAACATTTTTAGTAGTGCATTATAAAAATAATGAAAAAATAATTAAAAACTAACATAAATGAAAAGTTTCAATGCATAGTTGGTTTTATTTTGAAAAAGGTAAAAAACTCTTGTTGTGAAAGTTGGGTGATTTCACTGATTTTATTGAGTTATCACGCAAAATGTGATTTTTTCAACTTTGGATGCCTTTGGAGAGCAAGCAGAGGATAACATCTTGGCACTCGCATTTTTCTACGATTGTGTGGGTTGAAAATAACAATTTTAGGACCGGTCCGTCACTTTCTGTTCAAAAATAAATTTTCATCTAGAGTTCTAAAATTTCTTCAAAAATGTTCAAATTTGACGTTTTCGTACACATCATGATCCGTAGATACCAAAAATGCGAGAAAATTATTGGGATGCTATTCAAAATTACGGAGCTAGGACCATTTCCGGTCAAACCGGAAGTTACCAAACATTGACACACATGTCAAAAGATGACATTTCTCAAACCTACACTCCATACCAAAAATCTTTGCCATCGAGAAAAAAACCAGCAAATGCCAGTGCGAAACTGATCTCGTAGACACCCGGTATAAACCCGTCTGCGATTTAAACGCGACCGTCTGCAAGGATTTTCTTTTTTAATTTTGGTTAGTAACATATTTGGTAATATTTTGACACAAAAATAAAAGTGGTAACCTGTGAGGTAGTTGATGGCGTTTTTTTGACTTTTCAGAAAAAAATAAATCTAATAAAGCGACCACTTAGGCCCGGCAGACGGACGGTTTTGAAATCACCATGTGAGGTAGTACCGACATGTCAATTCATCCCTCTGGTAACCTATGAGGTAGTTGTTTTTACTGCCAGCTCTCGGACTATGAGTAGGATGAAGGTATTTTCACGGGTGGCTTCTGGGTATAACGTATGGAAAACCTATCTTGGGAAAAAATAAAGTTTAAAATTGTTTCTTTGTTCGTGAAGAATGCACCTGCAACAAACTGATTATACAGGGTGTCACACAACGTTTTTCCCATCAGGTGATAACTTCGGAACGCGGATCTGGATAACTTTTTGTATCGTTTCTACCATTGTCATTCAATTGACCTTTTCAATTTAATAGTTATTTATGATATAAGTGCTAAAAGTGACATTTTATTTTGTGAAAAGGGAAGTTTGGGACACGACGCCGAAGGCGGAGTGTTCCATCCCTTTGAACAAAATAAAATCACTGTTAGCACGAATATCATACACTATTTTTTCTACAAACACTGTTTAAAAGTCCAAATTAACGCATCCTTGAAATCCTCAATTTCAAATCTTTCATCTAATTTATTTATGAAATAGGTTGCTGGCAAGAAAAAAAACGAATTTGTTTATTTTTATTTGTCATCTCTGTTTGTCATTGTTGATTAATAACGTCAAATAATCACGAATTTTTGCTTACGGTTTCTGCACAATTTTTGGTTCTTGCGTGGTTTCATCCAGTTTCATTGTAGTTTATTTTCTGGGCGATGGAAAGTGATCAAGACAATGAATTTCTCCCGGCGGAAATTGAAGAAGCTGCCAATAAAGCTACTTTCGAATTATTGCCTAGCAAGTCAAAGCAACAGTACGAGTTTTCATACAAAAGAACATTGCGGATCAAATTCTACCCAAAAGTTCGGAGAATAACATTGCTCTTTACTCTCCTGGTACAAGTTTTACCAAAATAAATTCAGTATTTGCTACCAATGAGATTGGCCATGGAGTTTCTTATTCTAATTGCAGTTTCGCTAATTTTAATTTAATTAAATAAATATTTTACTTTGATATAAAATTTCCTATGTTTTTATATTTTCTGATCAGTGCTAGGAGTGATTACTTTTAGCACTAGTGCTAAAAGTAATCACTTTTAACACCAGTGTCATAAAATGGCATTTTAGACACTGACAGCATCCGTTAAAAATGACACTTTTAGTGACGTTTGTAGAAAAAAGCTTTTCTCTTTGGCGTCAAACTGTCAGACGCCAAAAGAGTATGAAAACAACGGTTGACAGCCGCTGACAGTGGTTTGTTGACAAGATTTTTGTACATGTGGAAACTGGAAACTATTATTTCCTCGGTTCTTTCAAAGTTTTTTCCTAACAATGGTGATTGTGTAGTGTGCCTTTTTGTAAAAATAACTCCTATTTACCGGCGAACGTGTCTTTCCATAAGTTTCCATCAAATCCTACATTTGTCAAATTTTGGATACATAAAATCAGAAAAAATACTCGCAAAAAAAAGGGAATCCACGGCCCATCAAGTATACAAAGTAATCCACGTTCAAGTTTAGTTTGCGGGAGCTGTTTGCTTCCAAAATAATTCACCGCTTTCTCCATAGCGAATTTCTGCAAATGAAGTAGTAACTTTTCACACAATTTCTTTCAAAACACCCAATACACACTGGCATTGACAAGCAAGCAAATGTTGGCGGGAAAATGATTGTTTATACTTTATTGTCCATCTCTTTTAATTGAAAATGTCAATTTCACCAATTTCGCATCAATTTCGATCAAGTGACGTCAACTTTCGAATCTTAAATGTAACTCATGGTATATTATGGCATTTTTGGTTAGAAAATTAAATTACAAAGTCGGTAATGCCATATTTATTAAGGCTTTGTTAAAGAAAAAAAATATACAGTGGAACATACGATGATGCGTTCCGAAATTATCATTTGGGAAAAACCTCTTGGGACACCTTGTATATGTATTAGCTTGGACTAATATTTCTTGGATTAACATTTTTTCTTTAAAAATATGGAAATATTGTTTGCTTTTGTTATTTGCTTTGCTATCTTTGTTTTTTTTTTTTTTTTTTTGTTAATTTTCTTATGTTCAGAATGAATCAGAATTATTTCGTATTTCCTTACATAGTCTTTTATTTTCGCTCTTCTGACCTATTAAGAGTTATCTGTGCTTTAGGTATTCCAGTATATTTTTTCGAGATCAAGAAATCTCGAAAAAATTTCTCGATCTCGAAAAATCTCGGAACTGTTTTTCTCGATCTCGTTTCGAAAAAAAAAATTCAGTCGTCTCGATCTCGTCTCGAAATCGAGACGAGACGAGAAATCTCGAATTTCGAAAATCTCGTGAAACCTTAGTTGTGAGTGCAAATTACAAATCGATTCTAAAAATTGACAGTTCAATGGATAAAGAAAGACAAATTAATGTGAAAAAAGTAAATATTTTGAATAGAAAATTCAAAAGTTTACGTTACAGTTAAAATCCTTCGGATACATAAATGATAATAAATATAACTAATAAATTAATAAAAAAAAACTGATTAGTAGACATTCTACAGGGTGTTCCAACAAGGACTGAACAGGGGCCTGTTTCTGACTAAAAAATCAAAAATTATTTGCCCCAAAAACCGAAGAGTCACGGCATGGATGAACTGTTTTTGGAAAATTCGCATTTTTTCACGTCTATTCTGTTGAAGATAATTGATAATCCGATATCTATTTTTATTTTATTTTAATGTTTCATTTTTAATAGATTTATCAAAGGTGATAGTAGTACGGGATACGAGGCCTATTTCATCAAATCATTTTACACCGTCTTGCATTGTTATCATCAGTTAGATAAAATGGTACTGAAACGCACTTGTGCAGGGAAATAGATGGGAGTGGGGGATTTCGCTGAAAAAAATGTTTCAGAAAATGTCGTCATAAATTAGGAAAATATATAATTATACACCGTCTTGCATTTCTTTATTGAGTCAGTTTGTACACAAACAAAATTGAATTACCACATGCAAGACGTTTTTATGGGGGTTTTAGGGTTGCAATAGAAGATGGAAATTGTCAATTTGTGAGAGGGGTGGAAAATCATTTTACACCACTCCATTGTTGATTTAGATTAAAGCTTGAATGTAGAATAGCTACTGGATACTGATACAAGACGTCCTGTGGAGGGATAACGGGCTGCAAGACGGATGTCAATGCGTTGTCTCATGAGGGAGTGAAAATTTATTTTACACTACTTCATGCTTATGTCCGCCGGAAGAATATATGTTAAAAAATGGTAATACATCAGTCCAAGACGTTTTTTCGGGGAAAAAAGTTAATAAATCCGTTTTCTTTTTTTACTGAACTTTTGAGTTATTTACTGAACCGTTCACTGTTCATTCTCTTCTAAATCATACAGATGGAAAAGGACAGTTGACATAGCAGCTCAACAGGGGAGTCTGCTGAATACAGGAATTATAATTTCTGTTTACAATTCCAGGCAGATCATTTTTTTGCTGCTTTAAAATCAAATTTCTCAAATTTACCTAATACCTACTTACAATCCGTTAGGTGTTATGACATATCCACCTCAAAAAAAAAATAAAATGATTATAAGCTGTCAGAAAAAGAACAATTTTCAACCTTTTTTTTTTGATGTCCGTAGAGTCATTCAAATATACATATTAAGAGAATTTTGCAAAATAGAATTATTCTACGTGGTAAAAGCAAAAATATCTAAAATTATTGTGCGTAATTTGTAATTTGGAGTAGTATTCACATTTGTACCTGATGGATTTACCCCCGTCAAAATTAGTCAACTTCATCACCGTCTTGCAGTCCTTTCTTTCCATTTAGAACGTCTTGTATTTTTTAAAATGTTATCAATGTGTTCTGTTTTTCCCATTAGTATCAGTGCAAGACGGTGTAAAATGATTTCTCACTCCTTCATAAGACAACACATTGACCTCCGTCTTGCAGTCCGTTATCCCTCCACAGGACGTCTTGCATCAGTATCCAGTGGCTATTCTACATTCAAGCTTTAATCTAAATCAATAATGAAGTGGTGTGAAATGATATTTCACCCCTCTGAAAAATTGACAATTTCTATCCAATATAACAACCCCAAAACCTCCATGAAAACGTCTTGCATGTGTTGATCCAATTTTGTTTGTGTACAAATTAACTCAATAAATAAATGCAAGACGGTGTATAATTATATATTTTCCCTGTTTATGACGACATTTTCTGGAAATTTTTTTTCAGCGAAATCCCCCACTCCCATCTATTTCCCCGTACAGGTGCGTTTCAGCATCATGTTATCTAACTGATGATAACAATGCAAGACGGTGTAAAATGATTTGATGAAATAGGCCTCGTATCCCGTACTATAGAGAGGTATCATCCCCTTTCATTCACTTCAAAGTAAAAAAAAGACATATTCTGTATTTTCTCGCCATGAAATACTCTTGAAAGAGAGATTATAGATTGTTTCTTTGTATTACATACAATAGCCAACAAAATTCAAGAGAAGCAAGAAGATTTATTACAAATTTTCAAAGAAATATTTATATCCGTAAATACAATTTTAAGGATAAAAAATCTATTTGAAGAAAATAAGTCCTTACCACTGGTTTTTAGTTCTAATGATTTTTTGACACCATTTTCGAATTCTCCAGAATAAAAATAAAATACAATTGGTTATTTTGAATTTTTTCAAAAATACAGGTAAGGTCAAAAATGAGCCTCTGTTCAGTCCTCGTTGGAACACCCTGTACACTGTCCACATTACATTATACCTCAATCATGTATGTATAGACTCATTTTATATTCATTAACATTACAAAGTATCTAAACTACTATTTACACAGTCTGGAACGATTAACAAATTTCTTGAACCACAAATGGGCTACTCATGTTGGAGTACCTATTTTCCTAGATCTATGACTAGCAGAGCAAATCATGACTTGTTTATTTACGAACTATTTATGGATTTATGCAAAATTGCTTCAAGACAACTACTTAGTTATCAACAACAACTCATTAGGAATTAATTGTAAATATTTCTTCCACGAAAACAACGACTTTTTGAATGGCGGGGGAGAGTAAAACTTTTGCGAGCCGGTGTGCCTACAGTTTAAAAGCACTTTTGCTTTTTAGACAGTCAAAACAGCTTATTTAAAATAAAGTAGTACCTAGCAATCAACGGTAGTAGCAACTGCGTAATAATAGTGATTGCGCTGCTTATCAGTTTATACTTGGTGACGTTCCGCCGTCAAGCGCTTGCTTGACTTTTAAATGTATTTATGATATTCGGTACGACCGAAGTCGCTCATTTCACAAACGATATCGACGCGGTGTGAACGCATTGAAGCCAAGTTCGGCGTTAAAAAGTGACCCTCATCAGAGACTGTTTGCTGGTTTTTTTTTTATTCGTTTATTTGGTTATTTTCTTTAAATTATGATTACATCAGTTTTTTCTTGGATTACTGGATACGTCACGGTGAGTTACTAATTTACTTGACCCATTGCTTTTGTTTTGCCATTTTATATCATGGATTACAAAACGTAGTTTCCATGAATGAAACAAATTAAACAGTGTTGAATGTTACAAGAAATAAAATAGGGTTAATTGAAGAACATTTGTAATTACAAATTACATTCAAATAATGGGCTAAGCTATATTTATTGGTAAATTAACGTTAATTTTTTGCGTTTTTATATTAAATTGTTTTAAGTTTATTTTTAATGATGAGTAAATGCATTTAAAATTTAAATGTATTTGCGAGACATATTATAAGATGATAATAATTAATCTAAGTAAGTTTGATACTCTACAATAATTTATAGCGTTTTGCTGGATATATTCTATCGTAGTGCGCCACACAAATATTGATGAAAAGTAAAATATCTTATTATATTGTAATGCTAGATCTAGGAAAACAAACCACTTTGGACCTTGATGGTTGACTATCAGCAATTTTCATTTTTTCATAAAGTGATTGTTCTCGGATTTATTCATTCTTGGAAATAAAACAAACTCAAAAACGAACAAACTGGAAATTTTGCAGAATCAAGGAGTAAACAAATCATTTCAACAACGCGACGGTTGCTTTCATTAGAATTTTTCAAAATTGTAGTGAAATCAGGTTTTAAGTGGTTATTAAAAGTCACCTCGCTCAGGTGCCAAGAGCACGTCTCACTTATTGTCAATTACTGAATCACTACAACTTAATAAATCAAAGAGCGCTGATTAGTTTTGGGTTCACTTTTCTCTGCTTTCAAACTTATTGTTGTTTTTGGATCAATTGTTGTTCACCTAAAGGATTTAAAGGAATATCCATGTATGTATGTATGTATACCGTAACCGTAAATTAAAAGTCGTGATAGTTGATTTTGATTTCAAGCTAAAAGTAATCAAAAATAAGTGCTTGTTTTCGAATTTACTGCATATTAATGGCAGTTATTTAAAAACCACTTCCAAGCATATGAAGTAGTTACATGAACAAAAATTGTAATAATATGTACGTAGGTAGGTATTTTTAATCAGAGTTATCATTATCAGTTTATTTGTGCGTAAACATACATTACTTAAGTATTCTAAATCCATCTCAACAAAAATGTTATCAATTATGTCCAGGTTACATGATTATAATATTATTTATTTAGTCTCTTTATGGGGTATATGCAAACAGACTTTATAAGGCCCACCTGGCAGTTTTTGGTCGATTTTGCTCAAATTTTCAGGGGTGAAAGGTTTTTCTGAAGGCCTTTCAATGGCTATAAATTTTTGGATATTTCAGCCCGCAAAATGATTTTATTCACAATCCTTTGATTTTGGTAAAATATTGCTTTTAGCTTAGTTATTTCGTTCCGGAATAAACATCGCAATTATAGCGACTGTGAGAGCGCACTTTGAACCTAATTATGTAAAATGTACAGGGTGATTCATTTGATGAATTTGTATACTAACAATAAGACAAACGATGTTTTCCGATATTTTTCCAATAAGTGTCAGGTAAAATGTACATATCTGATAAGCAATATTACAACAAAATATTCAAAACAACCAATTTTGTAATTGACAACAGCTAAATTTAACGGCTTCCTGGAAATTGGTTATTAATTGAGTAGATAATTATCTACAGTAATTACTTTTAATAAGGTTGAGGGACGATAATTATTGAACTTGAACCAAAATAAAAATAATGTTCAGGTTCTAAAGATTATATTTATTCAGATTAAATTAGTCCTTCAGAAAGATAGCTTAGATTTATTTTAAAGCTCCATTCACAATTTAAGAGCGTTTTGGACCGTTTTCATAATATGTACTGGGACCGCTGCTATGTATGTACAGGGTGCTGCAATTTGGAGTGTTTTAACAAGAAAAACATACTTCCAGACCAAATAGAGGGAAATTGACTTAGGTGTCATGGGATTAATTTTCGAGAAACGTCGATTGCCAAAAACCGTATCACGATATCTTCAATGGTACCACTGATACAGGGCGATTTTCGATTTTCCCCTATTATGAAAAATAGCTATGTTTTTTATTTATCAATTTTTTTTATTTCTGTAAAAACATTATGGAGACACTTTTTTGAGCACAATCCAGTGGCGGACTTAGTTTTTTCCTATATCGCTCCAATTTCGAGATATCGACCAAAGTCCGATATTTTCAAATGAAATACCCTATATATTAATAGATCATTGGATAGCTTTGTTTTTGCTGATTTCAATGATATAAAGTTCGATAGGTTTATCTCTAACAGTTTTCGAGAAAAAAAATTATATCTGTTTTTGTCATAAGAAACAATGCGTTAGAAAGAGACCTTCCTCATTTTCGTTACACATATAAAATCCTTTTCTAACACATTGATCCTTACGACAAAAACAGATATATTTTTTTTTTCTCAAAAACTGTTAGAGATAAACCTATCGAACTTTATATCATTGAAATCATCGAAAACAAAGCTATCCAATGAGCTTTTAATATATAGGGTATTTCATTTGAAAATATCGGACTTTGGTCGATATCTCGAAATCGGAGCAATATAGAAAAAAACTGAGTCCGCCACTGGATTGTGCTAAAAAAAGTGTCTCCATAATGTTTTTACAGAAATAAAAAAAATTGATAAATGAAAAACTTATAGCTATTTTTCATAATAGATAAAAATCGAAAATCGCCCTGTATCGATGGTACCATTGAAGATATCGTGATACGGTTTTTGGCAATCGACGTTTCTCGAAAATTAATCCCATGACACCTAAGTCAATTTTCCTCTATCTGATCTGGAAGTATGGTTTTCTTGTTAAAACACTCCAAATTTCAGCACCCTGTACACTGTGTTTTTTTTTATCTTTGATATCATTTTGATCAACTGTATCTACATTGTTTATGTACAGGTGATCAAATCAATGATAAAAAAACACCTGGTACCTATTTTTCCTGAGATTTTACATTTTTATTCAACTATTGCAACTGTTTTTTTTTTTGTGTTTTTTTTTTCAATATTCTTCTCTACTTCAAAGTTGAAATTACACTTTGTCTCTTGTATTAATTTTTTAGGATTATCCTATGTAGGCCTGGTTTATTCATCTTCAGATAAACTTGCTGGTAACTATGTGCAAGATAAATTTACCGTTCTATAATTCTGTTGGTCGGTCGACGGATAACTGGCCGACCAATCGGATTACAGATTGCGTTTTTTTTCGGCAGATTGCATACCTGACAGTTTATCAGAAGATGAAAAAACCGGCTTATGAAATTCTAATACAAACATTCCTATTGATTCTTTGTAATTTCCTGCGAAATAAAAACGGAAAACTATCTCAATGGTCAATATCTTGTGAATAGATGTTGTTTGATGGCTAACCTAATTTGAAAGCAAACCTATATACCTCAATAATTTGTCGCGTCTCTGACTACTCATTTTGCAAATATTCTTGTTTTCATAGTTTCTGTCCACTGTAGAGTAGATTTTGGTCGTCAAATTTTTCTGGTTTCTTTAAGTACATATACCTATAACTTTATTAATTTCACTTATTTTTATTATTCGATATCAATCATTAGACATTGATTTGTTCTCAAGATTGTGTCTGATGAGTTTTTAATGGACTCCGTCAATTTAGGGATTATTTGATTGGGCAATCAGCAATCATTCGTTCTAGGAAGAGAATTCTTATTTTAAGCTTTTTTGGAAAGTGTACCTACTGCATTTTAATTTTATCACGTCACGAGCGGCCTTGGCGACTCAAACTATTAAACTACCTACCTACGAAATGAACATTTGTATTGTATTACATTATTCCAAAAGCCACTAGCTGGAGACGTCTAGACTCATCAGCTGAAAATAGGATTGATTACAATCACAAATTAGATTACTACAGCCACAATAGAGTTCAATATCAACCTGGGGAAGAAATAAACCAATGGAACAAACATAATTTTTCCATCGCTGAAACTTCAAAAGAAAGCATTCGAAAATATCAGTCGGAGCTCAACAAAAAACCATCTAATCAGGAAAACTTGAGGACACAAAACATTGACAACTCATAAAGACAGAATAATGTCTATTTTAGTTTCAAATCGGCCATAAGACAGATGTGTTATAAATGGAAAAATATAACCAATACATTACGAAAAGAAGTCCCAGAGCTGTCAACTGCTGTCCACATTGAAAAGTCGATACGAACACAACCAGTCAAGTGATGCGAATCTGCATTAAAATGTGAAGTGTTCAAAATGTAGGATTACCAGAGAAACAAGATTAATTTATTACCTATATGGCAGCCGTTTTGCTAATGCTAATCCAAAGCAGGAAAAAACTTTTGAGTTAGTCCGACGTTAAAAAACTTACCAAAAAATTTGGTTGAGGAATTATTGTTGAAAGATTTACAAAATAATGATAATAATAGGCATTAGTAGTGGAGAAATACGATAATTTGCGCGTATTTTCATTTTTCAATATTCTATTTCACTTTTTCAGTTGGTTATTTGATTAAGTATGGTCAAATTAGCAGATTTAGGGAGTAAAGTGGAACAAATTAAAGACAAATGTTTAATGGTGGAACTTTGAAGAGACGGGCTCCCTAAATAATATACTAAAAGTCCCATCCAATCTGACAATGGCAAGTTTTAAAAAATCATCACCATTGTGAATTTTTCAAGTTTTTGGATTTACATATTTCCAAAACATCCAGGTTTTTCGAAAACTTTCAAAGGTAAATTTTTCATGTATTTTTTTGATTTTTTTTGAAATTGAAATATTCTCTCTACTTTGTATTCAATTTACTTCTCACGAATGGAAATCGCTATGGTGCAATCTATAATTTATAAAAAACGAGCGAGTCTGCTATAGTTGAATCAAATCCAAGCGGCAATTACAAAAACAAATACCAGCTGGTAATCCAGCCTTCCTATTGGTTGAAACGGTAGGACCAGTGAGCATGCACGGAGGACATTTGATAGGTTGTAATGAAAATGACCAGTTGTTTACTTACGTTACTGACGTTTGGACTTAAATTAACTGTAGTCTTTTTCATTTGCAAAGATTTTTGTTGGATGTTTCTCAGTCTCAAGAATCTCTGGTGGATTTGTTGTTTGGTTTCATTCATTTCATTGGTTAGCATTCTTGAAACTCTGTCATTAGTTTTTCATTCTGAAAAATCTTTGTTGAATCTGTAGTTTCCAAATCTCTGTTGAATCTGGCTAGTTTGTTTTTCATTTGCAAAAATACCTGCTGAGCTGTTCTTCATTTTTACAGGTTTATGTTTAATGTTTCTCATTCTCGAGAATCTTTGGTGGATTTGTTGTTTGGTTTCTGATTTTCAAATATTTCAGTTGAATGTTTTCTCATTCTCAAGAATCTTTGGTGAATTTATTGGTGTGGTTTCTCATTCTCAGAGATATCTGTTTTGATCGTCATTCTGACGAATCTCTGTTGAATCCGTCCCCAAAGAATAAAAATCTCTGTTGAATCTGTCTAGTTTGGTTTAAATTTGCAAAAATATCTGTTGAGCTGATTATCAAGAATCTTTGGTAAATTTGTTGTTTGGTTTCTGATTTTTAAATATTTCGGTGGAATGTTTTTTCATTCTCAAGACTTTCTTGTGAATTTATTGCATAATAAATTTTCCATTCTAAACAATGTCGTATAGTTTCCCAATATCAAAGAATAAAAATTCTAGTTGAATCTGGCTAGTTTGTTTTTCATTTGCAAAAATATTTGTTGACCTGTTTCTCATTCTTAAGGATCTCTGTTGGATGTTTCTCATTTTCAAGAATCTGTGGTAGATTTATTGTTTGGTTTCTGATTCTCAAATATTCCAGTTGAATATCTTCTTTATGTTTTCTCATATCCAAGAATTTCTTATTAATTTATTGTATGGTTTCTCATCGTCAAAAATGTCTGTTGAGTTGATTGTCATTCTTGAGAATCTGTCTTATGTTTTTCATCCAAAAAAAATCGTTGGTTCTGCTAACTGTTTCCCAGTCTTGAAAATATGACTCTCTTTTTTATTTATCGCTTGCTTGCGCTTACTTCTTTAGGGCCCGGTTTACTCAACTTCTGATAAAATGTTAGACAATGCAATCTGACGAATAAAAATTGGACAGTCATCCGCCGACCAAGACCAATAGAATTATTTGAGGTCCAAAATAATCAATTCAAGTCACAATAGCTTTGAAGTGAACAAACCCAACTGAAAAAAACACATACTTAATACAAAAATGAAGAAGACGAGGAAGATCTAATTTTATGTTAAATGTTAAAACTATTGTTTGTTTGATGAAATTTTAAAACTGTCAAAAATATATGGGTCAACACTTGATGTAATTTTCCATTTCCTATAAAAATTGTATTTATATTGACAATTTCTCAAAAAATTCATAATTTTTAAGATGCTATGCACAAAAATATCAACAAAATCATGAAGAACAAAATGGCGGCGATTTTTTCTAACTTGCCATTGCAATATTTTATAGGACTTTTTGGATGTTACTCATTACATTACATTACATTAATGATCATAAAAACAATACATTTTTGTGCAACCGTCTACGAAATGAGCTTTCCCGGTGGCTACACAGGCCGCGAAGTTCAATTTCGCCGCCACACCTGACGTGCAAAATGTGTCAAATCCATACAATTTTTCTGTAACTTTAGTTGCACAAAAAATAGTGTGTATCCCATGACTTTTTAACGTCCTCGAGATAACTTTTCTCTACGTACGCTAAAAAAGCATTTCGCGCCCTTGGTATACAAATAACTATTTCTTTGAAAAACCCTTGATTTTAATTTGTTCCACCCCATCTGCCAATTTGACCATACTAATTCTGGTGGGCAACTACACAAGAATTGAATTAGAATTATTAGAAATTTATTTTTGTTTTCTTTCTTGCCAAGCACGTATACACTCACTAGAGTCTAGAGTCTATATAGACCTGAGGTCTAGACTAGTTCCTAGGAACGCGGACAAAACAATACTTTGATCTTTATCGACACGTGAAGGAAAGATAAAAAGTTACTGAAAACACGTTTCTGTTTTGTTTTTGTTGGATTGGTGTGGATACGGCATAATGAATGAAAGTAGAAATATGATTAAGGGAACACCCGAACATGGAGAAATAAATGGGAAAATAAGGAAAAAGATAAGCCAAAACATGAGGAACTACAATACCGAGATAAGAAATGGTGACAATAGTGATTGAAAAAAACAAACATATATTAAAATCCAGAAACCGATCAGCACGTGACCGTGGAAAAATTCATAAATTAACTGACTCAGAGTGAAATCTAACAGAAGGCAACCCAGGATTAACTAATACAGGGTGTCCCAGCCGAGAGTGAACCATTTTAAATGGTTATTACTTTTAAACCAGATGTGCTAAAAACCTGCGGTTTGCGCCATTCGATTTCTCTTGGTCTAAAGTTTTTTCTAGTAGGTTGCAAATTTTATTGAAACTTATATAGGGCAAGTCAAAAAAAATCCGTTTTTCAACATTGAAATTCTCCACTATTTTTAATGGAACACAGCGTCAAAAAAAAGAATAATGTTCAAGGTATCCATGTACGAATAGACATAGTCCCTAAAACTTGAAGTTTTAGCCGTGAAAAATCAAAATCTTGGTATTTTTGCGAACACATATTTACAAAGCTTGGAACTTATGTTTGCCCAATAAAAAGTTAATAAAAACTGCATAAAACTATACAAAATGCTGTATATGTATATGTTAGCCATTCTGTTCCAGGCATTTATAGATCAGTAAATAGGTGAATGCTCGGGTGGATGACTTGGGTAACATTTCCTGGGGAATCACTTCAATGACATTACAAATGTTCCGCTTAAGATCTTTCAGGCTATTTGAATAAAGGATTACAGCATCTTTCCTCGACATAACTCCAGAGAAAAAAGTCTGGAACTCTCAAGTCAGGAGAGTAAGGTGTCCATTCTATAGGACCTCCATATCCGTCTTTCCCCAAATGTCATATCTAGTGATTCCCTTGCTATTAAAGAATAATGAGGTGGGGTCACCATCCTGCTGGAAATATATATCATCCAAGATATCCTCCTGTCTTGACTGTGGAAAAAAGAACATATCAGTGTATACAATTTCTGTTATTGTTGGTTCATTAATGGAAATGGTCTGTATTTTTTCTTAATAGAGATTGCACACCAAACTGTTATTTTTGGGGTACCTTTCTCCATTTATTGAGTTCCAGGGAAAATACTATGGAACTCGTAAAATTTTCTTGGGCATTGTATTTTAACTTAATTGATATCTAGACAGTTACAATTTTTTTTATCATAGTGATATCAAATACCTACAACATGAAGTTGCATTTCAAGTTTTAGGGACGATGTCTATTGGTACATGGATACCTTGAATATTAATCTTTTTTTTGACGTTGTGATATACAGGGTGTCCCATTAAAAATAGTGGAGAATTTTGATGTTGAAAAACTGATTTTTTTTCACTTGCCCTGTATAAGTTTCGAAAAATTTTGCAACCTACTAGAAAAAACTTTAGACCAAGAGAAATCGAATGGCGCAAATCGCACGTAGCTAGCACACCTAGTTTAAAAGTTATAACCATTTAAAATGGTTCACTTTCGGCTGGGACACCCTGTATTGTAGAGGAGTTCTACTCTATTCAAAGAGGAATCCTACCTAATCCCAGTTGACATACCTAATGGATGTTGGATCTGGAGAATTATTGCCAGACAAGACCACAGAAGAGATAGAACTTGCCCTATCTCAGATGAAAGACAGAAAAGCCCCGAGAGAGGACGGGGTCACCGTTGGAATGATAAAATAAGAAGGAGCTCGAGAAGGAGGAACTGCTACCAAATGCATCAAGATGCTTATGAATAGACGTCAGGGCATAATGCTCCAGTGATTCTACTATAATTAGGAAGGAAAATAGATTTCAAATTGACGGTTACTCTTGTACCTACTCCGCTACAAATTGCTAATCAAGATCATCATCATCATCATCAACGGACTGGGAAAAACAGAAATCGTGTCCCCAGGAAATACCAGGATCCGTCTAATAGTGTGATCGTAGAAAATGTCGAAAATTGTATGTAGATGATATGATGGAAGTAAACTAGTTGACTAACAATAAGACTAAGAACCACGCAAAGAGCCATGGAAAGAATGATGCTACGGATAAGTCTCGGGGATGATAAAATGACGAAGTCAGACGAAGAACGAACGAAAGTGGAGTTGGACTGGTTGAGACAATGTCAAATGATCAAATTTTATTTTATTTTGTATTGAGACCGCGGCTACCTACATAAAACTATAGAATCGGTAGACCGCAAAAGCGGTGGTTGGATGATTTGAATAAAAAGACAGGAAAAAAGTGGCAACAACTATAGGTCAAAACCGGGAAAAGTGGAAGAAGCAAGAAAGGTTTATGTCCAGGAGTGGATGAGGGTTGCTCGAGAGAGTGATAGAAAGCGATTTAATATAAAAAATTACAAGCGATGGAATTGAACTGGTTCCTACGCCATTCACATACGCTATTTGGAACTAACGGAACTACATATTACAAATTTCAATGATTCCTATATAAAAATTAATTAACAAATACTTATTATCATGGCCTATGATGAGTTACTATATCTATCCAAACTTTGTATCATAACACAATGTGTTGTTTTTAAAATAATTACAAATTTTGCCTCTAGAAATAAAACATAAGTAAATATCATTTAAACAAAGAGTGATTAGTGCGATTTATTTAGATTATATTAGCTATCTATTAATAAATAACATGTAAATACCTATCATGAACATGAAAATACATAATACAAATTTAATTGATAACGCCCAAGTCATACAAAAATTGTAAAACCTCTTGATCCTTTATATTGTCCACAACTAACCAGAATTTCAAATCATCTGCCAACATTAAGAATTGTTTATTCAAGAATCAATTTAGAATATCATTAACATAATGAATTATTCTGTTGTGATTTAAGTAACCATGGATTCTAGAAATTTTCTGAATGAATAACTCAGTTAAGTAAAACCGACAAGTGATCTTTTTGGTCAATAAAAGCTGTTATTTGTGTTTTAAGTCGGTCCGCGACATCGGTGACAATAATTTACCATTATTATTATAAAAGTGTGCAAATAATAACAACCAAAAAAGAGAACTTGTTATTGTGAAACCTAACCTTGGCGGCAATAATAATTTATTATGACTCATGTTCATGTTTATGTTTTTAGCAGCTCATATTGGCTATGAATATGCAGTAGAGTCTTCGTGACCGTGAACATACAATAGAAACATGTTCGTTTAGTATAATTTTCCTAATAATAAGTACAGGCAATATGCAGGTGGGGGTAGAAAAAATTAGAGACAAGCTACTATTTTTTTTTTAATATGTAGGAAAAAGGGTCTTGTTCAACATACTAAATGGGACTTTTAGTATGTTGATCCCAGCATGATAAATCTTTAAAAAAATCTGCCATCTTTAATTTTTTGTTTTTACTAAATAACTTTTTTATTAATGCATTTTGAAAAAAATGTGTAGTCTTTATTTACATGGTTTAAAAATGCGCATATTTTTGTAGCTTCAAAAATAAAAAAAGTTACACAATTTTAAATTGATAAGGTACCTTAAAAATATTAAAAAATTTTGATTTTCAAAGTGCTTGATTCACATATTTTATGTTTCAAAAACAAAAAAACTTCATTTGAAGTAATTGGTTGAACAACTTATAAAAACTCAATAATTTCCTCCTCTTCTATCTCGAATACAGCATTAGCACAAGTAATTCCATAGCAATGGCCACACTTTGGGGAACACTTAATCCCCAACTTTTTTACACGAACAATTTCGTCCACATGCACTCTCTTTGCAGTTACAAAAAATTTGATTAAGCAAATCGAGTGGCGCTATGTCTTGCTTCGTTTTGTTGGGAATTAGGTCACCATTGTCGCTTTTCATCCAACCCCATGCTGCAGGATCCAGGCGATTACCCAGCCATTCTTGAACCTTGAATATTTGAAATTTAAACTAAGTTATTCATTTTTACATACTTTTTACTGAGTTACTTGATAATAAACTCTCAGTGGGTAAATGTTGTTCTGCGGCTTTTTCTGTAGGAGGCAGCACGGCTAAATTTAACTGTCCTGATAGTACCTGCCTAGAAGCGATTCTATGGTACATGAAGTACCGAAGTTCATTTAGACTTGAGGTAGTTTTGGATTGTATAGCTTTAGTAGAAACTCTATACCAGCTCTCAAAATTTTTGGTTGTAAAGCATCTTCAGCATAAAATGAAGTAAGTGCTTCGAACAATTGTGGATTCTTCCTAAGAACAATCAGACATGCTATCTTACTTTTGTTGAAGAGAAACGACGTTGTGTCGCATCCGGATACAAAAGGTAGAGTAAATTAAAGTAAATATTTTTATAGTTAATATCTACTAAAATCCAATCTTCATATCCAAGATTTGCAGAGTAATTGATCAATTTTATCGATATTATACAGTGAGGACATAAAGTCCGTCGCCCCCCCCTCTAACTTTTGAACCTTTCGGTATATTGCAACGAAATTTGGAATGATATGTGAGCAAATTCTCCATTTTATGAAATGCAAATGACAGCTGGGCGGTGTTTTGAAACGTTTTTTTAAATAGAAGGCGGTGTCGAGTGATACATCGTTTTAAAGATCTCTTTATTCTCAATAGTAATATAACTAGTGCAATGGAAATTATTGATAATTTTTGGGAAATTTGCCCGAATGAATTTTTAGTTGAAAAAGAGCACGAGTGCACGTAGTGCACGAGTGCCTTTTCCGGTTAAAAACGCATGAGTGCAAATTTGTCGCAAATTATAAACATATTTCCATTGCACGAGTTGTATTTAATGAGAGAATTTCATAAATCAAAAATTTAAATTTTTTGTCAAAAAATGTCGAAACACCAGTTTTCGCACCAGGGGTTTATTTGAAACGTGCAATTCAAATACGTCTGACTAAGTCGCAATTGTTACCGGTGAAATACAAAAAAATGCACATGTGGCTTATTTGAAACTTCCGTCGACGCATTTCGCTAAATTCGTCGACGCAAGATTGCATTTGACATGCGTCACCTCTAGAGCTCGTGCATTTCCAAATCGCACGCGAAAGTTATTAAAAATTTAAGTTTAGTCGACCAAAAATATGCTTGGCCTCATGGAATTCGAAAATATTGTTAATTTAAATGCTCTAGAAAGGGCCGAATTGTATAACCATAACCGCAAAGGCTTCAGAAATCCAAGAATAGATGCATGCTTTAACAATGCTTAGGTAATGACGGGGAATTTATAAAAAACTTTCGACTTTAAAAAGAATGTTTCGAGATTCCTTCCATGAAAAGCAGTTCGAAAATTTTCCCGACAAAAGGGCCGGATATTTGTGCAAAAATTCGACCAAGAGTTCTTTTTGTTTTTTGGTAACAAATCCGGACCTTCTCTTATTGGCACTTGCCCCCGCACTTTCCATCCTTTTTGCAGTATTGCCTACATTTATAGAAAAAATAAACTAGGATAATATCAAGAAAAAAAACACAAAACTCCAACTAAACACGAAACTGTATGCACGGAAATAATCAAAAAAGTTGTTTACAATAAACAATTTCAAATTTGACATTTCAATGCATCGTTCCGTTTGGTCATATGAAATTTTCTAACAATGTCATTGGTTAGAATCTTTTACAGGACACGTTGCCAAGTTGAGTAGTGCAAATTTGAAAATTCACGATTTACAAAATGCACAAGCTTTCAAATAAGCCGATCGTGAATTTTCAGAATTCGTCGACGCACATATTTCGACCGACTGCGTCGCATGTGACAGATTTGCACGGATTTCAAATAAACCCCCCCAGTTAGTATGCAATTATCTGATAATTTGCACTAGTGCAAATTATCGCGTAATTACAATCTGATTGGTTCAAATCAACAATCAAAACATGTCAATTTATTGTTGGAATACCAGTTTTGAAAGATGTATGAAATTCTCAATTCAATTTCCGATTCTGAAAATATTTAGTTTAACGGTTTTCAAATGATGACGAAAAAACAAAGGTTGTTTTAATCAATTTCGCAACCTCTGCGCACTTAAAATTCAAATTAAATAAAATCATGGATAAGAGTTATTATCAAAAACCAAAATCAAATCCTAATTCTAATGCGCAAAAACTATAATATCTGACGCAATATCTATATCCTAAATAAAAATGACCAATTAATTAAAAGTGCTTGAAATTATATGGTTTAATATGTTTGTTATACCTATCGTTTGCCCTGTGTAATTTATAATGCTATACCAGAGACACGCGATGACACTGACATTGAAATAATTTTGAATTAAATTATTAGACTATCCAAAACACGTGGTACAAATATGGCCGACAAGAGGCACACAAACATTTGACACAAACACAAACCATAACGTCATTAGGTTATGTCATTAATGATCATAATCAAATACTCATTTTCTAATGTGTGCGTCTCAATTTTCGGCCGTTTCTACCCAATTACGGAATCCCTATTGTTTGGGCAAGATTGCTCTACCTTCATTTCACTTGGACACCTAGGACCTACCCTTAAAATGTGAAAATATTTATTTGTTGCAACTCCACCGTCCAGTGTTGTGCTATCCATTATTAATTATTTTCTCACCGGAAGTTTTCCCTCATTTTTTTTAATAGGAGGGGTGATAAGAATTTACCATCTTATTACCGGCCAATATCCGTACTGCCAACTTTGACTAAAATTTTAGAGTGGCTAATTAAGGTGGATGGTGAACTTCCTTGATAGAGATAAATTGCTTTCTCTGTCTCTGTTTCAGTAGTCAAAAAACATTGATGATACCATATTTCATCTCCTGGATGAGCTGTATTAGAAGATAAATAACGAAGAAGTGGCCGCAGTAGTTTTTTGTGACCTGAAAAAAACTTTCGATTGTGTCTAGGGGTTCAGTACTTCAGAGGGGTTGGATATCACTGCAGGAGTGCCCTAGGGATCTGTTTTATTTCTAACATTAATGAAAATACGAGTAAAAAGAACGAGTATCAAAACGCAAATGAACAATGAGCACTATTCACTTTTTTGAAAAAATTTCATCATGACACATTGAATGACAAATAAAAAAAGGGTTTGTGTGCCTCTTGGCGGCCATTTTAATTCAAGTTTGACAGCATCTTGGATAGTTCAATATGATGATGATTTTGTCCTTCCGTCTGACGAAATGATTTGACGCAGCGAAAACATATGCATTTTTAATAGAAGGATGTTGAATAAAATTTTGTTTCAAATTATAAAGAAAGCCTGAGATATATAATACCTTGTACTCTATGCAAATTGGCCTCGAAATTGCAAATCATTAAATTACCATAAAAATACTATAAAGATAAAAAATTTAATTGCTTTACAACGATACCTACATGGTTGAGTGATTATAATCTAGGTAAATGATTCTTGAGTTAATTTTCTTAGTTTCTAACATCTAGGGAATTAAGTACTTTTTAATTGGAAAATGATAGTAGTAACAACCAACCTATTGGGAATTTTATTTTTATATTGACAATAATTTTAATAGAAACAATTACAATTAAGTTGTAAAATTAAACCGGAGAAGACACAAAATGATGTTTTCTTGCATCTGTTTATTTAGTTTAAACATAAAATTTATTTTTTTGTTTTAGGGTTCATTAATAATGGACGAAGCCAAAGCAGACATGGGCACCGAGCACATCTCTGATGCTTCCGAGTCACTTTTTAGCACGTTTGATATTGTCCTCTTGGCCATCATCATTGGTGGCGTCAGCTGGTGGCTGCTCAAAAGGAACAACCGTCCTGTTAGCAGCCTTTCAAATGGCAAATCTTACACCATCCAGTAAGTATTATATTCATATAATAAACGGTTTAGTAGTAGATATATAGTATACATAAAGAATCCTAATAGAATGCTTTATCTTAAACTGAAACGGTGGCTTTCATCTACGTTAATTACCTTGCCCAAGAAACCTAAGGGAACAAAAGCCAATAACCCAGAGATCATTAAGTTCCAACCATTGAAAAATTGCTTGTCTGAGTCACAATTTAAAAAGCTACAATGCGAAATACACACTACAAAAACATAAGTTCATATATTGGTGTAAACTAATCAAATTTAGATGAGAAAAAGATATTACAACCAGCCTTAAACTGCGTTTCTTGATATACTTCATAGTCTTTTCATCTCTTATAAGGTTTTTTACTGATAGCTCATTTTTGGAATAATTTAGAGAATCTCTAGCGATTTTTATATCACATTGGCACGAAATTGGCAAAAGCAATATCCCAAATGTCGATTTGGTTTGTGTCATAGGAATTCTAGAGGGGATATATGTTTATTAAGAATTACTGCAGGAGTGAGAACTCGTACTGTTTGATTTCCTCCTTTGAAATACCCTCGAAGAGATTATGGACCTGAAGAACTCCCAATAACATTGCAAACAACAACAAAAGAAAAGCCATTTGCGAAGATATTTCTGTCCTAAACCAATTTGACAGCGACACCGATTACCGTTTGATCAGAGCAGCAATAATAAATCAACACCAGAAGCCAGAAGGGAAAGAAATGAACTAGTGATAAAACAACCCATTCCAACAAATGAAATGAGACACTACAAGAATAAACTCAATAGTGAGGAATTAGTGAACAGAACACATAACGGAAAAATCGAGGGAAAAATATGAACCGAGAGTCTGAAGATTATAGAGAAATAAAGAAGGAAATAAACAGAAATAACTTAAAAACGAACAAAACAAATTGGTTAGTACCTACCTAAGAAGCTATAAAGTCTAAAACTCCAAAAACCAAGGTGTCCACTACGAAAGAAAAGTGATAATGCGGGTTCGGAAGAGAAACCCGAAATCAAGGGGCAAACCACCTAGGAATTCTTTGCCAAAAATGTGGGAAATTTAGAGGAATTTGTGGGGAATTTGAAGGAACTCATCGGAATTTATGAGAATTTGGGGAATTTATAGGGAATGACGTCACTGAGGTTCACATTCTTATTATAAGAAACACTAATAAATGGAAATTTAAAAAAGAAATCTAGTTTTGTGTTGAACGTTGGATATTCATTTTCAATAAAGAAATTCTCCCAAAATTTCACTTCATGATTTACAGGTCCAAATTTAAAAAATTTAAAACAATAATATGTACAGTTTTTGGAAAATAATTTCCAAGATTCTTCGTGTTGTTATTTTCAACTGGAAAAATTTGAAATTTTTGGAAAATGAGTTTCTAACCTTCCTCTTCACATTTAAAAAGTTTCATATTTTTTCGTTCACTAGTTTTCCAGGAAAACTTTGAAATGTGTGAGACGATATTTTCAACTAATTCAGTTTTTGTAAGTTGATTTCCAAGATTCTTCATGTTATTTTCCGCTGGAAAAATTTGAAATTTTGGGAAAATGGGCTTCTTATCCGAGTTCTCATCTTTCTCTCCACGTGCAAAAAGTTTCAAATGTTTCCGTTCACTAGTTTTCCAGGAAAACTTTGAAATGTGTGAGACGCTATTTTCAACTAATTCAGTTTTTGTAAGTTGATTTTCAAGATTCTTCATGTTGTTATTTTCCACTGGAAAAATTTGAAATTTTGGGAAAATAAGCTCCTCACCTTCCTCTTCATTACTTACTAGTCTTTGAAATGTGTGAAGCTGTATTTTTAATCAATTCAGTTGTTGTAGGTTGATTTCCAATATTCCTCATGTTGTTATCTACTGGAAAAATTTGAAATTTTGGGAAAATGAGCCTTTAACCTTTCTACTCTTCACATGCAAAAAGTTTCAAATTTTTGCCTTCACTAGTTTGCCAGGAAAACTTTGAAATGTATGAGACTGTATTTTCAATTAATCCAGTTATTGGAGGTTGATTTCCAAGATTCTTTATGTTGTTATTTTCCATAGGAAAATTTTTGAAATTTTGGGAAAATGAGCCTCTGACCTTCCTCTTCACATGTGAAAAGTTTTAAAATTTTTCCTTAATCAGTTTTCCAGGAAAATGTTGAATTGTGTGAGACTGTATTAACAATTATTTCAATTTTTGTAAATTGATTTCCAAGATTGGTTATGTTGTTATTTTCCACTGGAAAAATTTGAAATTTTAGGAAAATGAGCTTCTCCCCTTCCTGTTTACATAAAAAAGTTTCAAAATTTTCCCTTCACTAGTTTTCCAGGAAAACTTGGAATTGGGTGAGACAGTATTTTTAATTAATTCAGTTATTGTAGGTTGATTTCCATGATTCTTCATGTTGTTATTTTCGACTGGAAAAATTTGAAATTTTGAGAAAATAAGCTCCTCGCTTTCTGCTTTACATGCAATAAGTTTCAAAATTTTTTCCTTCACTAGTTTTCCAGGAAAACTTTGAAATGTGTGAGACTGTATTTTCAATTAATTCAGTTGTTGTAGGTTGATTTCCAAGATTCTGTAAGTTGTTATTTTCTACTGGAAAAATTTGAAATTTTGGGAAAATAAGCCTCTGACCTTCCTCTTCACATGTAAAAAGCTTCCCTTGATTAGTTTTCCAGGAAAACTTTGAATTGTGTGATACTGTATTAACAATTATTTCAGTTTTTGTAAGTTGGTTTCCAAGATTGTTCATGTTGTTATTTTCCACTGAAAAAATTTGAAATTTTGGGAAAATGAGCTTCTCCCCTTCCTCTTTACATGCCAGAAGTTTCAAAATTTTCCCTTTACTAGTTTTCCGGGAAAACTTTGTACTGTGTGAGACAGTATTTTTAATTACATAATTCAGTTATTGTAAGTTGATTTCCAAGATTCTTCATGTTGTTATTTTTCACTGGAAAAATTTGAAATTTTGTAAGTTGATTTTCAAGAAATGAGCCTCTGACCTTTCTGTTCACATGTAAAAAGTTTTAAAATTTTCCCTTAATTAGTTTTCCAGGAAAACCTTGAATTGTGTGAGACTGTATTAACAATTATTTCTGTTTTTGTTAGTTAATTTCCAAGATTTTTTATGTTGTTATTTTCCACTGGAAAAATTTGAAATTTTGGGAAAATCGGCTTCTCCCCTTCCTCTTTATATGCAAAAAGTTTCAAAATTTTCCCTTCACCAGTTTTCAAGGTAAACTTTGAATTGTGTGAGGGTATTTTTAATTAATTCAGTTATTGTAGGTTGATTTCCAAGATTCTTCATGTGGTTATTTTCCACTGGAAAAATTTAAAATTCTGGAAAAATGAGCTTCTCACCTTCCTCTTTACATGCAAAAGGTTTCAAAATTTTCCCTTCACTAGTTTTTAGGAAAATTTTGGAATGTGTGAGACTGTATTTTCAACTAATTCAGTTTTTGTAGGTTGGTTTTAGAATTCATCATGTTGCTGTTTTCCACTGGAAAAATTAGAAATTTCGGGAAAATGAGCTTCTCCTCTTCCTCTTTCCTTGCAAAAAATTTCAAAATTTTTCCTCCACTATAGTTTTCCAGGAAAACTTTGAATTGTGTGAGACAGTATTTTTTATTAATTCAGTTATTGTAAGTTGATTTCTAAGATTCATGTTGTTATTTTCCACTGGAAAAATTTGAAATTTTGGGAAAATGAGCTTCTCACCTTCTTCTTTACATGCAAAAAGTGTCAAAATTTTCCCTTCGCTAGTATTCCAGGAAAACTTTGAAATGTGTGAGACTGTATTTTCAATTAGTTCAGTTTTTGTAGGTTGATTTCCAAGATTTTTTGTTGCTATTTTCCTCTGGAAAAAATTGAAATTACGGGAAAATGAGCCTCTAACCTTTCTCTTTACATACAAAAAACGTCAAATTTTTCCTTTCACTAGTTTTCCAGGAAAACTTTGAAATGTGTGAGACTGTACAGGGTGCTGCAATTTGGAGTGTTTAAACAGGAAAAACACACTTCCAGACCAAATAGAGGGAAATTGACTTAGGTGTCATGGGATTAATTTTCGAGAAACGTCGATTGCCAAAAACCGTATCACGATATCTTCAATGGTACCACTGATACAGGGCGATTTTCGATTTTCCCCTATTATGAAAAATAGCTATGTTTTTTATTTATCAATTTTTTTTATTTCTGTAAAAACATTATGGAGACACTTTTTTGAGCACAATCCAGTGGCGGACTTAGTTTTTTCCTATATCGCTCCAATTTCGAGATATCGACCAAAGTCCGATATTTTCAAATGAAATACCCTATATATTAATAGATCATTGGATAGCTTTGTTTTTGCTGATTTCAATGATATAAAGTTCGATAGGTTTATCTCTAACAGTTTTCGAGAAAAAAAATTATATCTGTTTTTGTCATAAGAAACAATGCGTTAGAAAGAGACCTTCCTCATTTTCGTTACACATATAAAATCCTTTTCTAACACATTGATCCTTACGACAAAAACAGATATAATTTTTTTTCTCAAAAACTGTTAGAGATAAACCTATCGAACTTTATATCATTGAAATCATCAAAAACAAAGCTATCCAATGAGCTTTTAATATAGAGGGTATTTCATTTGAAAATATCGGACTTTGGTCGATATCTCGAAATCGGAGCGATATAGAAAAAAACTGAGTCCGCCACTGGATTGTGCTAAAAAAAGTGTCTCCATAATGTTTTTACAGAAATAAAAAAAATTGATAAATGAAAAACTTATAGCTATTTTTCATAATAGATAAAAATCGAAAATCGCCCTGTATCGATGGTACCATTGAAGATATCGTGATACGGTTTTTGACAATTGACGTTTCACAAAAATCGATCCCATGACGTTTAAGTCAATTTTCCTCTATCTGGTCTGGAAGTGTGTTTTTCCTATTGAAACACTCCAAATTGCAGCACCCTGTATTTTCAATTAATTTAGGTATTCTAAGTTGATTCCCAAGATTCCTTATGTTGTTATTTTCTACTGGAAAAATTTTAATTGAATTGAATAATGGGATAATTGAAAGACATGATAAAAGTGAACATTTATCAGTTAGTTTTGACATTGTTTAACTTTAAAAGCGCATTGATTATGATTTCAGAAGAGGTACAAAATCTCCTTAAAAATGACCCTGAGATTCTGTGTGCAAAAGAACTCCAAGCTACTTGAAGTTGATACAAGTTTATCTGTATTCAAATCCGAGTATGTATCTAGCATCATATTATGGAAAAAAGGCTGAACATTGACAAAAGGGTTTACTTATTTCCAAATTATTGAAAAAGGAATTAGACACATCCATTTGCTGAGGTTCAGATTAAATTTATTGTTTATGGTCTTGAAAACTTGTTCAACTTTTACGAAAAGGTCCATTTAAAATAAAAAGAAACAATATACCTACCCTCAATATTGTGAAACAATATACATACCTTCCTAAGTTGTTTAAAAAGTATTATATTTGTTTTAATTTCCTAGAAAGGTTTTTTTTTATCAATTAGGTAGGTAATAATATCAAATGCGAGTTAGCGTTACTTTAAACCCCTGTATTCTGGATTAGGTACCGAAATCCAATCATTAGTTTTAGCTCTCAAGTCAACTAACGTAACCTTGCATTGGGTCCTATTCTCGATCCTACTTGATAAATTGCTCTTGTATTTTAACTAAACGAAAAATAAATAGAGAAAATAAATTTCTCATCACGAGCAATTATGGGGATTTTTAGGGGTATAACTAATTTAAGAGACATTTGTGGGATTTTTGGGAGGAATTTGGAGGAATTTGCAGGAATTTGGAGGAATTTGCAGGGAATTTAGAGGAATTTGTGGGGTATTTGGAGAAATTGGTGGTGGGGGTATTTGGAGGAATTTTGAGGAATAAGGCGTTAAAAATTCCCCTTTGAGGAATAATTGATTGCACAAATTCTGGGATGGTGGTTTACCCCTTGCCCGAAAAGGGAGACTCGAACAATACACACTCTTATTGAAAAACCACAGAATATAACCTTTCCATTGGGCTTTCGATGAACACCAGAAAACTCTATTAAATCACAGTCGGAAATATAAAAATAGAAACGAGATCCCTATAAAGAGAGGATAGACCGGTGGCCCAGCGTCAAATTACCCCCCTCATCGGGCACAAAATTTTCATTATAGGTAATCGAAACACTTTATCATTCGTAAACAAAAACCGCCCGTCTGCCATCGATGGGTGGTAGCCCGCTCTTGTGACCGCCCCCCAAATAAGGGAATTTTGATCAAAAACCCCCCCTTACGAGTACACAAATGAAATTTTCTGGGTATGTAGAGAATTATATTAGAAACCTAAAAACACGTGGCAGACGCCTTCCAGTGGTAGCCCGTCCAGGGCAGACGCCTTCCAGAGGTAGCCCGTTCAAGGCAGTCGACCTTAAAAAAAAATATATATGACGTTAAACTTCCCTTAAAAGTACAATCACAAAATTTTGTAGGCTTAAACACAGTCAGATTGGTGTGCTAAGAATGCATGGCAAACACCTTTAAGTGGTAGCCTGTCCAAGACAAAATTACGCTGAAGCGTTCCTTATAAAGACATTAAATAAAACTACAACATAAGAGGAACCAAAACACAAATTATGTATTATTCAAGAGTAGGTACTTAGCATTAATAATGATAAATAGGAGTTACAGATTATATAGGAACACGGTAGATTAATGACTCTCTCAGACCTTACTTCACTAGAGAGTCATTACGGGGAGAAGTCGATAATTTGTTGGAAAATTCGTAAAAATTAATGATGCTTTGTAGGGATTTTTTGAAGTTTAAGGATGATAGAGTTGACCCTTAAGCACAGTCAAGAATAGTTTTTGCAGTCAAGTTAAGTCTGGGAGGGTCACTACAGGTGGAAGTCGATAATTTGTAGGAAAATTCGTGAAAAATTAATGATGCTTTGTAGGGATTTTTGAAGTTTGAGGATGATAGAGTTGAACCTCAAACACAGTCCAGAATATTTTTTTCGGTCAAGTTAGGTCTGGGAGAGTCACTACGGGGGAAAGTCGATAGTTTGTTTGAAAATTCGTGAAAAATTAATGATGCTTTGTAGGCATTCTTTGAAGTTTGAGGATGATAGAGTTGACCATAAGCACAGCGACAAATACTTTTTGCAGTCAAATTAGGTCTGGGAGACTCACTACGGAAGAAATTCGATAATTTGTTTGAAAACTCGTGAAAAATTATTGATGCTTTGTAGGGATTTTTTGAAGCTTAAGGATGATAGAGTTAACCCTTAAGCTCATTCGACAATATTTTCTCTAATCAAGTTGATTCTGGGAGAGTCGCTACGGCGGGATGTCAATAATTTTTTTGCAAATTCTCAGAAAATTAAATATACTTAATAGACCTATCTCGCATGATTAGGAAAAGAGAGCTTAATAATTGTAATAAATACAAATTAGAAAGTAATAAAACATGAGATGTGCGCGCAAAAAGAGCTTTAAAGTGGCTGAACATCGTTTGCACTTCTATTTTGGTAAATGTTTCATTCGGCTGCATCGCTCAATGAAATTGCAAAGGAATATGTCAAATATGATCTAACATAACCTTAAACGACACTGCGGTGAGTTCAAGTAATATGTAAAGTATTGCTTTGCTCTTTGTCGAATTAGACGTTACAAAGAAAGAAGGAACGATTCATTCTGAACTAGGCCCTGAATAAGAATATGACGCCAGCCTGTAACAAACTTGTTTCTCATTGGACGCTCACCTGCAGCCTACAAGCGACGCGCCCAGTCCAGGTAATAGGGGATCGGACTATTTAAGGAATTTGTTGTTTAGAAAGAATAAAAATTATCTTTGTAAAACTGCACTTTTTACTGTGTTTACACGCTTCGAGATTTTGTAAAAAATGTCTTCACAATTTTTTATTTTATTTCTCTGAAAAATCTGAAAAAAATTCTAGCTTCGATGAAAGAAGAAAAGGGCTGCAAACTAAAAAAATCCCAAATCGGTTCATTTTTTCAGGATTGGCAAAAGTTCAAGGTTGCACCTAAAGTTAGGTCAGCCACATTTCATGACACTGAAAACCGATCTTAAAGCGTGAAGCTAAGAGAATTTTAGGAACTTGGAGGGATAGATTTATGAAGTTTATGAACTATCGATCAGGCCATTCAACTGATGGGCAAACAGAAAAAATATTAGAGAGGGGAAAAACTTATGCGATAATCGACCTTTTTAGTCCCCGTAGTGACTTTCCCAGACCTAACTTGACTAGAGAAAGTATTCTCGGATGTGATTAAACGTCACTTCTTTCTTTCTGAAATGACAAAAAATCCCTAAAAAGCATTATTAATTTTTCAAGAATTTTCAAACAAATTATCGACTTCCCTACGTAGTGACTCTCCCACACCTAACTTTACTGAAAAAACTATTCTTGGGCTGTGTTTTAGAGTTAACTCTATCATCCTCAAACTTCAAAAAATCTCTACAAAGCATCATTAATTTTTCACGAATTTTCCAACAAATTATCGACTTCCCCCCGTAATGACTCTCTAGTGAATTCAGGTCTGGGAAAGTCATTACTCTACCGTGTTCCTATATAATCTGTAACCATGGGCGCCGCCAGGATTAGTTTCAGGGGGGTGCATACAGGCAGTGGCGGCACGTGGATTGTTGTATTGGTCCAAATTACTAATTCAAGAAGTTGAATGAATGCCCCAAAATTTCGTGAGGCGTTTTTCAAATCACTCTCCATTGTCCACAGAACATGTCGTCCAAATATCAGAACGCCGCCTCACTTCAATAACTTGATTCAAACAGTAGCTTACTTAAAAAAATAATAATAATAATAAAATGAAGAATAATGTTTTCAATGTATTTCTGACAGGGGGGTGCAAGTGCACCCCCTTGCACCCTGCTGCCGGCACCCATGTCTGTAACTCCTATTTATCATTATTAATGCTATTTAATGTTATTTTTTTGAAGATAAAAGTCAAAATGACATTATGTTGGCAATACAATGTAAAATTGTCAATGCTTTCAAATTTTTTATGTAGAAAAGGCTTGTGTTGCCAACATAGTTACTAAATTTTTGACTTGGGGAATTATCTTTAAAAAAAAAACAGACTTTAAGTACTCTTGAATAATATATAAATCTGTGTTTTTGTCCCTAATACTTATGTTGTAGTTTTATTTAATGTCTTTATCCATAATAAGAAATGCTTCAGCGTAATTTTGTCTTGGACAGGCTACCACTTGGAGGCGTTTGCCATGCATTTTTAGCACACCAATCTGACTGTTTAAGTCTACAAAATTTTGTAAATGTACTCGTAAGGGGAGTTTTACGTCATATATTTTTTTTAAAGTCGTCTGCCCTGGACGAGCTACCACTGGAAGGCGTCTGCTCAAGACGGGCTACCACTGGAAGGCGTCTGCCGCGTGTTTTTAGGTTTCTAATATAATTCTCTACATGCCCAAAAATTTTTATTTGTGTACTCGTAAGGGGGGTTTTTGATCAAAATTCCCTTATTTGGGGGGCGGTCACAGGAGCGGGCTACCACCCATCGCTGGCAGACGGGCGGTTTTTGGTTACGTATGATGAATTGTTTCGAGTACTCATAATGAAAATTTTGTGCCCGATGAGGGGGGTGATTTGACGCTGGGCCACCGGTCTAATAAAAATAAGGAAATTCATATAGACAGATCACGACTAGGACTAGACCACAAGATTTTTTGACGATATTTTTCCTAATCAGTAAAAACTGTGTCAGTAATTTATCAAAAAACAAAACAAAAAGTTTCGAACTGGAGTGCCACTCAAAATTGAATCTGACAAAAGCGTAAATAATATTCCTTGAACAGAGACAAGTTGAAATTGAAAATCAAACACTAGAAAGCGCAACAGGTATATTAAAGTACATGGCACCATTTAAGTGTAATTTGCTCTGCTGATTTTCCTGAAATATGTTGTAGCCGACACCAAAATAAGACTTTTTTAACGTTGCGCCAAAGCTCTAGGTCTACCGGGCCTGCTCGAAAAGTAAGGCCAAAGTAGTAAAAACGGACATACAGAAATGTTGATTTTAATGATTTATCTTTCTAAATAAGTCAATGTTATTTCTAGACAATACTCAACTCAACTTTAAGTAAATAGAAATCATAACATTTTCACATATTAATATTTACTTCATATTTCCATTAGCTACCAGGTGTTTCCCATAAGTATTTCGAAAAATGACATTTTACGAGCACCATATATTATGGTATCTACGTAAAATATGTGTGGTATTCAATGTTTATCTGATCTTATGCTATATACTTTTTGTCAGTGGCGTAGACAGAGGTGGGGAGCAGGGCGCATCGCCCACCCCCCGAAATTCCAAACCAGCGCTTCAGAATAGTATATTACATACCGAGGTGGAAAGTGTTTAATTACTGTCGAGAGATTTAACAGCCGAGGTCTAATTAAAATCTCGAGACAGTAATGAAACTTTTCACCGAGGTATGTATACTATTTTATTTACAATCATCCAAATTTTGAAATTTTTATTTGAATTAAAACTAAAAAAATAGAATAATTAACAAATTCATTTACTTTCGGCCCACGGGTCGAAAGTTTACTTTCGACAGAATTTAACGTAAAATTTGAAAATGAAATAAAATATATATTGGTATTTTAATAATTTATAAAAATAAAGTTAGGTGTCATAACTTGATTTTGGGTCACCCTCACCCTGTATACATGATAATATCATCAAAAAAACGGCCACTAAAATCAAAAATCGACGTGTCCGAGGCTTTTTTAAAAATATCAATGGATTTTATTCCAACCTTTACGTGCTCTCTGTATAATATCTTAATTTTCGTTTTTGTATCTGCCAATTCCCATGTTACCTCGTAAAAATGTTGTTGATACCAAAGAATAGTAGAAAAAGATAATGAAACATACGGAAAAAGTCTACTACACTAATAAACAAACATGGAAAGAGAAATGAAAATAATATTCTACTATTTCCAATTGGCATCATCTTGATAATTTTTTAAAGTGAAACACAGAGTGTCCCTCAACGAACTAGCGCGTTGGAGAATAGACTTTGGATTTTAAAAAGGCAATTTACTAAACACTGAAGTCGATGGGTTGCAATTCGGCTAAAATATTCTCAAAATGTTCAGACTTTTGGTTATACCAGAAGTTGATGCCAACCTATAAAATGAGATTTTTCGAAATACTTATGGGAAACACCTCATAGCTAATGGAAATATGAGTATTGTCTAAATCTAACATTGACTTATTTAGAATAATAATTCATTAAAATAAGCATTTCTTAATGTCGTTTTTATTACTTTGGCCTTACTTTTCGAGCAGGCCCGATAGACCTAGAACTTTGGCGCAATGATAAAAAAGTCATATTTAAATATCAGAAAAATCAGCAGAGGGTCAAATTACATTCAAATCGTGCCATGTCCTTTCGGTTATAAAACCAAACATCCGAAATTCCTAAAATATTGGGTTTCAGCTGGACAGCCTATAAACCTGAAAAGAAGAGTCTACAAGTCGTTTGTTTTGCCAGTCCTCACTTATAGCCTCGGAGAACAAAGTGTTTAATAAACTTCAAGTCACACAACGACCAATACTTTCACAATAAAGTTCCAAATAAGGAAATTAGAAGAAGAACTTAATCAACAGATGTAAAATGACGCAGTTGAAGTCGAGATGATGGATATCTTGCAAGATAGAGCACAGAGAGGTGGTCGTAAAAACTAACAGGCTGACGACCAAGAGAGAGCAAGAGAAGTGTTGGAAACCCTCAAAAGAGATGGCGTAATGACAGCCAGAAGATTGCTGGAAGAAACTGGATGAAGACAGCTACAAACCGGCAAAAATGGGAAAATATGGCAAAGGTCTACATTTAGGAATGGATGAGAACAGGTCGATGAAAAAACTCCATTATAAATGTTTAGTTTTCACTTGGTTAACCATGCTAATTATAGTGGACAAGTATCAAAATGTGAAGACTTACTTTATTTCAATTTAAATGTATTAAAAATGCATATTGCCTATGCAAAAGAATAGATAAATCTGTCGTCAGCCACTATCTAATGTCAGTGGGGTGAGTTATAAAGTTATGGAAAATATAATCTTCTGGCAGTTCACAGATTTCATTTTGCATTAGCACTTACAACCTTCTAAGACACCAACATGGATTTCTGGATTTGGGATCTATTTCTATTCAAATATTCAATATCTATTGAAAAACAAATGGTATGCGGTAATGAAGACATATTTTATTTTTACGACTATGAATATTGCTACAATCCAGATAGTCGTAATCACAGTCCTAATATTTATAATGGAAATGATTGTTGAGAATAAAAAAAAGCTTTAGTAAAAACTAAGTGTTATTTTCCTGAGAATGACGAAGGAATGGCGCCACCCTTGACACCTGTACTACCTAACACCCAAGCCCACAGTCAGATGGCACACACGTACGCTAACGCTATAACCATTACTAGTGATGCCTAAAGCGAATATTGCACTGTGAAGATTGCGAAAATCCATTACGATAACGTTATATCGTAGAACCCGCTTTATTTAACTACTCCCACAGTCCCACTCCCAGTCAGCACAGATTTTCTTATCCTTACAATGGAATTATGGATATGATGAGAGTTGCCCTGTATAGTCTAAGAGCCAGCGCCGAAAAAATTCTCTGAATTTACTAAAGCTAGTTTTTAGACAATTGGTTACAATAGTTATGTACCATCGTCACCAAAAGTATCTGGGACACAAATAATACATAATAATCTCCTGGACTAATTCTACTGTCATTCATTTCAATGCATTTAATTCATAGTTTGACAAATATTTGACAATAAAATTCATATAATAGGACAAGAGCTAATGTGATGCTGTCCCAGTTACTTTTGGTGACGATGGTACATAAATATTGCGTGGTCAGTCATGCGAAACTTAGAACAAGGACCTAGGTGTCTTGTTAAAGTTGTCGAGATAACTTAGGTAATGCAACGAATTTACCAAAGCTGAAAATCGTTATACATATTATACAGGGTGTTCCACTAGGTTTTTCCCAAATGATACTAGGGAACGCATCATCGTATATTCCACTGTGTAATTTTTTATCATTTTCTTTAACAAAGCCCTAACAAATATGGCACTGCCGATTTTGCAATTTAATTTTCTAACGAAAAATGCCATAATATACCATGTGTTACGTTTAAGATTCAAAAGTTGACGTCACTTGACCGAAATTGAAACGAAATTGGTGAAATTGGAAGATAATGGTAGAAGCGGCACAAAAAGTTACCCAGATCCTCAAAATTTCAATTATATTGGATGACGCGTTCCGAAGTTACCTGGATAAAACGTCGTGGGACACCCTGTATATAACAAATAAATAACAGTAATGTTAGTCAGTCAGTTAAATAGCGGAACCGTGCTGGTCAGTCAGCCCCAATAAATGTAAAAATCAAATCTACAAGAAATAGTAATATTACTGAACAAACCTATTAATTTATACTTCAACATAAAATTTCGAATTGTCACTGTCACGCTGTCAAACAAAAAGACCTAACTGTTTTTACATAATATTGGGGCTGGGCCCGGATCCCGAACCCACGATTCGATATTATCGCCTATCTTATTTATATGGACATTATGGACTATACTATCGAATCGGGGGTTCGGGATCCGGGTCCTGACCTACCTCAATGGGGCTGACTGACCAGCCCAGTTCCGCTACTCAACATCACTGTTATTTAGGTGTAATTGTATAATAAAATTTTTTTTTTTTTAAAGATAATTCCCCAAGTCAAACATTTAGTAACTATGCTGGCAACACAAGCCTTTTTTACATAAAAAATTTGAAAGCATTGACAATTTTATATTGTATTGCCAACATAATGTCACTTTGACTTTTATCTTTTGAAAAAAACAAGCTTTATGTATACGCCTTAGTAAATTCGTCGCATTACCTAAGTTATCTTGACAACTTTAACAAGACACCCTAGGTCCTTGTTCTAAGTTTCGCTTGACTGACCGCGCTATATTCATGTACTATCGTCACCAAAAGTAACTGGGACAGCATCATATTAGCTCTTGTACTATTATATGATTTTAGATATAAGGTATTTGTCAAACTATGAATTATTTTAGGTTTATCTAGGTTAACTTGGAATAGTCCAGGAGATTGATATGAATTATTTTTGTCCCAGTTACTTGTGGTAACGATGGTATCGGGTCTTCAAAAAAAAAACAATCGAAGATTGCTTTGATTACGAAAACGTACGTCGCATAACTGTTTCTTTATTGGTCAGGATTTTTGACATGACATTTTAAGATTGAAGTTCATTGACAAAATTAAGGACAAATATTGCTAAGACATACGTTCAAAAAACCATAGCAGTCTTTGATTGTTTTTTTTTTTTTTGAAGACCCGATTCATAGCTATTGTAATCAACTATCCAAAAAGCGTCTTAGTAAAATGTCACACCTAGACTTTGAAAAGGCTTTCAATACATTGCCAGACAGAAGACTTTTCCATAAACTGGCATACGATAAATTATGAAGTATGAGGCCAACTCCCTGGAATGAATAAGAATTTGACTGTCCAATAGGTCATATCAAGTCGGTATAAATGAAATGCAATCCTTTGTATATGCTATAGTGAGCTGTAACTCATACGGGGTAAGGCTTGGGCCCATTTTTCTTCAACACAATTTCACGAAGCCACAAGCTTATCAAGGTCTGATATCAACGTGACAGACATCTGTTCTTGAATAAAATGTCAGGTGAAAAAAAACTAATAATGTTGAAGCAGGTGAATATGTCGTTTATGAAAATGTTGAATAGAGAGATCCTAAGTGGGTTCCTTGGGGTACCTAAGATGGAATTTTTGTTGAGACTGTTGATCTTCACTATTTGTAATCGGTGCGAGAGAATGATTAGCCAACCCTATCGAAGACCTTGGAAAAGTCCAAGAATCTGGCATAAACGTCCTCATTAACTGGATGGTTTTTTTGTGACCTTACAATTCATTTAGATGCGGAGTTGTTAGTTGGTGATAGGTCAATAAAACAGCTTAGAGAATTAAATTTGTTGTATTGACCAATATGACTCAATAACTCTGTTCAAAACACACGACACATATTCCATAAAGTTTAATTCGGTGGACTTTGGGAGCCAAACTATCCATCAATAATGGTGATATTAACCGACTTTTAAATATGCGTCAAGTACTCAAGTTCCCAGAAAGGAGTATGCGGAAATTGTGTTCATGTCAGAATTGGCTGAATTTTGGATATAATATAGATTACGCTTTTCTGATTAGAAGTTACCATTGCACCAATCCTGAAAAATGACTCCTTTTTGAAATAAAATAATTTCATAAATGGCAAGTAAAACGCTTGGAAATTATAACGAACGTTCAATGTAGCGTGAAAAGGTAAGCTTGTGGCGCGTAGTCATTTTTCAGAGTTGGTGCAATGGTAACTTTTAATCAGAAATGCGTGATCTACATTATATACAAAATCCAGCCAATTCTAACATAAACATAATTTCCGTATACTTTGGGCAGGGTCCTTTAAAGAGTAGCCAGAACTGATTGATGTACTGAAAATAACGTGCAGTGGATGGGGTATCACAAAACAGCAGGATTTTGGGAGGTAACATGGGAACACTATCAGGACCAGGTCCCAGTAAACAACGATGCTATGATGGTTATTGTCTTACATTGCTGGGGAAAGCTTGTTGCATTAACGCTTAGAATTAAGATCCCCAAACAGTTGGGCCACAAACTGTCAATTTTCCACGAAACTTTTATGACATGTATTGTGTCCTAAGTATTTGCACTCTTAACGCAATCTAGCTCAACTACCTGAATCCCTCTGGACGATCACTTTATAAAATGGTAAAGTGGCTTGATTGTGGAGAAACTCGTATAATTGAATATAGATAATAATCGTAAAAAATATTGAGCGCAGAGTCAACAGATCATCCGAATTAACCTGTTTAAGCTGTCCGTTGACTTATATTTATAATAGAACTTGTCTGGATAGACCTACTTAAAGCCGGGTGATTTCCAGATTCAGCAAAAATGCTGAGGGATGTATAATAATCTTCCGGCTGAATCCCTGCGAAATCCAGTTTAATTCCCGGATTCGAGGAGAGAACCAAATCCAAATTTTTGACCATATTATTGGTTATCTGGTTATACTGGTACAAATTATGGAAACCGATATTGCCCCCATATCATTAGTCTTTTACGGAGAACCTGAAGGCGGGATGGCAGCTGAGCAGTAATTGAGAAACCATCACGTCCTGGGAAAGTTTGAAATCTTTAAAAAGGTAGCTGTTTACTCTGATAACTTCCGCCTGGAAACCTGGACGCATCCCAATATTACACTACACTTCTGGAACATGACCAATTTTTACAAGCACCTGTTCGATGTAATCTTTTGAATGAAACATTGTGCTGTACACTTCTCAAGAACAGCTCCTAGTAGCAGTACTTGTGTTTGAGTTGATCGGACCAAGTTTGACATCATCAAAGTCACTGGTTAACTCCAGGTCTCACTATGGGACTATAGTCAGATAATCATTGGCAGCCAAGGTTGTTTGAGAGATGCGTCATCAAGTTACCCATTTCCAGGCAACCTATTTACTTTAGGAACCTGGATTGGCAGCGACTCTTTTCTTTGAAGATTGGACAACTTTGTTGTTAGAGACTTTTCTGTTAAGAAAAATATTTCTAGGTGTTGTGACTTTGAATGAGAGAATCTAATTATTGTTTCCAGTACAATCTGGTAACTGATTACTACTCTTCAACTATTTTCTTTGCGGGTCTTTGAGCTCAGCCGCCAATTTCTTCTCTAGCTCTGCTGGTTTGATGTAAGGTCGTTTTAAAAATATTTCCTTACTTTAGAATAATTTTTACAATGAACCAGAAATATTCAACTTTCCTATTATTTTTTACAGACCTACATCTCTCACCATGCAAAATCCAACAGAAAACTCTTTCGTGAAGAAGTTACAATCTTCCGGAAGAAGTTTGGTAGTCTTCTACGGTAGCCAAACCGGTACCGGAGAGGAGTTCGCAGGACGATTGGCTAAAGAGGGTGTCCGATATAGGTTGAAAGGCATGGTTGCCGATCCTGAGGAATGTGATATGGTAAGCCATAATTTATTTTATATATTTTTTACAACAAATATTTTCCCATTATCTATTTATTTTTGAAGACTCGAAATACCTACTCCAAGTAGTCTATGGTTTTGCCTTTGTCTACTTTATTTGAGTACCTAATTAAACGTTAATGTTAATAAAACATATAAATTTAATCCGTTCATATAAGATATATAGGATAATACAAGCTTAAACTAAGTAATGCTTTTATTAAATTGGAAAAAATTTAAATTGTCATAACTATAGTTATTACTACTATACGAATTTCCCCAATACAAAATGTATATTGAATACCGAAAATCACATAAAAATTTCACACCAAAAATAATCCAGTGATTAACCCTGTGATGTTAAATTTTATATTGTAATTCCGTAATAACTACTTAACATGAAAGGATAATAAGACTCGATTTTGCTTAACTGCAAACTGTAGTTTTACGGTATAGGGTTCAGGGTCGGCGGCCCCTGAACATTGACACCATTGCTTGTAAAAGTATATTTTTTTTAGCTTTCTTCAAGTCGCCTGCGTGTATGACAGTATGACGTGGCCATAAGGCTTCTAATCTGTTTATTCAGTAGTTAATGGTAATTTTACGTAATTCATGTAAATTCCGACGACGTGATCGTGTTTACGTCTACTTTTTCTATACTACAGTCAAGACAAGTAAAAATTGCTCGTTCAGTTCGAAACTTATTTGGAATATATTTGAAATTAACTAATAGGGTCCAAAACTGATTTTTCATTGAGCTGCTTGGTCTTCAATATAACTAAACTGAACCTGCTAATTAAAGTCAAGTAGCTTTTCTTATTATGCCATAATTTTCAGTTTTACAAAACTAAAGAGTAAAGGGTTCCTACTGACTCATTAGTTTATCAAATGTTATTTAAATATAACTGATAAATGTACAATGACCAAGTCTTGTTATGTGTTGAGGAACTCTAATTTAAGGTTTGTTATTTTAGGAAGAATTGGTAAACCTCAAAAATATTCCCAACTCGCTGGCAGTCTTCTGCATGGCCACTTACGGTGAAGGAGACCCGACCGATAACGCCATGGAATTCTATGAATGGCTACAAAATGGAGATGCTGATTTAACTGGATTAAATTACACCGTAAGTTTCAGGAATATCCAATGTTACTTCTTTATCAATAATAACTAAATGGTTAAAGGAAAAATAAATTGATTTGTCTAGTCTGATTAATTTAATAAGTTAGCGGTATTGTGAAAAAAAAAACTGTAGTTAAACTATAAAGGGAATACACAATAATTTTATGTCTGTTAATAGACTGGTTCTGATCCGCACCAAAAACTGGGTACCGGTTTGCCATGATTCATCATCAACTTCTGGTTTTTCTTATGGGTTTCTATTAAACCAACTTATAAATAATAAAAAATATTTACAAATGTAGTGTTAAGATTCGTATTTTCAATAACTAACTAAAAAATGGGTGGGAAATTAAAAAAATCTATGGTGGTAGTGATTAATATTTCTTGTGTTAGCTAGTGGATGTTGTTTAATAAAATTTTGTTTGTGTTCTATAAATAGTGAATTGCCAGAAGCTTAACTTATGATTGATTCACATACCAAATTGTAGATAACTTCTTAATAAATATTTTTCATGTTGTTTTATAGGTTTTTGGTCTTGGAAACAAAACATACGAGCACTACAATGAAGTGGCAATCTATGTGGACAAGAGGCTAGAAGAATTGGGAGCTACAAGGGTTTACGAATTAGGCTTGGGAGATGATGACGCCAAGTAAGTTTTAAAATATTAGCGTTGCGTTAACGAATAGAAAAAAAACTTAAATCAGAGTTGGCTTATCTAGTAGCCGTTATGTGTTTTATTTTATTTTTGCCATGAAACTTTTTTACAATCAGGTTTGACTTAATTTACGCCTATCAGGATTATGCTTGTTAATACAAAGTGTGAAAACAGTCAAAAATTGATAATATGTATAACTGTAACAACGTGAGATACATGTTTATACCTTCTACATAAAGAATCACGATATCATGTAATGGAACATCGTCGATAAAATAGTAGAGGACAACGTTGCCAATTTAATTGGTGACATTGATAATGTTATACCCACTATCTATTTCAATTTTGTTTACTACAAACTAGATACATATAATAATTATTATTGTAATAATTGTTTCCTATCATGAACTTTAACTAGTTAGTTAAAAATTTAATATCAAAGTTTGACATATATTTTCTTTTTCAGCATTGAAGATGATTTCATCACGTGGAAAGACAAATTTTGGCCAGCTGTGTGCGAATTCTTTGGCATCGAATCGACCGGAGAAGACATTAGCATGCGTCAGTACAGGCTCGAAGAATATGAAGATGCTCCTGATAGAGTATTCACTGGAGAAATGGCTAGATTACATGCATTGAAAAATCAAAGACCGTAAGTAACTTTCCTATTTCTATGAAGTCTAAATATGAGAAAACCGAAAAATTTGACAAATCATCTTCGTTTTATCTGGAATTCAGTATATATTTATTATAGTTAATTTTTCAAATTTGGAAGTCAAAGGTGGAGCTAACAATGGTTCAAATTTGCATGTTTTTTTTTTTAACATAAAATCGCTGTCATGCTGTTATTACTATCAGTAATATTAAAGATTTTTTATGGATAATATGCATATTGATTTTTACGCAAAAGAAAAAGTAAATTTCTCTGTTCAAATTACTGAAATCCCATCTATTTAATGAAGGCCCCTATGTCGTTGTCTTGTGATGATAATAGAGCAATTGTCAGATTGATTTTTTCTCTAATTATTGTCTACTTATACCTTTATGTATTTTTTTTTATTGTTCTCGTTTTTTCTTTAAATATTTGGCTCATCTATCAATATGTAATTGAATTATTATTATTCTAGTCCTTATGATGCCAAGAATCCCTACCTCGCAAAAATTCTGGTCAATCGTGAACTCTTCAAAAACAGCGACAGAAATTGCATGCACATCGAGTTCGATATTGAAGATTCTAAAATGCGATATGACTCCGGAGATCATTTGGCCGTATACCCAATTAATAACACTGAGCTCATAGAAAAAGTAAGTCTTATTATTTGAAAAATGCCTAATTTCATTGTTAAATTGTCATATTTTAGATTGGAAAACTTTGCGAGAAAAACTTGGACACTATTTTCTCCCTTATTAATACTGACGAGGAATCGAGCAAAAAACATCCATTCCCTTGTCCATCTAGTTACAGAACCGCCCTTACTTACTATCTGGATATCACTCAAAACCCTAGGACTCACGTATTGAAGGAATTGGCCGAATACTGTGCCGACCCAGCTGAAAAAGAAAAATTAAAATCAATGGCTAGTACCAGCCCTGAAGGTACCTACTTTTTTTTCAGTAAATTGAAAAATAAATTTGCAAGATTAAATTGCAAGCTTATCACTACACCTACTTATTGATATTGTCACAACTACCCGCTTTACGGGGGTGACATGGGGGGTTTGTAGCTTTGGGGGTAGATGGAGAGAAACTCGCTCAGGTTATATAAAAATATATGCTATATATTTTCCCAAATATAACCTTTTATTATATTATTAGCATACATGTATGCTAATCCTATAAGGTACATGAACCTTCGTACACTGGGGTCCTTATAGGGGGCCACACGTCAATTCTGCTTGGGGGACTGTAGATAAGTTTATCGTCACCCTTATGCCTTGTCCAGAGGGGCGTTCCCAACGAGAGGTAATTGCACTGGACAACGATAAGGCTGAAGATACCCAGAGGGGCGTTCCCAACGAGAGGTACTTGCACTGGGGAGACTTAATTCCAGAGGGGCTTTTCCAACGAGAGGTACTTGCACTGGTTTAAGTCTGCCTTTGCTGCGGCTTGCAGCGCAATTTATATTAATTTATTGCTGAATTGCAATAAACATTCGATCGAATCGGCAATTAAATTAATAAGGTTGAATACCGGGTCCTCCTTTCCTAAGCAGCTAGTTAACAATATCATACATTTAAATTCTGACGATTTTAATCTGATACTTGGAAGGAATGTGAGCTGGTGGCATCCTACATTAGAATGCCAATGGTCACCTGACGTCACACCTGTTTTTGCCATATACTCTACCCCCTCGCTCCTCATACCGCAAGTGACGGATAAAAATCGACGAACAATAATTATAATATGTTTTCGGTCTACATAAAGGTCTTATAGAATAGTTGTTCATTCAACAGAGCCATTTTTATTGTGTTTAAATTGTGAGATAGATCTTGATTCGTAAAATGTATAATTAAATTTTTTACTTTTGCTAGTAATATCATGTAATAAATATTCTGTTTAAATTTCTTCAGGAAAAGCCCTATACCAGAAGTGGATCATAGAAGAGAACCGCAACATTGTCCACATTCTTGAAGATTTGCCGTCTTGTCGTCCACAACTGGACCATTTGTGCGAATTGTTGCCCAGATTGCAACCCAGATACTATTCAATTTCATCTTCTCCTAAACTGTATCCCACAACCGTTCATGTGACTGCAGTAGTGGTTGAATATAAGACTCCCACTGGACGTATCAACAAAGGTAAGCAATAGTAATTTAAAGTTATATGATTGAATTAGGTTACTCCAAATTTGAGAGAAACATTATTATACAGGATGAGTCCGAAATAAGTGCGCATTTTGTTATGGTAGATATAGAATTTTTTCTATTTTGGTTCCATATCGAAGTCTTTTCGACACTAAAAGTAGTTTCGAAAAGAAGCTCTTTGTGACACTCCTTTTTTACTTATCGGAAGTTTGTAACACTGGCTGACTGATGGCCATCGAACTGTCATTTGCGATTTTATTATGGTAAAAATAAAAATAAAAAAGAAGATTTCTATATTTGGCATGTAATGTTACCAACCTAAACATGAAATCAGGAAATATGAGAATAAAGTTTCCAAGAAAAATTTGTTTTTTTTTTAATTAAACAATACCAAAATAGAAAAAATAGTATAAAATATTCGTTTCATAAGACATTTTATCGCACTCGCCCTTTAGAAAACTCGCCTCCGGCTCGTTTTCTAATATAGGGCTCGTGCGATAAAATGACGTCTTATGAAACTTGTATTTTAATGTACTATTTAATAACTATTTAGAAGTACCAGTCGTTCTAGTAACTAAATGTATATTGCTTCTTGAACACACACAAAAAAAATAGGTTTTAAGAATTTCCTATTTGTACATGAATTTGACGTATTAAAAATTGACATTCGTTTTTCTTGGTAATTTTTTGTTTCGTCTGATTCGTGATTGATAAATAAGGATGGGGTTATTGTAAATGGTTATTAAAAGTACTATAGAGTACAGTAAGACAATCACTTTTTGCGTAAGTACTGGGTGATTGTCTATATTCTGCACCCACACCTATCTCACCTGTTTGAAGAGATACACAGAAATGTCCAATGTAAAAGTTGTAGGTAATTTCAGAAAGTTATCAATGAAGTTGATTACAAGTGTACAGGGTGTATCACAAAAGTGTGGCAAAGCAAAGTTAAACTTTTTTAAATGGAACACCTCATATATTATTGACCCATTTGATTTGCCTTGCAAACCTGATTCCAAATATACTAGGTTTTTTAGGTTTATTCCTAACAGTCCGGGAGAAAATAAGAAAAAAAGGGGTGGAATTTGAAATTGCATTTTATTGAAAAAGGTGGAGTATAGAGACCACCAGCAAAATATAAAGGTAATCATTCAAGTGAAAAATCCATATTTATTTCTTCAAAATGGGATATTCAGAGGATGGACTATGAGAAATAAACCTAAAAAACCAAGTATATTTGGAATCAGGTTTGAAACGCTAATCCAATTGGTCAATAGTATATGGAGTCTTCCATTTAAAAAAGTATAACATTGCTTCGCCACACTTTTGTGACATACCCTGTATACTTGTAACTAACTTCATTGTAAAATTTCTGATATTACCTACAACTTTCACCTTTGACACTTCTAGGTATCTCTTCAAACTTGTGAGATAGGTGTGGGTGCAAAATAAAGACAATCATCCGGTACATGTGTCCGAAAACGGGTACATGTGTCCGAAAACGTCTCGTTAGCAAAACACAGTGTTGAAATTTTTGGAAAATTTTGACTTTTTGTTTTTAGATTCAAAATGCCTTGAGCCGATTGTGTTCAAATTTTCAGAGAGTATTTGCGATGTTCTCAAGCATCTTTCTGAAAAATCCGTTTGAGTTCCTCTTCTCTTTTTTTTTTAAAGAAAAAATTGGTATGCCCCTAGGTTTTTTGACAAAGTTAAAATTATTTTTTGATTCCTTGTCCCGAGTTTTTCTTGTTCCATGCGACGTTTGCGAGATAAAAAATCAAAATTAATGTATTGTTTGGAAAATCTCGAGTTCGATACACTCCACTTTGTTAAAAAAATAAGAGTTGCTCTAGGTCCGGTCCTGAAAAAGTGAAACTCAAACGGATTTTCTAGAAAGGTGCTTGAGAACATCGCAAATACTCTCTGAAAATTTGAACAAAATCGCTCAAGGCATTTTGAATCTAAAGGCAAAAAGTCAAAATTTTCCGAAAATTTCAACACCCTGTATTTTCTTAACGAGACGTTTGCGGACACAATTACCTATGCAAAGACTAATTAATTGTCCTACTGTACTCTCAAGTACAAGTTTGTAATTAAAGTTTTACCAAAGTGAGTAAAACATTTTGCTTTATGAGTAGGTAGTGAAAAATAGTATCAGTGAAAAGTGATGTTTTAAGTGGAAATATTTTATAAATCAATAGAAATCGAGACCTGATTAGGCGGCCGGCAATGGCGATAAGCAATGATAAAATATTTACACTTTTAAAACCTGTACAAGAATCAAAGAAGGGAGTCAAGATATAAAGCAAATTAAAAAATACTGGAGTTAAAACACAGGGAAAAGTCGCTTCCTTGTCGATTTTTTTTTTTTGAAGGTCTAACCACATGAAACCTATTCAGGATGATCGGTTATGCTCTTGTGCATCTAAAATGGCTAATTACGACTTTTTTCGCGGGGGCAGACATTTTTTATCTCAAAAAATGTGACAAATATGTCAAAATGTTATTTTCGTGTTTTTTTAAACCCACCACGCGATAACTCCGGAACTAATAAACCTATCAACATAATTTTTTTTTTAATCGGTAGAGGACATATGAGCGGTGATAACTGTGCTAGTTTAAATCCCATAGTGACTCAATTTTTTTTTGGAAACTGGATTGAACTTCAAATCGTACTTTAAGTGCAGCATGTTTTTCGGTAAGCGAGAAACTTTTTTATTTGAACGAATTTTGTCATAGTATCTGCGTATGATATGACGACAAAGTATCAAAAAAGTTTTTTTAAAAAAAATCAACCATTTGGAACAAATAGTTTTTAGTTATCCTTGATTAAAGTTGTGAATATCCAGAGCGCGCGATGTACCTGCTTGTTGGCGACGCCGACGGTACTGGCGGACGTGGAGATTTTACTGCGGATTTGAAAGTTGGTGCTCGAAAGGTTCCAAAATTTAAAGAATTTATTAAATCTTCTTGAAATAAAACGGCATTAGTAAATTATTCAACCAACCATTTCTTGGAAAAGGGGCCATCGATACTTAGCAATGAGAAAAAAATAATAATAGCAGGATTCAAGAATGCCGAAAGTTGCTTTCTGCTGACCAGAAACGGTAAACCACAAAATTTAAAAAATTAAATAGCTACCAAGAAGAAGCTGATACGGGGATAATTCTTCACTTATCAAATGATCTTTCGACTTGCAATTTCATTCTAGTAAAATCTGTGGATACAGATATTTTTATTTTGCTTGTAGTCGTCTATGTATGTGATGTGAGTATTTTTGTGAAGTGTTAATACAAGTGTCATTTGCGTAGATGGACATTTTAGTATGAGGATTATTGGGGATGTCAGCCGTGTAAATATTATAGAGCAGTGGAGCCAGGACAGAACCTTGAGGAACTCCTGCTTCTATAGGTCTGACATTTGAGAAGGTATTTTTGTTGAGTTTGACATGGAAACTTCTGGCTTCTTCAACCAACCTGGCAAGCTGAATCTAAGTAGAGTGATATGAACGAAAACCAAATTGTTCATCACGTAGAATAGTATCAAGATAATGTAAGGATTTGAGCTTTTCCTGAATTATTTTCTCAAGAATTTTAGAAAGTGAAGACAGAAGAATGATTGATTTTGCTTTGTTTTGTTTGGACCGCATGGGGTGCACCCTCTGGACGCGGTTATCCAGTCGGGCAGTAGTTAACTGGCTATATTTAGGGCACCTTTTATAGCCCCTTCCTATCAGGGTGAACAGTGCGGATCCTGAATAGCGTTGCTCAATCACGAGTTGTTCTACAGCCAATCCTTGAACAGAACGGCGATCATGCTATCCGCCGCCTCCGTGCTGCTTTGTCACTAAGGACACTAAGTGCTTCCAGACTACACTAGCCTGATCCCGTCACAACTTGCCGATCGCCGAAGAACTTTGGAATCGTGAGCGATGGGTTCGCCACATTCCCACGCCATTTAATATTAACTTAGACTTAAATAACAAGAACCTCATTGATTGAAATCATATTATTTCAATAATCAATACAAAAAGGAAGCTTTATTCAATTTAAAAAAAAAGCATCTGTACATTTAGTGCAAAAAACATGCTCATTTCACAGCTTGTTACATAAATATAGATAGTGTTGTATCGCAACCAGTAAGACAATGAACAGCTAATAATTTATAACTTATTATTATTAAGAGTAGTTCGTGTCCTATCGGTATCCAATGAAAAGGGGTGATTCATCGGTTAGGACAAAAAATAAAAGGCCTGTTAAGTCTTTGCCAACGTTTCGCCCAAAAGTTTAGGACTTCATTAGGGGTAAAATATATATTAGGAACATCAAAAAAGGGCTAACAAAAAAATGAAGTTTACATACCTTGTACTTAAAAAATTATGTGGCCAGAATTATAAAAAATAGTGCAACTTTCACAAAAAATAGAAATTTTGGTTTATGGTTTATTCCTTTATAAAAATGGACAAAATACAGTAAATTCAGTAGGAAATAAAATTATCTATGTACCACGGGAATTATCAGGTCTTAATACCCACGGGCAATTGGTGTCCCTCGGGCCGAAGACCCTCGGGACACAAACTTTGCCCTGGGGTATTAACACCCTCATAATTCCCTTGATACATAAATAACTATTATACACGCATATCATACGCTATTTTTGATTATGAATTCATTATAATCTCAAAAATGATTTAAATATGTTCATTTATTTTGATAAATAGTGATTTAAGCGGCAGGTAAACGTCTAGGTGATAAAGGTAGATCGAACGTTTCTATAGCAAACCATTGAAAAGGTAGGCGCATCATAAACATCATTTTATGCACGCTGCAGCGTGCGATAATCGTTGATTATGATGCATGCGTAATAAAAAAAATAAAACAGAAAAATTTAAAGGACGAGTGATTACGATTACAGAGATATAAGCATAATAGATTTTACTAGAATGGATTTGCAAGTCGAAAAATCATTTGATAAGTGAAGAATTTTCCTCGTATCAGCTTCTTCTTGGTTGCTATTAAATTTTTTAAATTTTGTGGTTTACCGTTTCTGGTCAGCAGAAAGCAACTATCGGCATTCTTGAATCCTGCTATTATTATTTTTTTCTCATTGCTAAGTATCGAAGGCCCCTTTTCCAAGAAATAAATGGTTGAATAATTTACTAATGCCATTTTATTTGAAGAAGATTTGATAAATTCTTCAAATTTTGGAATCTTTCGAGCGCCAACTTTCAAATCCGCAGTAAAATCTCCACGTCCGCCATGCCGTCGGCGTCGCCGACAAGCACGTACATACATCGCGCGCTCTGGATATTCATAACTTTAATCAAGGATAACTAGAAAACTATTTGTTCCAGATGGTTGATTTTTTTTTTAAATTTTTTTGATACTTTGTCGTCATATCATACGCAGATACTATGACAAAATTCGTTCAAATAGAAAAGTTTCTCGCTTACCGAAAAACATGCTGCACTTAAAGTACGATTTGAAGTTCAATCCAGTTTCCAAAAAAAAAAATTGAGTCACTATGGGATTTAAACTAGCGCAGTTATCACCGCTCATATGTCCTCTACCGATTAAAAAAAAAAATATGTTGATTGGTTTATTAGTTCCGGAGTTATCGCGTGGTGGATTTAAAAATACACGAAAATAACATTTTGACATATTTGTCACATTTTTTGAGATAAAAAATGTCTGCCCCCGCGAAAAAAGACGTAACTAGCCATTTTAGATGCACAAGAGCATAACCGATCATCCTGTATAGGTTTCATGTGGTTAGACCTTCAAAAAAAAAAATTGAAACATTTTTATATCGTTTTTACTCCACTAATACCTACAACAATTACAATCAATTCAATATACAGGCTCTCCTCCACCAATGAAGATGATTTTATATCAAGCCTGGATAGATATTTCAAAGACTCGCAAAAAGCGAGGAGGTTAAACTGTTTATAGGCGACATCAATATTGATATTCTTTCGCAAACAAATAAATACACAAACGACTACTTAAACTGTCTCTATAAATATGGGTATCTTTCCTATATAAATGATTACACACGGGTAACAGATGACTCAAAATCATGCATTGACCACATTTTTGTTGAAAGTACCACTAATAATAGTGATAATCTTGATCTTACGCCATTTATTGTAAAAAACAACTTATCAGATCATTACACAGTTGAACTTTCAATTCAAACAAACACCCCTAAAATAATAAAGGAAACAAAATTTATAGAAAAAATGGACTTTACACTAATACAAAATAAACTTTCTCATGAAAATTGGAACGAGGTAACCATGATGCATGATAGTGAAACTTTCACAAGTCTGTTTATAAATATTGTACAGGGTTTGTTCCTTATAATTAGTGCGGCTCCTACAACCTAAACAAAAGAAAATACAAAAAAAAGTTAAATACAAAAGTTGTAGGGTTTTATTTCTATTATCTTTCGTACATGTCAAAATGGGCAAATGACAGGTACCAACTGTCATAATGACAGCACTTGCATATTTTAAAATAGAACACCCTTTTTTTAAAAGTTCGCCTTAAATATGTGAAAAGGGGGGTTAGATTACCCGAAATCGAAAAATTGTACAGAGAAAAGTGGTTCAGGATTCGATTTTACGTCTGTGTCAATTTTTAAAAAGGTACAAGGATTTTTAATAAATATCAATTTTTTGGCCTGTTTTCTGGTAATTTGAAAAATATCAAAAATATTGTTTTAATTAAATTTAGAAAAGAGGTATTGGATCATTTAGAATGATTTTATGATAATTTTAAATTTTTTATTTCAAATTTTTGTTTTTTGTAGGTTATTGCAACAAGGTCAGAGTGGTCTGAAAAATGAATTTTTGGCTTTTTACAATTTTTCGTGGGACAATTAAGCAAAATTACTGCACTGGGTTTTTTTTTTGTTAGTTTCACTTTGAATTTTGTGAACCAGGAGAAAAGTTTTTGATATTTTTCAAATTACCAGAAAACAGGCGAAAAAATTGATATTCTTTAAAAAATCCTTTTACCCTGAATATTAAACTAAATGAAAAAGTTGACACATAGACGTAAAATCATCTAACCCCCTTTTTACATATTTAAGGCAGACTTTTTAAATTTGCCGCCATGACTGTGGTCCCATGACATTTGTCACAGTGATTTTTTTTTGTTGATGGGTATGCTGAATTGATCACTTATAACATTTTTTTTAATATCTTAATAATAAAATATTTTTTTGCAAACCTTTTGCCGGTCTCTGTATACCTTCTCAAACCACTTGAACATATAATCAACACAATCTTTAAACCAAAATGCCTCAAATCTGCCACAATAATTCCAATCTTTAAAGGTGGAGACCCGAGAGATATGACTAACTACCGCCCAATAGCACCCGTTAGTAATATCTCAAAAATTTACAAAACAATATTACCTCGAAAAACCAATATGGCTTTCAGAAAAATATTTTCGCCGTAGACGCTATTTATCAATTAACTAGTGACATCAACGATAACCTGCATAATAAAAAAAATGTCTTACAGTGTTCTTGGATCTTCAGAAAATATTTGATACAGTGAACCACCAGAGAATGTTAGATAAATTAGAAAATATAGGAATAAGAGGATTACCTCTGGCACTATTTCGGAGCTACCTGTGTCATCAAGAACACAAAATGTAAAATTAAACAAACATAATGTATAAGTGACAAAATGCAGGTTACCATTAACGTACCACAGGGTACAGTTGTAGCACCAACACTCTTTCTTATATAGAGTGGTCCAAAAAAAAACGGAATTCTGTTTTTGAGCTGTAACTTTTTTATTTGTTGACAAATTTTCTTTTGTTTTGGCTTGTTTGAAAGAAAAATGAACAGACTAACGAATCAGGGTAAAGGCTTGGGCGAAAGATAGATAGATAGGGTAAGGATTCGAAATGAAGATTTTGACTGGTTGAGAAAAAAATAAAGATTTCCCAGTTCCTTCAACATAGCCAATTTTGAAAAAGTTGACGATAAGTTTTCTAACAATACGACTAATATTTTTATTTATAAATCTTAAAAAATAAAGTAAACACATTTAAGGGGCGATATGCCCTCCGTGGGCCTCAACAACCCGTGCTAAACGTCTACGCCAAGAATCGATAGAATTGGCAATGTTACGTTGTTCCAGAAGTTCTCCCCAACACTCAATGATTCGGTTGCGCAGCTCGTCTAAATTATTGAACATAGCCCCATTTCCGTGGACTTTTTCTTCCAAGTCCCCCTATAAAAAGAAATCGCAGGGATTCAAATCTGGGCTATAAGGCGGCCAGCCGACAGTCAATTGGCTCTATAAAATTCGCAACTTGCTCTCTTAGATAGTTCATAGTAAAGAATAATTAAAAGTGATTTAATGCTAAAGCATTTTAAACGGGACTACACATTCAAACTGTCCTACTTAATAGATTAAGAGTCCGTGCTGAAATCCGAAAAAGTGATTCAGTGTTGGGAAAATTTGCACCTTATCTGTAGTAAAGAATTCGCAAAACGACCAACTACGAATTTCCCTCCAAGCTCGAACAGCAGATAAAGGAAGAGAAAAATTCAGCAGTTATTTAATGCTATCTATCTGCAGCAATTTCTCGAAGCCACAAAGCACAACTAATTGTTATCGACCAGGGAGTTCGTTTGGATTCACGCAAGTATTGTCAGCTTGTGTTCGCCATATACTATCCGAAATCAAGGCGGTTTGAGAGAGGTAGGTTACCTGATAATTTTTATGACGTCATCTGTATGCCTGAACATAATGCAAATCTCCATAAGGCACTCTAGATGCATCATCAAGTTACCCATTACCAGACAACCTGTTAACTTTAGGAACCTTGATCCGAAATTGAACAGCTCACACCTCAAGACTACACTTTTATGCAGGTAATTTTATAACTTACCTAGTTAACATTTATTGTTCAGATTTTGGTTCCCACAAAAACTTTGATAAAATTGTACGTTTTTGTATTTCCATTTTTATGAGATAAAGGTGATAAATACTGTTTGTATATAAGATGGAGCCAGGTGACATAATAGCCGCTTTACTATCAACTATCTAAGAGAGCAAGTTGCGGATTTTATACAGCCCGTTGATTGGCCGCCTAATAGCCCAGATTTGAATTCCTGCGATTAATTTTTATGAGGAGATTTGGAAGAAAAAGTCCACGGAAATGGGGCTACGTTCAATAATTTAGGAGAGCTGCGCAACCGAATCATTGAGTGTTGGGGAGAACTGCTGGAACAACGTAATATTGCCAATTTTATCGATTTTTGGCGTAGACGTTTAGCATGGGTTGTTGAGACCCACGGAGGGCATATCGCCTCTTGCCCCTTAAATGTGTTTACTTTATTTTTTAAGATTTATAAATAAAAATATTAGTCGTGTTGTTAGAAAACTTATCGTTAACTTTTTCAAAATTGGCTATTATTAATTAAAGGCGATTAACCCGAGGATTAACCACTCGGTTATATTGACAGATGAACAATGTATTTAACGTCATGTAATACCAATTGGTTGACAAATGACGTTTGCTTCATTGGTTATCTGTCAACTATGACCGACCGGTTAATCGCCTTTATGTTAAAGGAACTGGGAAATCTTTAAATTTTTTCTCAACAGTCAAAATCTTCATTTCGAATCCTTATCCTATCTATTTATCTTTCGAACGAGCCCGAAATAGGAAAAATATGTCGAGTAGAAAAAAAAATTCTAGCTGAAATAGCATATCCTAGATTTTGTTGTCAATATAAAAAATTCAAATTCAATATTACAAAAAATTCAATATTTCACTTAGTTTTCAACCGATTTTTTCTGTTGAGGTCTTAAACTAGGCAATTTTTGAAGGAGTCCGCCATTTTGGATTTTTTTCAAATGTCAAAAGTTTCACTCTAATTCGTAAGCCTGTTCATTTCTCTTTCAAACAAGCCAAAACAAAAAAAAATTGGTCAACAAATAAAAAAGTTACAGCACAAAAACAAAATTCCGGTTTTTTTTGGACCACCACATATAAAAACGATCTTTGCAATCTTGATATTAATGGAAAGCTAACGGCATTCGCAGACGATCAAAGCTATAACATTTTGTGGTCGGTCTTGGGAAGAAGTGAAGCTGAAGCAGGGATGGAAATTATTAACCCTCCGTACACACACATACTTTTTGAAAACACCAAACACACACACTGGGGTGTATGATACCCCAAGCATTTATTGCTGGTTCTTAACACACAAAAAAATATACACGTTTTAGAATATTAATAGATGTTTATTTGTTCAAAAAGCAAAACCTAACACTTTAAAAATTATTATTTTTGTACTAAAAAACGAATAAATATTCTGTTACATTGTACCTATACAAAAAATTCAATAAAAATGTGTTAGTGGAAAAATAACTTTCTATCAACGAAAGCGAATATTCTTGAATAAAATTTGCAAGGGTAAATTCTATTATCAAAAAAGTAAAATAAAATACAAACAGAGAAAAATTGGTATCAAATTATTCGATACATACAAAAAGTACCTATATTCACAAATAAGTTACTCGCAACACACACTGGGATATATTACACCCCGCCACCTAGTAACACGCATGTCAGTCACAAACTAATAAACGCTTGATTCTGCCGTTTGGGGTTTGGGTAGTGAGGGGCATAAACTAAATTTACATGGAGTCTTGAAACCATCGCTAAAAGTTCCGTAATTTGCCACGCTTTCCAACGGTAGACCCCAGTGAGTGTACGGAGGGTTAAGAATTGGTTGAACAATAATGATTTGTCATTCAGGCTTATGATGTATCCTCCCCTGTTATTTTAACAGCTATGTTATAGCTCAATATCTATACCTTTCTCTATTTTGACATATACAATGAACAGTGACAGACAACTTAACGTTGCTGTTAAAATAACAGAATATGATACATCATAGGCCTGATTAAATATGTATAAGACAAAATTCATAAATTATTCAGTCTATGATAGCATATGATGATCCGACTGATATAGCAAATGCGCTTTTTTGAATCAGTGTATGAACTGTCTGAGGACTCAAAAAGCACGACACAGTCAGGTGAATACTGTGGAGTGGTTTCAATCTCCTATAAGCAAGCAAGATGTTATAAACAGCATCGAAAGAATAAAACCAAAAAAGTCAACGGGATTGGCTGAATTTTTGGCTGGACCACTTGAGCATGTATTCAACCTAGCAATAACAAAAAATGAATTTCCATCCATGTTAAAGGAAACAGTCATAGCTCCAATTTATAAGAAAGGTCAGGAAAATGATGTTAAAAACTATCGACCAAATAGTTTATTAAATGTTATAGCGAAAATTTTCAAACAATTGTTGTTTGATAGGCTGTATGAAAGTTTGCACCCTGAAACTAGTGTACCAGCATGGTTTTCTGACTGACAGGTCAACTGTTACTAATCTCAGTATATTGTCTAAACAGCTGCTTTCAATGTCCATTTTTGATTTTATGGTAGTGAGAACGACAATAAAAAGGGTTGTTTGCTAGGTCGCACACGTACATGTTTACGAGCAATGGAGGGGTATAATAAATCACCTAGCCTTGTCTAAGAATGCGTAAGGCAAAGACGGCCGCCCCTTTTACTCTATTAAAAATTTACCTTAGGCATGATAAATGCTGGTGCCATTCCATTTACGTAGGATACATTTTACTGCTGCGAGAAGGCATTTGATAAGGTCAGTCATGAAATTTTGTTGAATAGGCTTATAACTTATGGAGTGTCAGGTCGGCTGCACATGTTCTTGAGGTCTTATTTGTCAGATAGGAATCAGAAGGTAAAAATAGGTAAAGGATATTTTAGAAGCTATGTAGCAGCATCGGGTGTTCCTCAGGGCAGTAATATGGGTCCACTCTTATTTGTATAGTTCATCAATCCATTGCCCATTGCCCGAGTGCATATCTGGGTCGTCATCCTTGTTGTTTTCGGATGATTTCAAAATGTTTAGAAAGGTCGCAACAGTGGATGACTGTATCCGGTTGCAGTCTGACTTGAACAATGTTGCATTATGGTTTCAGGAGAATAAAATGTATTTGAATATCAAAAAATGCTCAGTTATGACGTGTACTCGTAAAAGTGCATATACCCAGTTTAACTCTTCTATAGGTGGGGCAAAACTCGTCAGATTGAGTGAAGTAAAGGACCTGCGTGTCCATTTTCAATCCAGTATGAAATTCACAGATCATTATTAAATACGGAGAAAACTGTGTATATGGTTATTAAACAAAATGGTAAACCAACATGTGAAATGAATATTAAATTAAACAATGCAGTCCTCAAGGAGGTACAGCAATATAAATATTTGGGGCTAATTATTACAAACAACTTGACTTGGAACGTACACATAGAGCATATTATTAAAAAAATTGCACCAATTGTGGGTACAACAAGAAGGTGTGCTCACCAGTTGAATGATAAAGCCAAGTATCTCCTCTACAAAAGTATGATTGAGCCTCATATCAGATACTTAATACCTTGCTGGGGAAATGCGAGTGAATATCTCATTAAAACTGCAAAGGGCGCAAAACAAAGCCATCAAAACACTATTTTCAATAGACTATCGCACACCTACAGAGATGGTATATAAAAATTATCCATTTCTAAAGGCCAAACAAATAAAACAATGTGAACAGTCTAAATTAATTTATTGTATAACAAACAATCTTACGAAAACGGAAATAAAACTGAACAAGAATAAGGACATACACAATCATGAAACCCGTACCAAAGTGCAACAAAAAAATGTCAAGACTCGCCACTATATAGAAGCATCCAAACACATAATGAGCTACGAAAGACTATTCAAAGTGAGAGGTTCGCAAAATTCTACGAAAGCGTAGAGCTGCCATGCTAATATTAAAAAATATTTTTATAAAAATTTACAGTTTTTCTGTAAATTTACACTTTTTCTGTAAATTTACACTTTTTCTGTAAGTTTACACTTTTTCTGTAAATTCAGTTAATAGTAAGGGTTAGTTTGGGTTAGCTTGCAATTTTAATCAGAGATCACCAAACTTACCGATAATAACCCGGTGAGTTTGCAGTTTTAACATTAATAAATTTTCAACGATAATAACCCGGTTAGTTTGGCTTAGTTTGCGATTTTAATCAAACATTACCATTATGTTTTCCAAATTATTGATTTTCGAATTATGTATTAATTTTCGAAAAATATATTTTCAAAATTATTGAATTTTGAAAGAAAAGATTCGAAATAAGCGTTTTCGAAAAAGTTTATTTTCGAAATAACAGCATTCGGCAAAAAATCGAAATTTGTATTCTCGAAAATTGAACATGCATACAGGACTGATAAAAATTGCAAACTTATCCGAACTAATCAGATTATTGTTATTGTTGTTGGTAATGTCAGACTCTAAATTGCAAAATAACCCAAACTAACCAGGTTATTATCGGTAAGTTTGGAAATGTTTAATTAAAATTGCAAAGTTACCAAAACTTACCGGGTTATTATCGGTAAATTTGGTAATGCCTTCTTAAAACTGCCAACTAACACAAACTACCCAGGTTATGATTGGTAAGTTTGGTAATGCATTTTTAAAACTGTAAACTAATGGGGTTATTATCTGCGAGTTGTCAGTAACCCAAACTAACCAGGTTGTTATTGGTAAGATTGGATATATGCCTGATTAAAATTACAAACTAACTTAAACTAACCGGGTTATTATCGGTAAGTCTGTAATGTCCGTCGTTTTTAATCTGACACTTTCCGTATGAAGAGCGAGGAGGTGAAGATTATAGCAAAAACAGGTGTAACGTCAGGTGACCATTGGCGTTCTAATGTCCGATGCAGCAAGGTTTGGTCGATATAACGTTGAATTTACGATACTTCCCAACGTTGCATTACGTTGTAACAACAGTTGAATGTACGTTGACAGGACGGCACAATGTCATAATTGAGACAACGTTGAATGTGACCGTTGAATTAACGTCGTTTTTTTTGTTGGCCTCAATCTTATAACAACGTTGATCAGATGTATTCGAGACGTCAGATTTCACGTTGAACTCAACCGTTATCACAACCTTGACCAGATTTAATTAAGAAGTCAGATTTTACGTTGAGCCTGAGGTTGAGCTCAACCTTTATTTACAAGTTGAAATAGAAAAAATAGTACAAAAAACATGCTTCATAAGACATTTGATATCAAATTGCGTCTTATGAAACTTGTTCTATAGCTGGCTCTAGCAGAACAGTTTTCAATTAAAATAAAATCACCAAAATGTTTGAGGTTATATAGGTACTTTATTCCACATATTTTTTAAATAAACACAAACCACAAACTCTTTGACACAAAATTTAATATATCGAAACAGTAAGGGGACACAAATTTGATCAAAATAAAACATTATTTGGAAGATTGTTAAAATTCAACTGGCTTGCTTGCTCTTAAATAGGAATTGAAAAGTATGAAAAGATTTCTATAATTTTGAGGAATTATTTCCGCCTACCAACAATTTCCACCAATCGAAGTTAAATCCAGGCTGGACACATTAATAAACACACAATGACAAAAATAATAACACCCCCAAGAATTGAGCTGGTGGCTCCCTACATTAGAACGCCAATGGTCACCTGACGTTACACCTGTTTTTGCTATAATCTTCACCTCTTCATACGGAAAGTGTCAGATTAAAAACGACGGACATTACAGACTTACCGATAATAACCCGGTTAGTTTAAGTTAGTTTGTAATTTTAATCAGGCATATATCCAATCTTACCAATAACAACCTGGTTAGTTTGGGTTACTGACAACTCGCAGATAATAACCCCATTAGTTTACAGTTTTAAAAATGCATTACCAAACTTACCAATCATAACCTGGGTAGTTTGTGTTAGTTGGCAGTTTTAAGAAGGCATTACCAAATTTACCGATAATAACCCGGTAAGTTTTGGTAACTTTGCAATTTTAATTAAACATTTCCAAACTTACCGATAATAACCTGATTAGTTTGGGTTATTTTGCAATTTAGAGTCTGACATTACCAACAACAATAACAATAACCTGATTAGTTCGGATAAGTTTGCAATTTTTATCAGTCCTGTATGCATGTTCAATTTTCGAGAATACAAATTTCGATTTTTTGCCGAATGCTGTTATTTCGAAAATAAACCTTTTCGAAAACCCTTATTTCGAATCTTTTCTTTCAAAATTCAATAATTTTGAAAATATATTTTTCGAAAATTAATAATTCGAAAATCAATAATTTGGAAAACATAATGGTAATGTTTGATTAAAATCGCAAACTAAGCCAAACTAACCGGGTTATTATCGTTGAAAGTTTATTAATGTTAAAACTGCAAACTCACCGGGTTATTATCGGTAAGTTTGGTGATCTCTGATTAAAATTGCAAGCTAACCCAAACTAACCCTTACTATTAACTGAATTTACAGAAAAAGTGTAAACTTACAGAAAAAGTGTAAATTTACAGAAAAAGTGTAAATTTACAGAAAAAGTGTAAATTTTTATAAAAATATTTTTTAATATTAGCATGGCAGCTCTACGCTTTCGTAAAATTCAGTCATAGTGTGAAAAAAAAATTTAAGGACAAAAATTGAAAGTTATAAAAAATCTTACTGCAGAATTATACAGGGTGAGTTACTAAGCGCGCGGTGGTCCATATCACCCATACTAACGGAGATCGAAGAAAAAACTAAATACAAAACTTGTAGATAAATATGAGTACTACATTCCTAAATTATTTTCCAGTATACAGGGTGGCCCAACAACTAGTAGTGACACAAAGTTATGTTTTTTTAAATGACTCCCCCTGTATATTATGACATTTCTGGATTCTGCGGAAAATTCTAGACATATTTCATGTACAATGTCATATACCTATCTTCAACTCACCGGCGTATCCAGCCCATGCGTCTGGGGGGGGGTTATCAGCCCAGGCCAGCCCGCCGCCGGAGTCGAATTTTTTTTACCGGGTGCCACGCCCAAAAACGTCTATTTTGAGCCTTCGAAACAATTTTTCTGTACTACCAACAAATAACGGAACCGAACTCTGGGATTCCCTAAAAACTTTCAAATTATACCTAATTCTATAGGTAGAACCAGTTCAAAGAATGTATTTTTATCTCTTTCTTATGCAAGCTAGTAGAAAAAGACACGAATACACTCAGTGCGCAGTGCGCACTATCTATCCCTTCCAATAGAATTCTCTATAAATGGCATGCTGGCACTGCTGGCAGTGCGGACACTGTGCAAACTAGAAAACAAGCTGTAGAGAAACGAGAAACAAGAATGGGATCCAGCGTCAGCCTTAAGATCGCAGTCACGTCGCAGCAATACTTGGCAACGTGGCAAAATGTGACTGTTCTATAATAGTTTTTTCGTCATCGTCATAGTGTACTGTTATCTTACTATGGGCCAGTTTCTCAATAGCGAGTCACCTCCGGGTTGATTTTAACTCCAGGGGCGAAATTTTTGAAAAATATTGCATACGAAATTTGATATGATTTCGAACGCTTCCCATTTAATTAACATTGCTGTCAGTCAAATTCGAATCAAATTTTAGAATGGGATATTTTTCAAGACTTGGGCCACTGGTTAAACGTGTCCAGTTGCAATCTTCACCTTGGAGTTATGCTTAACCCGGAGGTGACTTGCTATTGAGAAACCGGCCCTATAGCATGAGCGAAATTGAAATCGGAAAGATGTTAAAATTTTGGAGAACTTCGAAGAATATAGCTTCGTAACATTATTTGGGGCTTTTTGCATTTTTTTGGTATCTGAAATCACAAAATTGACATAGAAATTTTGTTTTCCTTATTTTGTCTGAAATGTTTCCATATCGAACTTCTAGGTTTCATTTTCGAAGGAATTTCCTCAAAACTAGTCAAAACTAATATTAAGGGCCGGTTTATTCATCTTCTGATAAACTGTCAGGTTTGCAATCTGGCGGATAAAAACGCAATCTGTAATCTCATTGGTCCGCCAGTTATCCGCCGACCAATAGAATCTTAGAACAGTACATTTATCTTGTAGATAGTTTACAAGCAAGTTTATCTGTAGATGAATACCTAAACCGGGCCTAAATATGTAAGTTAAATTATTAAATATTGCTTCGCACACACGCTAGGGCCTGATTCTGTAAGAAACGAACCGTTCAATTCGGTAAAATTTCTTCGATTGTGACGTCATTTTCGGTTTGGTAGCGCGAAAATCAAACCAAAAATGACGTCACAATCGAAGAAATTCTACCAAATCGAACGGTTCGTTCTTACAGAATAAGGCCTCTGCACAGTGCAGCAGAAACAATGAAATAACTTATGGCCATGGCGCTTCCAGTTAGTACAAATATCTAGTGGCTAGTGCAAAGAAAATGTATTTGTGTTTTTATCTGTTTCTTTAACAGGCTGAGAGAAAGAGCTGGAAATACACTCAGTACTTAGTCGCGCCAGTGCGCATTAAATCTATTCTACCAATCGAAAACGCCTATGGGCTCGGGGTATTTACCGGATTTACCCGGGCTGCGTTCAGGAATGGCTACGGCCAAACCAGAATTGGCATTTTCCGTTCGAGTTCGGCTCCAACCTACGTGGTTTGGCATTACCAGTGGAGGGGGAAAAGTAGGTTTTGGCATTAGCTTTGCCGTCCTTGAACGCACTCCCGGTCATTATTCTTAAAACAGGGGAGCAGCGGAGAACGCTGCTCCCCTGTTTCTCTTTCAAGAAAAAAGGACCCCGGCCGGCGCCCGGACTCACTGTTTTCTGTTTTTCATTTCAACCTAACCTCACTACGAACCTAGTGCCATCTGTATGTGCAAGGTGATAAATTTAAAAATTAGGGATAATTTCCCATAGATTCTCGAAAATTACCGTATATCCTCATACATTCTCGAACCTAAAAAAATAATAAATTCTCGAGAATTTAAGTCCAAAGAATATTCTCGGTAAATTCTCTGTTCTCGATAGAAGTTCTTTGGAGAATATTCTCAGGGCCATCTCTACGTTCACCGCAACGATCTTGGGGGGGGGGTAATTACCCCCATTACCCCCCCCCCTTGTATACGCCGGTGCTTCAACTGTTTTGGAAATATTGACAGTTGAAAACTGACTTTTTTGCATCTTTGACAGACTGTAATACCTGAACGGTTAATTTTACAAAAAAACGGATTTTACATTTCTATCTTAGTTTTTTTTTTTTTTTACGGATATGCGCACTCGCAAGGAAATGTCCTATCACGCTCGAGAAGCGGCAAGTGCGCGGAAATGTCGGTGTATGTTGGTCTTGAAACGGTTCAGGTTGTAACCTGCAGGGAAAACCGTCGCAGGTAGTTTATTCCACAGCGATGCTGTTCTCCAGAGATATGAATTCTGATATAATGAGGTTCTTGGTGCCTCTAGTTTGACAGTAAATTCATGGTTACAGTCTGTTTGACGGGTTCGCCTGGTAGGCGCTACTCTCGGTGGAATCATACGTGCCAAATCTTCAGAGCATTTTCCGTGATAGTACCTGTAGAAGAGAGATAAATCGCCCACAGATCTGCGATGTTCGAGACCATCCAAGTTACGAGTAAGTGCGGGGTCATTGATCAGCTTGATAGCTCGTTTTTGCACGGTGTTCAAAAGCATTAAGGTATGTTTGGGTGCTGCACTCCATATATGTGAGCAGTACTCCATAGTTGGTCGAATCTGGGCTTTGTAGAGTGTCAGCAATTGGCTTGGTGTGTACAGATGTCTTGTACGAAATAGCACCCTCAGCTTTTGGGACGCCCTTTTAGCAATATCTGCCACGTGATTGTGCCAAGACATGTTGGTCTCTGCAGTAACCCCCAAGATGTTCAACTGACTCTGTAATGTGACAGCACTTCCAGATAGCATGATGTTTGGCTCACCGGTGCTGTTCTTTTTTGAAAACAGAGCTGCTTGGGTTTTCTGTGCGTTGAACTGTACAAGGTTTTTGTTACCCCGGTCCTCTATTATCTCCAGGTCGTTATTTATCTGCGATATTTGAGTTAGTCTAAGATGATGGAATTCACGTGCGGAAAGACCTGTGGGTGGTATGAGTGAGGAGACTACATTGCCATCGTCTGCAAAGCAATAAAGTGGATTTACTGTTTTATCTATGAGGTCATTTATGTAAATCAGAAAAAGAGTTGTCGAAAGGATTGCTCCCTGTGGCACACCAGCATTTATTTGGTAAGAGTTGGAGTTCTGGCCATCCAGTGCAACATAAATGGATCTGTCCTTTAGGTAACTTTCAAACCAAGTGCAAAGTTTCGGCGATAATCCCATTGCTTTGAGCTTGTTGAGCAGATTTTCATGCCAAACTTTGTCGAATCCTTTAGATATATCTAAGGCAATTGTTCTTGTTTCACCCCGCAACTCAATCGCTTTTTGCCATATGCCATAAGTGAGTGACGTATGTAAGTAAATCGCCAGTTGACCTATATTTTCGAAATCCGTATTGCTTATCGTTGATAATTTTGTACTTTTCCAAGTACTTGGTTAGGTGATTGTTCACAACTCTTTCCATTACTTTTGATATCACCGGAAGTAGAGCAATTGATCTATAGTTTAACGGATCTGTCTTTTTTCCTTTCTTTGGAATGGGTTGTACTGCGGCAGACTTGATGATGGATATACTCTTTGCCTGTAAGACAAATTGAATAATTTTGCGAAAGTTGGGGTGAGTTCGTTGGCGCAATTTTTGAGTACTATTGCGGGAATGCCATCCGGACCCATTGCTTTGTTTGTATCTAGCTTTTTAAGGGATTTTCGTATTTCTCTGTGATAAAAGGGTACCTCTGGCATACTATGGGAAACCCTTTCAATGAACGGTGGAGTTTTTCCGTTTGGCACTGTTAGGTTGGAGTTGGAGGAAAACATTTGGGCCAGCATATTGGCTTTTTCCTCTGATGTTGTGGCTAAGTGATTATTTTTATCTGTAAGTGGTGGTATGGATGACTTGGTGAAGTTAGATCCAACAGCTTTTGCAAGAGACCAAAAGGACCTAGAACTACTTGGACAATTCAGCAACCTGCTTTTTATTCTTTGATTGTATATTTCTTTAGCGGAGTCAATAGTAATTTTGCAACTATTTCTGGCTTCTATAAATTCTGTGTGGTTTTGAGCGGTTTGTTGTCGTTTCCAAAGGTTATATGCTCTGTGTTTTTTCTGTACAGCCGTTTGACACTGGCTGTTGAACCAAGGTTTTGCATTAGCTCTACGTTTAGTTGTATGTGAGATATATGCATCCATTCCAGATAAGATTACTTGTGTTATTTCATTACAACAAATAGTGGGATCAGCTGTTTTAAAGCAAACCTCTTGCCATGGAAAATCCAGGTAAAACTGTTTTAGGTCATTCCATTTTGCCGATTTATAGTGCCACATTTTACGAGGAAGTGGTTGTTGGCTTGGTGGGATGAGCATTACGCACTTTGTTATTATAAGTTTATGATCGGACGAACCAAGTGGAGCATCTACTTGAATTGTGTACGAGTCAGGATTTGTGGTTAGGAACAAATCTAAAAGCGCTGCAAATTCGCCCCTTTCTGAGATACGGGTAGGTTCATCGACAAACTGCGTTAGACCACAACTTATGGCAAAAGCTTCTGCTAGTTTTTTATAAACTATCATTTGACACCAATCTTGAATTTAATCCATGATTAAAAATTCTGCCTTAATTATTAATCTTCGGTTAAATTCAAAGTTGGTGTCAAATGATAGCGTATGGAAATCTAAGATAGGAATGTAAAATCCGTTTTCCTCTAAAATTAACCGTTTAGGTTTCACAGTCTGTCAAAGATGCAAAAAAGTCAATTTTTACCTGTCAATATTTCCAAAACAGGTGAAGATAGGTATATGACATTGTACATGAAATATGTCTAGAATTTTTCGCAGAATGCAGAAAAGTCATAATATACAGGGGGAGTCATTTAAAAAAACATAACTTTGTGTCACTACTGGTTATTGGGCCACCCTGTATACTGGAAAATAATTTAGGAATGTAGTACTCATGTTTATCTACAAGTTTTGTATTTAGTTTTTTCTTCGATCTCCGTAAGTATAGGAGATATGGTCATGGACCACCGCGCGCTTAGTAACTCACCCTGTATAATGTAAACATAGTAACCTCAACAAAATTGTAAATTATCTATAAAAATTATAAAATCAATTAGGCCTCGGTACCAGTACGATAGCTACTGTTTTGATGTCATGTATAAATAAATAAATTTAAAAAAAAATAATGTTGAGTCTAGTAACAAAGCTTTTAAGGCACAATACAATGGTTTTATTATACGAAACAGTAGATCTTTTAAAATAAATACTATCGTAAGATTATAATATAATTGCCTTGTGACGCCTTATTTGGAATATGCATCTCCAGTCTGGATGCCAAGTGCAATCACGCATACAGATTATATTGAGAAATTTCAAAAACGATTTTTGAGATATACAGGGTGTCCACTTAGTGCGATATCGGACGATATCTCCTTACAGGGTGATGCAAGAAACAAAAAATTAATTACAAAGTTGTTTGATACTCTAATATGCATTAGTTAAAAATATTTTTGAATATACAGGGTGCTCCCTTTATGGGATCTGCGACAGAACATTGTTATTTCAAATGGAACACCCTGTATGTGATTGCATATTTGGATTCTGTGTAAAATTCTGAGCAGATTTCATGTAATATACCCTATACCGAAGTTCAACTGTTTTGGAAATATGGACAGTCGAAAATTGACTTTTTGCAACTTTGACAGGCTGTAAAACCTAAACAGTTGATTTTAGACGAAAACCGGTTTTACATTCCTATCTTAGATTTTCATAAACTATCATATGACACTATGCAACTTTGAATTAAACTGGAGATTAAATTTAACTGGAATTTTTAATCATGGATTAAATTCAAAGTTGGTGTTAAATGATAGTTTATAAAAATCTAAGATAGGAATGTAAAATCGGTTTTCGTCTAAAATTAACCGTTTAGGTTTTACTGCCTGTCAAATTTGCAAAAAGTCAATTTTCAACTGTCAATATTTCCAAAACAGTTGAACTTAGGTATAGGGTATATTACATTAAATCTGCTCAGCATTTTACGTAGAATCCAAATATGCAATCAAATACAGAATCAAAAATATCAAAATTCTGTCGCATACCCCATAAACGGAGCACCCTGTATATTCAAAAATATTTTTAACTAATGCATATTAGAGTATCAAACAACTTTGTAATTGAATTTTTTTTTCTTGCATCACCCTGTAAGGAGATATCGTCCGATATCGTACTAAGTGGACACCCTGCATATTTTTTAGAAAAAATAATGCATATTCATAAATGGTCTATAAATCTTCTGTGTGCAAACAGTCCTATGGCCTAGGCACATGTACATTTTTTTTTTCCATTAATTTAGAATCATTTGCTTTGTATACATTAATTGTATTATGAGTTTGGAAAATAAATGCATCTTGAAATCTTGAATCTTGACATCTTGAAAACTCTTATCTATCATATCATGCGCACTTATTTCGGACTCACCCTGTATAATTTATATTTTCGAGCTTCCAAAAGATGCTTGTCCTGGTGATCTGTGCATTTTAGTAACTTTATTAAACCGTTGATTCTGTAATTGCTATGCTAGATTACTTTACTAGATCAACAGTAGAAAACATAAAAGTTGTAGTAAAAAAAATCATGGAAGGTCTTTAAGACTAGCTTTAAGGTCTCGGTTTTATGGAGTATCCTATAGAGCAAGTGGTGAAGCGAAACAATTTTTTCAAAGAGACCGCCAAAATCTAATCCTGTTCCATGTATTCTGTCACCAAGCTATAATCATAACTATTCAACTTTGTTATATTAACATGCTGTAATTCCTAAAGGGCTTCATTAGCTAGCTTTAATATCTCAATGAAACATTTATCACCTTACTCTATTCTAGGTGTTGCAACTACTTGGCTTAAAGAAAAAATACCCACGCCAGACGGTGCAACATTTACTGTTCCCATTTTCATCCGTAAATCCCAGTTCAGGCTTCCGACCAAACCCCAGACACCCATCATTATGATCGGTCCAGGAACTGGAGTAGCACCGTTCAGAGGATTTGTCCAGGAAAGGAACTTTTCTAAAGAAGATGGCAAACCGGTAAGAATTGTTTCGAAATATAATATATGTGTGTCAAAAATAACACTGAAACATTAAGTTAATTATGAGCTACTAAATCCTGATTAGCTTACCATCAATTTTCAATAATAACTATTGAAGTAAATTAAAGAAAAAAAATTTAAACGTCGGTTTTTCATAGGTTGGACAGACTGTACTCTACTACGGCTGCAGAAGGAAGAATGAAGATTTCCTTTATCAAGAAGAATTTGAGAAATACGAAAGCAACGACTTGCTCACTTTGAAAGTAGCATTTTCTAGAGATCAACCACAAAAAGTGTATGTTACGCATTTGATTGAAAAAGATTCGGATTTGATATGGAATATTTTTGAGAATAATGGACACTTATACATTTGTGGGTAAGTAAATAGATATTATTCTAACTAATTTCACTCAACTTATTTCATGATAATTATTATAATTCAAATAAGGGTTGTACTGCTATAGGTTTTTAAGTGAAATATCCACGACAACTCCTCAATTCAGACTTTATAAAATTATGTCTTACGGCTTATAGAAGAATAATACCTTTTGTGTAAAGTGAATGTGCGATTGTTTTTTACTCATCAATTCTTTTATGTTCTAGTGACGCCAAGTCTATGGCCGTAGATGTACGTAACATCATCCTTAGAATCATCAAAGAAAAGGGCAACATGACGGAGGAGCAAGCTCAAGCCTACTACAAGAAAATGGAAACACAAAAACGAGTTTCCATGGATGTCTGGAGTTAATTAAAAGGAATTGCCTAACCTAAATTTCGTTGAAGAAATGTCAAAATTGTTTTCTGGATTTTATCATCAACACACAGAAACAGTGTTGCGGAATTACGTCGTGTATTTATTTCAGGGTTGGTGCTTATTGCTAAACCAAATTTTGGTTATACCACAATGAAAATATCCTTGAATTATTCACAGTTAGAGCCTCAAAATCACGTTAGGAGCTTATAAAATCAAAACGCATTTACTTATTTAGTTAATTTTTTTTAAATCTAGTTCAGCTGGGCTGTATTTGTATATAAAAAAAGTGATCTTCCATAGTTTGGGCCATTCCTTTTGATGGCTGCTTTAGGATTTTAATTAAATTTTAGCAAAAATTGTCTTTGAGCAGCTTCAAATGAATATAAAATATTGGTAGACTCGAAAAAAATAATATTTTTATACTCGCACCAGTATTAGATTTTCAACATTGAGCTACCATAATTTTTATATTTTTGTACATTAGACAAAAGTAATCATAAGCTGACAAATGGTGCCTATTTTTTATATTTGTGTACGTACATAAAAAAATGTAGGTTTTTTTTTTATTGTTTTTACCCTAAGAGTAATTTTAGGATGGAATTGAGGGTGATTTTCTTTTTTCATAATATTGTGCAATGTTCTCTATGAAATTGTTGCGTAGAAAGTATTTTTCTATGAGAGGTAATATTGCTTTAACTAGTTAAGTGTTATTAAATATTTATGTTATTCTAAGGAGTAAAAATATATTGCAATATATTCTTGAACAAAAAATATTTTTGGTTTTGTTAGTGCTAAGTTGAGAAAAAAAATTTATAGTTGAGAAAAGGCATGTTAACTTTGCAACAACAGGTCTCTAAATTAGAGAAGTCGCCTTTGAACATGTATATATACCTATGAAGATTGTAATACCTAACATAGCTCAGACATTACTGTTGTAACTTCCTACGAAAGGCAAATCAAATTCCTTGGAAGTTGGTGTATATTATGATGTATACCACAAACAGTTGTTTGATGAAAATTTTTGGCTCTCTGGTATTGTGTATAGTAAATTTGATATCACGAGAGCATCATTTGCAATGCAGACTAATCGGAACAGTCAGCGTCCAACTGGGAGTAAAAACTTTCTAACTTACCAAAATAAGGATGCATCAAGAAGTTCTAGGAATTTCTTAAGATTACACTACAACAATGTTAGAAATATGTTAGGAAGAGTAAGGCTTTATCCGAGGGTGTTACTGTTGATGAATATGATTTGGTTTTCTTCACCGAGATATGACTTAGTGAAGCATGAGAAAAGTGAGTTTGGTTTGCAGCACTATACAATGTATATACTTTTTGCTCTATAATCAACTTTATCACATCCATCTATAAAGTCTGTCGATTTTAATCTGACACTTTCTGTATGAGGAGCAAGGGGGTGTTTCATATGGCAAAAACAGATGTGACGTCAGGTAACCATTGACGTTTTAATGTAGGGAGTCACCAGCTCACATTCCTTTGGAGAATCCATTGAGGTAGAATAATAGGGAGACGCTCTCAGCATTTAAATAGTAGAATAAAAACGGTATCGGTGGGCATGGCTAAAGACACTAACAATATGGCTACTTACACAGAGCCGAACTAAATAAATTCTTTATGAATTTTATCTAAAAACGTAAAAAAGTCTACATTACGCCAAGAAAGAAGAAGTTGCTACAGAAACTTCAACATACTGAAACAGAAGATCTTTATTCTAAAACCCAAAATAGAAATTCTGCGCTTTAAAAATTTTTCGTATTTAGAACATCTTCGGATGGAAAATGCGGCCCTGATGCAATACTGTCACGTTGCTATGACAAAAGTGACAGACTTTCAGACAGAAGAACACTCACAATATGGCGGAACTGGGTACACGTTTGTCTCGTCATTTTGCCTCCTTATTCTACCTCAATGGGAGAATCAGATTAAAATCGACAGACATAAAATGTAATGACCTTTTATTTTTAACCATATATGAAATGTTCCCGTCTTACGACGAAAAAGGAGCCGGAAATTATTTATGGACTAATGATGATTATGGTGCAAACATTCAGGCATTTGTTTTTTTTTTTTTTTTGAATTTCACAGGCAATTTTTTTTGGCATTTCTTAATTTCCTGCAGGGTAATTTTTAGTAACAATTTTACAGTATTTTACTGTCAGTGTTAAACTAGCCCATGGAGCAGAACAGTTTTAAAAATAAAGTAAAGCAGGCTCTTTCAATAGGCCTATTTGGGTTTGGGCAAAGGAAGGTTCTAGGACGGTTCAAAAAATCAAACAGTTTATTATTGAAATTTGTGATAGCCGAGTTATTGTCATTTTGTTGATTGATAAACTATCCGATTGTTTTGAACCGTTCTACACCCTTTCAACCTCAATTTTGGAAAAAGTAACTTTTATTTTGGAAAATGTAAAGTCATTTTCGGAAAAAGCCAAATTAATTTCAGAAACAGTAAAGTTAATTTCGGAAAAAGTAAAGTTAATTTCGGAAACAGTAAATTCAAATTCGGAAAAAGTAAATTCAAATTCGGAAAAAGTAATAAGTAAACATAGTTATATATCTACTTAGAAAATCTAGCCGACATCGCTATTGGATGAATTAATGCTGGAATTTTTGTCCGATCATATAACCATGTCCGGAGGCATTATCCTGCAGTTATAAGACTGGATGATTTCAATCTGGGGACATAATATTTAGGAGTACATGTAGTTTTTTTAATATTTGTGTATAATTTTTAATAATGTTATTTTTCTATATAATTAACTAATTTTTTGTTTAAATAATACTTATATAGTATTACTTTTTCCGAATTTGAATTTACCGTTTCCGAAATTAACTCTACTTTTTCCGAAATTAACTTTCCTTTTCCGAAATTTACTTTACTTTTTCTGATAATGACTATTTCCTACAGCCGTGAGGAAAAATCGATTTTCCGCACTGATATGCGTGCGGAAAATGAGTTTTCCCGCACGGTGCGGTAAAACTTTTTTTTTTGACATATCAGTTCGGAAAAAGTTTTTCCGCACGGCTGTCAGTGCGGAAAAAAAAAATTTACATTTTTTCGCCTGTAGGAAAAATATTGTACCTAACACTTGCGGAAAATGAATTTTTCCGCACGCGGCTGCCGTTCGCCGAACGACGCGTAGCAGAGTTCGGTGATGCAGGAAATAGCTATTTCGCAAGTGTTAGGTACAATATTTTTCCTACAGGCATAAAAATGTAGAATTTTTCTTTTTTTTTGACAGCTGTGCGGTAAAATTTTTTCCGCACTGACAGCCGTGCGGTATAGTTATTTTCCTAACAAGTGCGCAAAGTGATACTTTCTCGCACGAAAAAGCAGTTAGACGAACAAGCGGAGTTCGGATAAGCTTTGAGTGCCGGAAAGACACTTTGCGCAAGTGTTAGGAACAATATTTTTTCTTCGAGTATCTTAAAAAAGTAGACTTTGAATTAATTGTTAAAATATTAGAAAAATCAATCAAATCAAAATCTTCAAAAATCCTTTAAAATCTATTGGAATTCCTCAGAATGTCTTTTAAATTAAATCCCCAAATATCTTTTTACATCTTCTGGAATTTCTAGAATCAGCAAGAATATTTTCATGAGAGTCTCTTAAATATCAAAAATTTTACAAATTCCTAGCAGTACAGGCTGGTCCAATTTGGACACCTTTGATAGGAAATATAGACTAAATCACGATAGAAAGTGAAGTTGACAGTTCGCGTTGACATTTTTAGTAAACTTTTTCTTTAGGTTGTCAGCATGCGTAGCGTTTCGATTCCGTCAGCTGGGATAAACGACAGGGTCGTATTTAGAAAAGTTATATACATTTCAGAATAAAAAATTATTTTCAATTTTTTTAAAGGAAGTTAAGTTATTAAAATCCAAAAATCCTAAAATTAGAGTCCAAAGTAAACACTTATAATAAGAGTAAACACTTAAATCCAAACTAAAACCGAAACACCGAAACACAAAGGCACAGAACACTACAGAAAAAACCAAAAAACCGATTGCGATAATAACAAATAAAAAAATAATGTAGAAAACGGCAAAAAACTGAACGATTTCACACAAAAATTCGAAATTTAAAATTCAAAGACCCGAATCTGATATTTTTATGTGTCAAATCAAAATGTCATGTATCATTATTTGATAGTTGTCAGAAAAAGGGACAGAGGGATTTTATTTATTTTCAACTGGTGAAAATAACGGTCAAAATTTAAACTCTATCGTGAATACGACTATATCATGTTAACTAAGCATTAATTTCAACTAAAACCCTTCATTTTGAATATTAGTTTATTCAGAAACCATCAAAACATTGAAAAATCAAGTATAACTATGGTAATTATACGTAACAAAAATGAGTGCGCAAAGAGGTAGAAAATAGTTATTTTCCTAACAAGTGCGGAAAGACACTTTCCGCATGAGTGAGGAACATTATTTTTTCTACGAGCGCGTTCAAATATAGAAATAAAAATTAAGTAAATCCAAAGCGATATATTATTGAAGAAATCGTTCAATTACAATAGTTATTTATGTATCAAGGGTACATGTATATATTCAAGTATATATATACAAGTTTATATACAAGTATATATACAATTATATATACAAGCATATATACAAGTTTATATACAAGTATATATACAATTATATATACAAGCATATATACAAGTTTATATACAAGTATATATACAAGTATATATACAATTATATATACAAGCATATATACAATGTCAAAAAAAATTATTAAATTTATGAAAGATCCACAAATTAGATTAATATGGATTAAAATAGCAAAAATGTATGCAGACAAAATTGATAAAATGTTTGATTAATTAACAAAACTGACACTTCTGAACGCCACTTTCCCGCACTAGTGCGGGAAAGTGACATTTTCGGAACTAAAATGCGTGCGGGAAAGTGATAAAAAATGCACGCTCGTAGAAAATAGTTATTTTCCTAAAGTGCGGAAAGACACTTTCCGCATGAGTTAGGAACATTATTTTTTCTACGAGCGCGTTCAAATATAAAAACAAAAACTAAGTAAATTCAAAGCGATATATTATTAAAGAAATTTAATTACAAAATTACTTATTTTTATATTTTTACGTTTATTTCAAGAATGATTGAAAAATATTATGTATTAAATCGATTTGATGTTACAATAAACAAAATTTCTAAGGTAAAAGAACTGCCCCGCCTCAAAGGAACCAAAAAGTCAAACAATGTCAAAAAAAATTATAACATTTTTTGAAATATTCACAAATTAGATTAATATGGATTAAAATAGAAAACAGGAATATTTAAAATAGTTTATGAGCGTATAATAGTATTTCTAGCCAAAATGTAGGCAGACAAAATAGATAAAATGTTTGATTAATTAACAAAACTGACACTTCTTCTGAACGCCACTTTCCCGCACTAGTGCGGGAATAGAATTTTCCCGCACCAGTGCGGGAAAAACAAAATCGCGCACTAGTGCGGGAAAGTGACATTTTCGGAACTAAGATGCGTGCGGGAAAGTAATAAAAAATGCACGCTCGTAGAAAATAGCTATTTATACAATAAGTTACGAAATGAGCGTCTTTTAGGCACGCGACGTGAAAATTGTCCAACGAGGCAAAGCCGAGTTGGACAACACGTCGAGTGACTAAAAGACATCGTTTCGTAACGTATTGTATACAAGATTTTTTCTACTGGCATTTTATAATAAAAAAACACAATTTTATTTCATGTGAATAAGTCGATTACATCCAAAATCTTTGTTACCTGCTTTTACTTGACACCTGACACTTTTCATGCGATTTTCTTTTCAAAATTCGACATCAATAATTAAAATCCTAGAAAGTAGGTAATAACACACACTTCTGTTTTGAGTAACCCAAACGTTCAATTCAGTAATTCCATTTTCAATATTCATAATAAATACAAAACAAAATTCAAATATGTGTTTAGTGTGTTTTTTATTTCTGAATAATGAATGACACTTTTAGGCACTAGTGCTTAAAAATTACTTTTACGCACTCATAAGTCACTTTTACGCATTCAAAAGTCACTTTTACGCACTGAGTGCCTAAAAGTAACTTTCACGCACTCAGTGCCTAAAAGTAACTTTCACGCACTCAGTGCCTAAAAGAATGTCGTTTCAAAACTGAAATGACAATCGAAAAGTTGCTATTATGAAACGTCAGTAGAAAATAGTACATTAAAATACAAGTTTCATAAGACGTCATTTTATCGCACGAGCCCTATATTAGAAAACGAGCCGGAGGCGAGTTTTCTAAAGGGCGAGTGCGATAAAATGTCTTATGAAACGAATATTTTATACTATTTTTTCTATTTTGGTATTGTTTAATTAAAAAAAAAAACAAATTTTTCTGGGAAATTTTATTCTCATATTTTCTGATTTCATAGTTTAGGTTGGTAACACTACATGCCAAATATAGAAATCTTCTATTATTTTTTATCGCGAATGACAGTTCAATGGCCATCAATCAGCTAGTGTTACCAACTTCCGATAAGTAAAAAAGGAGTGTCACAAAGAGCTTCTTTTCGAAACTACTTTTAGTGTCGAAAAGACTTCGATATGACACCAAAATAGAAAATAGTTATTTTCCTAACAAGTGCGCAAAGTGTTACTTTTCCGCACGCAAACACAGTTATACGAACGACGCGCAGCGGAGTTCGGATGAGTGTTTGCGTGCGGAAAAGAAACTTTGCGCACGTGTTAGGAACAAAATTTTTCCTACGAGCCTCATATCAGGTAGGTAACAACAAAAATTTAAAAAAAAAACGATAATTTGTTCAATTATTTTCAATTAACCTGAAGCGAAACTATTCATTTATCAAAAAATTACATAACAAAAAAACAGGAAATTGAAATCCTCGTCAGAGCTGTTCATCTTAAAGCGTTTAAATTTGATGCGAAAGAAGTTTGTAGATTCTTGCATGTAAATTGAGAACACAAATCTGACAATGTGTCAAAGTTTATTATATTCAGTGTTTGTATAGATGTTGGCTGATACCTATAGAAACAGAGGAAAAATTTGTCATCATGTGTCAAAGTCGACAGGTGCTTGACAATTATTTTTACTTCTCGGCACTCAGTGCGGATAAGGCCCGTATCCGCACTGAGTGCGGAAAAGTGTAACTTTGAGAACGATAATGCGTGCGGAAAAGTACTACTTTGCGCACGCTCGTAGGAAATAGTTATTTTCCTAACAAGTGCGCAAAGTGTTACTTTTCCGCACGCAAACACAGTTATACGAACGACGCGAAGCGGAGTTCGGATACGTGTTTGCGTGCGGAAAAGACACTTTGCGCACGTGTTAGGAACAAAATTTTTCCTACGAGCTTCATATCAGGTAGGTAACAACAAAAATTTAAAAAAAAAACGATAATTTGTTTAATTATTTTTAATTAACTTGAAGGGAACCTATGCATTTATCAAAAAATTACATAACAAAAAAAAAATATAACAGAAAATCATCGTCAGAGCTCTTCATCTTAAAGCGTTTAATGGCGATTTCCATTTGTCATCAGTGCCGCACTGAGTGCATCCGCATCTTTTTCTAAAAGCATGTAACATGTAAGGATAAGGATACATTTTTTTGCCCTGTTTCGACAAATGGAAAATGCTATAAATTTGATGAGAAAGTTTGTAGATGCATATATATAGAAAACAAATCTGACAATGTGTTGAAGTTAATTAAATTTGGTGTTTGTAGGTATAGATGTTAGCTGGAACAGGAACAGAGGAAAAATTTGTCATCATGTGTCAAAGTCGACAGGTGTACTTATTGTTGCTTGACAATTATTTTTACTTTTCGGCACTCAGTGCGGATAAGGCCTGTATCCGCACTGAGTGCGGAAAAGTGCAACTTTGAGAACCGAAATGCGTGCGGAAAAGTACTACTTTGCGCACGCTCGTAGGAAATAGTTATTTTCCTAACAAGTGCGCAAAATGTTACTTTTCCGCACGCAAACACAGTTATACGAACGACGCGAAGCGGAGTTCGGATAAGTGTTTGCGTGCGGAAAAGACACTTTGCGCACGTGTTAGGAACTAAATTTTTCCTACGAGCTTCATATCAGGTAGGTAACAACAAAAATTTAGAAAAAAAAAACAATAATTTGTTCAATTATTTTTAATTCACTTGAAGCGAATCTATACAGTTATCAAAAAATTACATAACAAAAAAAAAAATAACAGAAAATCATCGTCAGAGCCCTTTATCCTAAAACGTTTAAATTTGATGAGAAAGTTTGTAGATTCTTGCATATCAATAGAGAACAAATCTGACAATGTGTCAAAGTTAATTAAATTTGGTGTTTGTATAGATGTTGGCTGATATAGAAACAGAGGAAAAATTTGTCATCATGTGTCAACGTCGACAGGTGCACTTATTGTTGCTTGACAATTATTTTTACTTTTCGGCACTCAGTGCGGATAAGGCCTGTATCCGCACTGAGTGCGGAAAAGTGCAACTTTGAGAACCGAAATGCGTGCGGAAAAGTACTACTTTGCGCACGCTCGTAGGAAATAGTTATTTTCCTAACAAGTGCGCAAAGTGTTACTTTTCCGCACGCAAACACAGTTATACGAACGACGCGAAGCGGAGTTCGGATACGTGTTTGCGTGCGGAAAAGACACTTTGCGCACGTGTTAGGAACAAAATTTTTCCTACGAGCTTCATATCAGGTAGGTAACAACAAAAATTAAAAAAAAAAAACGATAATTTGTTTAATTATTTTTAATTAACTTGAAGGGAACCTATGCATTTATCAAAAAATTACATAACAAAAAAAAAATATAACAGAAAATCATCGTCAGAGCTCTTCATCTTAAAGCGTTTAATGGCGATTTCCATTTGTCATCAGTGCCGCACTGAGTGCATCCGCAACTTTTTCTAAAAGCATGTAACATGTAAGGATAAGGATACATTTTTTTGCCCTGTTTCGACAAATGGAAAATGCTATAAATTTGATGAGAAAGTTTGTAGATACTTGCATATAAATAGAAAACAAATCTGACAATGTGTTGAAGTTAATTAAATTTGGTGTTTGTAGGTATAGATGTTAGCTGGTACAGGAACAGAGGAAAAATTTGTCATCATGTGTCAGAGTCGACAGGTGTACTTATTGTTGCTTGACAATTATTTTTACTTTTCGGCACTCAGTGCGGATAAGGCCTGTATCCGCACTGAGTGCGGAAAAGTGCAACTTTGAGAACCGAAATGCGTGCGGAAAAGTACTACTTTGCGCACGCTCGTAGGAAAAATATATTTCCGCACTCGGCTGCTTCACCGAACTCCGCTACGCGTCGTTCAGTGAACGGCATCCGTATTCTGGGTAGTGAATGAATGAGATGGAGCCGTCACGCCTGAATGGTTAACGCTCATTCGGTTGGATACAGTCGACTCGAATCGAGTTCAGCCATGCGAGAGAGGAAAACAGACAAAACAGTCACCAGTGCGAGAGAGTGAAAAAGCGCGATGGATATTCAATCAAGATTCAAGAATCCCTCCAGAGAATCCCAAGGATGATACACACACACACACACACTCACACTACTACAGGATGGCCTATCCTCGTAAGGCTTGTGTGTTAACCTGGTAACTGTAACAAATCCCTCCCTTCCCCCCACACATATCAGTTGTGACGTGAGTTCTGACGTAGACAGGATGTTATTTCTCGCCTTGACGTAGGCTGTTTAAACAGCCGACGACTTAGTTATGACGTCGGCAAAATGAGGACGATAAGCACTCATGAGTGTGTATTCTCCTTGAGAGAATACCCATAAAACAAATTTCGTCGACGTTGCTGATATCATGAGCAATCATGGCAAAATATTAATTGCTATTTGCTTGTAATTAGGTTGTCTGTAATCAAGGATAATACGCAATGCTACTAACACGATAGCCTATCCTCATAAGGTCTATGTAGCTCAAATCTCAAGCAACCCACCATGCGAAAGCACCAGTGACGACGTAGCAGCGTGTTGTTTTTTGCTTTGTCATAGGGTGTTTGCACCTTGCACCACAGGTTATGAATCCGCGGGCTTTGGCTTTATGTATACTTGGTTTAACTACATTTAACATTCTAATTATGATGAAAAATATTATTTAATTTTGATTAACATAAATAAGCAAAGAGAAAGATGCAAACGAGATCTGAAAAGAGTTGTTCTACTTGTGTTTGCAGTGTTTGCACCGATAATTTTAAGTGAGGCTTAACGATAATCAACGTCTAGGGCCGGTTTCTCGAGTCATCTCCGGGTTGGTTTTAACTCCAGGGTAGGTAAGCGTGTCCAGTTGCTATGTTTACCAAACGTCACTCTAAGCGTTGATTATCGTTAAACCTTCTTAAAAATGATCGGTGCAAAGCAAACACAAGTAAAACAACTCTTTTCAGATCTCGATTCCATCTTTCTCTTTACTTATTATGTTAATGAAAATTAAATAATATTTTCCAACATAAATTTAAATTCTACGAACGCTGGCGCAAACAGCTGACGACTTAGTTAATGACGTCGGCAAGGGTGCTACACCATATGACCGCGATTACTAAAAACGAGGCCGATAAGCAATCCTGTAGTAGTGTATATTATCCTTGGTCTGTAATGAAAAACGGATGACGTCATCAGGTGATTCTTCACTAATCACTATAAAATGTGTACTGTGTCACTATTCTGTTGTGTGGCCTTTAAGCACACACGTGGCTCACACCCAAGGATAATACACACTACTATTACAGGATAGCCTATGCCAAAGCACCAGTAATAATGTAGGCAGCATGTCGTTTCTTGCCAAGGATAATGCATACTACTAAATTTTGCTTATCTGCCTCGTTTTTGTTAATCGCGGTCATATTGGTGTATCACCATTGCCGACGTCATTAACTAAGTCGTCAGCTGTTTGCGCTAGCGGTCGTAGTTTAGAATTTAAATTTATGATGAAAAATATTATTCAGTTTTGATTAACATAATAAGCAAAGAGGAAGATGCAAACAAGATATAAAAAAAAGAGTTCTTTTAGGGCCCGTTACTCAATAGCGAGTCACCTCTGTGTTAGTTTTAGCTCCAGGGTAAGCGTATCTAGTTGCTATGTTTACCCTGCTGTGGTGGGTGGGGCGCATTCACGATTGGACAACCCTTGTTATATTCTACCTAGGTAAATTTTACTCGGCTAGTTAGAGTGACTTATACAGGTGCCATCGACACCTGTCCAACCGCTGCTATAGAGGTCATATTAGAGTTAGATATCATCCCTCTGCACATTGCAGTGAAGAGGGAGGCCTACATGGAGGCCTCAAGGGTTATACGGTCTCTAAACCTAATGGAAGGGGACCTTGTTGGACTTATGAGCGTCATTAAAGAATGCCATGGTACACCAACAAAACCGGTGGACATCATGCCACCCAGATACGAATTTAATCACCTTTTTAGTGTGACCGCAGAAGGCCGCAAACCGCAAAAGTGACAAGACCGTAAGTACATAAATTCCCAAACGGTTCATCCATCTGGTACACAGATGGATCGAAAACAGAAGAAGGGGTCGGAGTGGGCGTATATGGTCCAAACTGCAGGCTATCGGTATCCTTAGGAAAAAGCCCCACCATATTCCAAGCGGAAACGTACGCAATAGAACTCTGCGCCAGAAAGTGTCTTGAAATAGACCTACGAGGTGCAAGAATCTTCATCAATTCTGACAGTTAGGCAGCACTTAAGGCTCTTAACAGCTTTGTCACTAAGTCCAGACTAGTCTGGGACTGTCAGCAACTTCTAAAGCAACTGGCGAACTGCAATAGAGTCACTCTAGCATGGGTACCAGGGCACCAAAACATAGAAAGAAATGAGATAGCGGACCGGCTTGCAAGAGAAGGCGCCGCGTCACCATTCCTCCGTCCAGAACCCTTCTTTGGCCTGACAAAAAGCCATGTAAGGACCGAACTCAAAAAATCGGTAGAGGCACAACAACAGGCCTCCCATTGGAACAATACTCCAGGACTTAGACAGGCGAAGCAATTCATCTCGCCAAAGTCAACAAAGGCAAAGGAACTACTCGATTTCAGCAACCCAGACTTAAGGCTCATAACGGGTCTCCTCACCGGCCACTACCCTCTTGGCTACCATCACCATATGAAAAAGATGGGTAAAGCTGAATCAGACCTTTATTGCCGCTTCTGCAAAGAAGCATCCGAACATATACTCTACAAATGCGAAGCATTATGTCACAGAAGACTCATTCATCTGGAGCAGACACATTTGACTGCTGCGGATATTAAACGAACCAATCCCGGAAAAATCGTGAGATTCGCGAAAAGTCTCAACCTGGGAACCTACTAGAAAAAGGGGAAGCACAATAGATAGTAGATCTATTCAGATCGCAGTGCAGAAAGGTCCATCACCTAAACGCCCCTAACACAATCTAATCTAATCAATCTGGAGTGACTTAACTGGATTAAGAAATGCCCCAACCAAGGTGGAATTATGACACGTTTATTTCTTCATTTTTTTTGTGAATTGGATTTGTATTTGATCATCGATCCAGCTAGCTAACTTTTTTAAAAACCTTGTGATGGGGTCTCAGAATTAAAAAAAAAACACCATGAAACTATCGCGCATGTCGAGCAAATTTCACATATTGTTGCTGATTGTGAACAGTGTATTTACCGGGTTGAAGCATTCCGATTTTTGAACGACAAGGATGATTCACCGGCCCATAGAATGTTCATTATTGTAGTAAGACCAAGTATGCATAAAGCAAAAACCCGCGAAATTATTACCACTTTAGTGCAAACACCTTACGTCAAGGCAGACGAGAAACGACACGCTGTACGTCATCATTGGTGCTTCCGCCACTTTCGCACGGTGGGGGGCTTGAGATTTGAAATACACAGGCCTTATGAGGATAGGCTATAGTAGTAGTAGTGTGTATTATCCTTGGGTGCTAGTGCGGTGTTCGTGTAATGCAGGGTTATATCACGTGATGAAAGTGTACCATCTTTAGAATATTCGGGCATCAAATTATTACCAAATGCTCAAACGCAAAAGTGTATACCAAACTCCTACCAACTTACGACACTGTACCATAGGTAAGTTCTGAATGGTAGAAAGTGTCGACACTTTTTACACTATTGACACTGTGGCGTTTGTTAATGGGTAGGAGTAAGTTTGGTGTACACTTAATTTGCGTTTGGAAATAATTTGGTGCCCGAATGGTGTAAAGTTGGTGAGACACCGTTTACTCGGTACAAAGTGATAGTGTATTCGGTGTTAAACCGCCGATTACACCTCCATCACGTGATATAACATATAACACTGCACTACACGAACACCGCACTACCACTGCATTACATGCCATTCCGAACTCAACTGCTGATTCCGAATTCACCTAAGCCGTAGATTTGACAGTAAATTGACAATTGAAGACTTATGCCATATGTCATCGACTGCATGGTACGCTTTGAGGTTATGTGCAAAGTTTGTGTTTTGGTTTTGGTTTTCAAAAATGAAAACTTGAAAAATTAATTTTTTTTTTTACTTAAACTTTCTTATAGAACACTTATTATCAATAATATCAGCCATTTGAATAATATAATGGCGGAGACAACTGAAAATCCAACATCAAGTACTGCAGAAGAAGATGTGATTCCTGGTTACAAAACTTTGGGTGATTTCACAAGGGTAAGGCAATTTTTACTGCTTGATAAGATGTTCGATATCAAGATACCTGATACCTACTTCTATATCTGAGCTGCTGTATAACATTGAGGCGAAGATCAGGTCCCCGAGTGCCAGCATATTTGTGAACTGTCCTGTCCTACATCCTACCTACAGAACTCACATGTTTGTAAGGTCCTGCATACTTTACAGTATTATACAGTGAGCACTTAAAGGTTGGAATAAAATATACAGGGTAATATTTTTCAAAAAACCTCGGACCCGTCAATTTTTGATTTTATTGGCCGTTTTTATGATGATAATACCATATATACACCATACAGGACTACTCAGAATTACAAAACGACATTGACTCCCTGTCTTCTTGGTGTATCACAAATAAACTTCCGCTAAATATTAATAAATGCCAATCTTTGACTATTTCCAAACTTCATAATGAAGTGAAGTTTGCATATAGACTTGAAAATACCAATCTTTCAAGTTTAGATTCCATACGAGACTTTGGGGTAATTATCGACAGTAAACTAAGTTTTAATAAACATATTGACCAAATCGTTCAAGCTTCTTTGAAAACACTTGGCTTTATTATTAGGTCTACCAAAGATTTCACAAATACGGAGAGCTTGATTGCCTTGTACCTACAACTCATTGATAAAATCAAAATTACAATATGCAATATCTTTGGGAAAATTGAATAACATTTCTGAAACTGCTGTCATAAGACCTGGCTATAATTTTGTGTTTTTCATTAAGTAGGTACTAGATTATTTATTAGATAAGTAAGTAATTTTTAGGTTGTAGTGATTTTTCTTTTCTTTTTTTTTCCGTAAGCGCGATAGTAAACGTGTAAAAAGACTTATCTCTAAATACAATTACAAAAATTTTAAATATCAAAATAAGCACATACAGGTGTTAAGTCATCTAGGTGCTTTAGTTAGTTATATATAATCAGGCCTATGATGTATCATTTTCTGTTATTTTAACAGCAACGTTAAGTTATCTGTCACTGTTTATTCTACACGTAAAAATAGAGACAGGTATAGATTTTGAGCTATAACACAACTGTTAAAATAACAGGAGAGGATACATCATAGGCCTGAATATTAGTATTATAACATAAATTTAATGTAACAATATTTGTAACTATTTTGAAATAAATAAACTTGAAACTTGAAACTTGCAGCTCTGATATGGTTTCCTTATTATGATGTACATGTTGACAGGCTCGAATATGTCCAGCGCAGATTTCTCAAGTACCTAAGCTTTAAGCAGGATGGCATCTACCCTCCACGGGGATATGACCACAAATAATTACTAGAAAGATTTAACTTTTTATCACTTAAGCAAAGTACAATTCTTGCCAGTCAATTGTTCATTTTCAAAATATGCAATAATTTAATTGATTCGGCTGAAATATTAAATTACCTCAATTTTTTGGTTCCCGCAGCAAACACCCGAACTCACCATAAATTTTATCTGGAAAACTGTCATACTAATCTTGCCAGAAATGCGCCTATATATAGAGCCTGCTCATGGCATAATCAATTGATACCCATTATTCTTGAGTTGGATCTTTTCAATGGTACTGTAAAGATAAAAAATGCTCTCCTGAATTAAATTGCTCTAGTAATTGTTTTAATTAATTATTGAATCTTGCATTTTTGTGGAGTATCGCTGATTAGCTTGGGGTTAACTTTTTGTCCTGGGGTTTTGCTGAGGGAAGCTGTTGATACTACTTAATATACTTAATTTACATCTGTTTTCTCTCGATTGTTAATTACAAACTATAGTTAGTTACTTCATGAATTTGTATATGAAGCATATGTCAAAACCTAGTTTTAAGTTTACAATAGCATTTATCTAGTCTTTAATTTGAAATTATTATAATTGTCTTGTTATTGGGTTTATCCTGTTAGACAATAAATAAATAAATAAATTAAAAAAAAAAACTAATAAATATACAGGATGACCCGAAAACAAGTTATGACAGCTAACTTTATTTTTTTAAATGAAAACACCAATTTTTTATTTCATTTTTAAATTCTACATTAAATTCTGAACACATTTCATGCATCATGGCCTATACCTATCTTTAACTGTTTCGGGAATATTGACAGTTGAAAATTGACTTTTTTTGCAACTTTGACAGGCTGTAGAATCTAAACTGTTACATTCCTATCTCAAATTTTTATAAACTATCATCTGATATCAACTTTGAATTTAATCCATGATTAAAAATTCCAATTAAATTTAATCTCCAGTTAAATTGAAAGTTGGTATCAAAATGATAGTTTATAAAAACCTGAGATAGGAATGTAAAATCGGTTTTGCTCTAAACTTAACCGTTTAGGTTCTACAGCCTGTCAAAGTTGCGAAAAAGTCAATTTTCAACTGTCAATATTTCCGAAACAGTTGAAGATAGGTATATGACATGATACATGCAATAGGTTCAGAATTTAACGTAGAATTTGAAAATAAAATACAAAATCAGTGTTTTCATTCAAAAAAATAAAGTTAGCTGTCATAACTTATTTTTGAGTCACCCTGTATACGTGGTATTATCATCAAAAAAACGGCCACTAAAATCAAAAATTGACGTGTCCGAGGTTTTTTTAAAAATATCCACCCTGTATATTTTATAGATTTTATTCCAACCTTTACGTGCTCAATCAATCAATCAATCAAAATATACTTTATTGTCCGAAAAACAAAAATAATTTTCCATTGACAAAGCTTTAGTTCCTAAATACTAGAGTAAAACATTTAAACAAGTGACTAAATAACGTAATTACAACAGTCAAAATAAATACATAAAATTAAAAATATCCAATACAGTAGCTAAAAAAAACAAAACACAAAATAAAATTTTTGGTCAACAGCATCTCCTAATATTTATTTATAGTAAAATTTTTATACAAAAAATACAAACTATGTTATCCTAAACTATTATCATCAAAAAATTCTTGCAAACTATAATATGCTTTTTTACACAAAAGACTTTTCAAAGCGGTTTTAAACCTTCTTAGTTCTTTAATTTCTCTTAGGTGAACAGGTAAATGATTAAATATTTTTTTACTTTTATAAATTACTGAGTTCTGTGTCAAAGAAGACCTCGGGATCGGCAACGAAATTTTTAGTTTCTGTCTAGTTTCGTAGGTTCTTGAGAGATTTATTTGGTCATAAAATTTTTTATGCATTAAAATTGCTGTCTCTAGGATAAAAATACAGTAAACTGTCAAAATTTCATGTCTCAAGAAAAGTGGTCTACAATGATCTCGATATCCTCTTCCACACAGAAATCTTATTGCCCTTTTTTGTACAATAAACACCGAATCAAAAAGTGTCTGCGAGCAACATCCCCAGAAGGCTATGCCATACCGGATGTGAGATTCTACTAAAGAGAAATATACCATTTTGGCAGAATTATGGCCAAGCTCGTTGTATACAGTTCGTATGGCATAGCATCCGCTAGCCAGTCTATTGTTAAGGTTGTTGACATGCGTGGAAAATTTGAGCTGGCTGTCAACATGAATCCCAAGGAACTTGCAGTTGGACCTGTTTTCAATTAATTGAGCATCTAGGTAGAGGTCATTGTAAATAAATTTGAATGTCATGAGGTTGGTTTTTTTTGTATTAAAGCACAGTAAATTTGCGTCACACCATTCCTTAATTGTTTTTAAGTCCCTTGATACTGTGTCCTTTAAAGTTTCAAAATTTTTCCCTCTCCAAGAAAGAGTGTTATCATCTGCAAAAGCTGTGAAGCGACCTTGAATTGGTAGTCTGAATATATCATTCAGATACAGGAAAAATAAAATCGGTCCGAGAACGGACCCTTGGGGAACGCCATTCGATATATTTAAAGTTAGAGATTGTGTAGAACCGATTTTTACATACTGTTCTCTTTTTGAGAAATACGATTTGAACCACATCAAGGAGACTCCTCTAAAGCTGTAAACATGCAATTTTTTTAACATAATTTCATGGTTTACACAGTCAAAGGCCTTAGAGAAGTCACAGAAGACTGTGGCGACCACTTCATCCTCATTCAAAGCTGTGAAAACATGATCTAAAAGATTAAAAATTGCGTCGTGAGTGTTTTTGGATGGTTGAAAACCAAACTGAGAATCACTTAAAATATTAAGTTTATTCAGGTACTCCAACATTCTTCCCTTGACCAATTTCTCTATTACCTTTGAAAGTGTTGAAAGCAATGATATCGGGCGGTAATTTTCGGGCTTGTCAGTTTCACCTCCCTTATGTATTGGAACAACAACTGCTGTTTTAAGAACGTCAGGAAAATTGCCCAATTGAAAGGAGATATTTATACACTCAGCCAACACATAGAGAGCAGTCTCAGGGAGATTCCGAAGTAGTCTAACTGAAATGTTGTCACAGCCGCTTGATTTCGGATTTTTTATGTCCCTAAAAATATTTCTCAGTTCACCGATATTTGTAGGTTGTAGCTCAAATGTACCATCTATTTTTACATCAGACAAATACGAAAGAGGATTTATGTTACTTTTCAGACCCGATTGCAGGTTATTGGCAACTGTACAGTAAAAGTTATTCAGAATATTAGCATCCACATTCACCCTTGACCAGGGATAAGGGTCCCTACCCGTTAACTGGTTCACAAGTTTCCAATTTTCCTTGGTTGAGTTATTTGAATTTTTAATTTGGTCGCGGTAAAACTTGTCTTTTGCAGCTTTGATAAGTTTTTTATATGTTAACCTGTATTTGGCAAAGTAACAGAGAAAACGGGGATTGTTTGTGTGCTTTTTTATTACTTGAAGAGATCTGAAATTTTTCGAGGATATTTTGATACCCTTTGTCACCCAACTCTTTCTGTTGATTTGTTTGATTTTCTGTAGTGGAAAACATTTAAGAAAAGTACCACTTATTTTGTTTTGAAAAGACGCAAGGGGAGATTCTGTGTTTAACACTTCAAACCAGCTCAAACCCTCAGCGGCAGACTCAAACTTATAGTAGTTCTTCCGACTAAACAACCTACCTAACCTATGCTTTCGCCCCTTATTAAAATTAAATCTAAAGTAAGCCAAAACTGCCTCATGATCCGAAAAACCAACAGGCATTACCTCGCAACTCACGAAAATATTTCCCAAGCCAAAATTGGAACACATATAGTCAATCTTGCTTTCACCATGTGCAGTAATTCGGGTCGGTCGCTGCACATACATTCGCAGGTTAAATGATAAAAACAAATTGGATAATACCTCACTGTATAGAGGTCTTGTGGGGCTTTGTTTAGAACGGAACTTTTGAATAAATTTTCCTACTATATCGTCAAAACTGATCGCTATGATTTGTATTCCTTGCAAGAGTTTAAAAAACTCGAGCTTCTCGTTCTGGTGTTAGTCGCCTCCAATTTGAATATATCTTCCTTCATTAGGGTTTCCAATTTTCGGGATCGAGATCCCGTTTCGAGATCCCAGGATTAAAAAACTAGATCCTGAGATCCCGGGATTAACCCCAATATATTTTTTTGAATCTAACACCAATCCATGAAAGGAAGTAACAGAATTTTTTTTTAGCCTGTTTACTAATCTTTTATCTTTTATTCACAACTCACAAGATACAAGACTAACAAACATCGGTAAAAAACTATAATACTGAGTGCCGCGACATACAAGAATACAAGAATCCTTGTTGGGTGGTAGGTGATTCCCACTTCCCTCATCTGTTGTAATTTATTACATACGTAAATTACCGGGGTAAAGCCAAATAACACGCGTAGTGTTTTAAAAAAACCGTTTTTTTTCAAATTCGGAAAAAAACCTGAAAAAAAAAATGTTTTTTATTACGCATGCATCATAATCAACGATTATCGCACGCTGCAGCGTGCATAAAATGACGTTTATGATGCGTCTACCTTTTCAAAGGTTTGCTATATTTATTTATTTATTTATTTATTTATTTACGCATTCACATTTACAAGATTAAATACAAATATTTCTTAACCTAAAATTGCCTTCTTGGCAGAAGTCTTAAATCTATCTTTTGAAACAGTAAAGAAGTCAAGTTGATGGCAAAATTTATTTACATTTCTGCTAATACGGTTTACTGGATTATACATAAAATACAGAGTACGACTCGGTGGGACTTGTAATAGTGGAGCATTACGAGTTATGTAACCAGGAACATGAAATTTTATTACTGAAAGACATTCTGGGCTACAAATATAATTATTGATAACATTAAATGCAAAACATACATCATAATACTCCCTTCTGTCCCTAAGAAAATTCAATTGCAAATACTTATATGTATCTTCCACTGATAAAAAAATACCCTTTCTACTCAGTTTGTAACGTACAAATTTAATAAACTTACGCTGAATGCTCTCAAGGCGATCTATGTATATATTAAAAAATGGTGACCAAATTATGTTAGAAAACTCGAGGATAGATCTCACAAAGCTAACAAAAAGAATTTTAAGTGTCTTTACATTTGTAAAATCCTGACAAGATCTTTTAACAAATCTCAACATTCTACCCGCACGGGCTATGACTTTTTCATAGTGCTCAGAAAATGTTAATTTTGTATCTAGATACACACCCAGGTCCTTCACAACAAAGACCTCCTTTAACAGACTACCACCTAACATGTAAGTCATAGGGAAGTTATTTTTAAGCCTACTAAACCGCAAAACTTGACACTTTTCTGTGTTTAGAGTCATGCTATTAAGAGTACACCATCTGTTTATCCTGTTAAGATCATTCTGGATTTTAACTTGATCTTGTTGTGACAGAATCCTGGCATATATTTTTCGGTCATCAGCAAATAATAAATATGCAACTTCCAAGAAAGAACAAATGTCATTTATAAAGATATTAAACAAAGGGGGACCTAAATGTGACCCTTGTGGAACCCCTGATGTGACAAAAAATATATTAGACAGATAACCTTCTATCCTTACTTGTTGGTACCGATTCGATAAATAAGATTCCATCCATTCCAATAATGACCCAGCAATACCATACTTTCTCAATTTTGATATCAAAACAGCATGGCTCACTCTATCAAAAGCTTTGCTGAAGTCCATATAAATGGCATGAACCTCAGCACCTTCCACCATAGCAGTAGAAATAAAGTTGGTATATAAAAACAGGTTGGTATCAACAGAACGACCAGAGGTAAAACCATGCTGCCCTGATACTGTTATCTTCTCAAAAAACCTTTTCAGTCTTATCTCAACACAATGCTCATATAATTTAGGAACAGCTGAAAGAATACTAACTGGACGGTAATTGCCGACATTTCCTTTGTCCCCAGATTTAAAAATTGGAACTACAAAAGATTTTTTCCATACGGCTGGAAACTCACCAATTTTTAGTGATCTATTAAATATTATATACAGTGGCATATAAAGAGATTCAGCACAACATTTCAAAACAGATGGAGGAACACCATCTGGACCCATGGGCTTTGAACTGTCAAGCTCTTTTAGTACTTTCTCTATTTCAGGGGCACTCAGATACATATCTGAATAATCCTGGTCAAACTCCGGAATGCAGTCAGAGTCAGATAAATTTTGTGAATCAGAAGTATAAACAGAAGAAAAAAAATCCGCAAACAAATTAGAAATATCATTTCCATTATCCGCAACTCTGTCACCAAATTTCATAATCTTGGGACAATCACTCCTTCCCTTTTTTGTTTTAATAAAATTCCACAAGTGTTTAGGGTTGTTATTAATTGAGTTTTCTGAATTTTCAATAAATTTGTTATAATCCATTTCAGTTAAAGTTTTGCATTGTTGCCTTAGCCTAGAAAACACTGTGTAATCCTCTTGCCTGCCGGTGTGTTTAAATCTTTTATGAGCTTGTTTTTTGTTAAATATAAGGTTTTTTAGTTCTTTTGAGAACCAGGCAGGAAAAGTACTAACAGTTGTGTGTTTTACAGGTACGTATTTTTCAAAAGCTTCAAACAAAATATAATAGAATTTCTCAACCAAATTGTCCATATTCCCCACTAAGAGTGAATACCAGTCAATAGACAAAAAATACTGGTTTAATCTGTAGTGATCTGCATTTTTAAAATCATAATTCCAACCACAATCAGGCTTTAAACCCTCACTGAAATCCATAGAAATACATATTTCCAGTGGAGGATGATGGACATCTGGCTTAACTAATCCTACAGTTCTACTAAGTAACAGCACTTCTAAAACGTTCGATCTACCTTCATTACCTAGATATTTACCTGCATACCTGCCATTTAAATTACTACTTATCAAAATGAATGAACACTTTTAAAACATTTTTGAGATTATGATGCATTCATAATAAAAAATAGTGTATGATACGCGTGTATAAGAGGGCATTGAAAGCCCTTGCGACTTACAAAACACTCCGCTGCGCGTCGTGTTTTGAAATATGTCGCGCGTGCTTTAAATGCCCTCTTATACACTTATATCATAATATACTATTTTTTTCCGAAAAAAACCGATAAATTTGGAAAAATTCATTTTTTAAATTTTAATATATTTACTATTGTTGGGTTACAATATGACTACTTAATGTTGTGTACAACAGAAACAAAACAGTCTAATATTCTTTTATTTATTTATTCATTCATTACAAACTCTACAGATTTACATCCAGTTACAGAGTAGGGTAGAAGACTAACCTAAGTGGAAGCAAAAATATAAAGTAAAGAGTCATCGAGAGAGTAACTTAACATTAAAATCTACATTTGTACAACTATATCATTAAGTATTAATTTCAGCCTACTTACAGAACTTAAATTCCACATATCAAATTGTAGGCGCATTTGGTTGTATAATTTACACATTGCAATAACAGGCGAGTTGTTGTAGTAATTAGTTCGAGTATTATCAGTATATAAGCTCAAAGGATTTCGTGTTCTATATGTCGGAGCATAAAATTTAATTTGGTTCAACAAATAAGGAGCATTTATCATGTAATTTAATATTTTATAAAGAAATATAATTGTAGAAAATTTCCTCCTGCCTTCAAGCGTTTGTATATTATGAGCTTTCATGGTTTCTAATTTTGGTATATGCATTTCGTATCGCCCTGTTTCCTTGTAGTGTAAATATCTCAAAAATTTTTTCAATACTATATTTATGATTCTCATAACACGGGCTCCATATTATAGAACAATATTCTAATATAGTCCTCACATATGAAAAATACAGAGTTTTAACACACAATATATTGAGCTCTTTGCAATTTCTGACAATAAATCCATACATTTTAGATGCCCTACTTGTTATGTCATTTATATGACTTCTGAATGTAAGCTGGGTGTCAAATATTACTCCAAGATCCCGCATTTCTGCAACCCTAGCCAGTGCCCTCTTGTTCATTGTATACTCATAGTTAAAATGCGTTTTTCTTCTACTAAAACTAAGCACAAAACATTTGTCAATATTAAATTGTAATTTATTTTTAATTGACCATTAGACATATTTTGTCCAAATTTTTCTGAACATACTGACAGTCATTGTAGTTGTTAACTCTTGAATATAGTTTTAGGTCATCTGCAAACAATAATACTTCTGTACCACTAATTTCATCAACCAAATTATTTATATACAATAGAAAGAGCAATGGTCCGAGGTTGGAGCCCTGCGGGATACCTGAAGTTGCACAAAAATAATCGGAGTAGTAACCCCTGACAACAACCCGCTGTGGTCTATTATATAAATATGACTCAAAAAATGCCACCAGATTGTCATGAAAACCAAACTCATTGCACAGCTTTTGTATAAGGATGCTATGCGATATTCTGTCAAAAGCCTTGGCAAAATCTGTGTATATTACGTCGACCTGGCATCTTCCATCAAGGCTCTCAGCAATATACTGAGTCATCTCACACAAATTACTAGCCGTAGATTGCTTACTTAAGAAACCATGTTGTCTGGCTGATATCTTGTTTTTTACAAAATTGTATATAAACTTATATAAGATGGACTCAAATATTTTGGCCGGGCACGACAACAGTGATATAGGCCTATAATTTTTCACATCCGTGCTATCACCTTTTTTAAATATAGGACAAATCCTTGCCTCTTTCCATGCTTGAGGAAAAGTGTTTGTTTTCAGTGAAAGATTGAACAAAATCCTAAGTGGCTCTGCCAAAAAACCGATCATTCCCTTAAAAACAAATAATGGCACATTATCCGGACCAACTGCTTTGTTAACTTTAAGGCTCCTGACAGCATCACAAACATCCTCATATTCGATTTGGTCCAAACACAAAGCATCAAAAACCTGACAGTCATCCAGTGCATCATGAATGTCAGAGTGTTCAGGATCGTTGGCATAGACTGAACTGAAATATGCAGTAAACGCATTTGATATTGATTTACCATCAACAAGTTGCAAATTATTTAGATGCATTGTGTTAGGTATACCAACAACACTCTTTTTGTTATTCACATATCGCCAAAATGACCTTGAATCCTGGCTGATGTCTTGCTGAACTTCAATCAAATAATCTTTGTGTGCTTTCTTTATGTCGTTTTTTATCTTGCTTCTTAATTGAATAAATTGATTATATGTTTCTATTTTTTGTCCTCTTAATCTTAGTTCTCAACTTCTCTTTACTCTTTATATCTTTAATAATATGTTTTGTAAAGTATACAGGATATATCTTTGAGCAATTTTTTCTTTTTGGAACACAAATGTCAAAAATATTATATATTTTATCATAGAAATGCTTAACAGCCATATTGACATCATCAAGAGATTCCAGGTCATTCCAGGAAGCATTGTGAAACAATTGGTACATAGCGTCGAAATCAGCTTTCCTGAAGTTGTAATTTTGGGAGTGACTATTCCCATTCCCTGTCAAATTTCTTTGTCTAGGGGTTTTAAACTCAATTTCTATCATAAGTGGAGGATGGTGTGTATCAATGTCAACAAAACTGAAAGTACTTTCATATACCCTACATTTACTATTAGTAACAACAACATCAAGTAAGCGGTTATTACCATTTAGTACCCGATTCATCTGGTGGCAATCAAAAAATTGGAGAAAATTCAGGAACATATTTATCTGTTGATCCCTGAAGTTACCCAAATAATAATCGTTCAAGTGACTAATATTAAGATCTCCCACCAATATGATTTTTATTTGGTAAATACATTCTTGATTTTCAATATATGAGAATAGATGCTCTCTCTCTAATAGACCACAACTAGTTGAAATATAAACCACCAATATATAAATGAAGTTAACATCATCTACAAAGACTTTTGCCCCTAACAAATCTATGCATGGCACATCAAAATCTAAATTCAATTTACAAGTTTTGTAGGTTTTTTTGACTGCCAGTAAGACACCACCACCACGCATATTATCTTCCCTGTTTCGACATTTAAAAATGGTAAAGGACCCTGGGAACAATTCACTATCATACACACTGTTAGTCAACCATGTTTCGCTTAGAGCAATTGCATCATATTCATTTTCAGTTAATATCACTGAATGAAAAAAGTCCACTGTTTTACTATTAAGTCCACGCACATTTTGATACACAACAGTGAAAGCTATTTCTTCTTCGGTAGAAACCTTATCATCATTAACTGCGCTCAGTTGCCCATTATCGTTCACCTCTCTGCTAAAAAATTTTCTGGGGTCAAGTAATTTGTTTGTTGCTGAAGTCTTCTGATTCTTTGCATATATACAGGACACGACGAATTTCGGCGGAATGATTGCCTTGGGGTAAGTTTGACCTCTTACAATTAGGACAATTAAGAGCATCTGCAGAACACTGACTACTATTATGGACACCACCACATTTATGACAACAATCATCGGCCGAGCAGTGTTTGGCAACATGGCCAAATAAACAACACTTAAAACAGATTGCTACATTTGTATACTCCTGGACATATGCAGGGCAGAAGTCGAATATCAGGTTATTATTTCTAATGAGCCACTTAAATAAAGCCGGAGGAGTCTGAAATATCCAATTTTCTTTTGCGCTGTTTCTGCAGTCTTTTTTTGTCACATATTTGAACTGGTTCTATACATTTTCACAAAGGTGTCTAGAATATCAGGATTATCAGCAACAAATTCATTAATGAATGTTCCTGGTGAATGTCCTTTAAAAACTCCAGTTATCTTTATCATTGGATCTAAATTAAAAATATTTTTAACCGACACATTTTTGTTAGCATTTTCAAGGGTTTCTTTCAACTTTTTCTGTTGAGACGCATCTTGACATTCTATTATGACACTTCCACTCTGTAAAGGTTTGATTCTTTTAAAATGTCCATCAACATTATTTGCTTTAAGATTTTTTTTAATCTCACGCATAACGATTCTAGAATCATTATTTTCTTTAAGCCTAACAATTGTTTCATGCTTCAGGTTTCGCTGCGGAGGAGACTTCCATTCAGTTACTTTTGCGCTTGATGTGGGATTGTTTCCCGCAGGTGCACTTCTGACTACATCGCTATATGATGTTTGAGACAGTTGGGGTCGAGGTTGGGGTGAATGAAAATTGCTATTCCGGAAAGCGTTTTTGTCAGATGTTAATTCTGTGATTTTATTTTTGAGTTCTTGTTCTACTACCTCATGTTCATCATTGTTAGCCTCATTTTGCTGCTCACTGTATGTTTCAATATTCTGGGGTGGTGTGCGTGAAAAACAATTTTTTGGTTTAAAGATCGAGTCATCATCTTCCAAATTAGAGTCAAGCATGCTAAAACTCTCCTTAGACGCACCAACATTTTTATCATGCTGCAGCTTAGAATTTCGGCTACTGTTATCATTTATATTTATACCATTGTTATCTTGGGACTTTTTTTGCTTGGGATTAATAAAATCTGCTTCTGGTTGTTTGGGGTTTTTTATATTGACTCCAATAATTTTATTTATATCGGCATGGCTGAAATTAATGCTATCTATTCTAGAAATACCTGGCTCATTATCTGGTTTAGTATACTCTTCTCCAGTATTTTTCCTCGTGGATTCCTCCCTACCATCACTATTTAATTCCATGGTAAAATACCAAGTAATTAATTCGGATCAACACAGCTAGAAATCGCAAAAATACAGAGCAAAGTTTTAAACACGTCCAGTCGCTACGCGCGCTGACTGATTATTATATATATTCACTATTATTGGCTTTGACAAGTCCAAACGAGGCTCCAAATCCTAATGAAGATTCTTCTGATTCTGAAGTAGAAAGTTTTGAATGTTCTGATGAGTCTTCAGAATCTGATATCTAATGTTACTGTCACTTATGCAGCTTATGCTATGCTTATGATTTCGTTTTTGTTCTGTCCTCATCTTTCTGTGCGAAATATTTAAGAAAAAATTAAATTCGATTTTTTCCATATTTTGTTTTTTTTCAACACTCTCTGAAAAAAACAGGAAAAGAACCGTTTTTTTTTTGGAAAAAAACAGGTTTTTTTCCGAGCTGTTAAAACACTAAACACGCGGATAGCGTGTATAGAAAAAAGGAATAAATCAGATTGAAATTTGATCATTTAAAAAAAACGGGATTTTAGGGATCCCGATTTTTGTATCCCGGGATTTTTGTATCCCAGAGCCTCATCATTGGGATCTTGGTAACCGTAAGAGATACGAGGTCGGTTAAATTATGGCAAAGTTGCGCAATTTTATGACCAATAGAATGCTGTTTTGAAATTAGAAAGATTCCGAATACTTCCAGAGATATTCAGAAAAAACCGAAATTTTGTAAAATCATTTTCATTTTTTCCCGGGCTTATTTGAAAAGCAAGTTTAAAATAAATGTCACTTCATCATTGTCACTTTTTCCCCTTTAGAAGATGGTGCAACTAAATTTAAAATTCGACGTTTCGTCTCCAGGCGGCCATCCTCAACTTACCTTTTTTAAATACGGACCTAGATTTTTTATTTGTGATTTTGTTATCTTTGGGTATCCTTAAACCGATATTGTTTATAATTTTCAATAACACGGTAAAAAAAGCAGGTCCATTTTAAAAATAAATAAATTGATGATGATTCCAGAGGAACGAAACGTTGGATTTCAAATTTAATACCGCCATCTTGTAGAGAAGAGAAAGTGACAACGGGAATGTGAAATTAGTTTTTTAAAATCTTTTTAAATGGAATCAGGAAAAAATTTAAGAAAAACGAGAAATTTGTGTTTTTTTGTATAGTTTTCATTTCAAATTTCAAAATTCAAATCAAATCAAATATATTACGGAATTATTTTGAATTTACATTGTTTTACAAAGAGTCCTTATTGTCTTACAATTTGTAATTTAAGCACCTAGGCGATTAGACCCCCTGTATGTGCTATAATCATCAATTTGTTTAAAAGTCCTATATTAGGTAAAGTTTTATCTTAAAGAAATATATGCAGTGTAATGCAGATAAGAATAATTTCAATAACAATAAAGTTCTCCCTAATTTTTTATTTTAAAAGATTAACAAACTCCTCCTTTTTGTTAAATATAAAACATCTACAGTTTTTAATAAATTTTTTCAGACTTTGTGTATTTCTCAATTCTGAAGGTAGTAAGTTAAAAAATCCAAGTCCGTATTTAAAAAAAGGAAGTTGAGGATGGCCGCCTGAAGACGAAACGTCGAATTTTAAATTTAGTAGCACTATTTTCTAAAAGGGAAAAAGTGAACGATGAAGTGACATTTATTCTAGAATTGCTCTTCAAATAAGCCCAGGAAAAAATAAAAACGATTTTACAAAATTTCGGTTTTTTCCGAATATCTCCGGAAGTATTCGGAATCTTTCTAGTTTCAAAACGGCACTCTTAGACCCTGAGATAGGGCCTGTTTAGTGGAGTCATTTTTTTTTGTCTGGCATTTTGAGGGATGAATGTGGCTGGTTAGCTGATGAGAATATAGGTGGTTTTAATGCCTGCCACCTGTTCGAAATGTCCACAGAATGTTTCGCCGGAAAACTCGACTTCGAACTGAGATTACCGTCTGGCGATTTTTCAGCGATATTTTCACAACAAAATCTTCCATTCTCTCGATTACCAGACAAAAAGTAAACACAGAAGGTTCTTTTCTTTCCTCTTGGAAGTTGACATTCATCCCCACTTTTATTTAGAAGCCAAAAAATTTGAGGTCATTAAAAAAAAAATCCTCATGTAAATCCATTTTTTTCTTCTGCAAATTTTCGAACGGGAGGCAGGCATTAAAATCACCCATATTCTCATCAGCTTAGTAGCCACATTCATCCCTCAAAATTCCAGACAAAAAAAAATGACTCCACTAAACAGCCCCTATCTCACAGTGTATCTATTGGTCATAAAATTGCGCAACTTTGCCATAATTTAACCGACCCCATAACTCTTACGGTTACCGAGATCCCAATGATGAGGCTCGAATTTGGGCCACCTGTACACTGCATTGTATGTTTCCAATATGTATGTATAACCAAAAATTTCCATTTCAGGATGGTTTCAGTTGTCTAATCCAAGGAATAAAACATGCCAACGCATTGCCTTCTGGTAGAGATTGGGACTTCTACAATAACTTTGAATCGTTTAAACAAGCACTTAATGACGAATCCGAAGTCATAATGGATGGAATGACTTCACTTTTGAAGAAACAAGATGTCGGTTGTAACATTCGTCATCACACATCTAATTACCAGAAGAATATATTATTACAAGCAAATGATATTATTTTGGGAAGAGTTGCAATCAATATTGATGTGCTCAATGGCATTCGCAGCGCTGTCAACGAACCTGTGATTTTACAGAGTGTTAGTGCCGAACTACCACTTAACATTAACGGGTCATGGAATAGGAGTATTGGCACAAAAGTTTCTATGACAACATCTGTTGGTACTGTGCCTGTGGTAAGTTTTTATGCACCTATACCCTACACAGCTTAGTTGTGCATTTAGTTTTGTTTACTTTGCATGATATTTGGAATAAAATGACAATTATCCACAGCTTAGTACCCCTCAAGCAAGAGGCAATATAATTCGACTCTTGACTGCTGAAAATATTGTAAGACCGCAAAAAATGTTCAAAGACAAAATAGATAATCGCAATGATTATGCATGGGAACCAAGAATAAAAGACAAACCTAATTCGCTCAAACCGTTGGCCATATTTTTGGAACAGACCGAAAAAGGAAACCAGTAAGTACTGAAATAAAATTACGCGTTTTCCAGGTAAATACATTGTTTTTTCTTAGGTTCTGTCACCCCTATGAATACGAGCTAGATAGGTTTACACCTTCAGATAATTTTTTAAATAAAACCAAAATAATAAAACCCAAACTTTTAAAAGACACTCCCTTAATTGAAATTTCTACACCAGAAAAATTACCGGGATTGGTGGAAGATTTGATGAAGTTCAAAACAATTGCAGTGGATTTGGAACATCATTCATATAGGTCTTTTATGGGTATTACCTGTCTCATGCAGATTTCTACGCCTGAAACTGATTATCTTATAGATACATTGGCTTTGAGAAATGATTTATGGATTTTGAACGAAGTTTTTACCAAACCAGATATTACAAAAGTAAGTACTTTTTAATGCTAATGATACAATATAAATTTTGACAAGACAAAATTACTCAGTTATTTTTTAAGTTCAAAAAAAAAAACATGATTATGGTTATCTTGTTCTCCTGTGAAATATATTTGGTGAATTGTTTTCTGAAAGATACATTCAGCATTAACAGCAAATGATCTGTGATATCATTATCTATATCTAATAAATAGAAAGTACAAGTAAGGGTATTGAACCTTGTTATTAAACACTATTGGATTCAAGTTTTTTCAAAAATATATATCATCCAGGCAGGATCCTGTAAGATTCCTAGTATTTTGTAAATGTATGGTTTGAGAGATAAGTTCTCAATACTCTAGTTATCACTATAAGCGTGGTTTATCATTGTGTTCGAATAGTCCATGAACCCCTAATAAGTAATATTAGGCAGCCATTTTAACATGTTTTTTTTTTTCAGGTATTCCATGGAGCAGAATCAGATATTCTTTGGTTACAAAGGGATTTATCGCTTTACATTGTTAATATGTTCGATACATATTTTGCCTCTAAACTTCTAGACTACTCTGGACTGTCTTTGGCTTACTTGATGCAAAGGTTTTGCAAGTTTGTACCAAATAAGAAGTTCCAATTGGCTGACTGGAGGATTCGTCCCTTACCAGACGAATTGAAGACCTACGCTAGAGAAGATACACATTATCTTATATACATTTATCAGAATATGAGGAATGAGCTGATTGACAGGGCGAATGGAAAGACCAATTTGCTAAAGTCCGTTATCGATTCCAGTAAAGCGCTATGTCTAAAGGTAGGTGATTATTTTCAAAGTATTGTGTTTCTTGTTTAATTTCACTAGTTTTATTCTGTAATTTCTGGTTGATTTGCGGCAGTAAATCGAAAGTTAATTTCACTACAGTTGAACAGTTTTTGGAATAAACATTGCTTTATGATAGAAAATTAAACGAAGAAGTTCTCTCCACTGTTTCGATCAGTCTGTAGCTCGGTCTGTAGTCAATGCCTCTCCAGCTCTCTTCCTTCCATACATGAATGGTTGGCATTAAATCCTTCCAAATCAAAAAAGCGTGTTTCTTCCCTTGACAACCATGTTTCAGCTAAGATAAGGACATCACAGTCATGGACTTTTAATAAACAACCAAGCTCATCGAATTTATTTCTCATACTTTGCATGCTTAGATAATTATTACAGAGCATTGGCCCTTTAGTCATGTTCCTTTCTAAATTTTCCCAGCAACGCGTGGCCGGGTCAGCTAGTCAAAATAAACTTAAAAAACATTTATGCACTTTAGCGATCAAAAGTACCCTTCAAATCCCTGTTTTTAGGGAGTGAAGTGGGTCTTTTATTTCCCGGGATTGAATTTCACTTTATTTCTCAGGGATTAAATTTTTACTTTATTTCCCGGGGATTAAATGAAACAGGGGATAAAAGTACCCTTTTATTCCCCGTTTTATTTAAACCCAAATGCACCGTAAGGACCTTATCCAAATTAGTTACTTAAACCAGATTAGAACTTCTTTTTTATATGCAAATTTTCAAACTAAGCGAGATTAAACTCCCAATTCCATACGGTGCATACGGCAGTGGCGGCTCGTGGTGTCCAAGTAATGGTGGGCGACAAAAATAAAAAACAGCTATGGGCAATTTTTTTTTAGATTTTCAAGGTCGCGGCCTTTTCAAATATTGTATTAAAGCAAAGATAATCCTACTCCGAAGTAGGATTATCTTTGATTAAAGTTATTTTTTATTTTTTCATTTTCTCTCCAGGGTGGCGGTGCCCACTTTGCCCTTATGGGCGAACCGCCACTGGCATACGGGTGTTAATCTCCGGGAAATAAAATAAAGTACCTACATAAAATAGTGTATAGACTTTTTGTCTCGGGATTAAAAGTACCACTTTAGTCCCTAGGTGTATAATGTACTATTATATTTTACAAACAATAAAGTAGAGTCTATTATTCGGTCTATTATAAAATCTGGTGCCAAGTAACAACGTCTTGCTCGGACTGGTAATATTGATTCAGGGTTTTGGAGAGAATGATTGCATGATCATTGTGGGTGGTTCAAACGATTTTTTAAACAATAAACGTCAAAAATTTTATTAAATACAAAGTATAATAAATCGCTGTTTACATACTAAAGGACCACGCAATATTTAAATGGAAATTGGTTACCCGTGATATTTGGATGAAATTTAAATATGTTATTGGGGATGCCGTAAGCAACATTTTTTTACCATGGGCACAACCCTGTATATATGACAGGTGAGGCGTGGTTAGCTGTTAAATATTGGAATCTTATATCCGAAAGCAGAGTAACTATGGCAGATTTTGATGAACAAAAAATCAATTTCTACTAAGTCGACCAAGTTAAGTCGAAAAATGTCAACCATTTTAACGACTTAGATTTTTAGATTTTTGGTTTCACCCTTTCGAGCCCATACTCTACACTGCAGCCTTTATAGGGTTTTTGTATGTCATTCGTATGGGCTCTACTCCTTCTCATTCATACTTCTCATTCATACTTGGAGATCAGATGATTGGCGGCAGCGCGGTCGACCCACCGTCCCGTACTACTGCGGTCACCCATCCAATCTCCAACCCGACACCGCGTTGCTTGGCTTGAGTAGGCCGTCTCTCACGTCCTTGATCAAGAACCAACGTGCCGGATACTTGGTCGACTTAGTAGAAATAGATTTTTTGTTCATCAAAATCTGCCATAGTTACTCTGCGTTTGGATATCAGATTCCAATATTTGACAGCTAACCACGCCTCATCTGCTCGCTCACCTGTCATATATACAGGGTTGTGCCCAGGGTAAAAAATGTTGCTTACGGCATCCCCAATAAAATATTTAAATTTCATCCAAATATCACAGGTAACCAATTTCCATTTAAATATTGCGGGGTCCTTTCATAATTTTGGCCTGTCCCATAACTCATAGAACCGTAAACACCGACTACCTATGTAAGTCATTTTAACAACAACTTATGTAAAATTATTAACACTCTTGACAAGTATTCCAACAACTTTTTTGGTTTCATAAATATTGATTTTGATAAGGGCTGTAAGGTGCGGAACTGGATGATTAGCGCAATGATTGCTAAAACGATTCAGGTAAACAATTGACATAAGATTAACTCCAAAAACGTAACACAAAATACAAAGTCAAACATACAGAAAATAAAATCTCCAACACATGGTTCCCTACCTTACAGATCTCCTCAGGCACTACACCATTTCAACCTCAATTTCGGAAAAATTAACTTTTATTTAGGAAAATGTAAAGTCATTTTCGGGAAAAGTCAAATTAATTTCAGAAAAAGTAAAGTTAATTTCGGAAAAAGTAAAGTTAATTTCGGAGAAAGTAAATTCAAATTCGGGAAAAATACATTCAATTACGGAGAAAGTAATGTTATTTTTTATAGAATAATTTGAATTGATTTATTTATCCATGTAGAAAATCAAAAAATGTCTCCATAAATCTCAGAGACCTAATTTTCAAACAATAAAAGAAAGAAAAAAAATTACCAAGTCTTCAGATGGTTTATTATGAGTGTGAGTGTTGAGTGTGGTGTGCTTCAGGGCTCTGTGCTGGGGCCTATCCTTTTTTTGCTGTATATCAATAATATAAGGGTGGGAGCCAGCAATGAGCTGCTTTTGTTGCTATTCGCCGATGCTATATACGTTACAACTACAGACAACCACTTCATACTCTTGCAGCAAAAGATGGTCGCAACACAGGAAAACTTAAATGTCTGGATAATTCGAAATAAATTAAAACTGAATGAACAAAAAACGAAAACCTTTTTTTTACCTTTAAGAATATGAACGATGGGATTGAAAATGAGAGTGTTAAATTTTTGGGATTCCGGTTGGATCAAAAATTGACATGGGAATGGGAGTCACATAGGTATATGTATCAAAAAGCTAACCACGAGCATCTACATTATTAGATTGTTGAGTAAAATTGCACCCGAAAACACTGTTTTAATGGCTTACCACTCTATATTCTTGTCTCACTGTTTGTATGGACTTCTATACAGCTTAATACCAGAAACACACAATCACCAAATAAGAACTGCTTGGAGCATCAGGTTACCCTTTACCAGGTTGGAGCACTCTAGGAAACTGTGCTCTAGGTATAGCAAAAACTACTATGCCCCAATGTTTTATCATAAATTTCCAAGACAATAAGAGCCCTGAAATTGAGTGAGTTTAAAACTAGAATTAATTTTTGTGTCAAAACGCTTTTCATGATTTAGAAACGTTTTCAATTAAAAATAACAGTGTTTCAGATTTTTGAGTATGTCTTGCTTAGGTTGTACATTTATGTTTTTTTCTCCGAATGACAGTAAACCCGACCTTTTAATGATACTTGACAAGCTCAAAAGGTGTATTTTTAATGCCTAGGCAGTAAAAGTGGACTTTTACTGCCTAGGCATTAAAAGTTCGTTTCTATGCAACGTTCCAGGTAATAATTTTAGTCAATCTGTTTTTTTCGAAATTGACAATGACAATGACAATATAACATTTTTGTAAAAAAAATAGTATATTGTTGTATTAGGAGTAGAAGCTTTACTTTTTTGTGCTGAAGCAGTAGGTTTGCGAGTCGAACGTAGTGGGGCTTGCAATACTGCTGAAGCACAAAAAACTGCTTCTACTCCGTATGCAACACGCTATTTTTTCTCCAAACGAATGTGGTAAGCTCGGGGGTAACTGGATGGTTGAGCGGCAGTAAAAGTACAAGCGGCACTAAAAGTACTTTTACTGCCGCTCCAGCGGCACCAAAAGTACTTTTGCTGCCGCTGGGGTTGCCAAGCATCATAGAAATTAAATTTCTACCACCTCGACAGGTGTTAACCTCCTGGATTTGCCTAGCAACATCGAAATTGAATTTCTACCATCTTGACAGGTGTTGACAAAGTGATGTTTTTTTGACGTTTGGAGAGAAAAAAAAATATTTGGATATTAAAAATCAAATCAATATAAAAAAGATGACTATAAGTGAAATTAGAAAAAATTCAAATTAAATGTTTCACACGTAGTGATGAGCAAATGCAAGACCAAGACCAAGACCGGAATAGTCTTGGTCTTGGTCTTGCATATGCGGTCTTGGTCTTGGTCTTGCAGTCTAATAAGTGGTCTTGGTCTTGGTCTTGCAGGGTCCAGTCTTGGTCTTGACCTTGGTCTTGCACCAAGACTCTTGCAAGTCTTGCATTTATTTGGTAGATTTTTACTGGAGGAAATTTTAACAAAGAAACTTTAAAAAAAATCGTTTTTCATGCCACTTGAAGTAAGTAAATGTTTAAAGAAAGAGAGAGTATATGCCAGTATCAAAATTTTGGCTTTTCAATATTGAGTAAGCTCTACCACAGCAGCAAATTTTAATTCGCGAGGGGGGGGGGGCAACCCGATGCCCCCCATGGGTGCGCCACTGATATTTACAATTAATTGCGGGCGGGACTAACACAAGAACCATTTTATTTAAACGAGCATTTCATTGATTTTTTATGTCTATCTATAATTGAGTTGAAATGTAAGTATTTATCTATTTTCTTGATAATCTCATGCAGCTATTCTTTTATTAGTATATCTATGTCACTGGGGGCCCGTTACCTTAACGGGGATTATAAATAAACCAAAATTATGATTACTCAATGCAATAAAGAAAGTGTACAGGGTGATCTATTATAAATGTAACCCCCTGCTAACTTTTTCATTTGACGTTTTTGACTGAAGTGTCAAATACAAAAGTTTCAAGAAATTGCCAAAAGTTTTTAACCAAGTCAGTTTTAGGCATACAGGGTGCGTCAAAAAAGTGCAGCAGCGTGAAGTTATATTTTTTTAAATGGAACACCCTGTATATTGTGCGCCTATTTGTTAGTCCCCTTTAACCTGTTTTCAACGATATAGGGTTTGATATGTCTATCTTCAACAGTTATAGGGAAAAACATGAAAACCTCTTTTAAGGTTACATATTGAAAAAAGGAAAATTATACCATTTAAGCTTTATACAATTTTTTTTATTATCAGTTTATTGTTCAAATTTTATTCATTAATATACAAGGTGAAATAATATAATAAATCCAGATGTCTAAGCTATTATTATTATTAAAAAAAAAAAAAAATGAGAGACCTAGGACCGCGTTTTTCCCTATAACTATTGGAGATAAACTGAGGTATAAACATATCAAACCATATATCGTTGAAATCAGGTTAAAGGGAACTAACAAATAGGCGCACAATATACAGGGTGTTCCATTTTAAAAAATATAACTTCACACTGCTGCACTTTTTTGACGCACCCTGTATGCCTAAAACTGACTTAGTTAAAAACTTTTGACAATTTCTTGAAACTTTTGTATTTGTTCTGTCAAAAACGTCAAATGAAAAAGTTAGCAGGGGGTTACATTTATAATAGATCACCCTGTACATCAGTCTCACGCATTTCTCAGCAAACGAAAAAATTTATGGACAGAAAAATCAAAAATCTGGACCAGTGCGCATGCAAGGAGGACATTTGATAGGTTGTAATGAAAATTACCAAATGGTGTAGAACATTGTGACACTGTCACTTTTAATGCCTAGACAGTAAAAATACAACTTTTGATCCTGTCAAGTGTCATTAAAAGGCCGCTTTTACTGTCATTCGGAGAAAAATAACTATTATTTGATTTTGAATTGATTTTGAAATTTGTTGTTGGAATTTTATATTTGATATTTGCAATGACATTTGTTATTTGAATTTTATGATTAAATTGAGAATAATGTTTGACGACGCTATAGTATGGCAAGGTTATGTAATAACATGTTTTGCAGCTAATAAAGATCCATCTATCTGTCTATTCACTTGATAGATTAGTGACATAAGTTTCGGTCATATGAGCATCATCATACATACAAAATAATATAGAACCTAATTATTAAAGTACAAGGTCTCAAGTCACTGCTAAATTTATTTTTTATCAACTCGAATTATTCTAAAAAATGACATTACTTCCTCCGTAATTGAATGTACTTCTTCTGAATTTGAATTTACTTTTTCCGAATTCGAATTTACTTTTTCCGAAATAGACTTTACTTTTTCTGAAATTGATTTGATTTTTTCCGAAAATTACTTCACATTTTCCTAAATAAAAGTTACTTTTTCCGAAATCGAGGTTGAAATGGTGTAGACAGAACATGAGGTTTTGAGGAACTAGATAATACTTTAGAATCAGTTTGTTTGATGAGTTGTAACATAAGTTTCAGGGCAGGAAATAGTATGTGTAACACCAGTCACCTTGATAGTTTTGACCTAAACTCGTCACTTTCTTTTCTAATCTTAATTTCCCTGACTTTGTCCTTCTTACCGATCATTGGCCTAACACTAACGAATCTTTCTCCATCCTAACTACTCTACCTTATCTAAATTCTATCGCACTAGACTTCATACATGGCGGTACAGCCATCCTTGTCAGTTCAGACTTTTATTCATATACAGATTTTAAAAACTGCGACCGATACAACTTTTTCATTTTTGAAAAATCTTTTGAATTCTTCTTTTACATTCCGTAAATATATGCATCATATGCATCGCTCCCTACCTGTCAATGCAAAACTAATAATTGCAGGAGATCTCAACATAGATTTTGGCGACCTAAAAGCCCAGTCCACCATTTTGCTGATTAACTTGTAATTCTTAACCTTCAAATGCACGTCAAAACACCAAAAAGGACATTGTAGACTACATCCACTATAATTGATTATGTGTGTTCTAATTCCGACTGCAATATTGAATCTAAAGTGGAGGACCCAGCTATATCTGACAACCAGGCAGTTTTCGCCACACGGTCCCTAGTCCCTACAGATAAAGTCAAATAGACCCAAACGCCTTGGTAGAGGCCCATTTTAACCATTTCCAACAAATTTGTAACAGCACTTCCTGGAAATTAATGCTCTCCGTCAAAGACCCACTCCAGACAATTCATTCCAATATTAGTCAAATTATAAAGAAAAAAACTGGGTTACCCAAGGCATCAAAATATCAGCTGCAAATTTGAGATCTCTTAATATGTTACATAAACACTTTAATAACAGTTCATTCATTAACAACTACTTGAATATGAATTCTGATATAATGAGGTTCTTGGTGCCTCTAGTTTGACAGTAAATTCATGGTTACCGTCTGTTTGACGGGTTCGCCTGGTAGGTGCTACTCTCGGTGGAATCATACGTGCCAACTCTTCAGAGCATTTTCCGTGATAGTACCTGTAGAAGAGAGACAAATCGCCCACAGATCTGCGATGTTCGAGACCATCCAAGTTACGAGTAAGTGCGGGGTCATTGATCAACTTGATAGCTCGTTTTTGCACGGTATTCAAAAGCATTAAGGTATGTTTGGGTGCTGCACTCCATATATGTGAGCAGTACTCCATAGTTGGTCGAATCTGGGCTTTGTAGAGTGTCAGCAATTGGCTTGGTGTGTACAGATGTCTTGTACGAAATAGCACCCCCAGCTTTTGGGAGGCCCTTTTAGCAATATCTGCCACGTGACTGTGCCAAGACATGTTGGTCTCTGCAGTAACCCCCAAGATGTTCAACTGACTCTGTAATGTGACAGCACTTCCAGATAGCATGATGTTTGGCTCACCGGTGGTGTTCTTTTTTGAAAACAGAGCTGCTTGGGTTTTCTGTGCGTTGAACTGTACAAGGTTTTTGTTACCCCAGTCCTCTATTATCTCCAGGTCGTTATTTATCTGCGATATTTGAGTTAGTCTAAGATGATGGAATTCACGTGCGGAAAGACCTGTGGGTGGTATGAGTGAGGAGACTACATTGCCATCGTCTGCAAAGCAATAAACTGGATTTACTGTTTTATCTATGAGGTCATTTATGTAAATCAGGAAAAGAGTTGGCGAAAGGATTGCTCCCTGTGGCACACCAGCATTTATTTGGTAAGAGTTGGAGTTCTGGCCATCCAGTGCAACATAAATGGATCTGTCCTTTAGGTAACTTTCAAACCAAGTGCAAAGTTTCGGCGATAATCCCATTGCTTTGAGCTTGTTGAGCAGATTTTCATGCCAAACTTTGTCGAATGCTTTAGATATATCTAAGGCAATTGTTCTTGTTTCACCCCGCAACTCAATCGCTTTTTGCCATAAGTGAGTGACGTATGTAAGTAAATCGCCAGTTGATCTATATTTTCGAAATCCGTATTGCTTATCGTTGATAATTTTGTACTTTTCCAAGTACTTGGTTAGGTGATTGTTCAGAACTCTTTCCATTACTTTTGATATCACCGGAAGTAGGGCAATTGGTCTATAGTTTAACGGATCTGTCTTTTTTCCTTTCTTTGGAATGGGTTGTACTGCGGCAGACTTCCATGATGATGGATATACTCCTTGCCTGTAAGACAAATTGAATAATTTTGCGAAAGTTGGGGTAAGTTCGTTGGCGCAATTTTTGAGTACTATTGCGGGAATGCCATCCTATCGTCAAAAATATAGAAAAATAATTCGTGTAGCAAAAGCCCTATTTTACTCAAATCGCTTAAATAACTCACCAAATAAACCTAAAGAAACATGGCGCATAGTTTAGCTGGGGAAAAATAACACTTCCAAACCTAGCCAAATTGATATTGTCGCGGCTCTGGCTTGCGTGACAGAAATCTTGGGTCCGTTTGTTTCAAAATCAAAGTCCAATTAACATAATAACAATTTATTCCACGTTACTATACACTCTGACACTAATTAACTCAAACAACTTAACTCTTTATAACTCTTAACAATATTCACTCTCTTAATCCTATAACAGCCAAACTTAAACTTAAACTACTAATACCGGCCTTTATATATCCGTAAATCTATTCATGTAAAATCCAAAATATACACGAAAATTTAATACATCTGTCAAAACTGACATTCCAACAATAAACTGACATGTTTTGATTGTTGATTTGAACCAATCAGATTGGAATTACGCGATAAGTTGCACAAGTGCAAATTATTTATTTATTTATTTATTTCAAACAGTATCTACAGCCAAAAAGCCAACTACAGATACTTATGCTTATTCTAAAAGTATGTAAAACTAGCTGACCCGGCGAACTTCGTACCGCCTCTGAATTATTAAATACCTATTAAATGTTGTGTGAACGTATCTATTAGCTGAATTAAATTCAGTTTTTTTCGATGTTGAATTTGGCTTTGGTTGAAAAAAAAATAATGTTTACTCTCTGGATCAGAAGTCACCTAAAAGTAAAATTTTACATCATCCCTTCTTAGGCAGCTTGTGGGCATTATTCTTGTAAAGTGTACCATCAAATAAATAAACTCAGGCACAGGAATGTTCAAAGAATGTAAAGAAAACAAAAAAATCTCCAGCGCAGCCCTGTTTCACTCTATCTGCACTGCACTACTCCCTCTGTTCTACTCTATCTTCACTATTCTATCTGATCTACTCTTTCTGCACCACTCTATCTGATCGGAATAGTGGAATAGTTCTGTTCGGAATAGGTCTAGTTCCTGAGTAGCATTGTTCTACTGTATCTGCAATGAAATTACCGTGCAAGGGCGAGCTTCGTTCTAGGTATCAGAGATATCGCCGTATACAAAATGGTCAAAATGGTTTGCAATGAAAATGTGGCGGTAAACTTGGTATCGGTTATAAGAGATGGCGCCGTATGCGGGCTTAGTGAATTTTTTTCATAAATAAGTAAAATAGGTAGTTTTGCTTTTTGTCTTTTTTTTGGATTTTTTCTATTTAATATGTTGGTATGGACAAAGACAAATCCAATAAAGCAGAAATCATAAAAATCAGTTCAGCTGTTTTCGAGTTATAAGTGCTAGAACCAACACAACTGTGTTTTATATATATATAGATAAATATAGATAATAATGATAACAAAATGATCCTCCATTTATTGAATAATTCATTTATTACAAAAAATGTGATAAATGAAGAACCGCTCGACCGATTTTGTGCAAACTTCACATAAACCATCTAATAAATAGTCCGAACAAAGCCTAAACATTTGGTTTGGCTAGGTGAGCCCGTTCTTGAGTTATAAAATTACAACGAAAAGTGGCATTAATTTTTATATACATAGATGTCAATAAAAAGTTTTGTAAAATGTCATCAAATTAATAACTATTACAACATCTAACGTGAAAATGTAAACGACATAAATGCAAATAAAACCAACATTAAACACGAACAGTAGAAACGAAACTTACATGCTAACTATTGCGTAATTTTAAGTCAATTATTCGTTTGAACTGTCTGTATGTAGTGCTATCAATATCCGTATCTGAAGCATATTTATTGAACATATTGCACAAATTATATATTGGAGAGCTTTTATATAGATTCGTCCGTGGGTAAGCTAAATAAAAAACATTTTTTGTTATTGAGTTGACACGATTTATGGCAAAAGGAAGTTGACCGACTATTTCTGGAGAATCAACATAACCTTTTAGTATTCTGTACATTGTTGCAAGAAATATTTTAGTTCTTCTTTGATTTAGAGACAGTCTATTAAATAAACCTAGCAAGAAGTCATTGTCACAACCTCTTTGTGGATAAAATCCGTACTTTTTAAAGTGCATAGCTTTCAAAAATTTTCTTTGAACTCCCTCGATAATACTTATCCAAATGTGATACTGAGGGGACCAAATTATACTACCATATTCCAGTATTGGTAATACCAGACTATAAAATAGGTGGATGCTGACATCAATATTGAACTGTTTAGTATTTCTACAAATAAATCCGGCAACTCTCTGGGCACTCTCAATCTTCGAAATAATATGAGAAGAAAATGAAAGATTATCATCAAAAGTTACACCCAAATCTTTTTGTTCAGAAACACGTTTTAGTTTTTCATTATTTATTGTATAGTCAAATTCAATTGGGTTTTTATTACGACTGAAACTGTTCAAATTTAAGTTAAAGCTATTTTGCTGACAATAACTCGCTGAATCTTGTAATTCTCTTTGAAGAATTTCGCAATCTTCAATCGAGGTGATTTCGATAAATAATTTAAAATCGTCGGCAAATGCCAATGATTCCACATTTTTAACTTTGCAAAGAATTTTATTGAAAGCAATAACAAAAAGAAGGGGCCCAAGATTTGACCCTTGGGGCTTACCAGAAGAACTAACAAAAAGAGTAGACCGACTAACTTTTAATTCTACAAACTGATACCTTTTACTTGAGTTTGTTCCTAAGTAAGATTGAATTTAATTAATCAGGTATGGAGGAACATCCATTGCCTCCAGACCACCCAAAATAGTGTTGTGACTTACTTTATCAAATGCTTTTTCTAAGTCAGTGTAGATAACTTCTACCTGTGTTTTTCTATTCAATGCTTCAGGTATATATTGCGTAAAGTAAAGATTGTTAGATTTGTAAATGTGGACATTTTGGTAGGAAACCATGTTGATTGGGAGATATTTTAAGTGATACTTCATTAAAAAGCAATTCAAATATAACAATTTCAAATATTTTTGAGATTGCACACACTATTGTTATGGGTCTATAGTTTTTAATCTCTTGTTTAGGACCACTTTTGTGTATAGGTATCACTTTACTAAGTTTCCATTTTTCTGGGAATGTGGCGGTTTTAAGCATGTGATTAAACAAGACTTTTAAAGGAACAAGTAAAAATTCACTGCACCCTTTCAGTATAAATGCAGGAATACCATCATGGCCAATATACTTGTTTGGTTTAAGTTTTTTGAAAGCCTTTTTTATGTCCAAAACAGATATTTCTGCATCACAAAAGTATGTTTTAGCAATATTTGCATTAGTCTGATCAGCAATATTATCATTACTGGTAAACACAGATTTGAAATATTTTGCAAAGCCGTTAACAATGTTGATTGTTCCCGAAAATATTTCATTCTCAAACGCCATTTCCTCCGAAATCTCTGGACTTTCCTTAAAGCTTTTAAGATATGACCAGAAAAGTTTTGGGTTAGATTTCAAGCTTGATTCAACATCCACCAAGTATTCAGCATGGGCTGTTTTGATTTCATTCTTGATTAAGGTTCTCAAACCGTTATATCTGGTTTTCCAAAACTGGGACTTGTATTTACGAGATTTCAAAAAGCATGTGTGTTTTTGCTTTAAAAGTTTTATTATTTCATTGTTAAACCAAGTTGGATACTTCTTACTTTTTTGTGTAGACTTTGGTACGCATTTCTCAAATATGTTTTGTATTATTTTATAAAAAGCATCAATTGCCAGATTAGCATTTGTGAAATCGCATAAATCATCCCAGTCTTGTTCCTGAAACAGCTCATACATATGAAGATAATTGGCTTTCTTGAAATTGAATTTGGTAGAAGGGATCAAACTACAGTTTTGAGAAGTCTTAATTGACAGTTTAATATCCAAACACGGATGGTGACTATCAATTGGTACCAGCGGTTCTTCAGCCTGTTCCACCACCAAGCAATCAAAAGATCCGAAAACGAGATCAAGTTTATCGGATTATCGGATAATTGCATAGTAACTGGTGCAAGAACTGGTGTTTTGACATTTTTTGACAAAAAATTTAAATTTTTGATTCATGAAATTCTCATATATAATACCACAAGAGAAAAAATTTTGTTGGCAAAATTTTCGACTGGTATGAAAGTTTGTTGCTTGGCAATTTCGCCAATGACATTTTTGACAAAACCACGAGCCACAGATTAACCCGTCCTAAAGATAGGAAACTCGTGCCTTTTCCCCTATCCTTGTCTTACTCATACAACGAGTTGTATGTCTGCCACAGCATGGGGGGCTAGTGTGCACTTCAGTGTTGTAGCAGTAGTCACGTGGTCTCCCGCCTTTTCTCAAATAATTTGTCCCTAATCGATTTTATTTTATTATTATCTGTAATTTTTTTTGAAATAAAACAACAACATTTTAGTACCATCTCCTTCTTTATTGAAGCAGCCTTAAACACAACAATAATAGAAAAAAGTATTGAAAAAAAAACAATAAAAAGTTTATAATACTGCAAATAAAATTCACTAATTCCACACTCAGCAAAGTCTCTGAGGATAAAGTGGTGATCGCATGAATTCAGAAGCTTCCACTGTAGTAATACCTATGCTATAAATGAAGGTATATTTTTAGGAATTTTGGTCTTATTTGGTGCACAAATCAAACTTCATGTGAATGTGAAACAATGGCGAATAAAAACCATCATTAATCCCATTTCCACAAGCATTTCCACTATGATTGAATGAAATATAAAGTCTTTTTTTTTTAAAACATATTAGCAAGTCAAAGTTTTATCAAAAATTGATAGGAAATTAAATAAAAGAACACTAAAGCTGGATTTATAACTTCCGTGACGTAAGCAGTATCCGTAAGACGTAAGAAAAATGAACTTATAGCAAATACATGCTCCTGGTTATAGTCTTTCAGTAACAAGTATGCAGTAAGCCGTAAGCAGTATGAAATGGTTCATTTTTATTTCTTACGGTTACTGATACGGATTCGGACGCAATCGTCGGTTCTCGTGTTAAAAAGTAACGCTTGTCACTCCCCCAGAGGGCAATGGCCGCTGGCGTTGTTTTTGTTTTGGTTTTAAAAAGTGAGGTTCTGGAATTGTTTTGGGCCTTAGACAAGTTTTGGGCATTGGTCATTGAGCTCAATATTAGTTTTCGGTTAAAAATGAGTGAAATTGAAAGCCTATTAATAGATATTATCACCGATTTCTATTGGTTCAAATAAAATCATATTGCGCACGCGTAAGTTTTTACTGTCACAGCAAATTCAGCTATAAATCAAGATGTTTTTACTGATACTTCTTACGGCATACGTCCTTACTTCTTACTGCTTACTGCCTACGTTACGGAAGTTATAAATCCAGCTTTACACAGATCAAACGGCTAACTGATGACAAATACATCCACAACACATCATAGAAACCACAGAACTAGAAACACATTGACAAATTATATTCACCATTCACAGTTCACAGATGACATTTGCTTGTGGCTTTGTATACTAGCGCCGCATAGCTTTGGCAGTCATGAAGCTCCACACGTGTTATTTTCGAGACAGCTCCGAACGAACATTTTACATGGAAGTTTCCTATCTTTAGGACGGGTTAATCTGTGCCACGAGCCGTCATGAGCGAAATTACCAAAAAGCAACAAACTTGAATAAAACCAAGAGAATAATTGGACAGCATTAAACAGAAAAGAACCAACCATCATGACTCATGATTTGAGAAAATGGTGGTTGAAGTAAAAGTGATTTTATAAATTAGCATTAGTTTAGAAAGTGCTGATTTTAATTTAGAGGGGTGAGGTAATACTTATTGTAACTTTTTCAATAAAAAATATCAATTGACTTACAATAACTATTGCTCATTTTTAAATTTTTGTGGTTTGGTTCCTTTCTCTCATAGTAAAAAAAAATTATTATCTGAAATGCAGAAAAAAATCAATATTGTTGGTTCCGTTCTACGAAATGCATATAGTCCGGGGGCCGAGGACCTTTTTTCCAAATCATTAATAACAAGCTAGTTTTTTCAATGCAGCTTCATTTCACCGAGACGCCCAACTTTTTTCTCTTCGAAAATTGCGAAAACAGGTAGCTAACATACTGCGCAGGTGTAAAACATGTCGATTTGGTGACTATGAAAATTTAATTAATAACAGTTAGTTTTTCACCTAAATGTTGAGATAATTTTATGGATAATTTGAAACAACATTTGTCCGACAAAATAAAGGGTTTGGTCTACGATGTCCCCCACCTCAAACATGTAGCAATTACGTTGCATAAAAAATGATTAATAACAAGTTGATTTTTTCAATGTAGGTTGGTAAATATTATTACAATTAAATGGTCACACTGTCCTACAAATAAACAGGTAGCTATTTTCAGTCCTACACTCAAAAGTTGTCGATTTTACGATTTAACTTTTTTCATTAATAACCGGCTAAATCTTCGTGAGTATCTTCATTTTGATAAGACGCCCAAATTTTTTGTTGCGAAAATTCCAAAAACAGGTAGCTAACAGAGTGCGCAGGTGGAAAACATGTCTATTTGGTGATCATACAAATGTAAATAATAACAGTTAATTTTGTAGCTGAATGTTGAGATAGTTTCATAAATAATATGAAACAACATTTGTCCGACAAAATAAATGGTTTGATCTAGGCTCTCTCCCTTCTCAAACATGTAGCAGATACGTTACATAAAAAATGATTTATAACCAGTTGATTTTTTTAATGTAGCTTAGTAAATATTACTACAATTAAATGGTTACACTGTCCTGCAAATAAAGAGGTACATTTCTCCAGTCCTACACTCAAAAGTTGTCGACTTCACGGTAATACTTTATTCATCAATCACCGGACACCGGCTTAATCTTCTCGAGCATCTTCGTATTGATAATACGCCTAACTTTTCTATTGCGAAAAGTTGCAAAAGTAGTAGCTACTAGAGTGAGCACTAGTGAGCACATATAAAATACCTTGATTAGGTGATTATGCAAATGTAATTATTAACAGTTAACAGTTAATTTTTCAGGTGAATAGAGATAATTTTATAAATAATTCGAAATTCGATTTGAGCCACAAAATAAATGGTTTGGTCTTCAGTGTCCCCTTTCCCAAAAATGCAGCAATTACGGGCTCATAAAAAACGATTTATAACCAGTTGATTTTTTTACTGTAGTTTGGTAAATATAACTACAATTGAATGGTCACATTCAGGCCTATGATGTATCATTTTCTGTTATTTTAACAGCACCGTTAAGTTATCTATCACTGTTTATTTTACACGTAAAATTAGAGACAGATAGATTTTGAGCTATAACACAACTGTTAAAATAACAGGACAGGATACATCATAGGCCTGATTGTCCTAAAGAGGTAAGATTTCTCAGCCCTACATTCGAGAATTTCGAAAATAGCCTTATGCATATTATACGTAAATATGTACAGGGCTTTCATTTCAAAACTTACCACCCACGATATCTGCGTAAAGAGACAGATTTCTGGAAAAAAAGATTAAATTCAAGAATTTTACCTTTTGTATTTTGAAAAATATAATTATTAAAATATTTGATTTTTGATATTATTTGAAATGAACATACCTATCTCTTTTATTTTTGAGCTGTCGAGAAAATATTATTTGGGAAACTCCTGTATTTTTTTGAGTTCCACGTTATTTAAAAAGAGAAACTCTAACTTAGAAAACACCCTGTATTAATTAACATTAAAAAAGGAGCTCTATTTTTTTTAAATATCTTTAGAATTAAGATGAACCGGTTGGATCAAACCTTCTCCATCTGGGTATGGAAAATGACAAAGGGCATGGCCCCCTCTACTTTGATGGCATACCAAAACTCTTTTTCGAGCAATTCAAATCTGGCGCGCTTTTTGAATCACCCTATACTACGATACTGGGCGTGTTTGGGTTGAAGCTCGGCGGAGCGAGCAGAGCGATTACCGAGTAGCGTGACGTCACAAGGAGTACACCGTGTCAAGCCAAATAAACTCGTGCAAAAGTGCTGGGTTGAGCGATCAGCTGATTATTGTTTATTTTTTTTTAGGATATGTCTTTTTGAGTCCGAGTTCGTATTCCGCATTTGCACCAGAGTTTTCCACTGAGTTTTCTCGTTTGCCCCATTTTCTTTTGTGTTCTGCTAGAAATGTTGTGCTACATAAACAATAATGGACCTAACCACTGAGGCTGCCAAGTTCCCTTGGAAATATATGTTCAATAATACCAGTGATGAGGACTAATACCGAGAAAATTTGATTAAAAGTACACAATTATGCAGAATGTATTCTGTATAATTCTTAACATTTAAACAAAATAGCTAAAACTATGCAGCTAACAAATAAATGTTAAAATTCAGGATTGTTTATTTATGTTATCATGTCATGGAAAATAGGTTAGGTTATACTAAACAGATTAAACACATATCTGCGCATGCACCCTCCAGCTGCCCACTCCACAAACTCGGAGTTTATCGAGCTCGCTCTGAGCGCTCAAAATAAGTCAAACCAAACACAATCAAGCGTTGTCGGAGCTTCAAAAATAACGGAAGAGAGACAAAAGTGCAAGCTCTGAGCGCACCGAGCGTGAACCCAAACGCGCCCACTGTGTTATTTACGAGCATGCGCGTCGATGCGAATGGAAACCATCGACAAAAATGTAGGTATGTGTACATACACATAACACATATACTGTTATACACGCATCTGTATACGTACATATGTACATACAGGGGCTTTCATTTCGAAATTTGCCACCCACGTTATCTGCCTAAAGAGACAGATTTCGGGAAATCGCCGGAACACGTCAACAACAAATTAACGCACCCCCTCAATTATTATTTATTATTATTATTATTTTTTTTTATTTTTTATTTTTTTTTTCTCCTTATTGGGATCTTATCCATCTATGTCGGACTTGCGTCAAGACATAGTAGATGTGTGTATCAACGAAGAAAAGATCTCACTATACCTACGGCATCTATGACAACTGCTTTTTGCATGTCCGTTGATATTTTGTAATTCAGGTTTAGCTTGCCTAGATTGATCTGCAGGCTCTTTGGTACCAATCCCATAGAGGATACTATTATGGGGACTATTTCCACTTTTTTCAACTGCCATACTCTCAGAATTTCTATCGTCAGCTGTTCATATTTTGTTGTCTTCTCGATTTCTTTAGTTCTAATGTTTTGATTGTTGGGTATTGCTATATCTACAAGTAGAGCTGTTTGGTTTGTTTTGTTGATAATCACTTATTACGGGCTATTTATTATTATTATTATTATTATTATTATTATTATTATTATTATTATTATTATTACAATATGCATAAGGCTATTTTCGAAATTCTCGAATGTAGGGCTGAGAAATCTTACCTCTTTAGGACAATGTGACCATTCAATTGTAGTTATATTTACCAAACTACAGTAAAAAAATCAACTGGTTATATATCGTTTTTTATGAGCCAGTAATTGCTACATTTTTGAGAAAGGGGACACTGCAGACCAAACCATTTATTTTGTGGCTCAAATCGAATTTCGAATTATTTATAAAATTATCTCATTATTCACGTGACAAATTAACTGTTAACTGTTAATAATTACATTTGCATAATCACCTAATCAAGGTATTTTATATGTGCTCACTAGTGCTCACTCTAGTAGCTACTACTTTTGCAACTTTTCGCAATAGAAAAGTTAGGCGTATTATCAATACGAAGATGCTCGAGAAGATTAAGCCGGTGTCCGGTGATTGATGAATAAAGTATTACGGTGAAGTCGACAACTTTTGAGTGTAGGACTGGAGAAATGTACCTCTTTATTTGTAGGACAGTGTAACTATTTAATTGTAGTAATATTTACTAAGCTACATTAAAAAAATCAACTGGTTATAAATCATTTTTTATGTAACGTATCTGCTACATGTTTGAGAAGGAAGACAGCCTAGATCAAACCATTTATTTTGTCGGACAAATGTTGTTTCATATTATTTATGAAACTATCTCAACATTCAGCTACAAAATTAACTGTTATTATTTACATTTTCATGATCACCAAATAGACATCTTTTCCACCTGCGCACTCTGTTAGCTACCTGTTTTTGGAATTTTCGCAACAGAAAATTTGGGCGTCTTATCAAAATGAAGATACTCACGAAGATTTAGCCGGTTATTAATGAAAAAAGTTAAATCGTGAAATCGACAACTTTTGAGTGTAGGACTGAAAATAGCTACCTGTTTATTTGTAGGACAGTGTGACCATTTAATTGTAATAATATTTACCAACCTACATTGAAAAAATCAACTTGTTATTAATCATTTTTTATGCAACGTAATTGCTACATGTTTGAGGTGGGGGACATCGTAGACCAAACCCTTTATTTTGTCGGACAAATGTTGTTTCAAATTATCCATAAAATTATCTCAACATTTAGGTGAAAAACTAACTGTTATTAATTAAATTTTCATAGTCACCAAATCGACATGTTTTACACCTGCGCAGTATGTTAGCTACCTGTTTTCGCAATTTTCGAAGAGAAAAAAGTTGGGCGTCTCGGTGAAATGAAGCTGCATTGAAAAAACTAGCTTGTTATTAATGATTTGGAAAAAAGGTCCTCGGCCCCCGGACTAATAGGGTTTTAATGAAATCAAAAATAATGCATTTTTGGTCGCAAAGCTTTTTATGTGACAAAATTAAAAAACATAATTGGTTTTTATTCACCTTACAACTTAATATTTATTTTCATCAATACATTTTTTTTTTCTAATATCTTATCAACTACACCTCTTCAACATTGTCTGGCTCAAAATCAGGCGGAATACAAAATCCATTCACATCATCCTCCACGTCGCGACTACCAAAGAGATTGCGATACATATCCTTAGCATCAGCTGGAATAAGATGTAATAGGGACTTTAGGTCCTTCAACTTTGGGGCTGCAATATCTTTTCCCTTTTCCCACATTGGCTGAAGTAAACCTCTAAAAGAAATTTCATTTTGTTGTCGTCCTCTAGCAGGTTTACGTTCTAAGTTTATAACAGAATATGGCGATTGAAAGTCATTACGACAATATAGTTTCAGAGGTTCTTCCTTTAGCAATTTGATTTCTCGAATTTTAAGCCAGTTTATTTTTTCTTTTTCTTCGTCTATTTTCCTATTAACTATGGCTTTTTCCAATTTTTGTGTCCCAAAAAAATCAAGACTTTGCATTTCAGTTACAATAAATGGTTTTTTTTTCTAGCTCTTTTCATAACTTGGACGTAGTCACGGCAAATAAAGCCTTTGTACATGTTTTAATGCTCCTTCAATATCGCTAAAGTCAGTGTCATTAGCTAAAAAGCTGTGTCCAGATACAAGATATTTCATTTTTATTGTTTCCAGGGTGGGATGAGTTTCAAGGCACGATTTTAATATCAAGACCATCTTAATATTCCGGTTTTGGCCACCGCATGAATCACTCCACAAAACAAGATCCTTTATTCCACTCTCCACTTTGGTCTCAATATGCTTAATCAAACATGAACCAATTTCTTGAGCCCCTCTACCCGCTTGATTTTCTGTCCAAACGTAGCAATATCCTTGATTGTTTTTAAAAGAATGAACACCAGCGTTATACAACCACAACTGCCTCTTGTAGAAAACGATACCAGTAGGAATTCGAGGAAGAGGTAACGTTTTTTCCAGATCATAACTTAAGCATTCAAACTCCTTCACTTTGTGAGCCTCTAGTTTGTCATGATTCATGAGATTTCGAGCTTCTCTCCAAAGGTCTATATGTTTGTTATGTGCCTCTTCTGAAACGTTTTTGGCTGAACCAGTTGCCGACTGTATTCTAGCAGCAAAGGAATCGCATGTGTTACACGTGTTTTTCTTTAGACTTTTAAATTTTAAATTAAAATCATTTAAAAATATTCTCCTATAAGTTGAAAAACTTACTGCATCAATATCTTTCAATATATCATTTTTATTTTTTTCATTTCCTTCCCTCCATTCCCTTATCTCATTGTTCCTCTCTTCTCCAATTAAGTTTTCCACATACAAGTCATACATTTTTATAAGGGTCATTTCAGGTGAAAGAAATTCGGCATCAGTGTTATCACGCCTGTAATGTGACTTGTATCGTGGAAGTTTATTGATGTGTTCCTTGACTGTCTCCAATTTTTTATCACTTGTCTTGTTCTTTCCTCCCTGTTTTTGTCCCCTTTTATCTTTTAAATCGTCAGATCGTATTTTTTGTAACGCAGTGTTTATTCTTTTGGTTGATACCTGAAACGTATGCCAAAACATTTCACGGCAAACAGGGACTGCTCTGAGAGTGTATATTCTAGAATATTGCCTTTTTGATGGCCTGTTAGTGTATTGTCGAGCTTTCTCTTTCTCCCTCATAGAAGCTGCAAGAAACATATTCTGGTTGTTGTAATCACCTAACGCCCAAAATTTGTTAAATTCTTCCTCTCTTACATCTTGTCCAACTTTATTGTGGCATTCTGCTTTACAGGGGCACTGAAAATCTTGAAAACATTTTTGTTTAACAAGCTTCCCTTTATAATTATAATATTCTTTGTTACTATTTCTTAATTTTTTTGCATTAACGTTTGTTTGCATTTAAAATTTTCGTTTTCTTCCTCTGGAAGTTCTGGTGGTTTTATTTAGAGTATTATTATCGGACACTACACCAGCCTCAGGATCATTATCTGAACTTGCATCAGATTCGTTCTGATAATCTGGATCTGTTCTATTTTCAAGATTTTCATCTTCAAAATCACTCATAAGCTCTTTCTCGAAATGTTCTGGTCTTGGTAATTGATGGCGAAACTCGAAACTCTCCTCAACCGGCATATCTTGGATATTATCCAGCACTATTATATTTTCCAACGATTGCAAAGTTGTATCTCTGGTGGTTCTAACTGGAGTATTATTAGCGGTCACTGCAAGAACCTCAGGATCATTATCTGAATTTACATCAGACTCTTTCTGGTTGCTTATGGTTGGACCATAATCTGGATCTGTTTTTTCATATTCAATTTCGTCCTGAAGATAACTCATATGCTCTACTTCAAAATTTTCTGATGTTTGTACTTGGTTGTGAAACTCGCAGCTCTCCACAATCGGCGTATCTAGAATATTGTCTAATCCCATTATGTTTTCTAAAGATGGGGATTGACACAAAGTTGCTTGCTGAAGCGCTTCAATATCAATCCAAGAAGATGTGTCAGAATTATAAACAAATACTTTGCTTTCATCTAAAACTGCTTCTGTTCCACCCGAGGTTCCACATCCTTGTGGAATATTATCTGATTTGATGCGAATCGATTCGTTATAGATACTTCAGTTAAATCTGGAGTAAATTGATTGCTCCCAAAGTCTTCTGCTACAACATAAATTCCCATTTTAAAAATATGAGAAATCAGCAATTATATTCCACTATACTTACCTTGGCTTTCATCTAAGACTGATTCTGTTCCAGGCAAGGTTCCACATCCCTGTGCAATATTATCCGATTTCATGCGAATCGATTCGTTAGATGCTTCAGTTAAATCTGGAGTATATTGATTGCTTCCAAAGTCTTCTGCTACAACATAAATTCCCTTATTAAAAATATGATTAATAAGTAACTCTATTCTGTTTCACTTACCTTGGCCTATCACACTATCAGACACCTCGGTACCTGACATAGAATAATCATTGTAATTCCCTGATGAGGTGCTTGACAAATTTAACAATTTATCATCTAAAAAAAAGGTTGATTGTAGACATAACTAGATGCACCGTTGGTACATTGAGCTATGCAACATAAGAAAATTCCTACATAATCTAAGCACCCATAATGAAAAAGGTTGATTGAATGGATATCCCTCTGTTGCATAAACGCTCCAACCGTTGTTTCAAAATAAAGAAATATAATTTTGCATTAATCCCAGAACAGATAATAATAATTATTGTGATATTTACCTTCGTATTTTTTGAGGGCTAATTCAAGTAATCGCTTTCCACGGCGTGACATGATAAAATGATGAATTTTGCACTTTTTCAGCACTACCCACTATAACATAAAAACTTCACAAAACCTTATTCGCCTAGACGTACTCAACTGACAGGTTTTAACAAGTTAATATGTTAAAAAAAGGGAACCAATGTATATTGGTTCCTTATTCTAAAATAAAATTTCGTCTTTTTTGTTAATTAAAAAAACCATTTTCTCCTGGTTCTTTTTTGAGAAATAAATATCAATATAAAAGTGAACCAATGTCTAGTGGATCCATTTTGCAAAATAAAGAATAATATATTTTTTGACTACCTTTTTTTTGGTTTCTTTCTATGAAATAGAAAAGTGTGATTTTCATTCTAGGATTTTTTTTTTGTAGTTTTTATTATAGAAATGGCCATTTGATGCATGGTTCTTTTTTGCGAAAAGAATTAATACCTAAACCACATTCAAAATGTATTATTGGTTCAAATTTTAATTTTTTGTGGATTGGTTCCTTTCTGCTTAATGCCGTCCAATTTTGCCTACATAATTTTTTCTTCAGTGGTATTCGGCTGGACTATTTCACGAGAGAAACATGCCAAATTTTTATTTGAAAAATTTATTTTCTTTAGGTGACACTTGTCAAACTCAATAGTTTTTTACATTAACCACACAAAATTTTGTCGCTGAAAAACCATCATGTTGGTTTTGTCCAGGTAGGAACAGGTAGAAGTTTTGTCAGTAGGTAACCGGCCGTTCCTATGCCATTTTGCCAGTGTAAAACACTCTAGTGAAATAGTCTCATAAAATACAACTCGTGCAATGGAAATATATCTATAGTTTTCGACAAATTTGCACTCATGAGTTTTCAACTGAAAGAGGCACTCACTCTTTTTCAACTAAAAATGCATTCGGGCAAATTTCCCAAAAATTATCGATAATTTCCATTGCACTCGTTATATTACTATTGATAATTTCCTGCACATCAAGGCAATAGTCCTACTCGACGAAATACTAATATACCTTTTCTGATTCCTCATTCAACTTTTGTTAAAAAATCCATTATCTATGATACCATTAAATTTACTATCATCTTTCGAGCAAATTTCTGAGCTCTCAAAGTTCAGAAAAACAGTTACAGAAGCACGGCTGTTGCAGATATTTTATTCAGTTGATGAAAACTTTAATGTTTCCTTCTAAAAAAAACACATAGGCAGCCCTTCTTATTTTTGTTATTATGCTTCTCTTTTTTACACAACTAAAACTATTATTTTTATTATATGTATACTTTTATACTTATATTACTCGACTTATTATCATTGGTAACTTTTTTGCACTTTTCTTTGCTGCGTTCAAAATTCCTGATTTTTATTTGGTTGCGTGCCTACACCTAATTTCTAGGATTACTCTGTGTCTAGGTTTGTGTAGTATTTAATGTCTGCTGTAATGCATTATTCTTTTTATTTTTCTATACATCACTTGTTTTTATGATTTTACTGACATTTAACTTTTGTATGTTTTTCTCTCGGTTTTTCTTTTTGATATTAATGTTGATTGTTAATAACGCTTAAATAACAAAAAATCTTCAATACACTACCAGATTGTAATATTAGATGATAGTTTTTATTGGAATATCTTGTTTTACACTCAACCAAATAGTAGCATAAATAAAAAAAAGTTGTTATTTGATTTAATGAATAATTCATCAAAATCGGTCCAAAGAACTGCTTCTTTGATCACATGAACTCTACGTTAGTGAAGGAAGAACAATTTCTTAATTCCAATTTCGATTCATCTTGTGTATGAACAACAAACATTGAAGTATGTGGCAAGATTTTTGTATTAATGAAACTTTTCATAGTGACAACATCCTTCTTAGTTTATATGTACTTTTTCATTGGCCTGATGAACCGACGGCATAATATTAATGAAGCCCAGATATAATTCGATGAAACCCTTTCATTGTATTTATGAATCAAAGTCTTGAATACTAAGAATTTCATTCATTGTATTTATTAATGACGTTTTCGATAATATGTGCCCTATTCTTTATTTGTAGTAAAATAATTTCATGAATTATGCCTTAAATATACTTATGATTTTAAATGGGGTACAGGATCATTTTTTATATTTGCGTGACCTCTGTACTGATGAATATGAGCAATAGGAATACTTCGTATCATCTTCCAGAATTGTCAAACAAACCAATGGGCATCCCGAAATCTGAAAATTCAAAAATCTAAGTACTTATGTATTTTTATCTTAAATGACACTTACTGTATATTGTACTATCTTTGAAATCCTCCTTAAATCCTGTTTCCATAAATATATAATATGTCTATGTTTGTTCCAGCTGTTTTTGAACTATCAACATCCAAAGTTTCTAAAACAAGCCACGTCAGAAAATTAGATTTGATAACTTAGCTGGTTTCCGGCTATGAAACACTAGCTGCGGCATTGAATCTTGTGCTTTTCTACCTAGTGAAAGAAAACCATTTAATAAAAATATATCGATTAAAAAAATTACAACTTGATTTGAGATTGGGTATACTTACTTTTGAAGACTTCAGTATTCTTTAGAAATTCTGAGGAGCTCCTAACGCTCTTGTATTTCACGTTCTCCACGGATGACATTAAAATCTGTAGGTCATTTCTTTCGCATTCCCATTTTGAGACTAGACGGTCTCCGTGCAAGGCTTTAAAGTCCTACCTACATAATAGGTATACATATTATAGAGGTAATAGAGGTATACAACTTACCTTTTAGAAAAAACCGGCGACAGGTATAACCGACTGCCTATTTAACACCTGGAACAGCACAAGACCGAAAAAACCGAATAGAACGAAGTACGTAGCAATGCATCCAGAAAATAAAAATGTAATAATTCTTATTTTAACATATTTTTCTATGGCGTTGCTCAAATGCAGCTACCTTTGCGCATGTATTTAGGAAATGTGTACATTAACGCCATGAACTGTTTCATTGTATTTATGATTTATCTTGATCTAATGGTTACAGCTTTGTTTCTAGGAATATTTGCTTGTTTTAAATAAACCGTACATTGTATCTATCAATTTCGTTCTTAAAAGGATAAGTTTCTAGTAAGGCTATATGAACCATATTCATATTAATATTCATTTATATTATGAATATTTCGTGGAAGCTCCATCAAAGAAATTTTCTTTAATATCAAGGTTTAATTTCATAATATCAATGAACTTAGTTCATGTAACCAATGCACTATTCAACATAGATTCATATAGATGACTATTCATAACTTACTGAAGCTTCATTCTTTATTCTAATGATAGCTGTTCATGAAATCATAATACTTACAGTTTTCTGTACTTAGGATTAATGAAAATTTCACTGAATCAATGAAAATGTAATTTTGTATTCCTTCTCTCTATATAAACGACCTAAGTCTGCTCGACATCAAGGGTATTATTACACTTTTTGCAGACGACACCACAATTCTGTGGCCTCACAAATCAAATCAAATCAAATCAAAATATGCTTTATTGTTTTAAACAAAGTAATGTTGTAAACAAAGCTGAAAAAGGTACGTAATAAAATAAAAAAAATAAATGAATAAATTCAGAACCTACAAAATCAAAAATACAATAAAGTGTACTTATATGACTTAGTTTACGTAGTCTAAATATATATGAATCATTAAATTACATAATTATAAAATTGAAACACAAACAGTAAACAGTTAATAAAATAATATAAAATCTTACATTTAAAAATAAAGCAGTACATTTACAATTTAACGTCATAGTAAAAAAAAACACACAGCACACAGAACAGTAAAAAGTATCCATAAGCACACCTTTTTTTGCTTAAATCATGGTTAAAATCTTTCATTGAAGTATTCTTGTATATCATAATAGGCCCTCGCAACGAGCAACTTTTTTACCTCCCTCCTAAATCTCCTTTCCTCATAAATCTCTCTAATACTGACAGGCAAATGGTTGAAGAGTTGACGTCCATTAAAAACAATAGAGTCATGTACTTGGGAGGTTCTGGGAACAGGTAACAACATTTTATACGTTTGCCTGGTGGCATAAGATGACGAACCTTGTTGGTTCAATGTGTTTCTATACTTTTTATGAATTAGAGATACTGTTTCAAGAATAAACAAAGATGGTAATGTTAAAATATTGTTAGCAACAAAAAGCGGTTTGCATGAATCTCTCAAATTGGCCCTGCTCATGTATCTGATTGCTCTTTTTTGCAAAATGAATACTGTATGCATTAGCTGTTTAGCACAAGAACCCCAAAAACATATTCCATAACGTAGATGGGATTCTATTAATGCAAAATATGCTTGTCTCGTAATATTTTCGTCTAATTCACCTGAAAATATTTTTAAAGCATAACAATTTGATGCCAATTTTTTATTTAGGTTTGCAATGTGGCATTCAAACTTCAATCTACCATCTATATGCAAACCTAAGAACTTACTTTGGGGTGTGCCACTTAATATCTGATTTTCCAAATAAACTGGTCCCAGGTTACATTTGAAAGAAATAATATTAGTTTTGGAAATATTTAGACACAGCTTATTTGAATCACACCAGTTCTTTATTAAGGACAGGTCGTGGTTAATGGTTTCAACCAAAATATGTTCATCTGTACCACTCCAGAGAATTGTTGCATCATCTGCAAACAATGTAAAGCTTCCAGAAATGTTAAGGTTTGCAATATCATTAATATAGACTAAAAAGAAAATTGGTCCCAGAACCGAACCCTGAGGCACTCCACTATTTAGAGTCTGTTGGTTTGATCTTATCCCATTATAAGATACAGACTGGACTCTATTGGTCAAATATGATTGAAACCAACTTAGTCCTTTACCCCTAAATCCATAAATCTCCAGTTTACGCAGCAATATCCTGTGACTCACACAATCGAAAGCTTTTGTCAAGTCACAAAACACTGCCGCTGCAACCTGTCGATCGTTCATCCTCATGTAAAGATCCTCCAGAAAACTGAATATAGCATCACTGGTGGATCTTTTCTCTAGGAAGCCAAATTGCACTGTGGTCAAGATATTTTTTTTTCTTCAAAAAATTAAGGATTTGCCTTTTAACTATTTTTTCCACAACCTTAGATAAAGTTGGCAGCAATGCCACTGGTCTGTAGTTTGAGGGGCTTTCCTCATTTCCACCCTTGTATAATGGGACAATATTAGCGATCTTCAAACAGTGGGGAAAAATACCTGTAATAAAAGAGAGGTTCATAGCTTCTGCTAGAATCCTAAGTGCATTCTCAGGAAGTTTGTTAAATATTTTAGAGGAAATGCCGTCCCACCCAGGCGCCTTGTTACCCTTCAGCTCCAAAATTGTTTCCTTAATTTCGTGTTCATTGGTGGGTACAAAAAAGAATGTTTCAGTTATATTTACATGATTTAAAAAGTTTTCAAAATTTAAATTACTTTTTATTAAGCTTGATAAATGGTTGGCTATATTGCAATAAAACTTATTTAAATCAGTAGCGTTTAATTTGGAATCCAAACATTCCTTAAGACACTTATTATCTCCTCGAAGTTCATTTACAATTTGCCAAGCTGTCTTCTGCTTATTACAGGAAGACGCAATTCTCTTTACATAATAAGATTGCTTAGCTGCCTTTATAGTTCTACGATATATTGATCTATACTTATTGAAATAATTTACAAAAAATTCATTACACATATTGAATTTTCTTATATAGTGGAGACATCTTAAATTTTTTGCTGAAACTCTTATTCCTTTAGTAATCTAACTTTTTTTTGTTTTTTGTTTTAAACGTTTTAAAGGAAAACTTGCATTAAAAATTTTAGCTAAAACAGAGTGGAAACCTGACAATGGATCTGCAGAGCTCAACACATCACCCCAGTTTTCCAAAGAAGCAAGTTGCGTGAACCTATCATAATTTTTTCTTGTGAACAATCTACCCCACCTTTTTGCTTTCCTTCTCTCTTTTTTATTTATTGCAAAACTACACCATACCGCCTCGTGATCAGAGAGTGCGCTATTTGTCACATTACATTTAACATCTCCTTGGTCAAAATTTGAAATTACATGATCTATTAATGTGAAAGAATGGGATGTTATACGTGTAGGTTTGTCAACATGCAGATGTAAACCGTAAGAATTAATTAGGTTGTGTAAGAAAATGGTGCTAATATCCCCCATAGACAAGGAATCCAAATTAAAGTCACCACAAACAATTATTTTTGATTTAGAAGGGAGAATGGAAATTACAGATTCGAGCCTTGCCAAAAAATCAGACACATTGCTGGATGGTGCACGATAAATACACAAAACATAAACATTAATGCTACTACTATATACAGCACACAACTCAAATAGGCGTTCTTCTTTGTGATTTTCAAAAGTGTCAACTGTTTTAAATAAATAATGAGAATAAAAGTCCTTGTGAATCATAATACCCCCCCGTACCCTGCTTTTCTACAAAATATGTCCAAAAGTACATAATTATCTAAGGTTAACCGTTCATATGGTTTCAACCAGTGTTCACATAATAATACTATTGTCGGGTTGCTTAAACCATCTAATAAAATATTCAACTCAGCTAACTTACTTCTAATAGACTGCATATTTATTAAAACTACGGTGAATTCGTTATTGCTCTGATTGGCTCTAAAAAATTTAAATTGGAAGTCTTAGGTGTGGACCTGGTAGACGGTTGTGGCGAGGCAATACTAAAGGAAATTGTACAGCAAGATTTACAAAAGATAAAGAGCTGGTGTGATTCCAATAGGCTGTGTTTTAATATTGATAAAACCAAGGTCCTTGGATTTAAGTTTTCCTTTGATAATTTGATTCTCTCAGAACAAAAAAAAAATTAACCAAGAAGACAACACGAAGTTTTTGGGAATGTTCATTGATAACAAACTGAATTTCTCCTCTCACATTCTCTATCTGAATAAAAAACTATCGGCCGGTAGTTTCGCGGTAAGAAAAACATTTTCCGAACTCGGTACAAAAATGGCTAAAACTACTTACTATGCTTTGGTTGAGTCGCACTTACGCTATGGAATAGCCTTTTGGGGTAATTGCAGTCAGGGTCTGTTTGGGTCAGTCTTTACTATTGAAAAGAGGTGCATCCGATATATCTGTGGCGCTAAGATTAGAGACCACTGTAGACCACACTGTTTTTACAAGAAAATATATTAACTTTAACCTGTCTTTTTATATTGGAAACAGTTACTCTTCTGCACAGGAAATACAAAAGCTTCCAGTCTAGTCAAGTGTATCAAACTAGGAATCAAAATAACATACCATTACCCATTCCAAAATATTGAATGACACAAAACTCAATTATATACCGCAGTATAAAAATTTATAATAAGCTCCCTGCTGATCTTAAAAACATTCAGTCAGAAAAATCATTTAGGGCAAAGGTCAAAGAGATGCTCCTGAGAAAGGCTTATTATAATCTGTCAGAGTTTTTTGACAATGATTATTTGTAGATGTTGTTTTACATATTTGATGTTTACTGTTTTACTACCTGTTTAAGTTTTTTATTTTTTTTTTAATGTTTTTTTTTACCATCTACTTTTGCTATTTGTATAATTGGCTGCACTATTTGCATATAAACCACTTTGTACCTCCCTCATGTAAAATTTTTAAATTTTATGTTGATTTTATTTATTTTCTGTTAGTTTGTTCAAGATCTGAGTTTGTTTTTAATTGTCTTTTTGCGCCGATTGTTAATTGTTTTTGGCTACTTAGTTGTTTGTTATTTTTTTTACTGTTCATTTTAGTTTCTAACTTGGGCTTAAGATTTAGGTACTATTTAGATTATAAGTACTGCTTTGTCTATGGAACTAACTGTTTTTATCTGACAATAAAGCATATTTGATTTGATTTGATTTGATAATTGATGAAAGCAGTTCATTGATATTATGATGAAGATTTTTTTGAGTGTATGTACTTTTCTTTTAATGTTTCGATTGACGATACCAAGCCCTTCTTAATAGATTAACCTATGGATTTACCCATACACTTATTTTTTAGGATTTTGTATTAAGGTATAGCTTTGTCAATAAGTTTATTGTGACTTGGACAATAAAGCATGTTTCCTTTCTTGCTGTCCCCAGGCTTTCTCTTAATTTTTCTAGCCTTGGATATTTTTCAAATCCAGCAACATTCGATTCTCCTGCTCCGTTTCGGCTATTTGCTGTCATATGTTTACCATAGAAAAATACTGTTGATATCATAATAATATTTCTTGATGCCTGTTCCCAAATATAAAGTTCAGTGGCGAAGTCAAAGCTCTCATACCTTGTTTAAATTGCAAATAAAACAATATTGAAGGTTCTAGAAAGATCACTCTTTCAACTTGTTTTTCGTCCAGAACTTTCCAGTAAATCCGTTTTTTTATAATAGTTATTTTATTAATGATGCTAGTTTTACTGGTACTTTTTTACTTAATCAGAGTTTTTTTTTTTATTATGAAACAATTTCTTGTTTGCAGAGATATGTCAAACCCTTTTGGAACGACGATAGCCACTTGGAATTGTATAGAAGATGCCGTAGAATGTTTGACAATAAGCAATTGTATGCTTTCAAACACCTTTACAAATGGAGGGATAATATTGCTAGGCAAGAAGACGAAAGTACTGGGTAAGACATATTTGAAAAATATTGAGATAAATATTGAAGTATAGATCATTATTTTTTCCATAAACATAACAAAGTTGCTTTTCTTGGTATCTAGTTGAATGATGTTTATAAAATGAAATCAAAATGTTATTTCTAGATATGTTTTACCAAACAATATGCTGTTAGAAATATCTGAAAGGCTTCCGAGAGAAATGCAGGGTATTTTAGGATGTTGCAATCCAATACCACCTCTAGTTAAATCGAACTTGCTGGAACTTCACAAGATCTTGCTTAAAGCCATTGAACAACCATTTGAGGAAGTAAGTGTTGCTTTATAATTTATTCTCTTATTAAAAGCTATTCAGACTTTTTATATAATGATGTTTTTTAGCCAATATTAAAAGAAGACACTAGAGCAAAAGGTTCCACAAAAATAATGACAAAAATCAATGTCGATAGTTCATTGTATTGTCCTCACGATTTAACAAAAAATAAAGATTTTCGGGAAAATCTTCCCACTCTTCTCAATTCAGATAGAGAAGATCCCGAGGCTCTGATACAAAACGATTTTCACCTTGAGAAGCAAAACTCTATACTTTCTGTTTTTAGGATTTCCAAAATATTGGATACTGAGGTAATAGTTTTGACAAAATATAATTTCTTATTTTGAAACTAATTATCTTGATTTAATACATAGAAAGAAAGCCAAGCGAGTGCGAAACTTCGAAAATTTAAGGAAAATTTCAATTTTTTGGGACCGTTTGAAAGATATAGGTTAGTGAAACCTTTTATAGAAGCTAGACAGAAAAAACTGGCTGAGGAAAAAGCCAAGCAAGAAGAAAAAGAAAAGGCCAAAAAGGAAGCAGAAAGTAATGCTTCTAATATTATTGATGATGATCAGGATACTCGCACCGATGAAGAAAGAATCGAATCTGTAAGTAATAAATTGATAAAGTTACATTTTTTATTCATAATTAATATTTTGATTCCATTAAACGCAACAACGTCTTGTTCTATTTTACATGAGAAGTGGTGACATTAAATTAAGTTTTACCCCTCCTGTATTTCTATTACATTTACAGATCAGACAACACTTTTTATCTTTGGCCCGGCAAACATTACCTCCGTCACTGGAACCACCCAACGAAAGTTCTTTACTGGAAGTGGGCGCAACCATAAAACGAAAAAGGGAAGGACCCAAATTACCAGACACCAATAAGCATCAAACTTCCGAAAATCAGACAACGACTTCACCCTTTATGCCATTTAATCCTGCACAAGAAGATGCTGATGAACACAAAAAGGTTCCGAATAAAAAAAGGAAAATTGCTGATGATGATTCAAGTGTTGTGCCTAAATTGAGCAGGAGGGAAAAGAACAAGATGAAAATGGATAAAAGGAAACATAAAAGAGCTTTGGCTCAACAATCAAATGAAGAAAGGTAATTTTTTTTTAAATTAAATAATGGTTTCTATCTTCAAACGTCATATAATAAGACCTTGATCTTATCTTGTATATTTTTGAAAGCCAGCTTTGTTAGTAGATGAAGTGTTTGTATTCGGGCTTAATGGTTAATGGAGTTATTATTAGTACAATTTTCTTTAGACTTTCATCTGTCATTTCAAAGCATCATGTTATGGCGTATAAAATTTGCTAATTTTTTGTTTCATTTTAGTTTTTCAGGCAATAATTCTTTCCAAAATATGAAGGGTAGGGGACCTAGAGGAGGTGGTGGTCATGTCCAAAGAGGATCTGGAAAAGGCAACAGGGGCCGAGGTAAGAAAATTGAAAATTTCAAAACAAATAGGACGTAATTGTGGAATAGACAAATGAAAACAATCCGATACAATAATAAAAGCAGTGATGCGAGTGGTTGATTATTTCAAAGTGCTGAAAAAATCCCATCAAAACTAACTCATATTTGTTTATCCAAAGTTTATTTTTGAAACCATTTTTGTATTGGAACTTATTCTATGATAATTATTTCAGGTGGTAAATCCAATAAGAATAAAAATAGTAATAATCCGCAAAGACCTAATCAACCAGAAGAATTCAACTCATATGACTATTCGATGGTGGACTTTAGGCAATTTCAAGGTGGCGCCAGAGGAGTCGAAAAGGGCAAAGAATTCAAAACGCAATATAGAGGAAGAGTAAGTGAAACACCCAACATTATTTATTAATTTAGCTTAAATTTCCCATTTCAAATAGGAAATATGTAATTAGGTATATAAAGCGCATACTTTCCAACAGTATATGAACTGAGTATAGAACCACTACTATGATTTTTCATTAAAGTGTGTTCTTTATAATTCCACGAGCGAAGTAAAAAAAACTTGGCTTAGTTTAATTCAGATTCAGTACAAAACAAGTTAAGTTTCCCTAAACTCTACTCCTACCTGATAAATGATTTGGGTTTGCTCCCTCGTTACTTTAGTTTCGTAAAATCAAATCCAGAGACCTTAATCGATTATCATCAGTAATCATCAGAGAAATCGAAGGTCTCAAAAAATGGTTGGGTATTAAAAATCACAATTAACACCCCAACTAGGAAGAATTCTGAACACGGAAAACAACTTGTTTCTCTAGTTTTCATCATTTACTTGTACATAACCACATTTCCCGCTATGTATAGTCTGGCAAGTGGTAACTTGGTAGAGACGAAAGGGGGAAGAAAAGTGGGGCGTTACCTAAAAATATTCACTGACAGTTCAACTGACACCGCCTGATGACAGCCATGTCTTTGAGTTTAGTGGCACCGAAAACACCAAGGAAATAAACCAATAAAATTATTAGAAAAAAGATTATCTAGTTTCGCCAATAACCACGCCACTGCGTACTGTCGTTCAGGCTCTAACCAATAGAATCATGTTTCTGAATAATCACGCCTCTCCACATCCATCATTTCGCAATGTTGCCTGATTTATTTCCATTTTAAAATACTACACATGCCCATATAGCAAAAAAAAATATGTCACGAACTTGTTTATTATTTTGTTCCTAATTTCCGTCAAGTTTGGCAAAGCAGCAAATTCTATTCGAGTTCGCCGTTTCGCTAGCCAGACAATAGAATGTTGCAGATACAAATTCTTTACTTAATTGTGATCACAACAAAATTGCGCGAATGATCAGCTTCAGATCACTCAAACTATAAAGGACAATTCTCACTTGCGCTTCACTCAGGTGAGAATTGACCTTAATACTCCACCGCTAATTTTATTAGTCATAGTCCTATATATGAGAGATGTCATACCAGTATAAAAAATGAAATACATGAAGAAGCATCTTGACTATCAAAATTTTTATTTATTTATTTATTTTTCTTTAGTTTAAATCTTGGTTTAGATAATAGAGAAAAATCGGAAAAACCCAGTTACCATTAAAAATTTGGTTCAAATTGTCACAATAAGTTGTTCTGAGCTGAGCAGCAAGTAAGCAATCAGTTCAGACACAAGCAGAGCCTAAACACAACACTGCTTTTTTTTTAGGGGAACTTTATAATCTGATTACCATTATTTACAATCATTTTTCTGAAGTGACTGGAATTTTCTAAAACAAATGTATTCTGCAAGTAGTTATGTGAAGAAAGTTGTAGAGTTGTTTTGTTTTTAATTACCAAGAAATGGAAGTAGCAAACCAGAGCTTCTAAATATTTATATTCATGCTCTTAAAGTTATTCTTCATTTAACTAAGGTTTAGGCTAGAACACTATTGTAATTTTCGAAATAAAATTGATTTTTAAAAACAGTATTTTTAGTTTAAAATACATAACAAAGTTTACCCAAAACTTTCTTCAAAAATTTGTTGAAGAATTTAACTAAAAAACTTTTGTCATGTGTAACGAGGTTCTTAGACCTAAGACCATTATAATTTTTCACAATGCTATTTATCTATGTATGTATCTACATATTGTAAAATTTTATTTTATTTCAGGGCAAACCCAATAAACGTGGAGGTAAAAATCAAAACAACAGGGCCATGACTTTTGGAGGTCGAGGCCGAGGCCGATAATCAGATGCTATTTTAGTTATTGCAGTTTATTTTGTTATTCCTACATTGTTTTTTTTTTTTTTTTTTTTTCATAATTTCTATTACGAAAAGAGGAATATTTGATTGGCATGCTTGTTTTTTTTTGTTTCCTACATAAGTTTAAAACCACTATTAAACAATTCCTCATTTAACTTGTACTGATTATTTAATCTATTATCACCTGAACTTATCTGTTAGTGCAAAAGGCTGTGCTACCATTGTTGCTATTTTGTAGTAACTGCTGGATCCGCTGAAGCCTGAAATGCTTCAATGTTCTTCAATGAGCAGATGTCCAAGAGTAAGAAAATTTGTATTGTCAGGAACTTGGGAGAGAGGTTAAAGCGATAGAGAGAGAAATATATTTCAAATAAAGAGAGATACAGGTCCCACAAAATAACGTGGCGAGAGCTGGCGCAGGTAAGCGTAGCCGTTGGGCCTACTTTTGGACCCGGGCAAAGCTAAAGCTGTTTACAAAATTACAAAAAAAGTTTACGCCTCTACCATTTCCTAATTTTGTCTACTGCGAAAATAGCTTTCTCGCCATCTTATTTTGCGGGACCTATACATAAGTCAAGACATGCACATTCAAATGACATTAGTGTAATTGGGAAGTTTATAAATACAGGGTGTCCCACTAAGGTCGGCCAGGTACGATATTATGGAAACCATAGACCTTACGTAACTTGAAAACGAATGCAGATATTGAATTGCGGTTTGCGCCAAAATGTAGATATTTTTTTGCTCTTTAAGCACAGCAATAACAAAATAATATCCTGCCATTTGGATTTTTTATGAAATTTTGAAAAAACTGGATCTTGGATAAACACCGCCCTATAGAAGACGCGGTGGGAACTATCGACCCCGAACGAATTGGTGTTCTTAATACATACAGATGTAGTAATTAACATTGTTAGTAAAAAATGGCATCTCATAGAAAACAAAGTCAAAATTCCTCTACGAACGTTCATAGACCTGTTGATTTTCGTTTTTGACAACAGTTATTTCCAGTATCAGGATGAATTTTTCAAACAAATTTATGGCCTGGGGATGGGAAACTGTTTATCGCCAATTTGTTCTGATTTGGTGATGCAAGATTTACAGGAATGTTGCATAAAAAAACTCCCATTTCAACTTCCGTTCTATAAACGTTATGTTGATGATATCCTAACATCGATCCCTGAACATCAAGAAGCAACCATACTTAATATTTTTAATAGTTATCATCCCAGAATTCAATTTACCATCGAGAAAGAAAACCAACAAAGTATAGCTTTCCTAGATGTACTAATATTAAGATATGGAGAGAACATAGAGACTGATTGGTTTCACAAACCTAGTTTTTCCGAAAGATTTTTAAATTATTGGTCTGAACACCCTCTTCAACAAAAAATTAATATTATTAATAATTTGAAAACTAGAGCTCTCGCACTGTCTTCTGGAAAATTTCATAGTAAGAACCTGAAGTACATAGAAAGGATGTTATTGAATAATAATTATTCATTATCTCTAATAAGAAAAATTCTTAAAAAAACAAATTCAAAAAAAATAACAAAACAAAGTGATCAGAAACTTTTTTGCAAAATCCCCTATATTGGAAAGCTTTCCGAACGAATAAAAAGAACATTCAAGGGCCATAAATCTAAGAAAGAAGAAAAAGTCGAAATCACCTTTAAGTGCCAAAATACCATAAAAAGGCATTTTTTCTCGAAAACCAAATCAAAGACTAAAAAGGAATTAAAATCAAATTTGGTGTACAATATTCCTTGCTCTCAATGTAATAAAAACTATATCGGACAGACTGGTAGATATTTGAAACAAAGACTGAAGGAACACCAAAATGACCAAAAAAACTTTCTCTTGAAGACTAACCCAACAGCATTAGTAGAACATAAACTAGAGACAGGACATAACTTCGACTTTGACAACACCACAATATTACAAACACAATTTAACTACAGAAAAAGACTAATTGCTGAGATGATCGAAATACAAAAAGATAAAAATTGCGTCAATAAAAGAACAGATATACAAAATTTAAGTAACGCCTATTTTAACATTTTATCAACAACAAAATAATCATCACAAAAAAGCTTTCATATTAGTGTTTTTTGATTCGGATGCCATTCCCTACTTGGTTTTTCTTTGTTTGCTCCCACGAACGATAACACTATTTAATTTATTATTGTAATAGTAACAGCTGGCTGTGTCTGTCTTATATATTTTATTTTAAAATCATTTACTTTTTAAGTTTTAATGTGTGATTATTTTTATAACGTTTTTGTGATATTTTTTGATAAGTTTTAAACTGTACCATGTATGTGAATGTAACGTCTCTTATGAATCTGTACCTACCTAACAACTTCGTATATTGTTCATGTTATGACATAGAAAGTCAATCTCAAATGTAAGTACCCAATACTATAAACATAACTGGAGTTGTTAGGACTCTGCACAATAACATTGTCTTACCATTTTGTAGTGTCCTGAAGATGCAATAATATATTGCGAAACGTCGACAATCTGAAATAACAGACTTCTGTTGTTTTATTTCGATCCAATCCCAAATAAAACTTCAACCAATTACAATTAAGGGATCGACAACAAACTAACCAAGTTCTTAATAACAATGAAATTCTTTTCCAAATAAGCCCAAATTGAATGAGTTTGGATGAGGGGTATGGAAGATACAGCAAGTTCTAAAACTATTTTTTCACGAGCTTCCCCCATCCTTATTAGGGAAGATACGAAAAAAGCCTAATAACCAGACTGGCGTAAAAAATAATGAACTTTTGATTTCTGGTGTTAAAACAGTACCTTAATATAGCGATTTTTTGAGAAAATTTGAATTTTTAGCTATATCATCGTAATTGTGCCCTCTAGCGGTCATCTCAGAAACTTGAAAATAATTTCCATCAATTTCTCTTGGCCGATTTAGTGGAGAAAAAAAAATCCCGAAGCCGTGAGGTCTATGGTTTCCATAATATCGTACCTGGCCGACCTTAGTGGGAAACGTACAACAGAAATAATACGGTGCGGATAAGCCAGAAATCCTCTGCGTAAAATTCCTCCAAGTCATAATAGTGGAGTTTAAAAATGATTTTATCGTGTCATTCCGTCGGAACTCTATTGCTAAAATGTAAAACCTATCTTATATCGTTCCTTACGCCTTAAGAAAGCAAAATCGATTGGTCGTCAAAAAATCGTGGGGTGCAGGGGGTAGTTTGGGGTTGTTTTCCAAAAAATTGCAATTTTTTTTTTTTCATTTTTCGAATCTACACTACGTGTTCAATGATCTGCAAAAGTTTTATTTCAAAATTCCAAGTAGAAGTATTTTATTTCGAATTTTGGAATGTTTGTACAACACGCATTTATATGGAGTACCTACCTTAATATAAAACAGCTCGCACTGAAACATCAAAATTGCAACATCATTCACACATAGATAACTCAAAAATGTTTATTCTAATGAAAAAAACACTTTCTATAAACGCTGTAGATCAAAGATCAGGGATTCAAATGGTTTTTTATAATCAAAAATCCGATAAGTCGTTTTGTCAAAAACCTGTAAAATGTGAAAGCATGTCGTGGCGACCGCGTTCGGACCCAGAGATGCGAGGATGGTTGAAATTCCCTTGGCATGCGATTGATTCTATGTGGTGCACGGTCCGTATTAGATATCTACCGTTTATGACTTTTTGGTGTAAACTATTGACTGGATTTAAATTTGCATACAACTTGTATTTAACTTAATTCGTAGCTCCAATAATAACGGAGTTAGTAGGTAATTAATAACTTTTGTAATAGTGCTGAATTAATTCGGGGTACCCTATATTGTCTCTTTTTTGTAAGAAGGTATTCTTACATACTATATTTTGTGAGTAGATATTTCTATTATACAGCTGAAAATATCAAATATCAGATGTGCGTTTTTTTGTCAAAAAAACTTGTTCGAATCTCATCAAAAATCCCGACAGAAATTCATTGGATGTACGAAGGTCCGTATGAACATTAGTCAAGGCAACGACACTGTATTAGGTCAAAAACACTTCACAGATAGTGAAGAAAATTCGGATTCTTATTGAATGATGTAAGATAGTTTAATAACAATGTTAATAAATTCTTATTAAATATTTATCTCTTTATTAGAGAGATATTGCAAATCAGCCCTAATAAGGCTATAATCTTATTTAGACGCGATAGGTTATTTCCTTACTTCGAATGATAAATTTAGATATTGCAAATTTCCAGAAATGACTGGGAGCTGATGCCTCATTTCTAACCTGAAAATCTTGAATTTTTGTAAATGTTTTGGGGTGTCCATTTGTACTGCATTTCTTGCTTCAAGCAGATCTCAGCAGGAGATCGGCGTTAACTTGTCCCATATAATAAGCTCATAAATAGCAGTTCCTAGCAGATCTTCCTGATTCTTTGAGCAGGTAGAGCAAGTACAAATGAACACTCCAATTTTTTAAGTTTTGAACCTGAAGTGTTTTCTTTCTGTGAAATGTATATGCTTAGATATTTTGAAAATAAGAAATTATTTGTTCAAAATATTTGAATAGTACGTGTAAAATCGTAGAACAGTGGAAGGAATATGACATAAATTCTCTGCAAAACCAGTTCATCGTTATAGGTAAAGTCTGTTTATTTTTGAAAGATAATTCCCAAGTCAAAAATTTAGTAACTATGTTGGCAAGACAAGCCTTTTCTACATAAAAAATTTGGAAGCATTGACAATTTTACATTGTATTGTCGAATGTAATACCACAAGAGGTTTCAGGATTACCGGATAATACTTTTACCTGTCACGAAACGCGTTACGCAGCAGTTGCTGGTAACGCGTTGATTGTCAGGTAAAAGTATTAGGTAATCCTGAAACATCGAGTGGTATTCAAAAGGTTATACAACGAACTAAACTTTAATACTTTAAAATTTAAAAAAATGTCTATAATAGAATTTGCCATAAATGCCACCAAGCGCGATAATCCCAAAAGGCTTATCACTTCTTAAGCCTCTCGTGTCATATGGGAATAATGTACAGTGAGTTGTATAACCAACCTAATCATTTTGACTTTTATCTTTAAAATAAAAACAGACTTTACGTTAACCTCAGTCTGTCTCTTTTCTGTCCTCGATGCTGTTCTGATTTTGCTCCAATTCTCAAAGTATGAAAAAAAAAAATCAAGAAAAGTCAAAAGGATAACGCACACTTAACATGGGATTTCTGGGCTCTATGGATTTTGCCCATTTTTTGATATGTTGTAGAGGATTTAATTCTGAACAACCTTAAAATGGGACGAAATCTTGTAGGTATTACGATCTTTGAGATATGAGCCTTGAAAGATGAAATTTTTTGCAAGTTTTTGTGTGGAGAATATACGAAAAACTGGTGTTTATCAGTCAAAATTTTGACAGGTCGACATATTTTACGTCACTAACAAATGTCAACATAGGCTAAAGCCGGGACCGCACTGTCGCCAACATCGACCCCCGTGCGGTCCCGGCCTTAAATTGATTGACATTAATTTTAAAGTGACGTAAAATATGTGAACCTGTCAATATTCTGTCTGATAAACACCAGTAGCACCAGTATTTCGTATACTCTTCACACAAAAAGTCGCAAAAAAGTTCATCTTTCAACGCTCATATCTCAAAGACCGTAATACATACAAGATTTCGTCCGATTTAAAGGTTGTTCAGAATTAAATCCTCTACGACATATCAAAAAATGGGCAAAATCCATAGAGCCCAAAAATCCCATGTTTGGTGTGCGTTATCCTTTGTTGTCATGAATCCAATCTATGGTTATAAAATACATAACACAACAAAAAATTAGTTCACTATTGCTACCGATCATCGCCGATCAACTATAAAGTTCATTCCACGGAACGAGATAGTAGAGGTAAACAAACAGGCGGAGCTTGAAAACTCAGAGAAGGAGTGCAAAAATATGAATTTCAATTAATGACATTTATTATTGTCAGATAGTCATATGAGATTAAGTTTAATGTCGTATTTCCTAGTATTTTCCAATTATATAAATAGTGTTTGGTGAATTATTGTTAATTAGTGAGCAATTTAGATTAAAACAATATCAAGTTCAACAGATTCCGCTGAAGAATTCGTTCGGAAATATATTCAGAGAAGAGAAAAACATAAAACAGCCTAAGACGGTCCTGCCTAGGGCGGAGTATAATCCTTTTCGAGCCAATAAAATTCTACTTACCTGTCAAAGTTTGTTTACTGTCACTATCTCGGTTCGTGAAATGAACTTTAGTTTGTTTTTTTTTAAAGATAAAAGTCAAAATGACATTATGTTGGCAATACAATGTAAAATTGTGAATGGTTTAAAATTTTTTATGTAGGTAGAAAAGGCTTGTGTTGCTAACATAGTTACTAAATTTTTGACTTGTGGAATTATCTTTAAAAAAAACATACTTTCTTTAAGAACTTTAAATAAGGCAAAGATAAAGCAGGTCCTATTTTCTCCCAAATAAGGCAGACTGCGCATGCGCAGCTGTCAAAATAAGGCTTGCCTTAAAAAGACAAGCACTTGCAATATCTCTCTATCTACACAAAAATAGAAGGTTCTATCATGGAACAGCGACCACAAGTACCCATAATAGGAAATAAGGTGCTATACTTGGCTATATCACAACTTCAAATGCGTCAATAATATGTCTGATTATACAATTATTATCTACCTATTATCAAAAGCTCATTATAGTTATTTATGTATCAAGGGTACTAAGTAGATGATTATGCCCTGAGGGCGACAGCGTTACAAAGCCGAGGGCCTCTGGCCGAAGGTTCGTAAGTTGCCCGAGGGTATATGTCTATTAGTACCCGTGGTGCATACAAACTTTTATGTCATACCAGGGGGACTTTATTTGAAATCGATGCAACTTTGCGTACACGCAAACGACGTCATTTGCGGCGTAATTGTCAACCTGATGTTTAGAATGGTACCATCGTCACCAAAAGTAACTGGGGCAGCATCATATCAGCTCTTGTACTATTATATGAATTTTAGTGTCAAATATGTGTCAAACTATGTATTAAATGCATTGAAATGAATGACGGTTGAATTAATCCAGGAGATTGATATGAATTATTTTTGTCCCAGATACTTTTGGTGACGATGGTACATTATGCCCGCGCGGGTCAGAATATGTACTTTATGCCTGCACGGGCATAAAGTAATGAATTATGTAGATGGTATCTAAGGTATAAAAAGACAATAATGTACTGGTATGACATAATAGTTATTTATGTATCAAGGGAATTATGCAGGTATTAACTCCTGATAATTCCCGTGGTACATAGATAATTTTATATCCTACTGAATTTACTGTATTCTGTTTATTTTTATAAAGGAATAAGCCATAAATCAAAATTTCTATTTTTTGTCAAAGTGTTACCTATTCAAGGTAAAAGCGGGAGTTATGGAAATCCTTAACTCCCTTGGGAGTTATGATATCCTTAACTCCCTTCCTTAACTCCCTTGGGAGTTATGAAAATCCTTAACTCCCTTGGGAGTTAAGACCCTGTTTATGATTATCGTAACCAAGGTATTATATGGTTTTAATAGTTCAGTAGGATATAAAATAAAGTTTGTCCTACCTTTGGATTTTAACGCAAATTTTAGCATAAATGCTTTACCTAACTGGTCAATAAATTATGGACCAGTTTTTTGAAATGATCATACTTATTTTCTCATATAATATTATGTCTAACTGTTATTGATTTATTTAAATATTATACTCAAATACATAAACTAAAAGCCACTATATTCTTATAATGTATCTATATCTGTATCTTGGAAAATTACGACGCTTTTTCACAGAAATAGTGCACTTTCCGCTGTTTCAGACGAGAAGCGACCAGTAGTCATACTAAGCCGGTTCCCGAGCGGAAGTGACCTGTCATTCGTTCTGGGGCCCGCGCCCGTCATCAGAGAAGTCCCAAATTGAAGGGGCTCAAACCAGGTGGGCCTGTGCCCCATTCCAGGGCCCCATTTTTGTCGTGGGCCCCATTTTTCGTCAAGTGGAGGGGCCTAACCCAAGTGACGTCATCAAAGGGGCCACATGCTTGTCCCCGTTGCTAGACCCGTGGCCCCATTTTTAAGTGGGCCCCATTTTTTTGGCAAGCCCCAATTTAAAGAGGCCTAACCTAAGTAGCAAGCCCCCAATTTGAATAGACCTAACCCAATAAGTGACGTCATCAAAGGGGCCATACGTGCTTGTCCCCGCTGCTAGACCCGTGGCCCCATTTTTTTTTTTTCGGGGGCCCCATTTACATGAACTCATAACCTGAAATGAGATACCCCATACGAGATGACAGGTACGTGCGACGTTGCCGAAACTGATAATGTGCGACGTTGCCAATAAAATTTCCCTAAATCTAGGGAAAAATCGGAAAGGGGCCACTTGTCTCCGCAGCTAGACCCGCGGCCCCATTATCCATTATCGTATATGGAACCAATACAGGCCCCCAAATTTTGAGGCGCACGTAGCCTAGAACTCATAACCTGAAATTTGATGTCCCATATATCTCGTGCTGGTAATTTGAAATTTGTACAACGTACCTAGAACTCATAACCTGAAATTTGATACCGCGTATCTCGTACCTGGTACCTCGTACCTGGTACCTCGTACCTGGTACCTCGTACCAAGATACGCCGTACTGGGCCCCCTTTTTTCGTCGTCGTCGGCCCCATTTTTCTAAACTAAAAATATGGTCACATAAAAGACAACATCATCATCATCATCATCATTGAAAAAATAGTGCTCCAATTTGGGCCCCATTTTTCACGGACTTGTAACGATTCAATTGGGGGGCCCCAAATATTATTTTTAAAATAATTATAATTTCTACCGTTCTCATAAACAAACAACAAGAAGAACAGCAACTTGTGTGCGAACTTGCTTATCACACGGAAGCCGCATTTCCTGCGACGATAACGAAACGCAGCTGGCTGGCCTGCTAGTTGTTGTTATTCATTTTCAAATTTTAGTTAGATTTTAACTTCCCTAGAGGTGACACAACGTTTTTCTTCAGTGCTCCTCATCCAGATCGAATTTTTCAACGAGAACTTAATTCAAAATTGGACGTTACCTCAGTTATAATTGATTGTGTGTGTGTATTTAGTGCTAAAAACTATGTAAGTAATTTTTTTCATTATTCTTAAAGACCCTGATAATAATACGTTGTTCTATTTTTAGTTTCATAATAGAATCAAAATTTAGCCACTTTGAGGTTTGAGCTCTGGAAACGTGTCTTTGAAATTGTAAGTATATTATTTTTATTATATAGCATACAGTACATTTTTTCTCTTTTTTTAGATCTGCTCATCCAGATCGAATTTTTTCAACGGAAACCTAATTCAAAATTGGGCGTTGTCACATTTACAATAATTGATTGTGTGTATTTAGTGTTAAAACTATGTAAGTAATTTTCTCATTATTCTTAAAGACCCTGATAATAATACGTTATTCTATTTTTAGTTTAATAATAATAGAATCAAAATTTGGTCACTTTGAGGTTTGGGCTCTTGAAACGTGTCTTTGAATTTTGAAATTAGAAGTATATTATTTTCAGTTTATAACATTTATTACATTTTATATTGTTAATTAGACATATCTTCGAGACAGCTCAACAACAGCTCAACAACAGCTCAACAACAGCTCAACAACAGCTCAACAACAGCTCAACAACAGCTCAAAGACACCTCAACAACAACAACAGCAACAACAATGGCTGATGAACATTTTAAACAGATTCTAAATGTAAGTGCTGAAATTATTGCTGTTTTTGAAAAAGCCTATGAGGAAATTGTCCGAGATTCAAATGATGCGGAAAAACGTATCTGGATTAAACATGTAAATACTTCAATCAGGCAAATTCTTAAATTCAATGCGAAAAATGTTTTATTACCAATAGGAACTCAGAGAAAATTACAAACGCAATTAAGTCATTTGAAAAAAATTCGTATTTTGATTAAGAAAGAATTAGTTAGGGAACCTTTTAAAGCGGGTGCAGGTAATGCATTGCTACCGAAAAAACGTAGTTTGAGAATTAAATGGGAGGATGTCCAGACCGCTTTTAAAAGTAGGATGAGGACGGGAATAATCATAAATTTAGTTCACAAAGATGTTTTAGAATTTTTCAAAGATGCTTTTTTTATGTTCAAAAATAGAATCGTAAACGTACTCAAGTCCCATCCTATGTTGAAAGTGAACTGCACCTTTTGTGGCGAATTCATAATCAAAAAACGGGATGAAGAGATAACTGAATTCAAATATTTTTCAACTAGAAACGATATACTTGATGCCGGTACAAATTTGGCTACTTATTTCAATCAGTACATCAGAGATCAAATACTTTCGGACCTAGCCGAATTTCAAGAGCGGGATAGTGGGTGGGCATTACACAAAATAGTATATCTTGAAATAAATATCAATAAATTTGAAATTGGGAATGGTGCGGGCTCATCTTACATTAGGCTACCTCAGGCAATTACAAATAAAAATGCTTGTGTAAATGTTAAAAACTACGACGATGCATGTTTTTTCTGGGCCGTCATATCGGCCCTTTATCCCACAAAAAAAACCTCGGATCGTGTAAGCTCCTATCCGCATTACGATAAAAAATTAAATACAACTGGTTTAGAATTACCAATGACCCTAGATCAAATAACTAAATTTGAAAAATTGAATAGTCATTTGAATATTTCCGTCAACGTTTTCGTTCTAGAATTGGTTGGGGAGTCATATAATACTGTACCAGCCAGATTAACTAAAACAAAATTGGAAAATCATATAAATTTACTTTTAATTCAAGATAAATATTTTCAAAAAATTGATGATTATGAACTTGTTGTGGAGGAGGACGAAAAAGTTGACGTAAAATTCCATTTTTGTTACATTAAAAACTTATCTAGGCTTGTATCTTCACAGGCAAGTAAAAATGACCATAAAAAATTTATTTGTGACAGGTGTCTGAATTATTTTTCAAGTGAAGTAAAATTGCAAGAACATAATGTATTGTGTGAGAGGAAAAATAATTGTAAAATTTCATTTCCAAATTTCGAATCCGTTCGCTTCAAAAATCATGTCTATAAACAAGAAGCTCCTTTCATTATTTACGCCGATTTTGAGTCTCTTTTAGAGAATGTTAGTGAAAATGTCGAACCTGAAATAAAAACTATTCGTTATCAACATCATAAGGCTTTCAGTGCAGGCTATTATGTTAAATGTAGCTATGATGACTCATTGTCATTCTTCAAAAGTTATAGAGGGCAAGATTGTATGAGCTGGTTCACTGGTGAAATGGCTAACGTAGCGCAGATGGTTGAATCAAAAATTAAAAATATAGTCCCCATTTCCACACATCCAAATCGTGCACAAGCAAAAGCATGCCACATTTGTGAGAAACCCTTCACTGCAAAGGACTTTAAGGATGGGAAAATTGTAAATGACCACGATCATTTTACAGGTAAATCCAGAGGATTTGCCTGTAAAATTTGCAATTTGCAATTTCGTAAATTATTCATAGTTCCTCTGGTCTTTCACAACCTCTCAGGCTACGATAGTCATTTCATAATCAGGGAAATCAGTAAAATAGGGAAAGTGAGTCTGTTACCTATCAATAAAGAAAAATACATTTCATTTACACTTAACGATTCTGGTGATACCCACATTAAAATTCGATTCATCGATTCACTCAGATTTTTGGGTGCATCGCTGGACGAATTAGCCTCAACTTTAAATATTAACGATTTGAAAATTTTAAAAAAAGAATTTCGAAATTTGGATAATGAAAAGTTCCAATTATTAACACGGAAAGGTGTTTTTTGTTATGACTATATCAATACTATAGATAAATTGAATGATACTGAACTACCATCAAAAGCCCAATTCTATAATCAATTAAACGATGAACATATAAGCGATGAAAAATATCAACATGCGCAAACTATCTGGCGCGAATTTGAAATTAGTAATTTAGGTCAATATTCAGACTTATACCTCAAAACTGATGTTTTATTGCTTGCCGATGTTTTCGAAAATTTCCGAAAAAGTTCTCATAATACTTATGGTTTAGATCCCGCTTGGTACTATACATTGCCCGGGTACACGTGGGATTGTATGTTGAAATATACGAAATGTGAATTAGAACTCTTGAAAGATGTAGATCAAATTTTATTTGTAGAAAGCGGTTTGAGGGGCGGAATCTCGATGTGCTCAAACCGATATTCCGAGGCCAACAACAAATATATGTCAACATACAATCCCATGGAACTATCAAAGTTTTTAATGTACCTGGATGCTAATAACTTGTACGGTTGGGCTATGAGTCAATATTTACCCTACGGTAATTTCAAGTGGCTAGACGCACAAGAAATTTCAAATTTTGATGTAACCCAAGTGTCAGATGAAGCCGATACTGGATTCATAGTAGAGGCTGATATAGAATATCCGAGGGAATTACATGATTTACATAAAGATTTTCCTTTCTGTGCCGAACATAAAATACCTCCAAATTCAAAAAATCCAAAACTGTTAAACACTCTCTCAGATAAAGATAAGTATGTCTTACATTACAGAAATTTGAAGCAGGCATTAGCTAATGGCTTGAAAATTAAAAAATTACATAGAATTCTGTCATTCCGACAAGCACCTTGGCTCAAATCTTACATTGATTTAAATACTAATCTACGTGCCCAGGCCATTACCAATTTTGCTAAAAACCTGTTCAAATTAATGAACAACGCGGTGTTCGGAAAAACAATGGAAAATATTCGAAAACATCGGATCGTTAAATTGATTAAAAAATGGGGTGGCCGATATGGAGCCCAGAATCTTATTGCAAGTCCATTATTTCATAGTCGAGCGATTTTCGATGAAAATTTAGTAGCCATCGAAATGAATAAATCAAACTTGATTTTCAATAAACCTCTCTACATTGGAATGGCTATACTAGATATATCGAAAACGCTCATGTATGATTTTCACTATCAATTTATGTTGCAACAAAGCTCTTTAGTAAATCAAATAAAACTCATGTATACTGATACAGATAGCTTTATTTATGAAATTTGTTGCGATGACGTTTATGAAGAATTAATTAAACCTAATTTAGATAAATTTGATACTAGCGACTATCCTAGAGAAAATCCATATGATATACCTCTAGTAAATAAAAAAGTTGTGGGTCTAATGAAGGATGAGGCCAACGGTCAAATAATGACACACTTTGTTGGACTTAGATCTAAAATGTACTCGTTCAAACTCCAGGGTGGGAAAGTTTATAAAAAATCGAAGGGCGTTAAATACAATGTAGTCAAAAACAAAATTTCTTTCGATGATTATGTAAATTGCTTGAAAATGCATGAGATTAAAAACACCTCGCAATGCTGTATCCGGTCCATCAAACATAACGTTTTTAGTGTTAAACAAACCAAAATTGCTCTAAGTCCTTTTGACGACAAAAGATGCATTCTTGAAAATAGTCATGATACTCTTCCCTGGGGGCACTATAATGCATTACCTGCACCTGCACCAAATAGTAATTTGTAATAATAATAATTTGCAATTTTCTTTGAGTTCCACTAGGTAAAATAGTTTTGTTTAATTTAGGAATTTAGTTAAGGAGTTTAGCGTACTGTAAACAATGAATTTGAAATTGAAAATTGAATTAAAAATATTATTATTGTACTCTAGGTATTAAGTTGATTTGAATGTATATAAGATTTTTTGATATAAGATTTGAGTTAAGGAGTTTATTTTTATTAGGTTTAGCGTACCCATACTTTCTGTAAAAAATAAAATTGAAATTGAAATTGAATTAAAAAAAATATTATTGTACTCTAGGTATTAAGTTGATTTGAAATTGCTAACAATAAATTTCTGAACTGAATCCTTATGTTTGTTTTATTGGTAGGTACCTGGAAATCCTCAAATAAAACAAAATCAAAAATAAGCTAAAACTATTTATTTAAATCAGTTAGTAATTTGGCTTTATAATATCGCATATATTCACTTAAACAGTAACTTTCTATGTTAGTATCCTTATAATTATTACATACATTTGATATAATATCATCAAGACTCTCACACTGATTTAACAATAATTGGTTAACATGAATTAAAAAATTATCATAATATTTGAGAAAATCAACTTGCTTTAATTTTTCTATCCACGTAGAAATAAAAAAACGATCCATCATACATAGTTCACGCACATTGTTTCTTGTTAAGTACAAATTTTGCAAGTCTTTTGTCACAGAAATTATTTTGGATTCATCCGATGTGGAGACGTCGCTAACAATAATATTTTTGCAGCAGATAAATCGTAGATGACTCATTTCCAAATGAGTATCAAAAAATCCATTTAAAAGCCAGTTGAGATTCACCATAAATTGATTCCATTCTTCTAATTGAAAAAATATCCAGCCGCTATCACTTATATGGACTCTAACACACGGCTGGAAATTTCCTTTTTCAGAAGTACTTAGACCAACTTCCAACTTGAGTCCACTCTCCTCGCACGGAAAGATTGAGCTGAGAAGAAACCAGCCTCCATAATCATTTTCTTGCACTTGATTTTGGTCAACTTGTTGTTGTTGTTCTTGAGTCACGCTACTAGTACTCATGTTTTTTTTTCCACTTTTTTTCTTCGCAGCTTTTTCATACATTTTTAACACTTGATCAAGCTGATCGTTTTCGTAGTCAGTCAACATTTTAAAACGTACACTCTTAACTGCTGCTATTTGAGTACTGAAAGTTTCACGGATCAATTCCAGGTTTAAAGGTAATAGTGGTGATGGTGGTGGTAAGGAGGCACCTGCGCACATTAATCATAATTTATTTTCAGCATCTATCCAACTGTTGTGTGACTCATCAAATCCAAGCCATTTCACCAACACTTTATTGCCCTTTTTACGTAACACTTTCTCTACAAGGTAAACGTCAGGGTTCTTAGTTTTTTGTAATTCCTCCCCGTAAAATGCCCCTTTTATTGGTCTATCATTCATATCTTTCAAAAGGTACGTTACAGGATCACTTATTTTAACTTGGTTAATTATAAATAATTCAGTTGTCCAATTGGGTGTGTAGCCTTTTTCAAAAACATGTTTTGCTTTACTTATGCGTACAACATCACCTACGCTAAATTTTGCTCGACCGGTTGCTATTTTAATGTGATTATACACTGTATTCAATAGCGTTTTCTCATGTTTCTTAGAAACATCACAAGGCCTCATTTTAGTTAAACTATGCTTTTGCTCATTATAGGTTTTAATGATATTGGGTAGAACGTCAATCCATCTATATGTTCCACTTAAACTAAAATATTTGAACAGTTTTTCCTTTATGGTTCGAATAGAACGCTCGACAATAGCAGCTTTTTTAACGCTAAAAGTACTATAATGATTGATGTTATATTGTTTCATCAACCGTTGGAAATTGGAGTTGTAAAATTCTTTTCCTTGGTCCGAGTTCAAATATTTGGGGCATCGTTTACTCTCTTTCAAGATAGCAGCGAAGGCTTCAGTGACGTCACCAGCCGACTTTGATTTCAATGGCTTTGCCCACACGTACTTTGAAAAGCAATCAATAACCATAAGAATATACTTAAAATTTTTATTCGCTTTCATATAAGTATCCATTTGAGCCAGATCAGTTTGCCACAAATCGTCCAAACCTTTGATGACGGTTCGACGTCTAGGAAAGTTTTTTCTAATCGGTTTATGTAGCTCATCAACTAGTTGCACCTTTTCTTTCGACATTCTATTGAATAATGACAGTAAACATTCAGATCATAGTTAATGCTTTGATGATTTAACTGTATTGATCTTCATCTCAGGTGGTTTTTTCCCTGTGTCGCTTTTCGGAATAAAAGCCTTCATTTTGTCATCAATTATTTGAATTAACTGCCCTTTAGGAACCAGATCGCCATCATTTATAGCATTTCCAGCACTAACTATTCTCTTTTTACCGATACTTATATAAGTAGCTGTTATATTGAATAACTTATGTTGTTCTTCTAAAGCTAATATTTTCGTTAGATGGTTTTTACACTGCTCCTCTAAAGCTGATATTTTCTGGCTTGCATCTCTATACTTCTCAGTTAAATCTACTATTTTCGATTTCAATTTATATTCAATATCATTTTCTAATAGCTCATTCTTGGATTTCAAGTGACCAATTTTTGTTTGGTTATCCCTTATTAGTATATGTTCACTTGCCACCATGTCTTTTAATTGAGCGTCTACATAGTCTTTGGTAACAGCATCACTTTTCTCCGAAGGCAATTTCAGGTTACAAATTTTCAAATTTTGCATATCAATGTCTCCATCAAGTGTTCGAGGAAGCGAAGGTGACGGTCTAGTGTAAGGACGTTGTATTCGCTTACATGCACCTGAATGACGTCCGAATTTATCGAGACTCATTTTGGAACTAGAACTAAAATTTCACGTCATCTTTAATTTATAACTTTTGCTTCCCGAAGTTCCTCAATAATTGATAAAATTTCATTATTATGTGATGTATTGCCAGCTTGTTTAGATGCATATAAAAGTCTCAATCTATCCACTAGTTCATTAACATCATCCCAATAGACATATTCTGTAGGCTTTTCACTATACAACATTTTATCAAAACCGCTGCCTTTAAAGGAGGATGATGCTGAAAATGATCTTATTTTTGATTCTGGTCCCAATAATGGTTTGACAAGTTGTGTATATTTAAAACCGCCATTCCCTTTCAGTCTACCAACGCTCGTGTTACCAACTCTGTATACATTTGTTTTTTCTAGTATTCTTTTATATTCATCAAGATCATTGTTTGTATATTGTCCTGGTTCTTTATAAAAAATTAGATTATAAAGCCCTGAAGTTGCATTAAATTCTTCTTTATCAATATAAAGCTTTCCAGTTTTTTGATTGAAATCCATTATTTTACTTCCTAACATCCATCTAGAAGTTATAGGATCATATTTCGGACCTTGATTTACATCAATTTTGGGGGAATCATTAAGATAATTTGAAACATATTCAGAAACATTATCTGGATATTGGCTTAAATATTTATCATCAACCATGCTACTGTCAATAAGTGATGAGTCGTAATTATTCCCATCATCATCGTCAATGTCTTCAAAATCTCGTTCATCTTTACTGGTAACATCATAGGTAGGTAGAAAATCCACTTCACGTTTTGTCTCTTGTAACCGTTTATTTTCAAAATCTTGGCTCTTAACATTTTTATAGGGTACCCGTACTTTTTGTTGTTGTTTTACAGGTTGCAGCTCTTGTTTTGATTCAAGTTTTTTCTGTTCCACTAATTGTTTAAGAGGTGCTGTGATAGGTGTGAAAATTTTATTTAAAGTATCATCTTCCTCAGATCGTCCTAATTTTAAGGCTTGATATTTTTTCCGTACATCGTTGGCTAATTGTAAAATCTTTTGTTTACGTACAACCTCCTCATTGTTTAAAGGTTTCATTGTAACTAGACTATAGTACTAATTATGTAGTTTTATATACTCATCAAAGCCCTTACGATACCGACCATTATTCAAGTCAAAATCTTTTACAATCACCAAACTACTAAATTTTTCATCATTCCAGCATTTAAAACACACATCTTTGAAATTATCATAGGTCATATCAGGTGATACGTGTTCATCAAAGATATGTTTCAAGTTTACATCATCCTGTTTGAATAATACTAATATGTTGCAGTTATCTCGTATCAGCTGTTTCGGTATTTTAGAATACGTCTGGCAAAGATATGTAACATCGATGTTTTTATGACGGCCCATGGAAAAATACTTGCGAATTTTATCCTGCTTATCACATGATACATCGTCAAATATAAAAATTGAATTATTTTCGGCTTCCTCAGGATCAATTATCATATCATTATCTCTAAATGGAAAATATCCAACACCTTTTACACTTTTTAGAACATCTTCCAGTAATTTATACTTTGGCTGGTACAATGATTTCGAATACACGTAGATATTTTCAAAACGTAATCCGTTCCGATTGAAAAGCAGTGTTAGAAGGGCATTGGTTTTTCCACAACCGCTGGGTCCACAAAATATGGCGCGAAAACAGTTTGGTAGCAATTTACTATGTCTACTAGCATTTTTAGAGGCTTCGATAAAATCCAAATTTTCTACGGACAATTTTAGATTCTGCGGTATAAACTGCATTTTAGAAATGAGACGAAAAAGTATCGAAAACTAACTATTTATAGAAAATGGATGGATGGGGAGGCCGCCAATCCTATATAAAGGTATAAAAGATGATAGTTACTCATTAATATGCTAACCTTTGAACAGCATACAGGTAGTGGTCTAGTGAATTCAATAATTAATAAGTTACCTGTTGAAATACACGTTCCTACCTATCAGTTTTGTGGTCCAGGGACTAAGCTGAAGCAACGTTTAGCGCGTGGTGATAAAGGAATTAATCCATTGGACGCTGCCTGTAAGCAGCACGATATAAAGTATTCGGAAAATTCATCATTATCCGATAGACATAAAGCAGATTTTGAGTTGGAGAACCGTGCTTGGGAACGAGTAAAAGCAAACGATTCCAGTTTGGGTGAAAAGTCTGCAGCTTGGCTCATTACAAATACGATGAAAGTGAAACGCAAATTGGGAATGGGTTGTGCTGCCGGATCATTTAGGAAACATATACTGAAACCTATCAAAAATCATTTGAAAAAATCTTTCAAAATCGACCCGGGGAACAATAAATCTCTAAGAAAAGCTTCCTTAGCAGCTTTGCGTGTCGCTCGAGCTGCTCTGAAAAAATCTGGTGGACGTAAAAAAGTACGGGTACCTCGTATAATTCCCTTTGAATCTAAAACAGGTGGAATAATTCCACTTATTCCTCTGTTTGCTGGTCTGTCAGCATTGGGCAGTCTCGCTGGAGGCGCATCTGCTATAGCGAAAACTGTTATAGATGCCCGGAATGCACGGCAAAAGTTACAAGAAAATGGTCAATCCAAAGCTATGGAGGAGATTGGGAAAAAAGGTGCCGGCCTTTATTTGAGAAAAACTCCACGAGGATTTGGCTTATACTTGAAAAAACAACAGTCAAAAAACTGCCAATAAAGCTACCTAATAGATCCCTGTATGATCATGAGATAAAACATTTTGTAAATAAATTGAAAGTACCATATTTTAAAGGAGTTTTTATGCGAGATACTCTTCCTGAAAAACCGAAATTTAATGAAAGTGCCGTAGTGAACTTGGACTCGAATAAAAACGCTGGTACTCATTGGGTAGCTTATAAAAAACGTGGAAATTATGTGGAATATTTTGATAGTTTTGGTAATTTGAAACCGCCGAAAGAATTAGTTTGTTATTTTAATGCTGCTGGATCAACGACGAATAAAGTTAGAATTTTCTATAATAGAGATCAATATCAGAAATTCAATACGAGTAATTGTGGACACTTGTGCATCAGATTTCTATATAAAAGTAAATAGCACTTTGTACATTCAGTTAGTCATGTCAGTGATATTCACATTGAAGAGTCGTACACCTACGCTCTCTATAGATTTTCCTAATCCCATTCAATTGAACCCAAATTATCAGTACGGATTAGCTTTAATTGGGTTTCATTCGTACAACACGATTCCAAATATTGACAAGAATACAGATTTTTATTATTTTGATACTAAAAACAATAAAAAAAGTTATATACCTATACCAGCAGGCTCGTACGAAATATCAGATATCCAAAACTATCTCAGGAAAAAACTAGCGCAGAAGTCAAACCAGATATTGAAAAGCGAAGTGGAAGAAGAGGAGATTTTTTATTTGAAGCCTAACAATAATACGTTAAAGTGTGAAATTTTTCATCGAGACTTTGACATCCAATTTGAAACCGAAAGCCCTCTTGCAAAACTGTTGGGATTTTCAAAACATTCTTACGCCGCTGGAGAAGTGCACGAATCCGATTTGCCTGTTAATATTGTGAAAGTGAGAACTATTCACATTGATAGTAACATAACTGTGGGAGCTTACTATAACAATAAACCGACGCATACATTGTACGAATTTCCGATTAGCGTTGATCCAGGATTTGCCATCGACGAAATACCCAAAAATTTGATCTATCTTCCAGTGGTGTGTAACGAAATAAATAATATTACTTTAACAGTATTGGACCAAGATTTCAATTTGGTTAATTTTCGAGGCGAAGAAATTATCATTAGATTGGAGCTTCGAAAAAATGGTCCTAGTGATTGGGGAATATAAAAGAGACATTCCTTCTACTGCGTCATCAGTTGCAAAACGTCGTTCAACTAGAAAGTTGGGTGGAAAATTAAATTCAATAAACCGTTATTTTCTCCAATCAATCGGCTATGTTGTCAAACCGAGTGTTAGATCTTTACAAAACGCCGCTAAGCGATGATTCAATAAGTCGCATCGATTCTCATACTTATTTGCCTTACATCAAATCATTTGAGAATAATGATATTATTGAAATTTCAATTAATAGAAACGATGCGTGGGTGCTAATGCATGATGCAGCTTTATCGATAAGAGGGAAGTTAAAGAAAACTGCTGGAGCTGGCAACGTTAAATTCGTCAACAATGCCGGTGCATTTTTCTTTGATTCAATCACATATTTGTTGAACGGGATTGAAATGGAACATGTAAAAGATCCTGGTATTACGAGTCTAATTCGAGGCTATTTGTGCTATACTGAAGAAGATAGTAATCATTTAAATGTTGCCGGCTGGAATTATCCCGACGTTCCAGCAACTTATACAGATGGTGCATTCTTCATGAGAATTCCTCTCTACCATTTATTGGGAATTTTTACCGACTACAAAATGGCTATATCTGGAAAGCATACTTTACGTTTGGTCAGAGCTCGCAACGATGCCAATTGTATGCTAATCACTGGAGCTGATACTAAAGCAGAACTTTCAATAGAAAACATTGACTTAAAAGTGAAACATATCATTCCAAATGATAGTCTGAAAATACAACTTTTACAGTCTGTCAAGAGCGATCGGCCCATTTTAATTCCTTTTAGAAAATGGGAACTCCATGAATTACCTGCTCTTAACGTAGGCTCAACAAAAGAAATGTGGAGTGTGAAAACTACAACTAGTGTTGATTGCCCTCGATATGTCATAGTAGCTTTTCAACAGGACCGAAAAGATGATTTCAAAAAAGATACAACAAAATTCGATAACCTCAATATATCCAATGTTAGATTGTTTTTGAATGGAGAATATTATCCGTATGAGCGCCAGAATCTTGATTTTGGTAGAAAAGATTTCATTGATGCTCATTGCTCCTATACAGAATTCTATCCAAGCTTTACGAATGCATCGTTGGGCTCGAAACGATCTTTATTAGATTACGAAAAATTTTCGGAAAATTCTCTTTTTGTGATTGATTGCTCTCGACGTGATGAAAGTCTAAAATCCTCAGCGATCGATGTTAAAATTGAAATTGAGACAAGAACTGGTTTTCCCGATAAAACGAAAGCCTATTGCGTCATCATTCATGATTGCATAATGGAACACCTGCCACTTAGTGAGATTGTTAGAAAAATTAATTAGTCTTTGTCTAGCAGTCCATCATGAAGGTTCTTTCGGTCGACATCCAGGGTTTTAACATAACCTCAAATAATAATACCAAATTTTTCGCTAAAGAAATGGCTATTACAAATGGACACCAAGCAAATCATTATTTATTTGAAATGCCGATAAAGTACTATTCCCTCTCGACCTACGATAAAAAGCAAGTGAACCATGCGACGCATCAAGTGCATGGTCTTCTATTTGCAAAAGGTTACGTCAACTATGAAAAGATCGATGATATAATCAAGGAACAAATGTGTGATGCTGATATAGTTTATGTTCGAGGTCACCAGAAAAAGGACTTTCTCGATGAAAAAATTAGTAAAATTGATGATGATGGTCAAAGATGCCCGAAAATAATAAACCTGGAAACTCTAGATGCCACCTGGACTTCTTCGATGACAAAGTTTAGTCGAGATATTCCAAAATGTATGAGTCATTTAACTGATAAGAATTATATGTGTAGTTTAAGAAATTGTTTTGTTATTCATAATTGGATTTCTGATTGTATGCCTATATAATTTCTAGAATTAAAATAAAATTTAAGTATAAAAAATGGTATTTTTATTTATTAGTACCAAATCAGCCATGGTCGCGTTAACATCAAGTTTTGTGCTCTTGACTGCATTAGTAAATGGCGTATTTTATATTCATCAGCCTAGAAATGCACAAAGTGTCTTTATTTGTCTCAATAAGACAGATGAAACTTGGCCGCAAAATTGGGCTGAAATGAAAACGGGTTATGTTGAAAATGTCCCAATATTTTCCATAAAATTGTCTGACAAAGTGACCCAGTACAAGATAAGGATTTTATATCCTAATCGTACACACGGAGACAGTGACTGGAAGAACTTTACTATGCTCCCACCACCACCACCACCACCTCCGAAACACTTTGATGACATCAACTCAACAACAACAACAGCACCTCCAACGATAGTGACGTCACCAGCCGACTTTGATTTCACCATCGTTGGACTAGTCTACTACATAACATTCGTGGCATCAGTGCAGCTAGTCGAGTCCATAGGAAAATTTTACTATGCGAATTTCCATTAACTTATCAGAAAACGTAACGCATTACAAATTAAGGATTCGATATCATAATCATACTCATCGATATAGTGGTGAATGGAGAAAACCACCGAGACAGCAGATAGTTAACAATAACTCAACAAAAACACCTCCGACGATAGTGACCACTGTATCATCAGTATTTAAATTTACTGTCGTTGTATTAGTCTGCTACATATCATTCGTGGCAGCAGTACTACTACTTGAGCCTATAGGGAAATTTTTCTATGTATAATGGGCGCACGTCAGATAAAGCCTGAATATATCGATGAACTTCATGATTTAATCAATAATATTAGGTCTCCAACAAAGTTTGACAAGTATTTCATCAAGACGCTTAACACAAAGCTGAAAATACCAGAAGAAACGTTGATTGAATTAATGAAACCGTGCTGGGGACATAGACTTGATGCAAACGCTATTGGAGGCTATGACGTAATTGATGGTCCTGAATATTCATTTAAAATTGATTGTAAAACATGTGTAAATTTATTACTCAAAAAATAAAAAAAATAAAAATATATAGTTGCAAATTACTTGTGTGTTTTTCTATGTTATATTAAAAAATGAGATAAAAAGGGTCTTCGATGTACTAAAACATGTTAGTATGCATTAAACTCTAGTGCAAGCATGAAGTGCCTTGAATTTTTATTATTTTGTCAGTTGTGCCGAATTAGTCTGAGCCTTGTTGAACCTCGTGATTTTCTAATTGCTTATGGTTATCTGAAAAATGAAACAGCAACCGATAACAGTACAGGTGTTAGTGCAGTAACTGATATATCGGAAGCTATAAGCGCTTTTCAAGAATTTTACCATCTGAAAGATATTGATGGTCAGGTCAATAATGAAACGCTAAACTTAATGTCTAGACCTCGCTGTGGTGTGCAAGATGTTCCTGAATCATTTACATTAAACGATGGTAGATGGACAAAAAGAACTTTAACTTGGCAGATTAATTATATTCCCTTTGGTTATGCTGCAAAGGAAATTCATGCTGTAGTGCAAAAGGCCTTCAAACTTTGGTCTGATGTAACAAATTTGAAATTCATCAATAATTGGTCCTCATCAAAACCGAACATAATGATATCATTTGGAACACAACAGCATTCCTTCAACAGCAAATGTACAAAATCACCATGTAAATTTGATTTTGATGGGAAAGGACTGGTATTGGCTCATGCTTATCCTCCGACTGGTGACGATAATGATTGTATCGAGATTCATTTGGATAGAAGTGAAGATTGGTACTTTGGATTGGATGGAAAAATATCTAATTATGGTCAAACGAGTTTGCTGTGGGTATTAGCTCATGAAATTGGACATACATTAGGATTAAGTCATTCGGATGAAACAAATTCCTTAATGTATGCATATTATGGTGACATTTCCAACTTAAGTACTGATGATGTAAGAGGAATTCAGCACCTGTATGGGAAAAAGCAAACACAGAATTCAGCTACCACAATTTCCACGCCTCCTTCTCATCCTAAAACTACTCCTCCTACTACTACTACTACTCATCGTAAAACGAGTACTCCTACTTCCTCTAAAAGTACTACTACTAGTACTACTACTACTACTACTACTACTCCATCATTGGTACCTGCACACAAACCGACAAATTATCAGGATATTTGTAAGGTAGATCCTAAGGACTTACAATTTTTGATATTGCATCAAAAGCTATATATCATTAACAAAGATCGAGTATGGATAATGGATTTGGAAACAAAAAATTTCACTTCAAAGGACTTATCTATTCATTCAGTGTTACCGTTTTTACCTAAATTCGAGAAAATAACTGCGGTTTATCAGAGACCTTCCGAAGAAATCATAATTATTATTGAATCTGAAATATTCGCCATCAATGATAAAAACTTCCAGTTAATTAGAAAATCAAACGTTTCGGAAACAATTGCTGCACAATTCAACAATAGGAAAATAATAGGTGCAGTAAATTCGTATGCTGGAAAAACTATTTACTTTTTCGAGGATAATTACTATTTAATAATAAATGAATGTAACTTTGGCGTGGAAAAGTTTGGTTACATTTCGAAGGACTTTATTGGAATACCTTCATCTATCGATAGTGTTTTCAGATACATAAATGGGATGCTATACTTTTTCCAAAATGGCCGATATTTCGAATATAATGAGTTTACAAATTCTTTAAGGACATCAGATAAAATTGATTTATTAAAATTTGATATACAATGCCCCAATTTAACTTTATATGAACAATTGAAAGAACTATTGACACGTCTATTATTGGTTACGTAAACAAAATGCAGCTCATCATCATCAGTCGTTGTCTAGAGACCATGAACTGCACACTTGCTGAGAGAATTCAAAATCATCTAGTAAATCTCTCTAAATTGATAAAAGACTTGGACTTTTACCAAGAAAAACAGTTACTGTTCAAAAATTTTGAAAATTTAAAAATGGATTCGAAATGGGATGGAGTATTTTCATCAACTTCTAGATTTGCGAATGGATCAGCAACAAGCAATCGGAAAATTGTTCCAAAACCAGTCTATCAAGAATATAATATTGGAGACATTGTGCAAATTATTTATAATCCTGAGAAAACGTACATTGTCTTACATGATAAGAACGACACTTCAATTCAATTTAGCTACAACGAATTTGAGGAATTTTTACAGTTTTTCGATAATATAAATGATGGATGGTATGATACAAGCTTCTATATTGGCGAATTCATTTACGTTAGCTATTGGAATGAGGAAGAAAGTAAAGGCTTGACTATGGTGGATAAGCGAACAATGAAAAACATTTATTGGAATGAAAATCATCTTGATTCAATTTTAGAGCATAAATATAACTTGTATGATATTTTTCTTAAATAAAAATAAAAATTCAAACTTGTTCTTTTTCTATCCTATAACAAAACCCACAATAACTTGTGTAATATTCCATAAATAAAACAATTATTAGATAATTATAAAAATTCGTTATCGTCGCAGGAAATGCGGCTTCCGTGTGATAAGCAAGTTCGCACACAAGTTGCTGTTCTTCTTGTTGTTTGTTTATGAGAACGGTAGAAATTATAATTATTTTAAAAATAATATTTGGGGCCCCCCAATTGAATCGTTACAAGTCCGTGAAAAATGGGGCCCAAATTGGAGCACTATTTTTTCAATGATGATGATGATGATGATGTTGTCTTTTATGTGACCATATTTTTAGTTTAGAAAAATGGGGCCGACGACGACGAAAAAAGGGGGCCCAGTACGGCGTATCTTGGTACGAGGTACCAGGTACGAGGTACCAGGTACGAGGTACCAGGTACGAGATACGCGGTATCAAATTTCAGGTTATGAGTTCTAGGTACGTTGTACAAATTTCAAATTACCAGCACGAGATATATGGGACATCAAATTTCAGGTTATGAGTTCTAGGCTACGTGCGCCTCAAAATTTGGGGGCCTGTATTGGTTCCATATACGATAATGGATAATGGGGCCGCGGGTCTAGCTGCGGAGACAAGTGGCCCCTTTCCGATTTTTCCCTAGATTTAGGGAAATTTTATTGGCAACGTCGCACATTATCAGTTTCGGCAACGTCGCACGTACCTGTCATCTCGTATGGGGTATCTCATTTCAGGTTATGAGTTCATGTAAATGGGGCCCCCGAAAAAAAAAAAATGGGGCCACGGGTCTAGCAGCGGGGACAAGCACGTATGGCCCCTTTGATGACGTCACTTATTGGGTTAGGTCTATTCAAATTGGGGGCTTGCTACTTAGGTTAGGCCTCTTTAAATTGGGGCTTGCCAAAAAAATGGGGCCCACTTAAAAATGGGGCCACGGGTCTAGCAACGGGGACAAGCATGTGGCCCCTTTGATGACGTCACTTGGGTTAGGCCCCTCCACTTGACGAAAAATGGGGCCCACGACAAAAATGGGGCCCTGGAATGGGGCACAGGCCCACCTGGTTTGAGCCCCTTCAATTTGGGACTTCTCTGATGACGGGCGCGGGCCCCAGAACGAATGACAGGTCACTTCCGCTCGGGAACCGGCTTAGTATGACTACTGCGACCATCTAGGCCTGAAAATACATACGGACCGTGCACCACACAGAATCAATCGCGTGCCAAGGGAATTTCAACCATCCTCGCATCTCCGCGTCCGGGCATGGTCGCCACGACATACTTTTATATTTTACAGATTTTTGACAAAACGACTTATCGGATTTTTGATTATAAAAAAGCATTTTAATCTCTGATCTTTGATCTACAGCGTTTATAGAAAGTGTTTTTTTGATTAGAATAAGAATTTTTGAGTTATCTATGTGTGAATGATGTTGCAATTTTGATGTTTCAGTGCGAGCTGTTTTATATTAAGGTACTCCATATAAATGCGTGTTGTACAAACATTTCAAAATTCGAAATAAAATACTTCTACTTGGAATTTTGAAATAAAACTTTTACAGATCATTGAACACCTAGTGTAGATTCGAAAAATGAAAAAAAAAAAATTCCAATTTTTTGGAAAACTACCCCAAACTACCCACCTGCACCCCACGATTTTTTGACGACCAATCGATTTTGCTTTCTTAAGGTGTGAGGAACGATATAAAATAGGTTTTACATTTTAGCAATAAAGTGGCGGACGAAAATCTTTTCTAGAAGGATTATTTCACGGTCTTAACTCTACTATAATATGGCTCGGTAAGAAAAAAATTAATTGGATTTTGTATTTTTTTGTTTGTTCTGGGCAGATGATTAAATATTTTCCTGCTCTCGTGAATGAGGGAACAATTTCTAAGTGTACTTATTCTATGTAGAATATTGTTTCTCCACCACAAGTGGCATTTTTATGGTTGATGACATTTAATTAAAATCACGCCAAAACGAAGCTTCTAAAACGGTAACAATTTATGTTTAAAAAGCAATATCTTATCAGGGTGATTCAAAAGTAAGCGGCATCCTTTCGGGGACGTATTCCTTGCATAAAAATAAGACAAAAAGTTCCTATTAACATGGGTCCGAAAATGCTCCCTAAGGGAGCTACGCCCCTTCATTCAAAAATCTTAATCAGTGGCGTCACTTACTGGGGAGGGTGAGGGTTAAAACATCCCTATTTTTTTTACTTGTCAGGTTTTTGCGAAACATACGCAAATCAGAAAATTTTCAAAGTCAATTTTCTCGTAAACGATACGCTGTATCGAATTGAACCAAGAGTACCTTTTCTGTGTAAAAAACTGAACTTTCCGAATTTTCAATCGGAATCGCAAAAACCTGACGGGTAAAAAAAAATAGGGATGTTTTAACCCTCGCCCTCCCGAGTATGTGACGCCACTGATTGAGATTTTTGAATTTCCAATTTAGTATCTTAATTGCCATCAAATGTTTATGAAACACACCAATTTCCAAAATCCATTTGTAAAGGGTTTCAAAGTTACAGAGAAAAATACCTCTTTCAAGTGTCCTATTCGAAAAGGCGTAGCTCCCTTAAGGTAAGCGCACACTAGCCGGAGCCGAACGAGTCGCACCGGGCGCAGGAGCCGTAACAAAATATTGTTTCCATTGATTTTGATGAGGTATCGCAAACCATCCGGAGCCGCACGAGCTGACGTATGTTCCGAATCCATTTAGTGAGCTCGCCCAGTCGAATCGTTTGATTCGCAAGGTGGTAATTTTTATATACAGGGTGGTCCTCCGGGAATGACATCGATTGCTTATGGGAAAACTGTGAAAGGTAAAAATTTGAAAATTTGGCAACATAGCAATGTCGATGGGGGACATCCAGGTAAAATATTTTCAAGATGGCGGCATTTCCGGTCATACCGGAAGTTGATACCAACTCGGTTATTTTAAATAGAACACCCCGTATATTAATGTATTTTTGGATTCTAAGGAAAATTCTAAATACATTTCATGTACGATGTCCTATACCTAAGTCTAACCGTTTTTGACATATTTAAGTTTTTATGTAAAAAATTACGTTTGCAGACCCTAAAATAATTGTCAATTTTTCCTATAAGGAAGCCTTTATTCTTTGATTGAACCTTGATTCCTTGTTGAAAAGGACCTATTTTATTAGATTTTCATTATGTTTTGATAACTTTTAATACAGGGTGCTTAAAAAATAGGATTAAAAATAAAGTTGAGAAAATTTCCAAAAATCAATTTTTTCAAATGGAAACCCCAAAATTTTATAATTTTATCTTGTTAAGCATTAAAAATAAAGGTAAGTTTGTGTAAGGTTATCTATTCCGAAAATGTTTAGTTTTCGAAATATTGCCAATTTAATATTTTTTTCTACTTGCGTGCGCAAAGTAATCACTTTGCGCACTCATTTGCGTGCGCAAAGTTGAACTTTGCGCACTCATTTTTGTTACGCATAATTACCATAGTTATACTTGATTTTCCAATGTTTTGATGGTTTCTGAATAAACTAATACTCAAAATGAAGGGTTTTAGTTGAAATTAGCGCTTAGTGAACATGATGTTTCCTATCAAAGGTGTCCAAATTGGACCAGCCTGTACTGCTAGGAATTTGTAGAATTTTTGATATCTAAGAGACTCTCATGAAAATATTCTAGCTGGTATTCTAGAAATTCCAGAAGATGTTAAAAGATTTTTGGGGATTTAATTTAAAAGACATTCTGAGAAATTCCAATAGATTTTAAACGATTTTTGAAGATTTTGATTTGATTGATTTTTCTAATATTTTAACAACTTAAAGTCTACTTTTTCAAGATACTCGTAGAAAAAATATTGTTCCTAACACTTGCGCAAAATGTCTTTCCCGCACTCAAAGCTTATCCGAACTCCGCTTCGCGTCGTTCGTCTAACTGCTTTTTCGTGCGGAAAAGTATCACTTTGCGCACTTGTTAGGAAAATAACTATTATATGGCGATTTTGCTCTAAAAATAATAACTGAACGCACCCTTGCGCATGACAGAATGTCAAGCAGAACGTGCATGTCCTTGTCACAAAAATTGAAATAATTTTCGATAATAATCATGCCGGGAAGATTAAATTATACAAATGAAGATTATTTAAATTTTTTTATTATTTATGGAGAATGTAATAAAGTTATTTCAAGAACATGTGATACATTTGCGAACCGATATTCGCAGAAACAGAAACCAAGTGAAAAAACTGTTAAAAGAATTTTAGAAAACTTCAAGAACTTTGGATCCGTCAAAGCTAAAGTACATATAAGAAATAAACCAGTTGTTAACAATAAAAAAAGTTACAAAAATTATCTTAATAAATGTTCAAATTGATGGCCTTGAACTTCGAGACATTTTTCGCACCTACGAAGGAATTCTTCATGGGTGGCTCTTTTTATTGACTGAGGATTAAGGCCTTCAAATGCTGTTCTGACTCGCCGCTTGCAGTCTTCCATGGTGGTTATTGCGGTGTTATAAACTCTATTTTTGACTGTTCCCCAAATGAAAAAGTCGAGTACTGTTAGGTCGGGGGAGCGAGGTGGCCAAAGATGTGGCCCATCGTTGGCTATCCATTGGTTATAAAGGCTGTATCAGATGTGCCGTTGCCGATTCCGTTAGCCGTTGCCGTTGCCGTCGCGGTTGCAATCACACTGGACACAGGGACGGAGCCTTGGGGGGGGGGGGGGTTGTTCCTGAAATATATCGAAAGTTGGGAAAACTTGGATAAAAAATTTAAAGTTGGGAAAAATTGGTAGACAAAAATTTTCGCACGCTATTTGCGAGGACTAATTGAAATTAAAATACATTAGGATCGTGTCACGTCTCGTAATGAATTGCAAATCACCGTACAACAGGATGACGAAATCCCAATGGTTGGGGCGATCTCTTGCGTTGCACATTGCGTTGCACATTGCACTGCACTAGCACCACTAGCATGTGGCAGTGGCACGTGGCATTCATGACAGTAGTGGCTCTAGCGCCACTAACACTATTCACTATTCGAGAGTCAAGACCGACGACCGTCGTAGTTATATCTATAGCTTGTTGTTGCAAGCACGTCGTGTTTGAGAGAGATGGATAATATAGTAGGTATATTAGATAATCCAAACTTCTTATTACTTTCTGCGTTCTGCGCATTCTTTGCTCGCTATTCAGATTTCAGCAAAGTTCTGAATCCTGTGCTCTTATGTTGAAGAAATGTTTTTTTCGAACATTTCTCTTATAAATGTTTTTTATACATTGTTTATTTCATTTGATTATATTATTTGTAGGTCTGGAACAAGGCTGCTCTAAGGGTAAATCAATCTTTTCTCTACAATGGATTTTTTTTCAAATATGACAATCCCTGTCATTGCCATAGGTATAGCTGATAAGCTCGTTTTACAATAGGAAAAAATGGGTGTCCCACTTTTTATGCTCACGACTGTACAGGGTCTGATCCTTATATTTAGTGCGGCTCCTACCAGCTTAAACAAAAGAAAATACAAAAAAAAGTTAAATACAAAAGTTGTAGGGTTTTATCTCTTTTATTTACGACTAATGTATAATGTGCGTATTATATTTGTGATTTTGGCAGTATAATGACATATGTTATTCCTCCAGGGATTAATGACGAGTAGCGGGATTAATGGTCATTATTCCACAAAAGTGTCAGTGTCAAACGTGTAGTGCTTGTGGATTTGTATTGAAAATTATGAGACGGATGAAATTTGTTCATTGAAAATTTCAAATAAATTAATTTGTCGTAAATAAAGTAGAGTATACTACTCGCAATAATGGCTATTATTCCCTCGGAATGTTACTCCCTCGCCGCTAACGCGGCTCAGTTCGTAATTATCCTCGGGAATAATAGCTATCATTATTGGCTCGTGGTATAATCTACTATTATCTTTCGTACATGTCAAAATTAGCAAATGACAGGTGCCAACTGTCATAATGACAGCACTTGCATTTTTTTGAATGGAACACCCTGTATATTTTTAGCTAAGATAATGAATTTTTTTCTTCTGATTTCAAATATATCATATATGTTGATATTTCGTTCAGCTGTTTTTACGCTATTTAAGTTTAAAAATACATTTACATTACCCTAAATTAGGTCTGTTCCCGGATTCTAATGTCAATGATGAGGCTTGCTCAATGCAAATTTGAAATGAAATAGCGCAAAAACAGCTGAACCAAATATCATTACATAGGTATATTTGAAATCAGAAAAAAAAATCCATCATCCTAGCTAACAATATACAGGGTGTTCTATTTAAAAAAATGCAAGTGCTGTCATTATGACAGTTGGAACCTGTCATTTGCCCATTTTGACATGTGCAAAACATAATAGAGATAAAACCCTACAACTTTTGTATTTAACTACTTTTGTATTTTTTTTATTCAAGTTGTAGAAGCCGCACTAATTATGAAGAAAAGACCCTGTACATGTCAAACTTTTTATCAGTTTCTGAAGTGAAACTTCTTAGGCGGCGGTCTGATATTCAGAGGAGAATATGGAGAGTGATTTGAAAGACGAAAGACGCATCACGTAACGTCACGTTTCGGCAAATTTCGTTACACGAGAGACGAGATAGAGGAAAGATATAACGTAGAGAAACGGAGAAAGACATTGACCAATGACAATGACAGCCGACGAACAAAGGAATATAAGCAAAGAGGATTGCCTATTATTGTCAAGCGGCAGGCGCCGATACCCTTGTGACGTCAACACAGATGTGCCTTTGTCTATTGTGTAGCCTTTCGTCTTTATACCCCGACTCATGCGCTAAGTCTAAAAGTTGTATGAGGGAGGGAATGGTTTTTAAGAAGTACCACTTCTTAACACGTGTACGACGTATGATGCTACATATGATTTTTTTAATGTTTCAATAAAGTTGGGAAAATTAGGAATGTCACCCCCCCCCAAACCAGAGGCCTTCGCTACGTCCCTGACTGGACACCGTTCCGTTGCCGATTACTGGTCGCTTGAAATGTTTATAACGTCGAAATGTCACAGATAAAATATTCAAAGTGTAGCGCCGAACGTCGTTGGGAAGTTTCTTCTGCATTGATGTGCTATATGATTACATTGGAAGAAGAGGAAAGAGAAAGATCCAAACCAAAATAGGTTTGGGTGCAATACCGGAGAAGCGATAAATTGCAAAACAAAAAAGTGACGTTTAGACACATGTCACATGTTGTTCATAAAACGCTTTCATTGGCTACGGTTCAGAACGGCCTCGTAAAATTTAGACTCCAACCTAAACATACAACGGCAATCGCTACCAGAAGCAGGTACATTTTGATTGGTCGAATTCCCAATCGTAATCGTTATTAGTAATCGGCAACGGCACGTATGATACGGCCTTAAAACAAGTTTTGCAAATGGTTGTTGACTAAATGACCATTATGTGGAGGCGCCCCATCATGTTGATAAAATAGATTTCTACGGTCGGCTAGTGGCAAGTTGTCTAAATAGTTGACTTCAAAATTTCTAATGATGTTGAGATAGCGCTCACCTATAAGTGAAAGAATGGATTTTATATCTAGAAGGCTTCAAAAATAGGTATAGTTTTTCCAAAGTCACTTGGAACAAGGTAACAACTGGTGGCTGACTGGTCACTGAACATTCTCATAAGAAATGTACTGCCACTAGTCTGCCACCAGTTATGATCTACTTTTACCTTGTTCCAAGTGACTTTGGTAATACTATAGCTCACCATTTAGATTTTCTTGATAGAATTCTAGTGCCACGACCCCGTCATTTCTTATGGCACAGGCACAATAAACGTTAAACTGCCACAATTCTTGAAAATATAATTCTCTAAATAGATGTAGGTTTGAGTCGCTCCAATAATGCGAATTGTGTCGATTGAACATCCCGTTTTTTGTGAATGTAGCTTCGTCCGACCAAATAATATTATCCAAAAAAAAACGCATTTTCTTGTGACCGAATTAGCATGAAATCACAGAACTACACTCTTCTTGGAAAATCAGTCTCTTTTAAATTTTGTACTGTAGATAATGCGTATGGATGAAACTTATGTTTCCATAAAATTCTTAGAACTGATGATTTAGATAATCCTGATTCTAATGCTACTTGCCTTGTAGATATTGTTGGATTTACGGCAAAATATCCCAAAATTGCGATTTCAATATTTTCATTGTTAACAACTGGTTTATTTCTATGTACTTTAGCTTTGACGGATCCAAAGTTCTTGAAGTTTTCTAAAATTCTTTTAACAGTTTTTTCACTTGGTGTCTGTTTCTGCGGATATCGGTTCGCAAATGTATCATATGTTCTTGAAATAACTTTATTACATTCTCCATAAATAATAAATAAATTTAAATAATCTTCATTTGTATAATTTAATCTTCATGATTATTACCGAAAATTATTTCAATTTTTGTGACAAGGACATGCACGTTCTGCTTGACATTCTGTCATGCGCAAGGGTGCGTTCAGTTATTATTTTTAGAGCAAAATCGCCATATAAAAATATTAAATTGGCAATATTTCGGAAACTAAACATTTTCGGAATAGATAACCTTACACAAACTTACCTTTATTTTTAATGCTTAACAAGATAAAATTATAAAATTTTGGGGTTTCCATTTGAAAAAATTGATTTTTGGAAGTTTTCTCAACTTTATTTTTAATCTTATTTTTTAAACACCCTGTATTAAAAGTTATCAAAACATAATGAAAATCTAATAAAATAGGTCCTTTTCAACAAGGAATCAAGGATCAATCAAAGAATAAAGGCTTCCTTATAGGAAAAATTGACAATTATTTTAGGGTCTGCAAACGTAATTTTTTACATAAAAACTTAAATATGTCAAAAACGGTTAGACTTAGGTAAAGGACATCGTATATGAAATGTATTTAGAATTTTCCTTAGAATCCAAAAATACATTAATATACGGGGTGTTCTATTTAAAATAACCGAGTTGGTATCAACTTCCGGTATGACCGGAAAAGCCGCCATCTTGAAAATATTTTACCTGGATGTCCCCCATCGACATTGCTATGTTGCCAAATTTTCAAATTTTTACCTTTCACAGTTTTCCCATAAGCAATCGATGTCATTCCCGGAGGACCACCCTGTATAGGTTAGGTAATATTGTTTTCTTTTTCACTGGCTTGGAAAATCTATGGGTCAGCAAAGTCTTTGAACAATTTTTGATTTGCTAAAAAATAAATTCTTTCTTTTTTTTTCTTCCTCTGCGAGTAAAATACAAATTACAACAATTTCTTCTTCACTATCACTATAACTCATTGTGCAAAATTCCAAAAAGTATCTCGAAAATATGAAATGATGGGGCGCTTCCGCTACGGCAGGAAAAATTCCATTATAGTGTACGCACTTGAAAAAAACGATGCGATACGAGCGGTGCGTGCGGCTGGTTCGGCTCCGGCTAGTATGCGCTTACCTTTAGGAAGCATTTCCGGACCCATGTTAATAGGAGCTTTTTGTCTTATTTATAGGTGGGATTCGTAGGTAAAGGGAGTAATAAAATACAACCAATTCTTCTTTGGCAACGTTTCGTACTCTATTGCTACTTTTTCAAGCTAATTGTGAAATGCTGGAAAGCTGCTTATTGGGATGCCCATCTCCGGATCTCACCTACCGACTCAATCTTTGAACCTGCTTTCTGAGTAAGTTTGTATTTTGTATTTTTTATGTAGAGGCCGACTGAATGTTTTTTGCTCCTAGGGCTTGAAAAAGTAGCAATAGACTACGAAACGTTGCCAAAGAAGAATTGATTGTATTTTATTACTCCCTTTACCCACGAATCCCACCTATAAATTATTCAAAGGAGACGAAATGTTACCAAATTTTTGTCTTATTTTTATGCAAGGAATACGCCCCCGAAAGGATGCCGCTTACTTTTGAATCACCCTGTATTTCATGGTCCAGACAAGCCAAGGCCTTCGACATATTGTAAAATAATCTCAGGGGTTCCCTTGGTAGTTTGGAAAAAAATTGTTTGACGCAAGAATATTGTTCGCCACAAGAAATGTGGACTTTGGAACGTGTGACAATATAGTTATCTTAGGGTAGAACATTCAGGAACCACGTTCCTCGAAAATGAATCGGTTATTGCTGATACGGAAGCATCCAAGGGCGCAATCACGCAGACTCAGAAGAGAAGAATTCTTGCACAAAAGTGTGCAAAAGTCATCATCACCAGAAGCGTTTTTGTCTTGCAAGTTGCAAACCAGCTTCCATCAGTTCTCGGTCATTAACATAGTGCCTCCGACAATGCAGCGTTGTTAAGGTTGAAGGCAAGATATTGGATCGGCGTTTGAAGACAAATCACGTTAGCAAGGAAATATTGCAATAATATGTGTTTTTCTACTGACATTTCATAATACGCTATTAAACGATTAAAATCTGTATTATAATGAACTTCATTACGATACAGATTTTCATTATAATACTCATTTTTAATATTATACAATGTTGATAGATGGCAGCACTAGTTAAGATATTGAACATTTTTAACGGTAATTTTGCGTAAAACAATTATTTTGATAACTATAAAAAAGACTTCGAATTGTTTAAAAGTTACCTAAAGTTTGGGACAAAGAATAATTATTATAGAAATAATGAGTGGTAAGGAAGAATTTTTACTTTTTTAATTATTATACATTGTCAATAGATGGCGCCACCAGTTAAGAAATTTTGATTTTTTTTTTTTGAATGATGACAGCACTCTGTTTATAGCTTTTCCATCGTAATTTAGCGGAAAACAATAATTTCATGAAAAAAATACTTCGAATTGTTATTAAAAGTTACCTACCTAATGTTTGGGATAAGGCATTATTATGGAAATATTGAGTGGTAACGAAGAATTTTCACTAACACCCCCAGAAATTACAGAAAAGGCGACAAATGCAGGTAATAATATACTACCGGACAAGTCCAAGAAAATTTGCGAAAAATTATATGGACAATTTATGGATTGGAAACACCAAAAACACATCGTCCTTCTCAGAAAATGTTTTGATACCTAGTATATTTTGAAGAATTACAACAAAAAATGAAACCTTCAACTGTATGGATTACTCAATTATAAAATCTCTATTCAAAGTCAAGCATAATGTTGACATATCTAAATATCATAAGTTTTATCAATGGCAGTAGAAAAAATAGTGTATGCAACTCTCATGTAATGGCCATTAATACACTCGCATGTTATATACGAAACTCGCCTGCGGCTCGTTTCGTATCCTACAACATGCTCGTGTATTAATGGCTATCATTACATGATCATTGCATAATATACTATTGAAGTATCAAGATTCTTCTGAAATGCAATTATAGCTACTCGACCAGAATTCATTTATCAAGGATCACGCTTCCTCGGCCACAAGAGCTTGGTGGTAGCCCCAAAACAATTCTAAAAGGTTAAGGCAAGGACTGCTGCGTTGCCAAATTGACGTCAAAGTATATTATTTTGTTTGGGTTAGATTTTGCTAACAGGTGCGGACAATGTTTATTGTTTAACAAGTGACGAAAACAGCAGTTTTTAAAATATGTAGGTAATGTTTTCAAGTTACAGAAAATGATTTTTGACGAGAATTGTTTATTTTTCAATGGTCAAAAGAAAACTTTTTGCAGATGCTAGTTTATTTGTGCAATCAAAGATTTGGATTTTGTTGGAATTTTCGACATTTTTATACAACAATCATAAACAGGATTGCTCGTCCTAATAAGGCGTACGTTCACCAATTCTTGAGCAGGCAGGGTCTGCGAGTGACGTCGCCACAGCTGCTAATAGTGATGACGTCACCCGCAGACCTCGATGCAAAGCTTGCGATTCAGGCTGTGCTCGTGATTTGATTTTTTCGTCGATTTTAAATGTAGAAAAGGTTATTTTAACAGGATTTTATCATTTAGGAATTCATTTTTTTGTGTGCTTGAAACTCGAATAATGCATTTTGCTCCAAGTGTTTAGGTATGCAGCTGACATAACAGTTGGCAGACACTTTTAGCTCAATAAGCAGTCCTACTAGGGATTGAAAACAGGATAATCTCTGCCATTTTCTGGACACCTGAAACTAAGATGATTCGTTTTTTTCCTACGAATGTGTGGAAACAAAACTTTTGGCATGCACAAAGAGTAATATATCTTTCCGCGCACCCTTGAGAAAAATTGTGTTTCTTAAGCCTAGTACTCATAACCGCGAAATTCACTCTTTTTCAACATTGCTTCGACAATTTGACGTTTGATTCACACATAGAATGGCAAATTTCGCTGTTATGAGTACTAGGCTTAAAACTTGCGAGAAATGATATTTCCCACACTTGTCAGAAAAATAACTACTTTTTTTCGAATTTGACATGAAAAAAATTTCCGCCCTGTAGGAGAACAAACGAGTTTCCAGTTCCACTGCAACCAAAAGGCAGTGCTTCAAAATACAAAATTTGTAGTTTCAATTTTATTCAATTTTCAATTTATTGAATCATAAGCAGTATATAATCAAATTATGAAAGGTTATTATATTATGTGTCCACTCAAAACTGAAAAGGCCGGAATAATAATAATAAACAACAGTGGTGGCGTGGCGTGACGCTGATTCCAGTCCAAACATGAGAATGCCAAAAATTGCAACGTCGCATATAAATTGTTTTGGGGCTACCACCAAGCTCTTGTTTCCTCGGCCTTCTATATAACCGGAAAAAATACTTTTCCTGCGAGCGTGCGGATTGCGGAAGAGTGCCACGCCAAGCGTTCTTTACTAGTGCGAAAAGTGCGACTTTTCCTCACGCGATTGCAAACGACGCATTGGCTTTTAGCATTCGAAGAACCTTCAGATAATGATGCTGCCAAGATTTTCATAAATTCTACTTTTTAGGGAGTGAATGGCTATGCCTATGACAATGATTAGTTAAATTAATGCTTTATTTAATTTTAAATATTGCAGTGTTATACATACAAATTTTTTTGTTGTGTTTGTTGTTTCTAGAGCCGCAAATGCAAAAGTGTTTCCCGTTGATTCAATGAAAATACAAGAATATTGAGTTTTTTGGTGTGTCAAGCGGATAATTTTTTCTGATACCTAATATGCAAGTTATTATTTAAATTTGAATACATAGATAAAGTATAACCATTAATCAATTGAAAATCGCATCTCTATGGTGACCAGGGGCGTAGCCAACAGGGGGGGAGACGGGGGAGCCTCCCCCCCAGGCCGCAGCTGGCACAGGGGCGCCAAAATAGGCAAAGTGAAAAAAAAAAAAGGAAAAAAAAATAGTCAAAAGGCAAGTTTCCGAGTAGGTAATTAATAGTAGATTATACCACGAGTCAATGATGATAGCTATTATTCCCGAGGAATATTTACAAACTGAGCCGCGTTAGCGGCGAGGAAGTAACATTCCGAAGGAATAATAGCCATTATTGCGATTAGTATACTCTACTTTATTTACCACAAATTAATTTATTTGAAATTTTCTTTCCAAAAACGCTCTTTGTTCATCCATCTCAATACAAATACACAAGCACTACGCATTTGACACTGACACTTTTGAGTTTGTTCAGGTATATTGTTTCCATACTACTTATTTAATTTGAGATATTTTGTGATTGGTGTGCAAGCGGGAATAATAATTATATGGCATTATATTGTCAAAATCACAAATATAAAACTTACATTATATGTCAGTCGTAAATAGATACTATTTTACAACTATTATAATGTGAACACGCCCCGCCGGTTATTGTGAATCCACTCCAGTCAAGAGTTCCATATTTCTATTGTGAACACGCCTCAGTCAAAAGTTTCATCGTCAGATTAACACATGAAATATATAGGTTTATTATGATTAAAATATGCCCCAAACATTGGCTCCCATTCTAAGATCACTTGCGGACACTTGGTGCAGATGTGCCATATTTATAAATTGTCCTAAGTTGCAGGGAAAATGGAATTGGAAATTGGAAAAAATATATTGTAAATATAAAAACCTAAATAGGTATATGTATATACAATTATAACATAAAATATCGTGGTGCTTTCCAAAATTGAATAGGAATAATTATTATGTAAAATAATAATCTATTATCACAATAAAATTTGAATAAGAATTTGTGCTAGCTGACAATGGCAGCACTGTCCAAAATCTCGAAACCTGGTTGTATTCGTCTGGGAACGCCCACCTGAATCGTTTTGTCTTTGTTAAGATAACCAGATAAAGAAGGATGCAAATATTGCCGGAGCAAGCCCGACCATAATCGCGAATGCGCTCTAGTATTTATAGTGAGAAATGTCAAACGGGATTCGTTGTTGATTGGTCCGCATTGTCTGCAATCTTATCCCCACTCCATGTAGTTTATTCATTATTCCACTATTGACGATTAGGATTGTTGGCCGCAGAAACCAAACGATTTTATGAATGACTTGCCCTCTCTATTTATATAGTGTTACTCTAAGTTCCATCAAAACGGGATAACGGAAACTCGGTGAATCACCGGCTGATTCGGCAATGGGAATTGCGTCTGCGAGCATAATGAGCAAAATTTTACAGAAGTCAGTGATTTGACTCGTGAAAAAAGATAAATGGTGAATAAGTGATCACGTGACGTCCGTCAAAATTCGCTCTTTTTGCTCGTAGATGCAATTACCGAACCCAGCCACCGACTCGACTTTCCGTGACGTAAGTGACATTGTAACGTACAGGGTTATTCTTTATAAATGTTCCCTCTATCTTTCTTTTTTGACATTTTAGAAAGAAGTTTTGGTTTTCTAGTTGAAACATTTTTTTTTTAAAAACTTACTTTCGCATATAAAGGGTGTTTCAGAAAAGCTGGTCGTGGTCCAACTTATTTTAAATGGAATACCCTGTATATTATCGAATATTCGGATTCTACGTAAAATCACAGCATCACAGCACATTATACAAAAACAATCAGCTGGCTAACTCGAGCTTTGTATCCTCAAAGGGCGGCGTGCGCAAAAAAGATGCGCGTTAAATCTTGTGCTTTTGCCGTAGTCGTGATAGGCTGTGTCCTCAAATGGCGGCGTGCGCAGAAGAGATGCGCCTGAGAGTTAACCTGCTGTTTGTTTTTGTATATGCTGTGGGAAAATTCTGAACAGATCTCATGTGATAAACCCTATACCCATTCCTATACCTAAGTTCAACTGGAAATATTAATAATTGAAAACTGACTTTTTTGCAACTTTGCCCGGCTGTAAGGAATTTTCAATCATGGATTAAATTCAAAGTTGGTATCGAATGATAATTTATGAAAATCTAAGATAAGAATGTCAGCTCGGTTTTGCTCTTGTCTAAAATTAACCGTTTAGGTTTTAATTTAAAGTCTGTCAAAGTTGCAAAAAAAATTTTTTTCTGTAACGGGAAAAAAATAGACTTTTTGTAGAAAATGTCACTTTTTCTCCCACGGGAAAAAAGTGATTTTTTTTTTCCCACGGGAAAAAAGTAACAGGTACCAGTCAAAATTTTTTCTCAAAGGGAAAAAAGTATAAGTACGGTCACAGAAAAAAAAGATGTATAGATGGAAAATGGTGAGATTTTCCCGTCCCAGAAAAAAATAGTGTATTGTACACGGAAAAAAAGTAAGATTTTATTATAGCGCTTGCTGTGTTGTCTCCCTCCGCTTCGCGTTGGGAGAAAAACCACACCTCGCCCTAAAATCTAGTACTAGTATAAGAAATAACTATTAATTAAATAACTATTTTTCGCCTTTGAATTCAACTGGCTTTGCGGCGCTTAGGGGGCGCCAGATCTCAGTCTCCCCCCCTAGAGGTAGTCATATCGCTACGGCCCTGATGGTGACTACTCAAAATTAGAAAAATACCCCTTATAATAATATAAAATAATTTTTATATTTTTATGCCTAGTCCTGGTACACTATAACAAAGACGCCGCACGCCGGCAAAAAAACTTGAAAATTGTTGGCGATGCCGCTAGGCTTTGTCACTTGCCGACAAAGCTAAGCCGCTCTTGTTGACAGTGTGAGATATTCTCTTTAGAAGTGGACAAAAGTATAAAATTACACAGATAATTGAATAAAAATCAATTTCAAAATTTAATTTTTAATAAAGGAATAATAGTCCCATTCAAATATTCATATTTGATATATTTCAATAGTTTAAAACGGAATTTTAAGGATTACCTACTACATGAATTTTGCCCATTTATTTAACGTATTAACTCCACTGTATTCTAGAGGTAAATCAGCTAGAATTTCGGGGCAATGGCGTTCGTCATTTCAGTTTTTATAGAAATACCTATCTGGAGTATGTTTATTCTTTATTAATCAATTTGTTTTCATTTGTCATGATAATAATATTTAGACGCCTATGGATTCCCACGTGACTTCAAAGAGATCAACTGAGCCGCCTTTTTTATGAAATTTCAATTAATAATGGTTAAACTATATGCAATTTTATGCAGTTTTTCAGTTAATTTGAAAAGCAAAATTCATGCGAAACCTAGATCATCGTCAGGCTTCGGTCACTGTAGCATACATTTTCAACATGCGGATACAGTCATTATACAGAAGTTTCTTTGCATCTTTGGCATATACGAAGTCGATATGATTAAAAAAGGGCCAAGGAACTATGTGTCCTACTGCACCAGGTGTTTCAGCTATCAATCGTTCGAAATCCTAAAAAAGAAAAGAACAATTATAATAGGTAAGTTATGTTATACTTTCAGATGTTTGATATTGTAATTTTTTAGTTTTCTAAGCAGTAGGTAATTATTAGATGTAATCATGTTTGCAAACTGTCTGAGACTCTTGTGAGAATACAGACCTTTACTAAGCGATTATTTCATTGGGTAGGTACCTACATTATTCAGGCGATGCCAGATTCTGATAATTAGTTTGCAAAATGTCGAAGTCTCTTGTGGGAACGGCCCTAAAAGCTCTATAGAGGTACCTATCTACTGTATGTGAAACATTCACTAATTTAAAAATCTTGGAGAAACTAGGAAGCAAGCTATTATCCCTTCCTATAGAGCAGTGGTTCCCAAACTTTTTTCTTTTGCGCCTCCTTTCTGAAATCAAGAAGTGGTCGCGCCCCTTTCCTTCCCCCATTATACAAAAACTTTTTTTTAACTTACTGTAACTCGTCTGAACTGGACTTTGGAAGATGAGGAATGGGCATGACAGTGGACAGCGAGCGTGCGCTGTAGCAATAATCGCATGGCAAAGCTGCTTTGGCTTAGGTATGCACTGTTGCCGAATTGTAGACATCTTTTTTTTAAATTTAACTGATTTTTTATTTTAAAGCTTAAAATTTGTATTAATTTTTTAGGAGACATGCGTTGGACGAATTTAATGAAATTTTCACAGTCTGGTTGACACTTATATCCTTATATGGGGTATCTTTTGGACTGTCCAGAGTTGACCCGGAAATTTCAGGAGCGTCCCCACAGGTCATGTCGGATGTTTTTTTGCACAAAACACATCGTTCAGTAGATTTATTTTTAATTAGAATGCTAGGTTTGAGGAACAGCTTTTAGAAGTAATAAGGAACGGCGCAAAAATAAAACGAGGATAGGATGATGAGTGCAATAAGATTATACAAACTCAGACTACTCTGCAAGTAGACATAAAGATAATCAACGAAGCAGAGAGTCATAGAAGAGGAAGATTCGTTACCAACAAAACCACCTACCAGTGGCGGCTCGTCAAGGGAGGTAGTGCCTCCCCTGTTAAAATGCTACAAAATCTGTTTTTATATAATTTTAAAAGATTTTTCAAGTGTTGTTTTTTTGAAGGCTTAAAATAATCGTTTTTGGGCGTGGCACTTGAAAACATTTTTTGCCTCCGGCGGCGCCGCATTTTTTTTTGTGCGGGCTGCCTCCCTCAAAATAAAAGTGTGTCAAAAATGCTTCACAAGATTTGATAGTTAGATAGTTAGATAGTTAGACAGAACATGTGAAGCTAAATAAAAGCTTGTAAAAAGATCCCAAACCCCCAGTTGCAACAAACAACAAAATAGGTTGTGACAGTATTTTTTCTACTACCGTGCGTGAAGTACTCACTTTATGCACTATTCCGAAGACGTTAAATTTCACTTCACACACTAGTGTGTAAAGTAATGTCAATGACAGATGTCGACACTGTCAAATTGGTATTTTTCTGGTAAATTAGTTCACGCACTAGTGCGTGAAGTATGTGTCTAAATTTATTTTTCTACTACCGTGCGTAAAGTACTCACTTTACGCACTATTCAGAAGACGTAAAATTTCTCTTCACGCACTAGTGCGTAAAGTAGTTCACTTCACACACTAGTGCGTAAAGTAATGTCAATGACAGATGTCGACCTGTCAAATTACTATTTTACTGGTAAATTACTTCACGCATTTTTTGTATGCAATACGTGCGTGAAGCACCTTTTTTCACGAATGTGAATTTTGACGCACGAGTGCGACAATCAAATTATTTTCTTACTTTACACACTTTTCAAGTAGCACATACATGTCCTGCGACTACGAATTAACCAAATGTAACGTTGCCAGAAGTGCAGATACAGTGCAGATAAGTGTCCGTCAATGATTTTTCGTTAAAATTACGTCGTGCCGTCGTCCCTAATATGTGGTCAAGAAGTCGGACCTTTATTTAGCTAAATTTTGACGTAATAAATGAAAACCAGTCTTAACGTTGAATTTATAACGTCAATCCGTCGTCCTCTTGTATACTTGTGACCTCTGAAACGTTTTTTAAACGTCGTCTAATACCACCAATCATAAGGTAAGATAAAAATCGTAAAATGGACGTCATAATATTGTACCAAATTCAACTTTGCATTGAAGACGTCAATTCGTCGTTATCTTCATATCCTGTGACCTCTGAAACGTTTTAAAAACGTCGTCTGACACGACCAATCATAAGGTCAGATAGAGGTCTTAGAAAAACGTCCGGCCAACGTTAAAATTGGACACAGGTAAAATTTGGTGCAGCATTTCATACTTTCTGCGTCGTTCGTTAATAAACTGTCATCAGTCAAACCAGAAACATAAACAAACAATAGACATGGCGTTACTGTGAAAAGTTTTTAACAATTTGAATAAGTATTTGCTATTGTAGTTTTGATATGATATAGGACAAAACAGGAGCTTCAAATACTTATCCACATATTACAGAAGAAGAATTTTTTTTTTAGATTTAGTGAAAAGGGAGAAATATATTCCAAACATGAAGGAAATGGAGCAAGAAGGGAAATTGGAAGAGAACCATGTAATCTCCAATTAGGAAATTAAAAAAGATTCAATAAATATCGGGTTAAAAAAAGGAAATATTTCAAGATTTTGTTCATTAAAAATAAAACATTTACAGTTTCCTGAAAAATTTCAAATAAATGAGAGCGTTGAAGCACCTATACAACTGGTTACGATAGGTTACCATATGGGACCTATAGTCAATCTAGGTTTATATGTTTTTACTATTTTATTACCTATGGTCCTATGTTTATATAGATGAAGTCCATTTTCATGACGAAAACACGCATTAGGTTAGGATAAGGTGCAGATTATTTACTCGACCATTTTATATATCGCAAGGTCCTATCTAATCATCCGCCGTTGCTGCACGTTTAATAAAAATGAAATATCTGAAAAATCAATCCTTAATAAGGAAATTTTGTGAAAATTATTTATTTTTGTGTAAATCGGATTTGCCCAAAGATGTTTTTGACCCATCGGAACTATATAAGAAATTATGTAATTTACAGATTTATTTTTATTTTTTTGGAAAATATTAACAAAATAGGAGCCCGTTTGTTTTGTGTGCATATCATAATTATATTTGACAGAAAAGTTGTCTTCGTTTTAAATTTTTGTGCCTACAGGAGCTAAATATTTAGTTTCACGTATTTTATTGTTGACAAGGCCAGGCGCCATTAATATTTTATGTCCCCAATATTCTTATAGGTATCTATTCATTTTGTTTTTAATGTGATGAGTTGCCAAATACAATAACACCAATAATAAACCAAAAGTGCGAATTTGGTGCAATATATTAAACCTGGAACGTCCTTCATTTGGTTTGGTATTTGTTTTTAGGTTAGTCATGGTTTACCACGTTTAGTAAACGTTCAAATCTGGTTGTGTAAGTAAGGCCATCGTACCAAATTTCAGCGCTATGTGACAATTTTAATTTTTTTTTACTTTTTGAAAAATCCCGCGCGACGTTTTCAGGCCAATAAGTCATTAAGTAATTAACGAAAAAAAAATCCGCTGGGGCATTATGAGAGGAATAAATGGGCTGCCGATTGTCGAAAACTGTCACCAAATATTTGGCCCCGTTTAGAAATTACAGCGAATGCAAGAAAGGGGTAGTTTTCGAAGCAATTTACAACTTCCTCGCACATTAGACAAGTTCGTGCTCGCTTAATTTTCAAGCAAAACATTCGAACAAAAAAGCATTGGAGGGTGCATTTCATCAGCAATAATGTGGTGTTTGAAAAATTGAAATCGGATTAGGCATTCGGCCGCTGCTGCAACAAATGCGCGCAAAGTGGCAAAACGTTGATTCAGTGGCCTTGAACAAAAACATGCTAATATTCAAGACGCTGCAGAAAAAAAACTATAGAAGATAGAGGGGTGCTGTCCCTGAGTTTTTATAGCGAAAAACTTCAGCTAAAACATTCATTTGAAACTTTTTGCTATTGGACCATCCCTTTGAGTAGCGTTCTCCATAAACTGCAAATTACCCCTAAAAACCACCCTTAACTGAAAACCCTATGGAAGTACAAGGTCGCAAACTTAATATGTTGTTTAGCATATTAAAATGGACCGATCCCCCCAAAAAAATTTCAACTTCTATTTATGTTGAGGTAACCCCTCTTTTCAGATCCCCGTTTCTTGGACTATTAGTTTTCAACCGATTTTTTCTGTTGAGGTCCTAAAATGTTCGCAAAATGATGAATTTATTAAAAAAAAACTTATACAGGGTGTCACAAAAAAGTTCCAGCGCTATTTAAAACTAGGCAATTTTTGTAAAAGTCCGCCATTTTGATTTTTTTTCAAATATCAAAAGTTTCACTCTGATTCGTTAGCCTGTTCATTTCTCTTTCAAACAAGCCAAAACAAAAGAAAATTGGTCAGCAAATAAAAAAGTTACAGTTCAAGAACAAAATTCCGGTTTTTTTTTGGAGGACCACCCTATACATTCATCGTGACTGTTCCTGATTTTGAAGGCAGTGTCCTTCAAAGTTCAATAGCATTTATGACGTTTTTACATTACCATTTTTCTAGTATTTGAATTATGTCATGAGACTCATAACAGAACAATTTTTCGCTTTGTAGATAAAACGTTGTACATCATACGTGCATTTAAACATAACCACAGATCACCTAATACAGATGCGTAAGTACGTATACTTGCCGTCGACGATATTCTGTGACGAAGCCGGGCTGCCAGCAATCCTACGCTTAGATAAAGATCGCCCGCATCAGGATAATTAACGTGGCCGAGTGCGTGAGCATGTTCCAGCCTGTGTGTTTACATATTTTTGCGCGTAGAAAAAAAAATATTTTTTTGCTGTTTGTGAACCAATTAAAGAAATAATATTATATTATTGAGCTTCCGCATTTATGTAATAAATATGTTCAAAATACATTGATGTGGCATTGGTGCGGCCAGCCTATGTCTATCAAATTAATCTTGAACCGCGAATTCGCCGCACTTTCGCATCTGTATGTAGGTAATCTGTGACATGACTACAAAACTCGTGAGATGAGAATGACTCGGTCTACGATCTCGTTTTAATCTTTCACACTCGTTATTGTAATCATGTTTATAAACGCACTTGTAATGTAAATAACTATCATTACCTATTTGCATTCTGTTTCAATTTTGTGGGCTTATTGTGGTCTGTTTATTTCTCTTGTCCTTTCTTATCAGCCGAATTAGCATTAACAATAATTATTGTTTTCATTTATTATTGGAACAATGAACGTTTTGCAAAATCTGAATAGGTACCTACATAGACTTTATTACAGGTCCTTAACCTAACCTAAACTAATTATTATAGTGTAAATATTAGCAATACAAATACTTGGATAAATCTTGAAGTCAAAGTGCTTATTCACAGTTGCCAACATCTATACCATTTTTAATAGAGACGCTAGCTATCGTTCTGTATTTTTTCAAAAGTCCACGAAATAACTCATTTGCAGAATCAATTTTAAGGTTTACTAAACAAGATTTTTTAGGTTACCACCCTTGAAAATGGCCAGATCTTTTTTTAAGCTTTTTTCCATGGTAAATTTAGGACTAATTCGATCATTTTTGCAATTACAATAAATTCTAGGTGACAAAACACAGAATAAGAGAAAATGCACGTTTCTCCATATTTTAAATATGTCATACTTAATGTGGCAATACTGCTTGCCTACTCGTGGCGCACGATCCATGCACGATGCTTAACACGAACTTTTTTTTAATGCTTGAAGCGACCTAAAAAACACCCCCCCCCACATTAACATTTGAGCAAATCTGCCCCTGAGGATGAAGATCTGCTTGTCTCGTAACACGTAGAGCTCGGTCAATTTATTATAAAGTATTTGTGGAGTAAGACTTTGAGTTTTTCTTTTTCTTTGCGACGTAATGTGCTAACAAACCTACATTAGCTTTTTACTCAAGCGTGACTCTTACCGAGGTTGTAGAGCTAATAAGAATCCTAGGCACCTTGCATGAATTTTTTTTATTGCTGATTTTGTTACTCAATAAAAAATAAGTCAACACGTGTTTTTTTTTTTTCTTGTTAGTCAAAAATTGACGGAGATACATCGCTTTGAAATGTACTTATATTTTTCATATCCTATGACGTCACACATGCTTAATATATCTATATATACAAAACTTAATATTTGTATAACTTTCGGAATAATCATTTTTGAACAAAATAAAAAAATACGTATAGATTTTTTTTCGATTTCTTACAGTTTGCAATAAACAATAATCAATTTAATTTTTCATGTAAGGTCCCTATTATGAAAAATTTTGCGATGAATACATTATAGAACATTCATGGGACGATATGCGGATTCCTCAACCGCTTCTAACTTTTTTTTCAGCTTTAACGGAAATCAGTTTTACGGAGAGAGTGATCGTTGATTCTGAGAGTAACGAGTGACGATGATTTAGACTTTCCCAAGAGATACAGAAAAGGAGCATCTACAAGAAAAATACCTAAAACATCAAATGCACTGATTCAAACAATGTATTTTATTCTACATGACGGGAAAAAGGACTTCTCTGCACACTATGACAGCCTTAGCAGTTCACAATGCCTAGTAGTGCCTTGATTAAGAGCTTAAATCATACCGGTATGAGTATTTCCTATGACAAACTACAAAGATGTAGAACAAACTTGGCAGCTTTCACTGTAGAATCTGATAAAAACAATGTACCAATTCCATCACTTTTTGACCATTCTAAACTTACCACTGCAGAAGATGGAAGAAGATAGAATCTCAAGTCTTATACCGAAATCAGTGGACAATATGTTTCCTTCAGTCGAAGAATTAGTTCCGAATTGCAACTGTGGTAAATTTTCGCGTAAAAAAATGTTTTGCCGGTCAGCTGGATTAACATGTTGTCCTATTTGTCACTGTCGCGTAACATCTCAGTGTACTAATACTTATGCTTATGATGCATAACTCCATTTTTACTTTTTTTTTCATTTTAGTTCTCCCTACCTGATTTCTTTTGTTATATACTAATATTTTGGACCACCCTGTATAATACCAATAATATAAATATTTTACAGATGTATTGTAAGTTTTTCTCCACAATAACAACACATTTGACCTTACATCTTGAGTAAATAAAGGACATTCATATACTTATATCATATTTGTAGCTTTAATACTTACATGACCACCCTGTATAAAAACCAAACTGGCCATTTTTGGGCTTGGTAACCAAATGATATTGAATATGTACGTCCCAGACAACATAATACCACAAAAATAATTCGTCGCTCCTCAAAAACACAGGATGTTACCTAGCGTATCCAAATCCAAGCGGCAGTAAATGATATTAAATAACCTAAATTGTACTTAAACAAACACCAGCCTTCCTATTGGTTGAAACGCCCTACCTGGACCAACGCGCATGCACGAAGGACATTTGATAGGTTGTAATGAAAATGACCAGTTAATGTCATTACAGCCGCTTGGATTTGGTTCAACCATAGATATTGTCTTTTAGGTACCTACGCCATACAAAAGTTGAACTTGAAAACGAGGATAGGTTCAAAAATTAATGTCAAAGTTGGATTGCTCCCATAGACATTTTGCTCCCTTGACAAAAATAGTATATTGTGTATTTCGGTGTTTGTCGGCCTCGGCTACGCCTCGTCCGTCAACTTAAACCGTCGGCCGAGAATGTGTCACTTTTCCACCGAAATACACATACTATTTTTTCTGCGATCGGTTAAATACCTGTTAAATCATAAATGTTTGTCTTTTGGTTCCAATTATTCAGCAGTACTAGAATCACTTTCCCGGCCTAGGCCGGAAAAGTGTTTCCCGTATTGTTATACACTGATTCCTTAGCAACTATTGAAACATAATTAAAATACCAGAATATTGAGTTTTGCGACCTGTCAACCGGTCAAAAATGCTGACATTTCTTGTCAATCGCAGAAAAAATACATTGACTTGTTCGTTTTTTGAATGTACCTACATATTAGGATAATGTGGCGTATGGAGCATTTTGTGAGCTTTGAAATTGTAGAACGAAAATAGAACCAAAGATACTGAAAAAGATTGAAATTGAATTAGGGAAGTCATGGGAAAAATAAGGGAAAAATATACCAAAAATAAACTTAGCAAGAACCATATTACAGTAAGCATCAACACACAACGCAACTTATACCACAATCATTAATTTGACTTGACCATCGAAATCCACAAAGCATCAAATCTCTCAGAGGAGGCGGATGCAAGCTGGGTATAGGTATAATAACAATAAAAAGCGCCCTATATTTAGACCAATTTCTGGTATGTCCCCAAATCTGAAGCCATACAAAAAAATGTTCAAGATCTCATGGTTTCAATAAAACCTTCGAAGAAGAGCTGCGTCTGAACATCTGCAGAATCGATTGAATAAACCCTTATGAATCTGCATATACAGAAAACTACAAAAGGACCAATTGTAAGCGACATGCGATAGTTCGCAATGTAAAGAGTGAAAAGTTGGTTTAAGTGAAAGCTCAAAGTACTGTACTTGGCAACGTTGTAGAAGTCTGACTGTTCTATAATAGTTTTCTCGTCATACTGTACTGTTATCTTACTCAGGGCCGATCCTAGGGTGTCGGCCGCCCACGTGCAAAGAGCAATTTCGCCGCCCCATAACAAAGACCCCCATAAAGATATAGCCCTCCGTACGTAGGTATGTGCCGGTGGTGGTAGCCCGCCCAAAAGCGCTCATTTTGAGCCTCAAAATGAACGTTTTTGGGCGTTTTAAGTTAAAAAAAACTTGTTTGGAACATATTTGTTTTCTATGGGTTTTTTGAATGCGGGTGAGTGGTGATCAATAATAATAATAATAATAATACTATCCTAAAACTAAGAGGAGCCTGGGCTTGGGCCTGGGTAGGAAAGTAAAAAATAGGGCCCTGTGGAAAATCAAGACACCCCAGTCCCTAGTCGTAATACTTACTTACATAATATACCCACCTGCACTTGGAAGTCTTTAGTACCAAAAAAGTTGGTAACATTGTTAGCGGGAGTATTCACCTAGTTCTGTTGGACAGTTAGTAATTATTCTTGCAGAATTGGGAACAAAAATTGACTGTGCACTGAACTTTCTATTCATCCTATCAGGAGATCGGGGTTTATTTTTATTCTCCTGGGGTGTGTGCAGGCAGGTAGAATTCCGTAGTAATAAGTGAGTTTACATGGAGAAATATTAATTGCAGAAAGAATAGAGAAACATTTTGAACTGGCCTAAATTTAAAAAAAAAACATGTATAAAAAGAAACAGATTCAATAGTTGGAAAAAGGGTTATATCTTAGAAATTAAATTTAAGTTTGAAAGGCCTATCTATACCTCTGCCATTCACAAATCTTTCAGTTGTTTTTTTATCAGTTATCACTACATAATATAACTAGTTTACATAAATACAAAATGCTGAAAACTTACCTCTGGTCCTGCAAAATAGTCATTGATTCCATAGCTAATGATAATTGGTACTTCGCCAGATATCGATCTTAAATTATAGAGCGGAGGTTTGAACTGACCATACACTATCAAATTTTTGAAGAAATCGTAGTCATAGAATTGAAATCTTTCTGAAACAATAATTTTATTTTAATCTTTGCTTGAATATTCTTAAAAATACTATGTTTTTCTTTTTGTTTTAACACGTAGGTATATAATATTTAAATAACCTACCTGCCTGGTGCGATTGAAGCATATGTAAGTAGGTTTTGAAGGAGCTTCCAGATGGATCGTTTGTCATATATACAATAAGTTTAGACTAAAACAGATTTTTTTTTTTAAATTTCGGTTGGTTCCCTTTATTATTTAAATGTTATCACACAAATGTAGTGTTAAATAATATTTTAGGTACAAACCTTATCTATTTGACTACGGTCAGGTCCAAAGTCATCCTGAAGAGCTACACATTTGTCTAAGAATGGCGACTTTTCGTGACAAAACATAATTGACAGCCACATTCTGAGTTGACTAAATTCATTCGCCACATTTTTCTTTCCTTTGAGGATATGCTCGTCCTGCAATAAATAATAATATCGGATTTTTCGTGCCTAACGGCAATGAAAATTAAAATACATACCCTTACTTCTCTCCAAGGTTTTGGATCTATCGTTGTTCGGGCATACTTCTTATAAACTACGGGTGCCCAGGCGTGTGCCGAATCTATTCTTTTTAGATATTCAGGACGAATTGTAGCAAATGCGAGAAAAATTAATCCTCCCATTGAGTGACCAATGAAGGATAATTTTTCATTACCTGTTACATTTCTAATATGGTCCATGTAAGCGGGGATATCGTAATAAGCGATTTCATGGAAACTAAAATAATATTAGATAAATGGGTAGGTAGTCGAAATTCAGTAATTTAGGATTAACTGGGGCATTCTTCTTTGAACAAAGAAAGCGCTTGGGAACCAACTGAACAAATATTGTTCCAGTAGGTACGTAGGTACTGGTTGATAATGTGCAATTTTATTTATCTACCAAGGCAGTAAAGTGATTCTTTATCGAACGAATCTGAAATTATGAGTCGAGCAAGCGAGGCGAGTTCGATAAAGACACTTTATTGACATGGTACGATATAAATTAATTCTTGAAGTCGAAGGAGTTTCATTTGATAACGTTTGAGACAAGTTTCACCATTAATTTTGCAAATCCAATAAATCATCCGACTTACCTAAAATCCCAGTATTTTGCATCTTTTGAAGTCAAAAACTCATGTTTTAAGCTGTAAACGCAACCCCTTGATGCCATAATCCAAACATCGAACCCTGCTTCCACTAACATCATTGCGATGGAATCATTCACTTGAAATAAGAAGTTACATTTTTTCACAGAGCTGCGAAACGATTGGTAAAATTTGTTATCTTACATTGTACCATAAAAAGTTGAGGTTGGCTAGCATATCCGTGAACAAGCAAAACACAAGGTTTTTGTTTGTTGCTTGGAATTTCGCCTCGTGCACGTGGTAATCTTATCGCATTTATGTGATATCCGTCAGGAGTGACCACGGTATGGTTTTCGTAAACCCAATCGTGGCTTTCCAAAAATTCGTACTGAAAGTAAATAGGTTTTTTTGTTTTTAAGAGCAAAAATCGTAGTGCCTATACTCACTAAATGTTTACCAGTATCGGAATCCATAAAACTAGGTAACAAAAAACCATGGCTAAATCTCAAAATGTGGAATAATGTTAACCACTCAAAAACATTAAACCGCATGGTTGTTGAAAAATGTAAAACCTTTTAGTTTGAATTTAAACGAACAATTAAAAATGCACTTTTTAATTCGACGTTTTTATTTTTGTCTTATCTACCTATTCAGATTAAATTTAAATACAATTGCCATCGAACCCTAATTTTAGGAACCCGGAGTTTTCCGCTGGCTCCAATGTAGAAATTTAGGATTATTCCTAGGCCTTGTACCTATTATTCGGTATAAAGTAAAAGTAAAACTCGAAATAACGTGAAAGTGTAGTTTATTTCAAATCTGTACGAAACTGATTTTTTCTACAAACGTGTTAAAAATGCCATTTTTTCAAAAAATTTCAAACTCGGGAAATTTCCTATCAAAATATAACACGTGCATAAGATATTTCCTAAGGGAAATTTTTAAAAATTTTGTCTTTAGTCAATTTTTTTAAACCCAGAAAAAAAAATTTTTCAGGCGCTATGCACTCATGATTTTGTTAAAAAATTGGCTTTAGATAAAATTTTCAAAAATTTCCAGAAATATTTTATGCACTAGTTATATTACCAGTGGAAATATGCTTCCAATTTATTATTTATTAAAAAAATCCAATTTGTTACTGGTTATTGCTTTTTATTGCCGTTTGTAGAAAAAATATTGTATGATATTTGTGTTAAAAGTATTTTTAAGGCACTTATGTGAATTGCAGAATTCGCTTCGCTCATTCTGTAAACTTTCACATGCGTGCCTTAAAAATGTACTTTTAACACTTATATCATAAATAACTATTACAAAGCGACCGTTACAACCCGACTGTTCACTATCGTGCTGTTGTAACCCCACATATTACCTAGTTCTTTATGTACATTAATAATAGGTTATTTAGGTTAAGCTTTCTATTCTATATGTTACAATTACAATTTTCCTTCTTCTATTTTTCTCGACCCTATTACTTTATTATTATTTAATTGTTGTTGACCGTTCCATCAAATAAACCGGGGAAATTGTCCCATAAAACCCTTAAAATAATATTAATATTATTTACTATTGTTGAAAGCTTATTTAGTCTATATGGATGTTTTATAGCAGTGAACTACTTTTGTACCATCATAAAAGTTCCCAATGGGTTTTTCCTAAAACCTTAAACAGCCCATTTTTGTAGGGTGAATAAGGAAACGGCCAGAAGGAACAGTCAGTAACCTCCTAGCTCAGTTACGAGCAAGTTGTGCCTTGAAATATTTTTACTTCAGAATAAAGAATAAATAATTGAAGGAAAGTCTTGAAGTGTTTCTTTTCAAACCATATCACATCGGCGGTAACGAGGTTATTAAAACCACAACAACAGTGCTATCGATGTTGAAATACGACTCTTTAACTCTAATTCTAAAAATTAAAAGTAACCTAAAGGACAAGGGCACCATCTGGAAAAATAAAATTAGGGAAAAGTACTGTGTCTTTGGCGGCAAGGACACCCTTCATGGGTTATATTTATTTATACTTATGTTATTTACAAAAATTTGGGCTCCTGCAATAGAGGTACTGGGTACCGACCATGGACATATAATAAAAGAGGAGACAGAACATCTCAATCAAAAATCATTATTTGTTTACAATCATACATACTGCCAGACTTATGCATAAGTTAGAAAAAGATGGGCTTAAAAAATGGCACCACTGTAACCAGCCCCTCCATTTCCCCGGATGCCTTTATCAGAGGCGTGCGGTTTTTCTAGATCGTGAAAAATTAAGAATACAAATGTTGGAATCTCCTAAAATAATATTATATCGCATATTATCATTTCTTTTATTTATTTGTGTATTCAAGAAAACTTTATAATAAATTAGTATTTGCTTAATGTCCTCTAAATATACAATTAAACACACCACATAACCTCACGTACCGTCGAAATTAGGGAATCCAAACCACGTGACTTTTGTCAACCAGCCGGCATTTTGAAATTTTTATGAGGTTAGAATCAGTGATGTGCCTGTAGACAATGTCAACGTAAACAATTGATTGTCTACGCGTAGACAATTCGAATTGTTTACGTGAGCATTTGTCTACACATTGTCTACATGCGGCGTAAACAATATTTTATTATAAAAAATTCGAAAAAAAATATCAAAAGTTACTAAAATATCACTATCACTTCGATATTAGCATTCACTGATTATAAAATATCAGAAAAACCAATAATAAAATAAAAATAATTTAAAAAAAGGAAAGTGTGAGGTTAGAATTAAACGTCATTTATATTATTTTACATTGTTGACACGTTGTCTACATTGTCTACATTGTCTACATTATCTACACGTAAAGTAGACAATGAAAGTCTACGTGTAGACGCACATCCCTGGTCAGAATACGGGTTGTTACCAGTGATGTGCCTGTAGACAATGTCAACGTAAACAATTGATTGTCTACGCGTAGACAATTCGAATTGTTTACGTGAGTATTTGTCTACACATTGTCTACATGCGGCGTAAACAATAACTTATTTTAAAAAATTCGAAAAAAAATATCAAAAGTTACTATACTATCACTATCACTTCGATATCAGCATTCACTGATTATAAAATATCAGAAAAACCAATAATAAAATAAAAATAATTTAAAAAAAGGAAAGTGTGAGGTTAGAATTAAACGTCATTTATATTATTTTACATTGTTGACACGTTGTCTACATTGTCTACATTGTCTACATTATCTACACGTAAAGTAGACAATGAAAGTCTACGTGTAGACGCACATCCCTGGTTAGAATACGGGTTGTTACCAGTGATGTGCCTGTAGACAATGTCAACGTAAACAATTGATTGTCTACGCGTAGACAATTCGAATTGTTTACGTGAGTATTTGTCTACACATTGTCTACATGCGGCGTAAACAATAACTTATTTTAAAAAATTCGAAAAAAAATATCAAAAGTTACTATACTATCACTATCACTTCGATATCAGCATTCACTGATTATAAAATATCAGAAAAACCAATAATAAAATAAAAATAATTTAAAAAAAGGAAAGTGTGAGGTTAGAATTAAACGTCATTTATATTATTTTACATTGTTGACACGTTGTCTACATTGTCTACATTGTCTACATTATCTACACGTAAAGTAGACAATGAAAGTCTACGTGTAGACGCACATCCCTGGTTAGAATACGGGTTGTTACCAGTGATGTGCCTGTAGACAATGTCAACGTAAACAATTGATTGTCTACGCGTAGACAATTCGAATTGTTTACGTGAGTATTTGTCTACACATTGTCTACATGCGGCGTAAACAATAACTTATTTTAAAAAATTCGAAAAAAAATATCAAAAGTTACTATACTATCACTATCACTTCGATATCAGCATTCACTGATTATAAAATATCAGAAAAACCAATAATAAAATAAAAATAATTTAAAAAAAGGAAAGTGTGAGGTTAGAATTAAACGTCATTTATATTATTTTACATTGTTGACACGTTGTCTACATTGTCTACATTGTCTACATTATCTACACGTAACGTAGACAATGAAAGTCTACGTGTAGACGCACATCCCTGGTTAGAATACGGGTTGTTACCAGTGATGTGCCTGTAGACAATGTCAACGTAAACAATTGATTGTCTACGCGTAGACAATTCGAATTGTTTACGTGAGTATTTGTCTACACATTGTCTACATGCGGCGTAAACAATAACTTATTTTAAAAAATTCGAAAAAAAATATCAAAAGTTACTATACTATCACTATCACTTCGATATCAGCATTCACTGATTATAAAATATCAGAAAAACCAATAATAAAATAAAAATAATTTAAAAAAAGGAAAGTGTGAGGTTAGAATTAAACGTCATTTATATTATTTTACATTGTTGACACGTTGTCTACATTGTCTACATTGTCTACATTATCTACACGTAAAGTAGACAATGAAAGTCTACGTGTAGACGCACATCCCTGGTTAGAATACGGGTTGTTACCAGTGATGTGCCTGTAGACAATGTCAACGTAAACAATTGATTGTCTACGCGTAGACAATTCGAATTGTTTACGTGAGTATTTGTCTACACATTGTCTACATGCGGCGTAAACAATAACTTATTTTAAAAAATTCGAAAAAAAATATCAAAAGTTACTATACTATCACTATCACTTCGATATCAGCATTCACTGATTATAAAATATCAGAAAAACCAATAATAAAATAAAAATAATTTAAAAAAAGGAAAGTGTGAGGTTAGAATTAAACGTCATTTATATTATTTTACATTGTTGACACGTTGTCTACATTGTCTACATTATCTACACGTAAAGTAGACAATGAAAGTCTACGTGTAGACGCACATCCCTGGTTAGAATACGGGTTGTTACCAGTGATGTGCCTGTAGACAATGTCAACGTAAACAATTGATTGTCTACGCGTAGACAATTCGAATTGTTTACGTGAGTATTTGTCTACACATTGTCTACATGCGGCGTAAACAATAACTTATTTTAAAAAATTCGAAAAAAAATATCAAAAGTTACTATACTATCACTATCACTTCGATATCAGCATTCACTGATTATAAAATATCAGAAAAACCAATAATAAAATAAAAATAATTTAAAAAAAGGAAAGTGTGAGGTTAGAATTAAACGTCATTTATATTATTTTACATTGTTGACACGTTGTCTACATTGTCTACATTGTCTACATTATCTACACGTAACGTAGACAATGAAAGTCTACGTGTAGACGCACATCCCTGGTTAGAATACGGGTTGTTACCAGTGATGTGCCTGTAGACAATGTCAACGTAAACAATTGATTGTCTACGCGTAGACAATTCGAATTGTTTACGTGAGTATTTGTCTACACATTGTCTACATGCGGCGTAAACAATAACTTATTTTAAAAAATTCGAAAAAAAATATCAAAAGTTACTATACTATCACTATCACTTCGATATCAGCATTCACTGATTATAAAATATCAGAAAAACCAATAATAAAATAAAAATAATTTAAAAAAAGGAAAGTGTGAGGTTAGAATTAAACGTCATTTATATTATTTTACATTGTTGACACGTTGTCTACATTGTCTACATTGTCTACATTATCTACACGTAAAGTAGACAATGAAAGTCTACGTGTAGACGCACATCCCTGGTTAGAATACGGGTTGTTACCAGTGATGTGCCTGTAGACAATGTCAACGTAAACAATTGATTGTCTACGCGTAGACAATTCGAATTGTTTACGTGAGTATTTGTCTACACATTGTCTACATGCGGCGTAAACAATAACTTATTTTAAAAAATTCGAAAAAAAATATCAAAAGTTACTATACTATCACTATCACTTCGATATCAGCATTCACTGATTATAAAATATCAGAAAAACCAATAATAAAATAAAAATAATTTAAAAAAAGGAAAGTGTGAGGTTAGAATTAAACGTCATTTATATTATTTTACATTGTTGACACGTTGTCTACATTGTCTACATTGTCTACATTATCTACACGTAAAGTAGACAATGAAAGTCTACGTGTAGACGCACATCCCTGGTTAGAATACGGGTTGTTACCAGTGATGTGCCTGTAGACAATGTCAACGTAAACAATTGATTGTCTACGCGTAGACAATTCGAATTGTTTACGTGAGTATTTGTCTACACATTGTCTACATGCGGCGTAAACAATAACTTATTTTAAAAAATTCGAAAAAAATATCAAAAGTTACTATACTATCACTATCACTTCGATATCAGCATTCACTGATTATAAAATATCAGGAAAACCAATAATAAAATAAAATAAAATTAAAAAAAGGAAAGTGTGAGGTTAGAATTAAACGTCATTTATATTATTTTACATTGTTGACACGTTGTCTACATTGTCTACATTGTCTACACGTAAAGTAGACAATGAAAGTCTACGTGTAGACGCACATCCCTGTGTTACATGTCAACGATGTCAAAAATGTGTCAGATTTGAGTACTCACCCCCGTGTATTAATAAAGCCTTGTACTCATAACCGCGAAATTCGTTCTTTTTTGACATTGCTTCGACAATTTGAAGTTTGATTCAGGCATAAAACGTCAAATTGCCGAAGCAATGTCAAAAAAGAGCAAATTTCGCTGTTATGAGTACTACGCTTAATCCTGCCAAAAAAAAACATATGTTTTTTGTTTATTGTTTGCCAACCAGACGCCATTTGGACAGGTCGTTGGATTGCCTAATACCAATCCAGGGTTAGAATCGGCAATTTTTTTCCAGAGATCACACAATGGCGTATTGTAGGTGCAAATAAAATATAATAGACGGAAAAAACACTGAAAATTGATTGAAAATCGCAAATATTCCCAAACACAGCACAGCAACACAGCATAGTCAATTTTTGACATAAAATGAATGAACGTGTCAAATCCCGTGTCACTGGAGTAAACAGCGTTACCACAGCTATTTCCCTAATACAAATTTACGTTATTCAGAAACTGAAAAATTTTAATAGTAGAAATTACAGATATTATTTTGAAAAACGCACATTCATATGTGTAGTAACATTTTCGATTGAGATGACACAAATAATGCATGCAATATAATCAGCATTCCCTACGTTTTCGAACACAGGCGGTAAATCTAGGGCAATCCGCAGAAATTCGCCAACATTGATGTCTGGCGAAAACAATGGCCGCGTTCACCAGATACAAACGTTGGTAAATGGTTTGCGATTGTTCTGCTGAACGCTACGTTGAATTTGTGTTAAAACCAAACATGTTTTGCAAACGGTCGCCATTTTTGAAAGCATAATTTCAGAGTGTTTATAATTTTCAACACTGTGTTTTGTGTGGTGACCTGTCATTCAGAAGGTGACGTTCTATCATTGAAAAGTTGAATCGTTCAGCAGAACCAAAAGTTTACCCAACATATTCTGTTGGTATTTGTAAACTGTTTACAATCCGTTTTGGTTCTGGTGAACGTAGCCAATGTTTGATCGGGATAAAATGTAAACAGTTCAGTCTCTATTTTATTATATGTCTATGGTACCGACAATTGGAAATATCTTGTTGGGATATTGATGTTAACAGGACATTGGTTTTAAAAATAGTTCCAGCCGGGGGTGCGTTAAGTTGCCCCCCCCCCCCCCCCAGTTGATATTTTTTAATCAAAATGCTAGCACAGCAGGGTTATAGCTAGCACAACCTACAGTGCCTCTATACAAGACAGTGGCGACAATAGCGCCTAAGCTCCGCCCACCCGCCATGTTTTGTCAAACTCAGTCAATAGTGTATTTAGTGGAGTAAAACCACAATGAAATTATGACTTTGAGTGATTTCGAGGTATAACCAGATGAAACCTATACCATCTTGTAGAGGACACTTTGGGGCACCGAACCTTGAAATCTGCCCTTAAACGTGACTAAGCTCGAATTTGAAAAAGTACATTTTCCTAAACATTACCCGCTGTATTAATTTAAGCATAAAAAAGTAAAATTCTGATTTTTTGCACACTTATACTTGAAACATGAGCGCTTCTAATGACAGTTCAGAAATTTCGAAAAGGTTCCAGGTTTTTTTGTTAAAAAGTTAGGAATATAGAATTATTAAAATCGTGCATCTGAAACTTCACCCTAGGGCGAGCAATGTGAATGATTGAAAATTTCTATAAATATATATCGAATCAAATGTAGTAAAAACATTGACGAAATTTTAAAAAAAAAATGAAGTCGCTAACTTTAAGGGTTATAGAAATATAAATTTTTATCCGGGAGCTTTGAAATGCGCTCTCATGCTGAAAGCGGCTAACGGCTAGGTACCATTCTGGAAATCATCTGCGTTAGTGCGTTAGCGTTACATCTAGAAATAAAATAAAAAAATCTATAAACATGAAGTAAGTGATTGAATCGTTTTTTATGAAGTTTACTTTAAATATTTTCTTCTTCGTCATCCTCATATAAATCAGGAACATTATTTGCTGCAGCATGCAGTGGCGCACCCAGGTTTTCTTTTTGGGGGTTGGGGGGGGGGGGGGTTATAATGATGAAGGCTCGCCGCAGGCAGGCGCTACGGTAGGCCGGCCGCCATGGGAAAAATTATTTTTTCGGGTGTCACGCTCAAAAACGTTGATTTTAAGCCTTCAAAAAATAACTTTTTGTAAGTGATTGTATAATTCATATACACATTTTGATTAAATTCGTGTAAAAGAGTAGCTGCATCGTTGTTTCGACTGTCTGAAAAGTATGGACCATGCATTGCTTAAATGTATCTATCAGGGGCACATAATATTGTCGGTTTCAGAAGGTGATATTATTTGTGGACAGAAAATAATCACCGAAGTACCTGAAAGTTGCGACTCTTTTCAATTTTGATATATGTAGCATCTATCACACATATAGCCTTACGAATTTCAGGTGTTTCGTTATACAAAATGTTATAAAATTCGCTTACGTGATTATTTATATATATTCTTCTCTCGCTAGATGCCCATATCTTTAATTTTTGACAAATTTGCACTCATGCTTTTTTAACTAAAAAAGGCACTCGTGAACTACGTGCACTCGTGCTCTTTTTCAACTAAAAATGCATTCGGGCAAATTTCCCAAAAATTATCGATAATTTCCATTAGGCAATCCAATCCATCTGTAAAAACAAAAATTCAATATGGGGTGGCGGCCAAGCAAGTTTGTTTTGAATATGTGTTTTTATGCGTATTTTAATTATTTTCCTTCGTGTTTTGCTTGCAACTTTGATTTTGATTATTTAATAAAATATTTGTTGAATAGGTACGTAAACTATCAAGTCGGGCAGAAACTAAACTGCTGGACAATTGCTTTCGAACAAGGTAAATATCGCCTAACTTTTAAGCTCGATATTTTTGAAACCAGACTAGATATCGACCTGCGGTTTTCACGGGCTGACAGATTGACTTTTTGTGAAAAAAATTGCTATTTTGAAAGTCCAGTAGCGTACTAATAATCGCCCATTTTCGGAATAATGTATTAATGGCTCACCGATTTTTACATTCAAAGGTGCATAATTTTAAAATAATCATCTGAAGTTTAATTTGTTTAGTTCACTTTAATCATTGACATATTATTAAGAAACCAATTTCTCAAAATTTTGATATTTGCCTTGGGTTTTAAAATATCGTTTATTTAACATAACCATATTAATTTTTTCGATTTTTCCGTTCTAAACCATCCTGAATCGTTCTTACCGGTGAATTTTTTAGCAATTGTTATACCTTTCAGCCAGCATATTTACTATGATTAAAAATATCGAATACCTCAATGATATGCTGTACAGTGGCGTGCAAAGAGAAATTATTATTTTTCATTAAATCAATTTTATTAGCAATTGTTATATCTTTCGATTAGCGTATTTTTATGATTAAAAATTTCGAATACCTACCTCAATGATATGCTATACAGTGGCGTGCTAATAATTATTTATATCACTGATAAAATTTAAATATTCGGAACCGATTTCGTTGTGGTGAGAGGAAACTCGAATTTTTATTACCTGCTAATTTTCTTTGTAGCTTCATGTTTAAAGGTATTTCAATTAAACATTCTTCCACTAATGGTAGCAGTATCACAAAATAGAGTTAAGGATGGTAAATTATATTATCTGCCAAACAAAAAATTATATGAACAACGTTAATGCTTCTTTAAGTTGATTCAAAACAAAACACAAAAAGTGTTTCTATAGGTTTTTTACGTTATGTTTAGGATGACGTCGTAGAACAAGGACTGACAATGTTGTCAATGCCTATTTTTTTCCTTATAATTTACCAGAATGTAATAAAAAATTATCAAGACCACTGACAGCTAGAAATAACAAAATGAATCTACACGTGTTATTTATTTGAAAATGTTTATTCAAATCATACAACGTCGCGCGCCGTTGTCAACCGGTAACATCTGAAATTCCCCTTCTTTAAATGCGTTAAGAAGTACTTTCAGTTTAGTTAGGTAGATACCTAGGTAAAACGAATCAAAATAAGTGAACTAAAAAACTAATCAAAGTAAGATTCAATAACAACAACAAAGTGACCTAAAAGTTAAGTAATAAACAACGTAAACTAAAAAAATTAATAAAGAACGGCCGATGATCAAAGTTATTTAATAAATAGCTAGTAAGCCCACCCCTCACATTCACAACCTCTTGGCATCGCCGTGGCATGTTGTCAACCAAGAGATTAATGAATGCCTGAGGGATATTTTGCCACTCTTCTTCTATGGCAAGTGCGAACTTATCCAGCGTTTGGGAGCATTTTCGCGCGATCATACCAGTAACTTAAGCTGAGACCACACAAGATCAGGAGATTTTGGAGGCAGGTGTAACTGTTGCATGTTATGCTCCCCCAAAAGCTCCTAAACAATATTTGCTTTGTGTGATCTCGCATTATGGTCAACCATGAAGAAATGCTCCCCAATATTTTCTGCATATGGAATAACAATGTCATTTATTATGTGATTCCTATAAATTACGGCGTTAACGTACCCCGTGAAATGTATAAGTCGGATCTATCGTTGTACATCACTCCGGCTCAAACATAAAACCCTCCTCCTCCAAAGGTTTCCTGAGAAGCCATGTTGTCTTCTTCAAATCGCTCCCCAGGTTGCCTCCATACTAACACCCTACCATCGGAGTGTATCCAGGTTGAACCGCGATTCGTCGCAAAAGAAACACTTTCGCAACTCATGTAATGCCTTGATTAACAGAACATGAAAGAAATAATTAGCTTATTCGGCTTTTAAATGAAGACTTAAGCTAAAGACATGTAGCGCGAATATATTCGGTAAGCGGCAGCACTATAAATTATCTAAAACAGTTTTTTCGCCTGAACGGTCATGTCCGCTATGTGCACAGAGGTGGGGCCCCTAGGAAAATTGAGGGATGAGCAGCATGAACTCTATTAAGAGAGGTTCACAATAACCGAACTTCGCGCTCTAGTGTTTTGAATGATATCCCAAGAAGGAACACTGGTATAGTGGCGTTTAACAGGACCGTTAGAAGAACGCTAGCGCGAGCAAAATGTGTTCACCTTTTGCCAAACCATAGAAGACTTGGTGTCGAATGAGCCACCGATAAATTGGCATGGAATGCCGAATATCGGAATTGTTTTTTTTTTTTGTGACGAAACGCGGTTCAACCTGATACACTCCGATGGTAGAATGTTAGTATGGAGGCAACCTGCGGAGCAATTTGAAGAAGACAACATGGCTTCTCAGGAAACCTTTGGAGGAGGAGGGTTTAATATTTGGGCCGGAGTGATGTACAACGATAGATCCGACTTATACATTTCACGGGGTACTGTTAACGCCGTAATTTATCAGAATCACGTAATAAATGACATTGTTATTCCATATGCAGAAAATATTGAGGAGCATTTCATCATGGTTGACGATAATGCGAGACCACACAAAGCAAGAATTGTATAGGAGCTTTTGGGGGACCATAACATGCACCAGTTACACCTGCCTCCAAAATCTCCTGATCCTGGGTGGTCTCAGCTTAAGTTACTGGTACGATCGCGCGAAAATGCTCCCAAACGCTGGATGAGTTCGCACTTGCCATAGAACAAGAGTGGCAAAATATCCCTCAGGCATTCATTAATCTCTTGGTTGACAACATGCCACGGCCGGCGATGCCAAGAGGTTGTGAATGTGAGGAGAGGGCTTACTAACTATAACTTTGATTATCTGCCGTTCTTTATTAATTTTTTTAGTTTACGTTGTTTATTACTCAACTTTTAGGTCACTTTGTTGTTGTTATTGAATCTTACTTTGATTAGTTTTTTAGTTCACTTATTTTGATTCGTTTTACCTAGGTATCTACCTAACTAAACTGAAAGTACTTCTTAACGCATTTAAAGTAGGGGAATTTCAGATGTTACCGGTTGACAACGGCGCGCGACGTTGTATGATTTGACATTTTCAATAACACGTGTCGATTCATTTTGTTATTTATTTTCTACTTTACTATTATAGATCCATAATACCTAGGAAACGAAATACGTTAATACACCTATAACAACCTGATCCATAACGCCCGCTTATAATACCCTAAGGTGTTTTTGTTGTTGTTGTTCTATTAATTTGCACTTTACCCTAGGCAGCCACTGTCTGACCGAAAATAATTTTCGGTCTAGCCAGGATTCGAACCCGGTCTACCATCAACGTTTCCAATGTAGTCCAGCGCGTTAACCCACAGGACCACCACCGTTGCCTTGCCTTATGAGATGTTTATAGATGTATTAATTTATTTCGTTTCTATGTACAGGTCGCAGGTACAGGTACAGGTCACAGGTACAGGTACATGTCAAAATACAAATATATATTCTGCCACACAAGTTTAACTGATTTTGTTAATAATAAATTGATGAAAAAACATTGTGTTGAGTAGAAAATAAAGCATTGTATGCACCACGGGTATTTTAAGATTATAATGCCCTTCAGGCGAAATATATCCCTCGGGCCATAGGCCCTCGGGCTAGTTTCGCCTTCGGGCATTATAATCTACATAATCCCCTTGGTACATAAATAGCTATTCTAGCTGTCAGTGGTCTTGATAAATTATTATTACATTCTGGTAAATTATAAGGAAAAAAAAAGCATTGACAACATTGTCAGTCCTTGTTCTACGACGTTATCCTAAATATAACGTAAAAAACCTATAGGAACACTTTTTGTGTTTTGTTTTAAATCAACTTAAAGAAGCATTAACGTTGTTCATATAATTTTTTGTTTGGCAGATAATGTAATTTACCATCCTTAACTTTATTTTTTGATACTGCTACGATTAGTGGAAGAATTTTTAATTGAAATACCTTTAAACATGAAGCTACAAAGAAAATTAGTAGGTAATAAAAGTTCGGGTTTCCTCTCACCACAACGAAATCGGTTCCGAATATTTAAATTTTATCAGTGGTATAAATAATTATTAGCACGCCACTGTACAGCATATCATTGAGGTATTCGATATTTTTAATCACAGTAAATACGCTGGCTGAAAGGTATGACAATTGCTGAAAAAATTCACCGGTAAGAACGATTCGGGATGGTTTAGAACGGAAAAGTTGAGAAAATTAATATGGTTATGTTAAATAAACGATATTTTAAAAACAAAGGCAAATATCAAAATTTTGAGAAATTGGTTTCTTAATAATATGTCAATATTAAAGTGAACTAAACAAATTAAACTTCAAATGATTATTTTTAAAATTATGCACCTTTGAATGTAAAATTCGGTGAGCCATTAATAAATAATTCCGAAAATGGGCGATTATTAGTACGCTACTGGACACCACATTATTTTAGTATTTTTTTTTTTCATTGAAAATAAACCAGGATATCGTGGGGTATATCAAACAGCAGCATAATATGCAAGATTTATTGTACACGATGGTTCAGGTGCTTAAAAGTTGAAAAAAGTGGAGGTTATGAAAAAAAAAATCGATATTTTTAAAACTAAGGCAGGTATAAAAAATTTGAGAAATTACTTTTTTTGCAGAAGATCATTGATTAAAACGCCGCATAGAAATAAAATTTAAAAAATTATCTGAGAAAGTTACACACATTCAAAATTGGGATGAAAATCATGGACTCTTTTAACAACCTGTATAAAAAAAAATTAGATATTTAAAAAAAATTCTAAATTGCAGTTTTTTTCACAAAAAGTCAATCTGTCAGCCCGTGAAAACCGCAGGTCGATATCTATTCTGGTTCCAAAAATATCGATCTTGAGAGTTAGGCGATATTTACCTTGTTCGAAAGCAGTTTAGATATTTTTTTGGGTTTTTTGCTCCATGTGTGGCCGCCACGCCATCTTGAAAGTCACGTGGTTTGGATTACCTAATGGACCTTTCTCATGCAATGAACAACAAGGATAGTTTAGTAAGATTTCTGCAATAAAGAAAGAGACACATATAATGACGCGCGATACCTGTGTGGAATGACTTTGATTGGTTCCACTTGTCAAATTGTGCAATTTCGGTTATGTTTCTGTTTTTGTTTATTTTAAAACGTAAATATGACGAATATGTATCAACATTAATTAGAAAAAAAACCCACCGTTGGACAAAAATGTTTGCAGCAAACCTTTAATTGTACAATTATTATTGTATTTGATATAGAAATCGTTATTTCACGAACCCTCAAATCTCTGTCCCAACTTAAGTCGTCATCATTCGGGTTGAGAGCACATAATCATTGTTTTCTTACAATTTGATTGCCTGGGAACTTGTGAAAAGAAAGGTTTGACTTCTTTTTCGCCTTATTCTAACAAGATCTCATACAACACATTTGAACCATTGTATCATAAACAGTTTTTGTAATAATTTTCAGCAATACTGATTGATATTGATTGATTATTGAGGTTAGCTCACTTAGCTGAAATACGTCAGGGTCAGACCGCGTTCAGTAAATGGACAATTTAATTATCTGTCACCCACAAGCGGCGCGCGCAGCACAGGTAAAATGAGAATGGTCCATTGCACTCGTTACATTACTCAGAGTTACATTACTATTGATAATTCTCATTTTTTTAGATTTAGGTTAGGTTTTAGTTTTTCCCGTTTTCCTCATTCTTGACAAAACAACGAAAAAACAAATAAACACTGGGTGCTTACCTTTAGAATCATCAATCTTTTAACGTTCTTTTTCAGGTTCTTCTGTAACTTGCAAACTACCTTTAGGCTTTTTTGAAAAAAAGTCCAACATATCTAATTGCCGCTTTGACATTTTCAGTGTTGTAGCTATAATATTCAACTATAATAGGTAAGTAAACAAAAAAACTAACACACACTGGATATTTTTTCTTTAATTTACGAGGCGACGTGTGACAAAAACATGAAAGATTTCTCCAAGTTTCGAGTTTTTCAAAATATATTTTCACCGGAAAATTCTTTTTCTACGAGCGTGTTGGAAATGGCTCTTCCCGCACGATTTGCTGTGCGGGAAGACTTTCTTCCCGCACCGGTGCGGGAGAGTTTGAAATAATCATTGTGACATGGAATTGTTTGTATTGTTGATACACCTATACCTGTACCTTTACCTTTTTATAAATACCTTTTAATACATTTTTTTTTTGGTTTTAAGCCCCCCTTGGGTGCGCCACTGGCAGCATGTTAAACCCTTTTTCAAGCAGACACATTTATTATTTTGACATAATTTATCTTCGCAGAAGATATCCATTAGTTGCCTTATATCCGTTCGTATGGGATCAATAGTCATCAAAACAGGCTCAAGAATTCCAATATTCCTAGTCCAACCAAAGTTAACAGGGTCAAGTATAGGCATAATAGGTATATGACTGGACATCCATATACGCAGTTGATATATGCACCTGAAATTTAGGTTATCGCATAAATACAGCTTCTTTTATTATATGTATAAGTACACCTAGCTCAGTACATGCTGGTAAAATGCATCATCTGTGGGAGGAAGTTCAGAAGCGGACTTATTGGAAGTTATGGTCAATTGATACTTCAATTCATCGAGGGTTTTCATGGCCTCGTTCTTATTTCTGGATAGGGCCGATGCAAATTTGGTGGCAATATAAACAGCTTCGCTTGTAGACACAGAGTTCAGTTTTGATAACTCATTGAAGGCTCCAAGATTTTTAGAAAATACATTTTTTGCCGATCTTAAACATTTGCATTTGTGGTATCGCATCCTGTTGACCCATGCAACGCTGGTAAACATTTACAAACTTCATTTTCCAGTTTCTGCACTATTTACTGAAATGATCCGTTTTTTATACCCTTGTCCTAATGCCATAAAAAGGTAGGTTTCTTCCAAAGAACTTACTTCAATAAATTCAGAATAGTGGTAAATAAGTAATACCAGAACATTTGTATCTACAGACTTCACCAACACTTTTTTTTTGGTGAAGTATCTGATATTCATATAAGACGTGGATGATAAGTCGTGCATCAGCCTCATCATGATTCGATTTTAAATCTTTCAATCCATCTACCTATCCTTGTTGACAGAAAAGCATAACTCCGGATTTTCAAAACCACCAGCGATGATCAGAATTTCTTCTATATGTCAGCTAAATGTTCCAAAATATAACCAGTTACAAACAATAGGGATTCTTTATTTTCAGACAATTTTAAAAAATTCCGAAACACTTTTCTCTTTCCAGAAACCTCATACGCATACGCATCTGCGAAGTTACTTCTTCTGCGTCTGTCCAAAGACTTTACCGATTCATCTATCAAAAACCACCGTTATCCTCAATACCTTCGACCAAGTGAAAGAATTTGCTTCAGAAAAATAGATGCGAGTTCATTTTAAGTTAGGTTGAGAATGCTTTATCATGTAGTAGATGTGGATGTATTATAATGAGCTAAAAAATATATTTAGAGTTAAGTAAAGTAAATTAGTAACATACGGTATATAATAATGTATAATATCTAACTAGGTTAATAATGTCCTGCGTCAGACATGTTGATGATAGGATAATTATTGTTATACTAATATATTTATTATTGTAAACTTGTACTAAATTTGGGGAATTAATAGAATAGAATGATTTTTGATACGAAACGAAACTAGTCTTGAATTATTGAACTTGCCCCAAGTCCCGATATATTACATGGCGATCCTGCCGAAAAACAGGCAAAAAATGGCAAAAACGAATGGGAAATCCTAGAGCTTCTTGGAAAAAAAAAACACATGGAATACACGGCTAAATAAAATTGGAAAAACCATAGGAAGTCAAAATGGGGAACGATAAATCGAAATCCAAAGAAGAAATTATCATAGCGCAAGCTGGCAATAGTGGTGGCCAGACGACAGAGACGTCCTTTGGAGCAGCAAAAGAGGTATTTACAATTGGAGTTTTGTTTTTAGTTATGGTGTGCATGGTTGCTTTCTGTTTCTGTCATTGTAAGAAATTATTGAAGAGGAAAATTAGAGCAGAAATAGCAAAAAGCAGGGAACAAATCTAAGTAATTATTGGAATGGAATGTCAGTACCAGACGAATTTATTTGCTTATTGGAAGAAGCCCGAGTATTCTATAGAAATTTAAATAAAGACGGTCTGGAAAGAAGGAAAAGTGCAAAGTATATTAATAATAAGGTAAATAAGTTAGATAAGATTAGGTCAGAGCTAGGGACTTATAGGCAAAATTTTAATTTGGGCCAGCATGACCCTAAAATAATCTCATTAGTTAAGGAGTATGTAAAAGAAATAGAGAAGGTTTTGAAATTAAGCCAGAATACGTTAGATTCTCGTTTATTAGCTTTAGAAGAAGTTGATGAGTCAGGAGCCAATCAAACCGATTCCTCCGGGTCTGAGAGTGACTTTTTTTTTCCGAGTGAGCAGGTAAAGGTACCTAAGTCAGAAAAAATGGGTGAAAAGTTTGATTTAAAAACGGCGCAAGTTCATTGCCCGTGATGAACGGTTCCGAACTTATCACTAAACAGTTAATCGACTCTATTGAATGGTATGATGCACTCTTGGATCAGGCAGGGAAGAGGTTATTAACTACATATGTGCTGAAAATACGTCTGTCTGAGGGGGCAAAGTTGAGGTTAAAGTCGGCGTATGCTAGTAACGATATTTTAATTCAGGATATAAAGTCAAATTTCATTTCAAAAAAATCTTCGGCAGTCCTGTCTGTGAAGCTTAATTCAGCTAAACAACGCGGGAAATCTGTAGAAGAGTTTGGTAAATCGATTGAGGAGATGTTGGTCGATCTAACAATTTCGCAGGCAAATGGTGACGCTGGCACTGCTGAAATTCTTAGGCCGGTCAATGAACAAATCGCGATTAATTCTTTTGCAAAGGGGTTGCAAAGCAACGATTTGCGAACTATAATTAAGTCTCGAAATTTTCAGTCACTGAGCGAAGCTATTAGGGGTGCAATGAATGAAGAGTTAGCACATGATATACCTAAACCTTTCTTTCACATGCGAGGAAATAATAGAATTTTTCGGGGACAAGCAAATTTTGGTGGACAATTTAGGCACCGAGGGGTACCACCACAACGATTTAATCCTAGGGGCAGCTACGGCAACCGCGGCAATGCGGGTAGTGGCCAGTTTCGCAGAAATTTTAGTACACAGGGGTACAATAATGATCAGACCAGTTTTACTCAAGGGGAAATTTTAATGCTCGTAGAAATTTCCCTAGAAATAGTGAAAGTAGGGGTAGAAATTATTTTCTGAGTAGTGGCGAACGCCCACATTCAAATAATACCGAGAATAAAGATACATCAGCTGACATGTTTTTTCGGGCCTAACGCACAATATATAGCAAACATAAATGGGTTGAATTATATCAATGCTAAGTATGAAAATAAAAATTTAAAACTTTTAATCGACACAGGAGCATCTATCAGTGTCCTATTTAAAAATCGTGTTGACAAACTTAAAAATGTAAATTACTCGAAACAAATTAAAATACATGGAATTTCAGGGTAACGATTTCGCAGGTTGCGTGTGCCTTAAATTGGAATTAAATGGTAACATAGAAGTGTGCCACGATTTTTTGCTGATAGATTCTTTTGATGATTATTTTAATGGGGTACGTATTAGGTTCGGATTTTTTTATGCACTACCAAAGAATATTATAGTTAACTATAGAAAACCTACGCTTATGGGCGACGGCAGACCGCTAGAGGCGCTGCTCCAATGTTATAAATTGAAATAAATTATATTCGCGCTAGCTTTTCGGCAAACAAATTTTAACAGCGTTGCGCGATTCTCTCGGGCATTTAATATATTTTCTGTGATTTTACCTTGTAAGATGATAGACTAACTGCCGCGGCGGTTTTAGAATTTTTTACATCGACATATTAGATGATACCTTTATAGTTGCTACTTGCTACGTCTAATTTGCTGTATAAATAGAAAATATATAAACTAAAACAAAATTATGCTCTGCGTGAGATAGGGAATGTTGAGTGGAGTCATTTTTGAAGTGGAAACTTCTTTAGTATCGTTGGGAGTGATTTGAGACTCGATGAAACGAAAAAGCGACCCGATGAAACTAAACGAAAAAGCAACACTTTTTTAACACGCTTATATTAATACAAACTCACAACACACAACAGGAACCTGGAACAAGCCAAGTGAGCTGGAACAAGTCTGGATAAATCTGGATGAAGTCTGGAAAAGTCTGGAAATCTCTGGAAACGTCTGGAAAGAGCCTGGAAATTTCTGGAAAGGGTCGGAAAAATTCTGCCAAAGGTCCCAAAAGACCTGGAGATCATTTTCCAGAATTCGGATCAGTCTGTACAAGTCTGGATAGGGTCTGGATAAATCTGGATAAAGTCTGTAAAACTCTGGAAAACTCTGGATAAGTCTGGTTTTTGTCTGGAAAAGTCTGGAAATTTCTGGAAACGTCTGGAAAAGACTTGGAAATTTTTGGAAAGGGTTGGAAAAAATCTGAAAAAGGTTCCAAAAGACCTGGGGATCATTTTCCAGAATCCGGATCAGTCTGAACAAGTCTGTAAAAAGTCTGGATTAATCTGGATAAAGTCTGGAAAACTTTGGAAAGCTCTGGAAACGTCTGGAAAGAGCCAGGAAATATCTGGAAAGGGTCGGAAAAATTCTGCCAAAGGTCCCAAAAGACCTGTGGATCATTTTCCAGAATCCCGATCAGTCTGTACAAGTCTGGATAAGGTCTGGATAAATCTTGATAAAGTCTGTAAAACTCTGGATAAGTCTGGATATTGTCTGGAAAAGTCTGGAAACGTCTGGAAAAGACTTGGAAATTTCTGGAAAGGGTTGGAAAAATTCTGAAAAAGGTCCCAAAAGACCTGGGGATCATTTTCCAGAATCCGGATCAGTCTGAACAAGTCTGGATTAATCTGGATGATGTCTGGAAAACTCTGTAAAACTCTGGATAAGTCTGGATATTGTCTGGAAAAGTCTGGAAACGTTCCAGACTTGGAAATTTCTGGAAAGGGTTGGAAAAATTCTGAAAAAGGTCCCAAAAGACCTGGGGATCATTTTCCAGAATCCGGATCAGTCTGAACAAGTCTGGATTTATCTGGATGAAGTCTAGAAAACTCTGGAAAGCTCTGGATAAGTCTGGATAATGCCTGGAAATCTCTGGAAACGTCTGGAAAATGCCTGGAAATTTCTTGGAAGGGTCGGAAAAATTCTGAAAAAGGTTCCAAAAGACCTGGGAATCATTTTCCAGAATCCGGATCAGTCTGTACAAGTCTGGATAAATCTGGATGAAATCTGGAAAACTCTGGAAAGTCCTGAATAAGTCTGGATAATGTCTGGAGAAGTCTGGAAATCTCTGGGGCTAACACGCTTTTGATACATCGAACTAAAAAGTGAAAAATAATTTTTAATATAAACAGAAAATATTAATGAACAAAAAATATTAAAATTATTGTCAAAAAAGCGTGGGGTGCTCAATGTATGAGAAATGTGGAACCAAACACCCCAGCGTGTATTTTAGTTTTTTTAAACTATATTTATTTGCGTTCTTTCTCAAGTCTTTTGGAGGGGGAGACGCCACTGTCTATGTTAGTATGTGTGTAAAGCCTCATTTACACGGTGCAAGTAGCTTGAGCAAGTACTAACGCCAGTAACTAAATTATCTTTGTTTTCGTGCAAGTGGGTGTTTACATGCATTTTACTGATTTTAAGTCGAATTTAGTGATTAGTGCAAATTGAGGTGAAATGGCAGCAAGTACAGTTGTTCGAAAAGAAATTTAAAAATGCATTTTGAGTGTTTATGGAGAATTATCACACATTTTATTGAAAGAAATTGAAAATGGAAAACGTTGTTGGGTTCGACCATGGATATCTCGTAGAGAAACACATGGTGCATCTTCCACATTATTGGTTGAAATTGTATGCGGATGACAAAAGAACAATTCAATAAGTTAACTTTCCGAAATAAAACCCATGATTAGCACACAAGATACTGTAATGAGACCTGGTATTCCAGTAAAAATTACATTGGAAATTACACTATCATATCTGGCAACAGGAAGCAGTTACAGACGATATTGCAAAGGCAACTAATAGGTGCAAGGTGCAACACAATACTCAAAATATTCAAATTCAAACCCCACTAATGTACTTCACTAATCACTAAATACAAATCCTGTCTACACACGTCCAGCCCGCTAAAGTCAGTAAAATAAACGAGAGGGGGAAGCCACTTGCTCAAGTAAATAGAACCAGCTTCTATTCACTTGACTAATTACTTGACTAAAGAGTTTACTTGCTCAAGTACTGAATTAAGGTGTCTACACGATTCAAGTTACTAAATTTTAGTTACTGGCGTTAGTACTTGCTCAAGCTACTTGCACCGTGTAAATGAGGCTTAATGCATGCAGTTCGATGAAGGTTTCACTTCTACCGGGTGTGAATTGCACAGGATTTTTTTTTTGTCTGGCATTTTCAGGATGTGCATAAGCGCAACTAACTCCAAATACAAGGGGTGCTGACGAAATGAGACGCGTAAAAAAATAGCTATTTATACAATAAGTTACGAAATGAGCGTCTTTTAGGCACGCGACGTGAAAATTGTCCAACGAGGCAAAGCCGAGTTGGACAACACGTCGAGTGACTAAAAGACATCGTTTCGTAACGTATTGTATACAAGATTTTTTCTACTGGCATTTTATAATAAAAAAACACAATTTTATTTCATGTGAATAAGTCGATTACACCCAAAATCTTTGTTACCTGCTTTTACTTGACACCTGACACTTTTCATGCGATTTTCTTTTCAAAATTCGCCATCAATAATTAAAATCCTAGAAAGTAGGTAATAACACAAAGTTCTGTTTTGAGTAACCCAAACGTTCAATTCAGTAATTCCATTTTCAATATTCATAATAAATACAAAACAAAATTCAAATATGTGTTTAGTGTGTTTTTTATTTCTGAATAATGAATGACACTTTTAGGCACTAGTGCTTAAAAATTACTTTTACGCACTCATAAGTCACTTTTACGCATTCAAAAGTCACTTTTACGCACTGAGTGCCTAAAAGTAACTTTCACGCACTCAGTGCCTAAAAGAATGTCGTTTCAAAACTGAAATGACAATCGAAAAGTTGCTATTATGAAACGTCAGTAGAAAAAATTAGTTTTACGAGGGTTTTGTACTTACGTCATTTGCCTTTTTGAAAAATAGCTTTTTAAATGTCTGAAATTTCAACCAAACATATCGGGTCTTCAAAAAAAAAGCCAATCAAAGATTGCTATGGTTTTTTAAACGTACGTCTTAGCAATATTTTTCTTTAATTTCGACAATGTCAGTCAATGAAATTTAATGTCAAAATGTCATGTCAAAAATCCTGACCAATATACAAACAATAATGCGTAATGCGTACGTTTTCGTAACCAAAGCAATCTTCGATTGTTTTTTTTTTTGAAGACCCGATATGTATAGTTCGTTGCACGACACGAGGGTTTTTACTTACGTCATCGATGACGTCATAACAATTTAAAGAAAAGATTAAGTCATAGATTATTTCAAAGAGCACCTTCGGAGTTATTGTTTTGTAATAAATTTTTTCTACGAGCGTGCGGAAAAATGATCACTTTTCCGCACTCCGTGCCGAAAAGTAGAATACCTGAAATTTTTAGGTATACAGGTACAGGGTGGCCCAAATTCGAGCCTCATCATTGGGATCTCGGAAACCGTGAGAGATACAGGGTCGGTTAAGTTATGGCAAAGTTGCGCATTTTGATGCTCAACAAAATGCCGCTTTGATATTTAGGATATTTCGAATACTTCCGGAGATATCCAGAAAAAACCGGAATTTTGCAAAATGTTTATTTTTTCCTGACTTTATTTGAAGTGATACTTCAAAAAAAATATTACTTCATCTTAGCCACTTTTTCTCCCCTACAAGATGCTATCATCAAATTTAAAATATGATGTTTCGTCTTTGGACCACCATCATCAACTTTACTTTTCTAAATACGGACCCTCGTTTTTTATTTCAGATTTCAAGAGCTTCTGATATCCCAAAACCTATGACGAATCGCATTTATTCGAAAAATTTATATTATTGGCACTTTCCATAAAAACTAAATGTGTTAGAGAGAGACAGAGAAAAGAATTTTGGTAGGAAATTACTAAGAAGTAAAAAAAAAAATATTTTTTTCTACTACCGTGCGTAAAGTACTCACTTTACGCGCTATTCAGAAGACGTAAAATTTCACTTCACGGACTAGTGCGTAAAGTAATGTCAATGACAGATGTCGACACTGTCAATTTGGCATTTTTCTGGTAAATCACTTCACGCACTAGTTCGTAAAATGAAAATTCTTTACGCACTAGCGCGTGAAGTATTTGACTAAATTTATTTTCGTACACATATTTGATTGGTAGTAGACAAAATTTTGTATGCAATACTTGCGTAAAGCACCTTTTTTCACTCATGTGAATGTCGCACTCGCCTTCGGCTCGTGCGTCAAAATTCACATTCGTGAAAAAAGGTTCACTTTACACACTTGTTGCATAAATAACTATTTTCGGATAAATGCGATACGTCATAGGTTTTGGAACATCAGAAGCTCTCAAAATCAGAAATAAAAAATCCAGGGTTGTATTTAAAAAAATAAGTTCATGATGGTGGCCAAAAGACGAAATGTCAGATTTTAAATTTGATGGTAGCATCTTGTAGGGGAGAAAAAGTGGCTATGATGAAGTGATATTTTTTTCGAAATATCACTTCAAATAAAGTCAGGAAAAAATTAAAACAATTTTGCAAAATTTCGAAATTTTTCTGGATATCTCCGGAAGTATTCGGAATATCCTGAATATCAAAGCGGCATTTTGTTGAGCATCAAAATGCGCAACTTTGCCATAATTTAACCGACCCTGTATCTCTTACGGTTTCCAAAATCCCAATGATGAGGCTCGAATTTGGGCCACCCTGTACTTACAGATTAACAGGATATACTACCAGGTACAGGTACAAAAAAGTGAAAAAAAATATCTTAAATTGATAAATATGTAGATGAAAATATTACCTTTCATCTCGTAGAAAAAATAGTGTTCCTAACTCGTGCGGAAAGTATCTTTTCCGCACTTGATTGCTTGCCGAATTTCGCTGCGCGTCGGTCGATAAACTGCAATCGCGTGCGGAAAAGTGGTACTTTCCGCACTAGTTAGGAAATATACTATTTTAACTTAGAATAGAGTTTATTCAGTTATCCGAAAATATACATGTATAAATACATTTCTCCTGGAGTGATTTTTTACTGGAAAATTTTGAAATTTTCTTCTAATGAGCTCCTCACTTTCCTCTTTCTCCTGTAAAAATTTCAAAATTTTCCCGTTGCCAGTTTTCCAGAAAAAAATTAAAATGTAAGAGGGTGAATTTTCTTCAATTTTGCCTTAATAAGTCAATTTTCTTTGAGTTTTTCCTGGAATGATTTTTTACTGGAAAATTTCGAAATTTCCCTGTAATAAGCTCCTCACTTTTCTCTTTTTCCTGGAAAATTTTCAAAATTTTCCCTTTGCCAGTTTTCAAGAAAAAAATTAAAATGTAAGAGGGTAAATTTTCCTTAACTTTGCTTAAATAAGTCAATTTTCCAGAATTTTTCCTCGAGTGACTTTTCATTAGAAAATTTTAAAAATTTACTTTAATGAACTCGCTTTCCTCTTTTTTTCTGGAAAATTTTCACAATTTTCCTTTTGCCAGTTTTCTCGAAAAAAACTAAAAAGAAAGAAAATGAATTTTACTTAAAAAAGTCAATTATCCAGTATTTTTCCTGAAATGATTTTCCGCTGGAAAATTTTGAAATTTTCCTATAATAAGCTCCTCATTTTCGTCTTTCTCCTGCAAAAATATCACAATTTCCACTCTGCCAATTTTCCAGAAAATAATTGTAATATAAAAGAATGAATTTCGCTTAAAAAAGTCAGTTTTCCTAAATTTGTCCTGGAGTGTTTTTTCACTGGAAAATTTTGAAATTTTGTTATAATGAGATCCTCACTTTCCTCTTTTTTCTGAAAAAAAATCACAATTTTCCTTTTGCCAGTTTTCTAGGAAATAAATGTAATTTAAGAAAATGAATTCTGCTTAAAAAAGTCAATTTTCCAGAATTTTTCCTGGGATGATTTTCCATTGGAAAAATTTGAAATTTTCCTATAATAAGCTCCTCACTTTCGTCTTTCACCTGAAAAAATTGCACAATTATTACTTAGTCAGTTTTCCAGAAAAAAATTGAAAAACTTTGATATTTCTGTGAGAAACTCGAGTTCGAACTGCTATTATCGTCTAGCAATTTTTCAGCGATATTTTCAAGACAAAACCTTCCATTTTTTTCCCGCATATCGTGTTTTTTCACATCAGCGCGGTCACCGTTTTAAAGTTATTATATATGGCAACGCCGAGTAGGCATCAACTGGAACCACGTTGATTACGGCGAGCCTACCACTCCGATGGAGCCCGGCTCGAAAAGTCTAGCTCCATTTGGGGGTCAAAAAATATACATGGAATAGGTTTTCTATAAGTGTTAACTATAATATTCTTTGGCACTACTCAACAAAAATTGATTTTGAGAATTTTTTTTTTTTTTTTGGATAAATAATGAAAAAATATGTATACCGATGAGGTCAAAACATGAACAAATTGTATCTATTCCTGCAAGGTGCGAAATACTTTGACATATTATGCAGTAATGAAGATTGCATTGTCTTGCCAGAAGAGATATCCGAAGGAGTTTTTGTGGCTAGCGCCGCAGCTAGACCAAAGCTCAATAAGATTCCTGTTCGAATTTTGAATGTGCGTGAAAATGACGTACTGTTAAAGAATTTTACACAAAAAACGAGGTCACTTAAGCAGCGTTTTCCTAGCAACGCACATTTTACGCGACGTAGAACGTAATACGGCCGACGCAACGCAACAGCTAATGCGCTGCGTAAAAGTGTTTTCCTAGGATTGTCAGTTGCGTCCCGATCGTCGCGATGAGTATATCAATAAAGAAATTACTCGAGAAATTAGCTTTGGTTTTATTCGAGGCTTTAATATTATGTCTGCTTCTGCAGAAATCACAAACCAGTCAGAGCGAATTTCATTGGTTGAAAAGAATCAGAAACAGTCAGAATACTAGTTTCAACCAATGAAATTCACTCTGACTGGTTTATTATTTCTGCAGAAACAGCCCTATTATTACAAGATGAAAATTTGCAAGAAGAGATTGATATAATAGTTACGATTTATGATAGGACTAGAAATTCTGCTAGTCAATTATTTCAAAAAAGAAGAAGCGAAGGAGCATTTAGAGATACTTATCCATAAACATCTCGACGACGAAGTAAAATTTGAAAAGCATATTTTATAGTTACAAGGCAGCAAATCTCATTTCTCCTCAATCTTGTGAGAAAAGATTTAAGTAAGGAATCATGGTAATCGCGTGCGACATCCTATTTCGCCACCTTAAAAAGCTTGGCCTAACATTGAGGTATGTAAATATAATACAACAGGAGCATTTTCTTTGCGAACACGCAGCGTACAACTGAATAGACTGCTCTCCGAGCAGTCGTTCAGTTGCGTCGACCGTATTACGCTAGCGCAAGTTGTTTTTACGCGGTGTAGGAGAACACCTCCATTTGATTTTCATTAGACATGTCCTCAGCGTTTTACGCCGACCGAATTACGTTCTACGCCGCGTAAAATGTGCGTTGCTAGGAAAACGCTGCTTTAGTGAGTACGAAATCTGCAGTTTCAGCACTACAGACAAAACTGTTGATAGAATAGATGCAATTTTAAGCATGTTGAAACTTGATCACTTACAGCGATCCGAGAAGTATTCAATTCAAAGAATTTGTTCTAAATATTCAGATGTTTTTTACTTAGATGAAGACCCTTTCACGACCACAAACATTTATTAACAAAAAATAAGTTTACAGCCATCCAAGGCCCCTGTATATGTTAAACCGTACAGGTTGCCACATGCGCATAAGGAAGAAGTAAATAGGCAAGTTAATGACATGCTAAAAAACGGTATTATCGAAGAGGCCAAGTCACCGTGGTCCTCGCCCTTATTAGTAGTACCAAAACATGCAGATAGGGAAGGAAATAAAAAATGGCGTTTAGTTTTAGATTACAGACTTTTGAACAATTGTATACAAGATCATAAATTTCCTTTGCCTTGCATGCATAACCGATATTTTAGATTCTTTATCAGGAGCAGTCTATTTTTCGCATTTGGACTTGTCACAAGGGTATTACCAAATAGAGCTTGAGAAGGAAAGCAGACAATGTACTGCCTTTGTCACCGACAAAGGGCAATTTCAAATGACAAGACTCCCTATGGCTTTAAAGATAAGTCCGAGTTCCTTTTCAAGAGCTATGTCAATTGCAATGGCAGGCTTAAATAATTCTTCGTGTTTTATTTACCTGGACGATTTAATTGTCTTTGGAAATAGCCTAACTAATCATAATCAGAATTTGGTAAAAATACTAGATAGGTTACGGCAAGTTAACTTGAAATTGAATCCAAAAAAATGTGACTTTCTTAAGCAAGAAATATTATATCTAGGTCATCTAATATCGAAGGAAGGGATAGCTCCAGATCCCGAAAAAACTAAGGCAACTTTCCGGTTCCAAAAGACGCAAATGAAACCAAACATTTCGTGGCATTCGCTAACTACTATAGGAAGCATATAGCAAACTTTGCGGATATAGCTTCACCTCTCAATTTTTTAAGTAAAAAAGGGGTGCCATTTAGGTGGGATTCACGTTGCCAGCAGGCCTTCGAAGGCTTAAAGCAGGCATTAATGAACCCCCCCCGTCTTGCAGTACCCAGATTTTTCAGAAACAAACACATTTATTCTCAAAACCGACGCTTCGAATGTGGCATTAGGAGCAGTCCTGTCTAATGAAAATGACAAACCTGTAGCGTATGCCAGCAGAAGCTTAAATAGTCATGAAAGAAATTATCCAGTCATAGATAAAGAACTCTTAGCGATTTGCTTTGCAGAGAAACCTTTAGAACTTATTTATATGCGAGAAAGTTTATTATATATACGGACCATAGGCCTTTATACTATATCCATGGAAACAAAAAAGCGGGCCAAAACACTTTCCGTGCGTGATCGAAGCATGATCGGCACGTGGCTTTGCATCTATTGGGCTAAAATAAACAAACCCCTCACGCTGGCCAATCGGATTTACCTGCAATCTGTAGGGGACTTCCAAGGTAGGGGAACTTATTGCTTTTGGCCTAATCGTTAAAGGGTCGGAATGGTCATTTACGTTTTAACGATCGGTGGTGTTACATTTTACCGGATATTTAGTAGTGTTTTTTTTTATTAGTTTTAAAGTTTTAAATTATTAAAATGTCGGATGAAGAAGCTGCTAATATGTGTTTCAACACTCCACCTCAAAAGAGACCAAAAAAAGTGCCTTTCAATAGTAATGAAAAAAATTTAATTATGAACATTTACAAAAATGAAGTCGAAGCAAATCCCGAATTGTTAGTTGATGAAATCGTGCGAAAAGTAGGAAACATTGCTGGAGTGTCTCCAAGTGGTGTTTATGCCGTTATGAGCGAATCTAAACAAAAGCAATTACTTTCGGATTCAAAGCCATACCCCTTACGAAAGAAAATTATTGACAAGGTAGACGATTTTGATAAAAACGCTATCAGAAGGAAAGTACATCAATTTTTTTTCCGGAACCAAATGTCAACAATAGATTCAATTCTCAAAGATGTAAATGATGATCCTGATCTACCAGATTTCAAAAGGTCGACATTCCACAAGTTGTTGAAAGAATTAAGTTTTAAATTTAAAAAAAGAGGGAGAAATAGTTTGTTGCTCGAGAAACCAGAAATTGTATTGTGGAGACGAGATTATTTAACGAAAATACGGGCCTATAGAAGAGAAAATAGGAAAATTTACTACCTGGATGAAACGTGGGTGAACGCAAACCACACTAAGTCTAAAATTTGGGTTGATGAATCCGTAGGTTCTTCAAGGCAAGCCTTCTTAGATGGCCTCTCAACTGGGTTAAAGAACCCATCAGGTAAGACCTTATTAAACTCTTAACCTTAACGTGTGTGTCTGTGAACAAGATAATTTGCATTTGGATTAGGTATTGATTTAAAATTTGGTATAGTCTATTTCATTGCTGTTGATAGCAAAAATCGAGGATTAGGGCCATAAAGTAATTGTATTTCACTTGGTTTACAATAACTTTATGGCCTAAACCTCGATTTGTAGGTACCAATACCTATTAGTAAGCGATGGTCAAAAAGGGTCTAAAATTACTTATTAGCTATGAAAAATAGACCCACAGTATGTATCTACCTGTGTATTTTCCAAGAAAGTTTATTATTAATTATTTTCTGTATTCATTAAAATCGTAGAGAATTGGAAGGGTTTCATCTTACCGTTCGATCAATTAGTTAAAATTCAGGTAACAACGAAAATGTGTTGGTATAGTATGAAATTTTAAGTATGTCTTTGGTAACTGGTTTTCGATTATTTGTGTTTGGTTGGACACGATTAAATCAAAAATTTTTTTTGTCTGCCTCGCAGCACATTTTATTCAGGAAATAGTCCAAAAAATATGTTTTATGCATGTAAATATTCTGTTTCAACTAAAACAAAATAAATCTTGTTTCAGGAAAAGGAAAAAGGTTGATAGTGTGTCACATAGGAAGCGAAACCGGGTTTGTACCCGACGCCTTGTGGGCCTTTGAGTCGAAGAAAACGGGCGACTATCATGAGGAAATGGACGGCAAATCGTTTGAAAATTGGTTTACCAACATAATTCCAAACCTAGAAGAAAATTGTGTAATTGTTTTAGACAACGCCCCATACCATTCAAGAAAAGCTGAACAAATTCCAACTACAGCCACAAAAAAAGCCCTAATTCAAGACTGGTTGCGTTCGAAAAGTATACCATTCGAGGATAGCATGATAAAAGTACAACTTTTGCAGAAAGTGAAGGAACATAAAACCAAATATAATAAATACATTGTCGACGAAATTGCTAAAGCACATAATAGAGTAGTATTACGTCTTCCCCCTTATCACTGCGAGCTCAACCCAATAGAGCTTATTTGGGCGGACATAAAAAACTATGTTGCAAACAAAAATGTTACTTTTAAATTTTGCGATCTTAAAAATATTTTCAGTGAAGCTGTTTTGTCTATCACTGCTGAAAAATGGAATAATTGCGTAGGACATGTAAAAGATAAGGTAGAAGTGAAAATGTTAGAATTAGATCACATAGTTGATGAATTAGTTGATAGAAATCCGATAATAATTAATCCTAATGAACCTTCTAGCAGTTCTTCGGATTCTGAGTAACTGGACTAAAATGACAAAAGTATTTATTATTTTATCATTATTTTTTATTATTTTTGCGCTAGTATTAAATAAACATAATTTTGAAATCGAAAACTGTTAACCCGTTTGTCAATTGTCCTCCTAAAATAGAAATGTCCCCATTTTTTTGTACTTCATTAAATGTTATATGTATATACAAAATGGTTTTTGTTTTTCTTTATTAATTAACCTTTGAGTAATTTTTCCATACCTAGTCGCATATTAGGTATTTAATAAAATTTGATAAAATTTCGATGGTCCCTAAGTGCGAGTGCGACTCTGTACAAGCACATCTGCCCAGGCCTCGCCTGAGGGATCACGTGCACTATGCATGACAATGTTTTGGTGCACTCCGTAGCTTCGTTGGATTTAGTTTAGTATAGTTTACTTATTCGGCATGACTAACCCTTCCAGTCGGTTAACAAAATTCAGATTACTTTTAGAGGAGTACACGTATGAAGTTCGATATTTGAAAGGTAAAACTAATGTGGCAGCAGACGCTTTATCCCGTATCACAATCTCATCGGATGAGTTGAAAAATATGTCAAATAATGTATGTAGTATGTTCGCTGTAACGAGAAAGCAAGCCACATCTGTTGATGATAGCAGTTTTAATAGCACTGCCCACGAAAGACTTGATCACTCTGGAGTGGTGGAGCTATTGTAACCGCCTAAAAGTTACGTTGAGGCTTACGTCACATCAGTATTTTAATAAAAACATAGGCAAATATAATTACTGTTTAGAAAATGTCATTTATTTGAAAAAAGAAAACGCGATTATATTTAAGCAAACTCGATCAGCGTTAGCATCTGGTGCATCGTTGAGAGACTTAAAAGAAATTTGCGAAATGTTTCAAATTCCGGAAGTAATTATATTAAAAAATGCTAGCAATAAAATTTTGATTGAAAATATATTTAGGGATCCCATAATAATTAAGAATATGAATTTGAGATTATCAATAATAAGAGATGTGCAAAAAGTACAGGGTAAGGAAATGCGACAAATAATTTTAAACGATTTTCACATTCTGCCAAGTGGGGGGCATGCAGGTATGAACCGCATGTACAACAATATCAAAAAATTCTATTTTTGGAATGGCTTGTAAAAAGATGTACAAGATTTTGTCAAACGTTGTGATGAGTGTCAGAGGTATAAACATTCAAGGCCTTATGTGGAGCCTATGACAATCACTACAACCGCGTCGTTAGCTTTCCAGAAAGTTTTTTTAGATCTTGTTGGCCCACTACCAGTAGACTACGATAATAACCAATATATACTTACACTCCAGTGTGAGTTAAGGAAGTTTGTGGAATGCTACCCAATTAATAATAAGGAAGCAATAACAGTTGCGAAAGCCTTTGTTCAAAATTTCATTTTACGTTTCGGTGTCCCACAAACAATTGTTTCGGATCAAGGTACAGAATTTATGTCGAAAATTCTAAAAGAAATTTGCAAAATTCTCAAGGTTCAACAAATTTCTTCTACGGCATATCACCATCAGACTTTGGGAAGTTTGGGGAACACTCACAAAAATTTAGGCGCGTTCTTAAGAATGCAAAGTGATAAGTTCCCAGATTCCTGGAGTTCTTGGGTAAATTTTTGGAGTTTTGCTTTCAATACTACGGTTCATACGGAAACGGAGTACACCCCTTACGAGTTAGTTTTTGGGAAAGTTTGTAGTTTACCTTCACAGATAACACGCCAAATTGATCCTATATACAACTTTGATAGCTATCCGCTAGAATTAAAGTTCAGGTTGCAGCAGGCACAAGCAGAGGCAAGAGATAATTTGATAAAATCGAAATTGAAAAGGAAAACCAAATATGACGAAAAAACTAAAACAATAGTGTACAAGCCAGGGGATAAAATTTTAATAAAAAACGAAGTAGGAACTAAAATGGAGGCGTTGTTTAACGGACCATATGTAGTTATTGAGGATAGAGCTCCAAATATTTTGATACGTATAGGGCATAAGGTTAAGGAAATACATAAAAATAGAATTAAGCCATATTTTGAGAAATAGATACTGTATAGGTATTTACTCACAATTAATGACATAGACATAGACAATAATTAATGTATAGATGTACGATTAGACTTTTTTTTTCATTTTTTTTTGTTTGCGTAGGAGGTGTAGTAGATGTGGATGTATTATAATGAGCTAAAAAATATATTTAGAGTTAAGTAAAGTAAATTAGTAACATACGGTATATAATAATGTATAATATCTAACTAGGTTAATAATGTCCTGCGTCAGACATGTTGATGATAGGATAATTATTGTTATACTAATATATTTATTATTGTAAACTTGTACTTAATTTGGGAAATTAATAGAATAGAATGATTTTTGATACGAAACGAAACTAGTCTTGAATTATTGAACTTGCCCCAAGTCCCGATATATTACAATCATTTAGTCCTTGAATAAGTACCATGCCATCTATTATAAGTGAATTGAAGGGGGTGTGACCCAAAATGAAGTTTTAGTGCGAAAAAATCTAAGAACAAATATTTTAACCTCATCTTGCTACGATGAACCGTTTTCGAGTAAGGGTGGTTTAAAGTGACAAACGCCTAGAGTGCAAATAAAATATGTGTAAAATTTTCCAACGATCTCACTTAAAGCAAATTGCAACCACTTAAAGTATACGGCACGCTTCAACCACTGAACAAACAGAAGGCTATGATTTCGGCGGTTAGCCGGGGTGACGTCACAAGTTGCCGCAAAATTAATCTTCATGAAGAATTTTCTCGGATAGTATTTTGAATAAAAGACTGCGGTTTTCACGAGAGATCTTAGATTTTTTTTCTTGATTTAAGTAGCTTAAATTGTTTTTTTTTTGGTCACACCCACTTTAACATCAGTTCGAGGAGAAGCAACTGTTGAATATGGTTCAAACTTTGATATTAAATCAGACTTAGCTGTTTTTCGCATACGAACGCACAAAACTGGAAAAGTCAGAAAATGCACCTCTCAGTGAATGCACGAACAATTCCGTCGCGACGCGGTTCACGATGGACTGAGCACACTTCAGGGCTCTTGGATAAAAATTTATATTTCTATAACCGTTAATTTTTTTTTTAAAACTTCGTCAATGTTTTTACTACATTTGATTCGATATATATGTATAGAAATTTCCAATAATTCACATTGCTCGCCGCAGGGTGAAGTTTTAGATGCACGATTTTGATAATTCTATATTCCTAACTTAAAAAAAAAAAACCTTGTACCTTTTCGAAATTTCTGAACTGTCATTAGAAGCGCTCATGTTTCAACTATGAGTGTGCAAAAAATCAGAATTTTAGATTGTATGCCCAAATTAATACAGCGGGAAATGTTTAGAAAAATGTAGTTTTTCAAATTCGAGATCAGTCACGTTTAAGGGCCGATTTCAAAGTTCAGTCCTATCAAAAAAAGTTGTACATTTCCATTTCCTATGCCCCAAAGTGTCCTCTACAAGATGATATAGGTTTCATCTGGGTATACCTCGGAATCACCCACCCTCAGAAAATAGCGTGTTAGAGCAGTGATTTTATTCCACAATTAAAATAAAGTTCTGCCTCATTGGGTCTGCCATTGCGGATTTATATAAAATATGTAGTTTCACTACTCGCGGATCTTGTTTTGTTTGTTGTTTGTAAAATTTAAAATTGCATCCCGTTTCTGATCCCTTTAATTTCCATAGATGAAAAAATCTCCCAGTGGAAAGGAAGATATAGATGAGTTATAATTTATGAAGAAAACGCCAATATCATAACATTCATAACTAGCAAACTAGCATAACAATACAAGAAAAGAAGTTAATGGGTATATATTTAACAAGAGTCTAGTCGTAGGAATAAATGAGGATCGCTGCGGTGGGCAGAGAGCTCGTATCGTACCTAATTCGTAATAAGTGCTAGTCTTTGTGTTGGTATTTTAGAAGAAACAGAGCAAAACAAAACTAACCCAAACTACCCTGTCCTCTTGATAATCAATCTTAGAAAAAAATCAAGAAAAAAAAAACAACCTCCAACGAGAATCGAACCCGGGTCGCATTTTTGTATCGAGCGCCCAGTATACCGCATTCGGGTAACGTCGTATTAACCGAGGCCTGTCTCATAACGAGCGTCTGATTTCCCGATCGATTGTCAAGCTACCGTACGCTTGATACTAGTCTTCTGCGAAATTATGGATCGGCGTCCAACAATTCAGTTTTTTTTTTTTTTAATTGTTTATCATTTATTATGCACTGGCCAGAAAATTATATGAACCACATTGTCGATTCCAGCGAAATACGAACTAATTTCAAGACTAAGCAGGAAGTCGAGGTAAGGGAATAAGTAAGAGCAAAATTATGTTTTATCTACATAACCTTACCATGAATAGAATACCATGGCGAGATAGAATAGGCCACTTTCACGTTTTTTCGAAAACATTTTTGAATTATTGTGTTAGCCATTCTTCCAATGACATTATCATCTGTATACTTTTTTCTCCAAAAAAAAAACGCCTATTTTTTGAAATATGTTGGAACGATTTAAAAATCGAATTTTTAAAGCAGGTAAAAATTAACAAGATTTTTGCTATTTACTTATAGTTGGGGAGCTGGCGTCAAAAACATGCAAGAGTTTTCGCAAGGCGGATATTTTCAAAATAGGTCGTACTTTAGTGCTAGAATGCTAGTATACAGTCAGCACTCACAGTTCCGGGACAGCTGGCTCTGGGACGCGGGCAAAGTTGTAATTTTAAGAAGCATCTAAACTGTTTTCTCAAAGCTCAAAATTTATAGAAATTTTGCACATTATCTGTTTGAAGGTCACAGATAACGTATGTAAATCGTCAGACGTCTAGTTCGTTGCAAAAAGGGGGTCAGACGTCCTCAAAGTTTTTATTTTATGGCATTTTCTTCGGTGTCCTGTCAAAATATATTTTTGCAGGTATTTGACAAATATATTTGACGAAAATGCCATAAAATAAAAACTTTGAGGACGTCTGACCCCCTTTTTGCAACGAACTAGACGTCTGACGATTTACATACGTTATCTGTGACCTTCAAACAGATAATGTGCAAAATTTCTACAAATTTTTTGCTTTGAGAAAACAGTTTAAATGCTTCTTAAAATTACAACTTTGCCCGCGTCCCAGAGCCAGCTGTCCCGGAACTGTGAGTGCTGACTGTACACTAGCATTCTAGCACTAAAGTACGACCTATTTTGAAAATATCCCCCTTGCGAAAACTCTTGCATGTTTTTGGCGCCACCTCCTGGACTATTAGGGATTTGTATACCTGCAATCGTTATTTGACAAATGCGGAGATTAGATTCAGGCAGATGTAAATAATTATTTATGATGCTGTCTCTAAGTAACAAAACTAACCAAAACTAACCCAAATTGGAGCTGAGCAAAAGGTTAAGGTAAGGACAGCCTTAGGGTTAGTTTGGGATAGTTTGTTAGAGACAGCATCAAATAACTAGGCAAATAGCAAAATCTTATTAATCTTTAAGTTTTTTGCTACTTTCCATTCCACTTAGTGAACTACTAGAATTAAAATTGCTTTACGATTAGACTACCAGAACCAAAATTAAACTAATACATATTATCAAGTAGCTTGATGGTGAGGAGCCAGGAAAACTCAAAAAGATATTCGAGACTGTAGGCGCGAGTCGCGAGTATCGAGCATACGGTAGTCCGAGTGATTTTCGTACTACCGTGCGCTTGATACGTGCCGAGGTCGGGTACCCCGAATGCGGGTTGCTGGACGCTCGATACAAAAATGCACCCGGGTCCATTTGCTCCAAAAACCGTACTCAAACTCAAAATCTCTTTATTTAAACAAATTTAGGTTACATATGGTTGAGGAAGGTGAGGCCCTCCTCAGACAAAATACATATAACATTTACTAATATCTAGGGACAGAACTTATAGCTAACACTCAGTGTGCGCAGCACACTGCGTGTCACATGCGCGCCTAGCGAGCTATGTGACACTTCGTCAGCTTGGCCGATGTCCTGGCCGACAAATCACCGTCCCTTTCCCATTTGGTTCCGCTCTCAACGTTCCCTGGTTGCCCTTTAACGTTATTCTGTGACCTTGACGTCGTTGGTAGATACCACGGATGGCGCACATTGGGCCACTACACTGGTCCGCTCAAAAAATAGGGGTTGATGACTGGTAGGGGATGTCTAGCGCAAAGCGCCCTCCTCGTGGGGAAAAGTTTCGGAAAAACCCCACTTCCAATTAACTTAATAATATATAAAAACAAAACAAAAAGTCGTGCCAGTAGGGCGATATGGTCCATCATGGACGCTACCTCAACAGCAAAGTGTGAGCTAAGGGTTTGTGCGCGTGAGCGCGGGTTTGGATAAAATGGGGTCGAAAGCCCTGCACCCCGACCAATCCTGAGGCCTGATGAGTCTCTAGGTAGTGGTTTGGGTGCAGGTGAAGGAATATTGTGAGGGATGTCAGAGAATGAGGGTTGGGAGGATTGGGTGCAAGAATCTACCGGGATTGGGATATGCATTTGCAGCTAAATTGGGCAATTTTGCCTAAGTATGATGATCAGATTGGGGTTGTCCGATGTTTAATTAGACAAGTGCATTTCCTCATAGCCAGCGATAAAGGAGATGTTCACACACTAGATCGCTGACCAGTTGGAATTTTCCGAAGAACAGATGGTAGAAATTAGACCTTTGTTGGGATTGCCAGAGCCTCCTGCTTTAGGCTTAGGCAGATGGCGCCAGCGCCAAAGTACTTGTCTAATTCTGTCTTGAAGATAGGATTTTAGCTGTGCATTGGTCTGGGTTTTTACTTGGGGTTGTGATTAGCAGGTTTAGGATAGGGAGGTGTTCATGGGGGTTCAAAATAGATAGGTAGATTCTTGTAAGGCGGACCGTGCACTATGGGGTTGTCTAGATCATATCTTTGTGCAGTGATTCTGCGGGTTAGAGGGGAGCCATGAATTTGATACCAGTAGAACTTTTCGCTGATTTCATCCAGGTAGTCAGATATAAGCGGAATGGATGTTTGCTCATGCATATCCGTTATTCTGGCGTACCTGGATTCAGACAGCACTCCCCTCAATATACGATTCTGGAATCGTTGGAGGCGGTTCCTCTGTGTGCCTGAGATTATGTTCCAGACAGGGGCCCCATAGGTGAGCATAGGTCTGATGACCTGTTTATAAATTAATAATTTGTTACCTGGCGATAGGGGGGAGTTAGGACCGATGAGTGGGTAGAGTTTCTGCTGCGCACTGAAGGTGCGAGCCAAAGCGTGGGAGACGTGGTGGTGGAATTTCATTCTCTGGTCAAAAATGATACCTAGGTATTTGGCTTTTGGGGACAGAGTAACTGGAATGTTATTGACGATAAGTGGGGTGGGCATGGTGCTATTGGTATGCTTCTTATGGAAGCATATGAGCTCAGTCTTTTGACCATTAACACCAAGCTTCCACTTATCGTAATAAGGTTGAAGGATTGCAAGGTGGTGGGCGAGCTGAAATTGTGTTGCTTGTGTGTAAAAGGATTGAGCGCAAACAGCGGTGTCATCTGCGTACAGCGCCAGATTTGTATTCTGGAATTTTGGAATGTCCGCTGTGTAGAGTGAGTACAGCAGTGGACTGAGTGCCGACCCCTGCGGCCTGAATTGGTTTGGAGTGTGAGCAGAAAGAGCGGCCGCTGATGAAAGACTGTATCAGGGAGATGATGTGTAGTGGGAAATTGAAAGTTGCGAGTAATTTATAGATAAGGCCTGCATGCCAGACCGTATCGAAGGCGCGCTCCATATCCAGGAGCAGAAGTGTCGTGTTCATGTGCCTGTTGAACGCTTGGAAAGTTTCGAAGCAGATTTTGGCTGCAAGAAGAGTGGTGTTGTGACGTGGGCGAAAACCGAACTGCTCGTTTGGGAGTATGGAGAAGTTTTCGACGATCCTGTTGACCCTGGACAGGATTAACTTCTCCACGAGCTTGACAAAGGAGTTTAGAAGGGAGATTGGGCGGTAAGAGGATGGGAGTGAATGATTTTTTCCAGGTTTGGGGATCATAACCACCTCAGCCATTTTCCATTGAAAGGGAAAATGCTGAAGTTTGAGGATTGCGTTTGTTATTTGTACCAACTGGACAATAACTTTACGCGGGAGATTTTTGAGGACTCGATATGAGATGCCATCTGGTCCGGGGGCCTTCTCGCTTGGGAGCCGGCGGATAAGTCGTGTTATCTCGCCGGGCGTGGCAATGAGTTCAGCGAGCAAGTGCTGGGGGATGGGGTACTTCCGAATAGCAAAGGCTGTCGCTGTACGTTCAATTTCCTCCTGTTCAGGGGAGTTTGGTAAGAGACCGGAATGAATACTCTCCATGAACGAAGCCAGAGCTTCCGCCTTGTCTTGGGCAGTGACGCAATCCGTACCATTACTAGTAATGACAGGGGTACGCACAGCTTGCCGCTTCATTTTGGACTGAAGGCGCCACAGAGAGTTGTCTTGAGGACGTAGGTTCTGGAGGGTTTGTGTCCACTTACGGTTCCGAAGCTCGCTGATGCCATTATTAATGGCACCCTCGAGCTCCCGAACTCGTTGGCGATCCTCGTCCCTTCGGAGGCGTTGCCACCTCCTCCGGGTGCGATTCTTCAGTGAAATAAGATCTATGAGCTCTCGAGAGAGCTCGTCACGGCCTTGATAGACAGTTACCCGGTTAGCAAGGGGAGTTAGGGTCTGCTGGATGTTCCTGGTCAAGGTTGTCACCTCTTGCTCAAGAGCGTCTACGGTGTCAATTTGACCAGGAACTTGGGTACGGGTATTGAGATTCTGCCGAAACAGGGGCCAATTGAAGTTTTTATAACTTAGACGAACTTGTGGGCGGGGAGGATCAAGTTCGCCCCAGGTGAAGAAGACGGGTAGATGGTCCGAGCTCAGGGCGTTGATCGTAACGAGATCAGAAAGTTCCCTGAGTCCTTTGCTGAGGGCAAGGTCGATGTATGTCGGTGTCATGTTATTGCTAGGATAATGGGTGGGCGATTCAGTACTGAGGAGTATCAACTCCGGTCGGTCATTGACGAAATCATTTAGGATCATACCGTTGGTATTTCCTCTATGATTCCGCCAAAGTCCGTATCTAGCGTTTAGGTCTCCAAGCAACAAGGAGCGAGAGTTTTGGGGGAAGAATGGACTTAGGTTGGCTACTGACAGACGGGTCTGCGGGGCGTTGTAGCAGCCATTGATCAGGACGCCATTCGCAAGCTGGATGCTCACATGTTCGATGGCACTGTGCCACTGTGGCATCCGCTTGTATGCGATTGAGTTCCTGATCAATATCGCCACACCACCCGCGCGGCGGCCGGCTCTGTCAGAGCGTTCGCAGGAGTAGTTTTTCACCACGAGACGATCTCCATCCCCCAGCCATGTTTCCACGACTACGGCGATGTCGATCCTCTCGTGATGAAGGAAGTGGATGAGCTCACCTAGTTTGCCGTTGAGGCTGTTAGCGTTCCATGTTATTACCCTGAATTGGACTTATTTGAAACTTTTTTATGTCTGTTACGAAGAATATGCGGCTGGCGTTAAACATCTCTACCTCATCTTTGCATCCCTCGAGCATGCCAATGTAGTGGTCCAATGCCCGCATCATGCCGTCCATATTCACCAACGCATCAAGGCGGGCAAATTTGGTTTGGAACGCATTGAACGTCTCCATAGGGTTGGCGGTGGTTTGTCGGCCAGGACGATCGGCCATAGACTCGCGCACTTCACGCGTTGTTTCATTTGGACGCACTCCGCGGTCACGCACGAGTCCACTAGGGAAGTCCCTATCATAGGCAAATTGCGGTGGTGGGGGCCTTTGCCCCTGTGGTCTCTGTTGTTGTGGGTGTGGTGGCTGCTGTCGTGGGGCCTGGGCCGCTCTTCGGCCCCAGGCTGGGTTCTGGGTTTGTGGGGCAGGAACAAAAACAGGCCTGGGAGCATTCCTCTCATCCAGCAGCTGCTTCTTATACTTGTACACCGGGCAGCTGGTCGACATTGCCCGGTGTGCCCCTTTGCAATTTACACAGACCGACTGCCTATCCCTATTGGGGCAGTCGACTGTCATATTATGTGCTTCTGCGCACTTTGAGCATCTGCTGGATCGGTTGCATCCAGTCATGGTATGACCCCAGGCCTGACATCTGATGCATTGCGAAATTTCTTTGCGATTTTTTCGCTCTTCCCACTGTACTCTGGAGGCGAAGAGGGTTTTTATGTTTTCTCTGATCTTTGCCAGTGTCCAGTCTGAGCTAGTAACCACCAGGTACAGTGGGTTGTCCTGCCCCGTATTCTTCATCAAGTAAATCTCCTTGGTTCGGAGTCCATATCTGTCCGCTAGGTACTCCCTCATCTCTGCTGTTGTGTAATTTCCCTTCATATTTCGCATTACAAATGCATGGGTTTTCTCGGTCGGCATTGTATATGTATGGAACTCGGCACCATCGTTCTTTAGGTGCCGAGCCATGCTGCTGTGGTCTGTAGCGTTCTTTGTGTACAGGATGACGGAGTTCCTAGCGTATTTTAACTCCAGTGGCTCTGAAGTTATGGTTTCTGCCATTTGTAGAAATCTTTTATGATTGTTGAGTTTGCCCCGGATAACTATCGGAGGGGGGAGGGACTTCTTGCCTGTTTTTGGGGCTACAGGCGCTTTCGGAGGGGTTGCTTGGGCAGCATTGGCCCTTATCTTCTCCCTCGAGTTATCCAGGGCAGTGGCAGTGGCGGCAGGTTGTGGATCCTTTGTCTCCAGAATCTGATACTTGTTCCTTACTGGGACATTGAATAGACTGCCGAAGCCCGTCTCCCTTATTAATATGGGGGAAGGAGGTCTACCCTCACTTGTTGTTGGGGTGGGTGGTCTGGGGGGCTGTTTGGGGATGGTCCCATTCCCCTTCATAATTTTCCTCGATTTCTCCGGGCTTTTGGTGAGCCTTCGTTTTATTGGTTTTGGTTTGGTGTATTTATGTGCTTGCTTTAGATGTTCAATCATTGTCTCGATATGTTCTCTGACTTCATCCTCATTTCTCAGTTGAATGTAAGTCAAGTATTTTTGGCAATCTCTGCATGTGCTTGCCCGATATTCCAGTCTTTCTCTGACCTTCGGGATGCTCCTTTTGGTCAGAGAAACGCTGGATGTAGTGCTCATTACGCTCCCAGTATCTGATTCGTTAGAGGCATCCTCGCCTGCCTCTGTTTCGGACGGCCCCTTACTTTCGGGAAATCCGCTTGTCGCCATTGTTTCGGACGTTCCCTTACATACGGGGAAGCGTCCCCTTACTTTATCGCTCTCTATTTATGTGAGCGTACCCTCACTTTTGGTTTGAGGAATTTTCTAGTGCAAGGCGGAGTGCCCTCACTTTTGGTAAAGTCCTCTCGGTCTGTAGCTTCCCTCACTTGCTGCACATGAAGGTTGTTCGCTTGCGTATCACAGCTTTGAGAGATACCCTCACTTGTTTGGGACCAGTGGTATCTTTGATCGTGCCCCAACTTAGTGGACGTTCCCTGGCTGAGAACGTCCCTTTACTTGTTGGGAGTTCCCTTTTTATATAGGTGCCCTGACTTTTGTTTCGAGTCTTGTTGCTAGACTCGTGCCCCAACTTAATGGACGTTCCCTGGCTGCGAACGTCCCCTTACTTTTAGTAGGATACCTTCTCGGTTTTAGTGCCCTGACTTTTGCAAAAAATATTTTTGCAAAAATTAGTCCACGTCCCCTTACTTAGTTCAAAGAAGACATGCCCTGACTTTAGTTTGAAGAAAAATTTGTTTTGGTTTCCGTCTAAGTCCACGTCCCCTTACTTGGTTTGTGACTTACAGCCGTATTCATAGTCAATCGCCAGCAAGTCGCCAGGGAGTCGCCGTGTGCTGGCCAAATACGGCGACTCGTTGGCGACTCGCTGGCGATTGACTATGAATACGGCTGTTAGTATGGAGAATCGTGCCCTGACTTTTGGAGATTTGGTTTGCAAAACGTTACTTGTTCTCGTCCCCTTACTTGCCGATGTTTGGCGATGGTATAAGCGTGCCCTAACTTATTTTGGGGTCCTAACTAATGTTGCTAGGTACCCTTACTTATTTCTGCTTGGCAGCTTTTGTGGAATTTCCGGAATTTTACAGCAAAAAATTCCGAAAATGAATTTAGGCCTAAAAGGCTCCAATTTATATGGGCGAAAGCCCCGGAGAAACACTGGGTATTGCTACTACCAGCACTTACCCGACGATGAATTTGACGCAGAAAACTGGGAAATTACTTGGCACATCCGGAAGCGGAATGTGCCGACAAAAAACTTTATTTAACACTAGAATGGCAAAAAGCGACTTGTTTACTTTAAGAGCACAAAGCAAAACAAAGCACCCGTTCGATACGACTACCGTACGTATCGTACGTATCCTAACTAGGACACACCATGCCTGTGAAAGTAATCGTAGAAATTGAAGTAATAAAGGGCGCAAAATATGACCTAACCTATAACGATACATGGCTCCGCCTACCATACCGATCCTCATTAATTCCTACGATTAGACTCTTTTTATATACAAGACTGCCAACGTGTCAACTGGCTTTAGTATATATTCAGAGAATTTTTTTGGCGTTGGGTCTCCGTCTAAGAGGGGAGTACGGATCTTGTTTACACCACTGATGCATCTCTACCATGATCCCTCTCGAGCAGCTCACCACTCCTGGCCCATGGGGGGTCTTGTCATCACAACAAACACTCAGTTTCATCAAGAAGTATATTCGAAGAAGATTTTGGAAAATGTGTCGAATTTCGCAATTTTGTGCAAGCTCAAGTTAGGATGAGTTTTTACTTTTTTGAGTTTTTTGACAAGGATTTGTTCTCTGATTGTGCAGGACGGATACGCCCTGTATCCTGTATCTATTGTTGCATAGTTGTTGTTGTATTTGATTTGAGGACAGGTAAGCCCTGAATGTTGGTTTCTTCAGTAAAGAAGTCATAGGTGAGAGTTTAAGGGTTAGTAATAGGAAAGGCCTTAAGGACTTAAGGAGTGTAGTGGAACACAACGATTATTAGTTGAATCTAAATTTATTAATCACACACAGTAAGTAGTACTATTTAACATTGTAGACTTAGCCCCCCCCCCCCCTAAATTAAAATTTTTGAGTTATTTCACTCTCAATCGTTTGATAATCGTCTAACCCTAACGAATTTTAAAAACGACGGTTTTGTGTAGTGTGTGGGGCGTAGCTAAAATTAAAATTAAAAACGTTTCAACATGACGGATCTTTGTCAAACTAAACCGAGGTCTATGTGCAAGCCACTCCGATCCGTCGTTTTTGCTCGACCAGATTTGCTCGCCGAACAAAACCGTCCAACAAAAACGCACTCTGTGGGCTCCTGAGTTTGTCAATTTCATAAAAATTTTTAGAACTGAAAGTGGATAGTACAGAGTGAACTTTCATTAAAAATATTTAATAAACCAACTAAGGCCTCCTATAGTACTTTCAGGACCTAAAATGCATTCGGAGAAGTGAACTTTTCTGCACACACGTAGAAAAAAATCCGTTCCTGACTAGTGCGGAAAGTGCCACTTTTCCGCACTCGATTGTAAGTGGCCAATTGATGCATTGGCTTTTAGCATTCGAAGAACCCTCATAGATAATGATGCTGCCAAGATTTTTATAAAAACTGAATGGCTATACTTTTGACAATGATTAGTTATATTAACGCTTTATTTGATTTTAAATATTGCAGTGTTTTACATACAAAAATTCATGTTGGGTTTGTTGTTCCTAAAGCCGCGAATGCAAAAGTGATTTTAGTTGATTCAATGAAAATACAAGAATATTGAGTTTTGTGGTATGTCAAGTGGATAATTTTTTTCCAGTAATATGCAAGTTATTATTTGAATTTGAATGCATAGGTGGGTATGCAATTTATGCCCCTTTTTCAGTTAATTTGAAAAGCAAAATCCATGTGAAACCTAGATCTTCGTCAGGCTTCGGTCACTGTAGCATACATTTTCAACATGCGGACACAGTCATTATACACGAATGTCTTTGCATCTTTGGCAAATACGAAGTCGACATGATTGAAAAACGGCCAAGGAACTATGTGTCCTATTGCACCAGGTATTTCAGCTATCAATCGTTCGAAATCCTAAAAAGAAGAAGAGTTAGGTTAGATATAAGTTATGTTATACTTTCAGATTTTTAATAATGTAATTTTTTAAGGGTACAAATTATACGCTCGATATTTTATTTCGAATGCATATTACATAACATTATTAAATACCTACTCGATAAAAATAATATAGGCTCAATAAATGAATAACAAATCATCAGAATCAAATACAAATATTTCCTATATCCTAATATCCTATATCAATAAATATTTGTTAAAGAATAATATAGGTTTGATTAATTTATGAGGATTGCTCAGTGTCAAACTCTGATCTGTATCAAAGATAAGAGAAAAATCTAAATTCAATTAGTTTCTGTCATTATTTGGTATACTTTGGGTTAGTATTGGTAAGTTTGAGTTACTTTGGGTTAGTATTGGAAACTTTGGTTACTTTGGGTTAGTATATTGGTAAGTTTGTGTTACTTTGAGTTAGTATATTGGTAAGTTTGGGTTACTTTGGGTTAGTATTGGTAAGTTTGAGATACTTTGGGTTGTATTGGTAAGTTTGGGTTAATATTGGTAACTTTGGGATACTTTGGGTTAGTATGGGTAAGTTTGAGTGACTTTGGGTTAGTATTAATAAGTTTGTGTTACTTTGAGTTAGTACACTCAAAAAAATTATCATTGTTAGGTCAACAATCATATTTAGTTACACATATTTTTGTCGCAATACCAAAATATATGGTAATGAAGACTAAAAAAAATATATTAAATAGTTAGAATAACAATTAAGTTATTGTTGACATTATTATGTTTGAATCACAAATATATGCTTTTCACTTATTATTGACGTGGAAATTTGGCAGGTTGACCCTCGTATAATAATGACAGTATATGTCAAATTCCAGACAGTTTTAAGTGTGGTTTACATAATTTCGTAGGTGCCGCGGTATTGAAATTCTCTGGCCTATCTGGCAAATCAAATTTGACACATTTTTCAATGCATTTTTCAATAATGCTATATTATAAACGGTACCTAACTATTTTGCGTACCTGCAAAATCTAATGACATTTTTTAAAATTCGGCATTGTCAAATTTCTTTCGTATTGAAGATGCCGAAAATAATCTCAGAAGAAAAAGAAAGGGAAATATTGAAATGTCATGGTTATTTAAAGAAAAATAAACCAGAGGCTCTCCAGAGAACAATTGAAGCCCAACTTGCAGATATATTTGAGGTAAAGTCTGTTTTTTTTTTAAAGATAATTCCCCAAGTCAAAAATTTAGTAACTATGTTGGCAACACAGGCCTTTTCTACTAAAAAAAATTGAAAGCATTGACAATTTTACATTGTGTTGCCAACATAATGTCAGTTTGACTTTTATCTTTAAAAAAAAAACAGATTTTAGGTATAACTTAAATGTTGATGTGAAGCCATTTCTTACCCAACCAACATTTTCCTTAAATTTTAGGTGGGAACCAGGTGTTATGTAACGCCACTGCTTCGCCATTGCTTTGCCACTACTGCAGGCCACTGACTTGCAGCGAAGAACGAAACTGTTTCATCAGCATACCGCTTATTCAGCATAATTACTTAGTTTATAGGAATATTATTTTTTAACACCATTCTTGAGCCAACTTTATTGAATTGTACACCGTACAGCTAAATATTGTCAATCGGGTCTAGAGTAACCCCTAAGATTGCTTTAACAGCCTTTTATAAAACCTTATTAAAGCTTTGAAGTTCCGAAAGCAAAGTTTTATAGCTATACAGACAGCGTCCATAAAAATTATTCCAAGTCTATGATAAAACTATTAAGCCGCCTTGAAAAGCCAAATGGGAGAAATGAAGTGCAAATGGAATTTTTTTAAATAAAAATGGCAACAAAATTTATATTCTTAAAACTTAAGGGGCTTAACCAAACTTTATCAATTCTTCTACTTCGCCATAATTTCCCACAAACATAATTTAAACTTACTACATTTGTAATGGACGATCTATGATAACTATGAATGGTATTACACAAATATAATTCTTACATAGACGTGATTCTGCATTGAAATTTATATACAAACCCAAGTTTACTGATGAAAGTGTACTTCAAAGGTTCAAATAACTCGTGGGCCTTGAAAAAACCCTAATTTTGACAAAAATATAAAAATACTAACCTATAATGTGTCAATTTTTTTACACGTTTTATGGATATTCGGAGTATAAATATGATGAATCATTTATAATAAACTGTAAAATCATAATTACAATACCAGATTCAACAAAATACCTGATAAAAAACAGTGAATATAATTTTCTACAGAATGGATTCCAATCAAACGCGTTCAAATGACAATTAAACATGGCGAAATAGTGATAAAGCTAACAGTTCTTTTCATTGTATACCACAAATCTTAATTGCGTAAAAATAGGCCTGCAAACCTTGGATTATTTGTTCTTAAATTTATTTTGCTTTAAAGCGTGTGATTCCTAGAGCTTCTGGTGGATAAAACGGCTCTATAAAACCTTCATAAAACTCCAAGTTATTTGTCTGAAATAGGTTGTTAGGGCTGCTTTTAAATTTTTATGCTTCCATCTGGCGGAGAAGATTCAAACTCTTTCAATGCTCTCGTGATCTTGGAACCTGCTTGGTGCGTTGAGAGGGTTTGGATCTTTCTTCGCTAGATAGAGCATAAAATTTTTAAAACATTAGGCTTTTTCGGAAACGCTGATCCAGATCTGATTCTCTCATTAATCCGATCACCAGCTGTTTGTTTTCTATCTTTCCGAAAAAGCCTTTTGTAAGTAAACCAACCTAACCACCTGTTTTTTGTTGTGGACTGAAACAAACCGTTACGTTATAGACACAGCCTTACAGACCACAAACAAGCGTTTTGTTAGGTTAAAATAAGATTTCAAAATACTAATTTTATTGAACGGTAGATGTCGCCTGCCACTTTCATGTGCTACATCACACCTCAGGAACTTTAAAAAAATTGAGATTTAACGCAGCTTCTTTACTCCCCTTCTTAAACCCAATTAAGTTTAAAAAATTCTTTCTGGTATCGGAGAAAGGTATGAAGTTTAGAGACATCTTTTTTTGAAGCCTGAAAGGTTTATTGATCTTCGGTTTTATTGCAGTTTTAGGCTTTACTTTTGCACTCCTTTCATACAGCTGAATTCCTTATTCGTAGGTTGAGATAAAGCAGAACGGTTTCCAGATCTTTCTAAAAGTAAAATAGCTTTAAGCTAGAAATGTTTGCAGCATTATTACGGCTACTTTAAAACTATTCGCGTTTTTAATGCTGAAAGGCTGTAATATTAGGTGATTACGATGTTGTTACAGCTCTTCAATAAAACACAATAGTTTTAAAATAGTAAGCTTCCAATTTCACATTCTTAAAACTTTCATATAACCTAGATAATGCCAAAAAGCATTTAAAATGTTACTTGGGTAAGGTATCTAGTAAATAAGTTTTGATGTGTAATTTGTTTAAATAAAAGTCACAACGAATAATTTGATGCCAAGAGACTTGCTTCTGTTCCCTAACTAAAGAACTTAACAAATTTTGGCGACGAGGATCGGATTAGGGTGAAAAGAACAGCTTCGCAGTTTGATATCAATCGTTCCAGATTACATCTGCCAGCCAGCATCGTAAGTAGACAAGTTTTCAGAACGCATTTCTAGATTTTATTTCGTACTTATCATCATGCCTATTGTACAGTGGAAATCATTGCAATTGGCACACACTATATAAATATCCCTCGTAATGTGTCAAATCTGACACACCAGTAATAGCAAAATGCTGCACTAAATAGATTTATTGGTTAGAATTTTGACTCAAGTCAAAACAGCTCACGTCCCGATTCCCCTCAAGAATCCGTAAATCAAGATCACAATGATTCAACTCCAGATAATAATGCCTATTCATGCTATGTCAGATATTCGCGCAATTATTTCAGAGAATTTTGATGGCGATCGCACCAAACTCTTTGATTTTTTACAAGACTGTGGTCAAGCATGGATTCTTTGCCGTGGTCCTCAAAAAATTCTCCTAATATCTTACATAGAATCCAAACTCAAAGGATCCGCACGCGCTCAAACTAGATTCAAAAAATTCTATGATTTCGATGAAATTCGAGACTGTTTAATTGAACTATTTGGTGATCGACGAGATCTTTTTCAAATCTTAGAAGAGTTAAATACATTAAAACAAGGTAAAACGGAATCAGTGCAAAGTTATTTTAATCGAATAGAAACCCTACAAACATTGGCTCTAAATGCCTCTTCTTTCCAAAATCAAAATGAATCAGTGGGTCGAATTGCTATATAAAGGAAATAGCTTTGCAACGATTCATCCTCCACTCAAGCGACGATATTTCTTGTTGTTTACGTAGAGCTAAACCTAAAAATATTAATGACGCGCTCACAGAAGCGATCAGAAGAAAAACATTTGCTTGCCAGAAGGTCTAAATATGTCAACAATTCTTTTGAAAAATATTGTAGTCACTGTAAAAGGAAAGGTCATTCATTTAAAGAGTGTTATTCTAAAAATCGAAACACCGTTCATTTTAACTCAGCACAAGGGCAAACTTCTCATACCCTTCCAAAAACAAATTCCAATCCATATAATTCTGCTAATTCAAATTATAACACAAAATTCTGTAACTATTGTAAGAATAAGGGTCATACTATTACAGAATGTCGCAAAAGGGAATATAATGATAAACGAAAAAATTCTATGTCCAATGCAAATAATCAGCAAAATCAGCCTTTAAATGCCAAACAGTCCACAGTGAGTGTCACATTGTTGGACTAAATAATCAAGATTCTGGCACAACTCAAATCGAAAGTAATAGTTATTTACCTAACAAATGCGGAAAGTGATACTTTACCGCACGCAACGGCAGCCGTTAAGGGCGGTAAAGGCACCCTCCGCATGTGTTAGGTACATAATTTTACCTATGAGCATCTACATCTCCAAAAAAAGGCATTGATAAAATTAATTAATGAATCAGATTAATTAATGAAATTAGATAAAATTTAGAAATGATCAAAAATCCATTTTCTGAAAGAGAGAGGATTTTTTATTATAAATATCAAATTCTACTTTACTGCACACTATGCGGTAAAGTGCAGTTTACCGCACACTTTGTATTCTACTTTACCGCATACTATACTGTAAAGTTAACTTTACCGCACACTATGCGGTAAAGTGATACTTTCCATTTGCAAATACGTGCGGTAAAGTGCACTTTACCGCACGCTCGTAGGTAAAAATACTTTCAAAAACACACAACGTAAAGTTGATACTTGTTCTGACAATCAATCAAAAAACCAAATATCTACCGAGACTGAAGCATTCTCATATACTATCAGCTCTAATAATAACATCTGCTACATTTATCTACCTCATCTCGATGAAGATGGAAATCTCTTTAATTTCAAGTTATTGTTAGATACTGGTTCTAATGTCTCGTTAATTAAAACCTCTAAATTGAAAAATACAAATTTGCTCTATAATCCTTCGGAGACAATGTCATTAAACGGCATTAATCCCAATGCAGCTGTAAAAACTGTAGGCAGCACATTTTTAGAGATAAAATTGCAAAATATTACTATCGAGAAGAAATTTCACATCATTCCAGGAAACACTAATATTCCGTTCAATGGATTAATTGGCAACGACCTTTTAAAATCGGAAGACGCTGAATTAAATTATAAAACTCTCGAACTCAAATTAAAATGTGTTTCATTACCATTAAAAAATATATCTAAACTCGAATCCAAGTAATGATAACGTAAACTGTAATTATATCCTACAGCCGCGATCTGAAACCATAATACGCATAAATGTCATCAACGGCAACAAAGTAAAAGAAGGTTACTGTTGTGATGCAGTAATCTTAGATGGAGTATACTTAGCAAAAGCTATTTTAAAAGTTGATGAAAATAATACTGCTTTAACTACTATCGTAAACACTTTAGAAAAAACCGTGCAAGTAAACTTTATCAACTTGGAACTCGAGAAATTCCACGAAGATCATTGTTTTATTTTTAATGCTACGCAATCAGAAACATCCAATTCTCACACGGTTGATCGTATTTCCACGTTAGAAAATAATTTAAGATTAGAACATCTTAATTCTGAAGAAAAATTGTCAGTTTTGAATCTTTTCCGAGAATTCAATCATATTTTTCATTTACCAAATGATGACTTGTCATTCACTGAAGCAATTCAATGTAAAATAAATACGACCACTGATACCCCAATTCATTCCAAAATTTATAGACTTCCAAAATGTCACGAAACTGAAATTTCAAACCAAATCGGAAAAATGTTGAAACAGAAGATAATTCAACCATCTGTTTCCCCATATAATGAACCACTGTGGGTGGTACCTAAGAAATTAGATTAATCAGGACATCGCAAATGGCGGATTGTAGTCGATTACAGACGACTTAATGATGTTACTGTAGGCCAAGTTCAGCCAATTCCAAATATCGACGAAATACTTGACCAGTAAGGACATGCATCTTATTTTACTCAGACCTCAGGCTTCCATCAAATTAAAATGTATCCAGAAGATGCTCCCAAAACTGCTTTTTCTACGCCTGATGCACATTATGAGTTTTTACGAATGCCATTTGGTCTCAAATGTGCTCCAGCGGTATTTCAAAGATTAATGAATACGGTTTTAACCGGATTTCAGGGAAATTAATGCTTTGTCTATCTCGATGATCTAATTGTCGTTGGATCAAATGTTTCTGATCATGAAGAAAAATTAAAACTAATATTCCAGAGATTATCTCAAAACAATTTAAAACTACAACCTGATAAATGTGAATTCATGAAAAAAGAAGTAATTTATTTAGGACACAAAATTTCGGAAAATGGCGTTCAGCCAGACAGAAACAAAATCGCTAGTGTTTTAAATTTCCCATTGCCTAAATCTCAGAAAAATATTAAACAATTTCTAGGTCTTGTAGGCTATTACAGACGGTTTATACCAAATTTCGCGAAAATAGCCAAACCATTGACAGTCTTATTAAAAAAGGACTCAACTTTCTATTGGAATAAAGAACAACAAGACTCTCTAGACGAATTTAAAAATATTTTAACAGAAGCACCCTTATTACAATTCCCAAACTTCAATGAAGAATTTACATTACCGACCGACGCGTCGTCGACGACATCGTATTTATTTCAAACAATTTTGAAGAAGTTGATGACTCATGTTGGCAAGAGCATTGTGAGAAATGGACTTGAAGAGAAGATGATGATAGGAAAAACAAAAAATTAGGAAAAACAACGCTGTAGTGTAGACAAAGGAAGAGTCACTTGAAAAAATAAAATAAAAGGAAAACATCTACACCTAGAACAGATACTGTATCTTGGCGCATAGACGTGGCATCAGAAAGCAACCATCTGAAATGAAGTTTCCCAGGCAAGACACCATCTAAGACGGAATAATCACACATGGGACTCAAAACTAATGCATCATAATAATAGGTCCAGATCAAAAGAAATATCTGCATATATGAGATTGATCAACGACCTCAAAATTAGGATAGGATTCAGGATTACATACCCCACAGGCCACAAGTCAAGTAGCTGAAAATACAGTTCGCTGACGAGAATTGGGAGCAACCTATATCGAAAGATGGATGATCACAGGCTAAAGAAGAAGCTGTCACCAAATCTTTTTTGTATTTCTGGATTCTCTTTCATTAAGTATTCATAAACTCCTTCACTTCACCTATTTCCAATCCATGTAGGAGAAAGTGTTCCACAATGAAACATTCGAAATAACTTATTGAACTGCCCGCCAATTCGATTTAAAAAATATGTTCGTCGAACATCACTAATTGTGCATGTGCTCCTACAATTACGAAATTTAGCAAATTTTAAGCTTATTTAGTGACTACCATAGCTCAAATTGGGGTAATTTTTTTTACTGTCTGTGCGAAATTAAAACTGTAAAATCCACAGGTTGCTGAATGGTAATCGATGAAAGATTTTAAACTGAAATTGAAAAACTCCACTCAGCTGGTCAACTCTTTCAGGAAGTTCAAGTCCAATGCGAAGGAGTACAAACGAAACCGTCTTGAGCCAAATTTAGCAAAGCCGTATGAATTCTTACGCATATATGGCATATAGCACGCGCAATTCAATTAGAATGAAAGGAAACAAAAATAAAGAGAAAAAAAAAACGAATCAATTTCCATTCCCAAATAGTATTTGACATCCTAAATACCCAATTTAACCTACCACTATATACAGGGCGCGTAGACGAAACTGAACACTGTCGATATTTCAATTGATAATTTTAAAAAATTCGGTGGTTTTTTGATATGTTCGAAATTCCGGAATTGCTTAGGCATGTCTGGATTGGGATTCTGTATAAACTAGGGATGTTTAAAACGATCGAAACTTCTTAAAAAAAATATGGAAAAAGTTCCACAATGAGACAACTGATTTTGTTCCACAATGAGACGATCTGACAACTGCTTTTTCTACCCCGTAACAGAAGATATAAGTATGGTCGAAGAAAAAAACATCATGCTAACACTTTCACGACTGGGCAAACTGAGAGGCAACAGTCTCTAATACGTTTCGAATTTGAAGTAAATTCAACCTCATGCGTTCATATTTTGAAGGGTTTTATTATGTTTTTGATTTGTCGGATTAATATTTCAAGTTGCTCTACTGTTTCTTTAAAAGAATGGTTATTTTTCTTTTATTAATGTTTTTTTAAATATTTTTTGTGTAAAAGGACTTGTGGACCATACTTGTTCCACAATGAGACAAAAATAGCGTTTTAAAAAAATTGTCCTATTTATTTTTTGGATCGATATAATAATAATCTTATCGCGTTAAATTATGAGAAATATGTCAATCTATGAGCATGCAACATCGAAATTACAAAATTCAATCATAACTTCTGGCTATTTACCGAAACGCAATTTTTGTCTCATTGTGGAACACTTATCATTCAGTCTGGTATGGGATTTTGTTAAAATTTCCGTCCTGTCTGTAAGTGTTTTTCATGTTTAAAACTTTGTTGACCCTCGCTATTAACATTGAAGGTTTCAGCACAGATTTGGGGTTGTTTACATTTTCAAGTTTTGTACAATTGTTTTTGGATTGTTGTGGTAGTTTTTGAGCGTTTGTTGAGTTCAATTGAAAGGATTTCGTCACTGGTGTCAGATTATTTTCATCAACAGCCAGTTTAAGAAGTACTGTGTAAGATTTTCAAGAAGATTATTGCTAATTCCAGCATACTTGGATTTGAAGTTGTTTAATTCCAATACACAATATATTTTCAAAACTTGATTTTTTTTCGAATCTGATATTTTATAGCATTTCCATTCACCTTTGTCTTTGCATATTATTATTTGTTTCAATTTCGTGGGCTTATCAAGATCTGTTTATTTTTCTTGTTCTCTCTTATCAGCCGAATTAGCACTAGCAATTGTTTTCATTTATTATTCAGACAATGAACCTGTTGCAAAATTTATCTGAATACATACATTTTTATCACAGGTCTTTAACCTAACCAACAATTATTGTCCAGACTTCAATTAGTGTAAATATTAGCAACATACACAAAGTCAAGCTGCTCATTGACACGTTTGATTGCTCCCTTGACAGAAAAATATACCTTGAATTATTTGTTTTTTAAATGTAAATATTTGGCGCTAGAAGCATTTTGTGAGCTTTGAAATTGTTAATTGAAGCACGAAAATAAAACAAAGATCCTGAAAAAAAAATTAAATTGAATTGGGAACGAACTATTTTCTGAAAGTTAAAAATGGAAGACATGGGAAAAATAAACCAAGAATTAATGTGATTAGACCAGCAAAATCCAGAAAGCATCAAAACTCTCAGAGGGGGCAGATGCAAGCAGGATATAATAACAATAAAAGGCGTCCTATATTTAGACCAATTTCAGGTCAGGTGGAGTCCCCAAATCCTAATCTGAAGCCATAAATAAATGTATCTTATGGTTCCAAGACACCTTCGAAGAAAAGTTGCTTCTGAACATCTGCAGAAACCATTGAATAAACCCTGATGCATCGGCATATACAGAAAGCTATGTACAAAACGACCAATTGTAAGGGGTTGGTAAGAGTGGAATAGGTATAGAGTCTTTCCCCATGTACACAAAAGTTTTGGGGTATTCCCTGAATTATTTTGAGTCCGATGTCAAAAACTTTTTTGTTTTTTAGAAATGTGCTGTTATGTCTGTCATCAGTCAGTCAGTCGGTCGACGTAGAAGCTTTGGTAGAAGGTAACGAGAAGAGGGCGGTGCTCGGCTTGCATAATGTTTTTTTTCTTGATTGTTTTTTGAAGTTTATTAATGTTGTTATGGTTATTGAAAAGTTGATTGAACAGTGATGGCTTTAATAAAATGTAGATTTAGGAGTGCAGCGGAGGGATAACACGCTCTATCTTCCTAAGAGATTGGTGCTGATTCAGTTTTATAAACGTTTGTGTGACGATTGTTGGTGTTCGTGTTTTGAAAAAAAAATAGATACTTAGATAAATAAGTGAATAAATTTAAAAGTGAAACTAGCAAGTGTTAGCACACATTAATTGAGGTAAGTTTAGGTTTAAGCACGTAAAATGGGCCGTAGGCATAAAAGAGATACGAGTTCGTCAAGCTCGTTTTCTAGCGATAGTTCTAGTAGCTCTTCTGGTACGTACGGTCATTATGAAAGAGAGAGAAAGGTTATAAAAATCAAAAAGCATACTTCCAGAGTTGCTGATTCATTTACGCCCCCTCACATCCCTCAAATAAGCGTCAGTAGTGAGAGCTACCGACTTCAGAACATGAAAATTTGAATAAAGAAATATTGGAAAAAGATAACACTAAAATAATGCATTTGGAAAAACTTGTCAAAGATTTTTTGGGACAAAGATAAAGATACACGCCAAAACATATGTGTGACTATAAGATCGGATTGCATACCTGAATTTACACCCGGAAATGGAAATTTGAGTGCAAAAATGTGGTTAGATAAAATAGATCAATTAGCTAAAATAAACGGTTGGAATGAGCAAACAATAATTTATCAAATCATGGTACAATAGTTTACTAGATTATGACTTATCATGGGAGCAGTGGAAACAGTTGATTTTCAATGCGTTCCCTGAACAGCAGGATTTTCCCAGTACCTTAAGGAAAATGATCGCTAGACAAAAGTTACACGACGAAACGTGGACTGAGTATTATTTTGGAAAAACAGAGTTGTTACGCTATTGCCAAATTAGCGGTAAAAACGCAGTAGATATGATTATTGATGGCAATAATGATCCTGTCCCTGTCATTCAAAACGGGATCAAAGCGGGCCAGATATAGTGAGTCTGAAGATCTGTACCGAGATTATTTGTCAACCTTGGGTACAGTGGAACGTCCACGTGCCCAAGGTAAACAAAAGTTTGGTACACATAAACATGCTGGTCATAATTATAAATTCCCAGATACAGTGGTACCATTGTGTGGTATAAAGGCTCCAAAATGTTTGAACATGAAATTAAAATGCTTTAATTGCGATTCTTATGGCCACATATCAAAATATTGCAGAAAACCACGTCTTGAGTGCAAAAAATGTAAACATTTAGGTCATGCCGAGGCGGATCCTCTCAAAAATCGAGATTACTCAAAACCTAAAACTTCCAAAGACGTTATGGCTTTAGACGGATCCCGGACAAAGAACACTAATTATATCGTGGTATGCAAAGTAAATGGTAACACATGCACTCCATTAGTCGATACAGGATGTACCGTAATTTCGCTACGGCAAAGTGATGATCAGCGTTTTGGTATTAAATGGCAACCCTGTAATTGTTGAATATTTAACATTTATTGTGTAGGTAATTCTAATCCAGTCAACATAGATTGTGCATACACTACTTTATATTCCAGGTAAATCCACATGCAAAAACTTATGTCACTGTCTATATATTTCATAAAAATTATTATCACTCAATATACTTGTCAATATAGTAGCAATAGTAAAAGACTTCTATGTTTAATTTTCCACAAATTTACAATAAATTACTGAGATTTGAATAGGTTACGGGCCCAGTCACCAAAAGCTGTGAAAAATACTGTAACTGGAGTGATTTGTGTGGTTAAATTTTCGAGAAGAATCAAATTTGTGGAAAAACTAAAACAAACTTGAAACGAGAGAAGAATCATGTCGTATGGTTGGATATACTACAAATGGATATTGTTTATGGAATCCAAAAACGAATGGAATTATCGTATCTCGTGATGTTAGATTTGATGAGACTGACATAGTGCATGGACTAATTCAAGATGAAAAAGAAGAAGAAAATTACGAAAATACTGAAGACAATGACCATAAAAAAATTAATGATGATGAAACAACAAACAATAAAAGAATAATAAAATTGCCAACAAGATTTAATGATTATGAATTATATCACGCCAACGTCATTGATCACGTCTATTGTTTATTGATAAAAGACGAGCCTAAAGATTATAATCAAGCAATAAATACCGGACAAGAATGGAAGGATGCAATAAATAAAGAGTTAGAGGTTCACGAAAAATATGGTACATGGGAACCAGTATTATTGCCGGAAGGCAAAATGCCCATTGACACACGTTGGATATTCAGAACTAAACAGAATGGATTAAAAAAGGCACGTTTAGTAGCCAAAGGATATCAAGAACAATATCACTACAATGTTTATGCTCCAGTAGCCAGATATCAAACGATAAGAATGTTTATATCTCATGCAATGAACAATACTTGGGAAATTAGGCAACTTGATATTCCTACAGCCTTTTTAAATGGAAATTTAAATATAGATGTTTACATAAAAATCCCAGATGGTGTGAAAGTGGACAAGAAATATGACTCATTAAAGTTGAAAAAGGCACTATATGGATTAAGGGAAGCTCCAAGATTGTGGAACGAAAGATTTCATGAATTTGTAGAAAAGTATCAGCTAAAAAGATCAGGAAATGACTTTTGCCTTTATATTGGAGAATACGTATGGCTATTACTCTGGGTCGATGACATTATTTTGACAGGACCAAATCATTTGAAAATCTTAAAGGCATTAGAGGTAGAATTCAATGCTAAAGATTTAGGAAAACTTAATAATTTTCTTGGTATGGAAATAATGGACAAAAATGGTCAGAAATGCATAGGTCAACCCACTTTAATCAAGAAAATGCTTGCTAAATTTAATTTAGAAGAATGTAAATCTATACCGGGTGTCTACGAGATCAGTTTCGCGCTGGCATTTGCTGTTTTTTTTTTCGATGGCAAAGATTTTTGGTAGGTTTGAGCAATGTCATCTTTTGACATGTGTGTCAATGTTTAGTAACTTCCGGTTTGACCGGAAATTGTCCTAACTCCGTAATTTTGAATGGCATCCCAATAATTTTTTCGCATTTTTGGTATCTGCGGATCATGATGTGTACGAAAACGTCAAATTTGAACATTTTTGAAGAAATTTTAGAACTCTGGATGAAAAGTTATTTTTGAATAGAAAGTGACGGAGCGGTCTTAAAATTGTTATTTTCAACCCACACAATCGTAGAAAAATGCGAGTGCCAAGATGTTATCTTTTGCTTGCTCTCCAAAGGCATCCAAAGTTGGAAAATCACATTTTGCGTGATAACTCAATGAAATCAGTGAAATCACCCAACTTTCACAACAAGAGTTTTTTACCTTTTTCAAAATAAAACCAACTATGCAATGAAACTTTTCATTTATGTTAGTTTTTAATTATTTTCTTATTATTTTTATAATGCACTACTATAAATGATAAAACTACTTATAAATGAACCCCTGTATGGAGAACGCTTTTCAAAAGGAGCTGGTGTTTTTTTTTTTCTTGACAAGCCATTGACAAGATCTGTGGGCAAGATATGTTTATTTGTCATTGTTTGACATCTCGGGAATTTGTAAATACAAAGTTTGAATACAGGGGTTTATTTATCAGTAGTTTTATCAGTTATAGTAATACATAGTAAAAATATTGGAAAAATAATTAAAAACTGGATGAATAATAGCTATTTATATAACAAGTACATAAACTTAGGCTTTATTGTACGAATAATTTTATGGCCGAGCGAGCTTGCGAGCGAGGCTATTAAATAATGAGTCAATAAAGCCTGTTTATGTAAGCGTTATATACATGATTTTATGTACGATTCTGACTGGTTTTTGTTAAAAATTAAAAAAATTGAATGTAAAAAGTAAAATTCGCGTAGGTATACCTGTTTCACCTTGGCAGGTTGTCAGGACCTGTTTCACCTTATCAGGTAGTCCAGGTAGGCAATAAAGTAGCACTTTATTTTACTAGTAAAATAAAGTAGCACTTTATTTTACTAGTACAATAAAGTGCTACTTTATTGACGGAAAACTGTTCTATAAATAGCACTTTATTGGTCAATCGGACATAAAAAGTTTTAATGCATAGTTGGTTTTATTTTGAAAAAAGTAAAAAAACATTTGTTATGAAAGTCGGGTGATTTCACTGATTTCATTGAGTTATCACGTAAAATGTGATTTTTTCAGCTTTGGAAGCATTTGGAGAACAAGCATAGGATAATAATTTGGCATTCGCATTTTTTTACGATTGTGTTGGTTGAAAATAACAATTTTAAGACCGCTCCGTCACTTCCTGTTCAAAAATAAATTTTCATCCATAGTTTTGAAATTTCTTCAAAAATGTTCAAATTTGGTTTTCGTACACATCATGATCCGCAGATACCAAAAATGCGAAAAAATTATTGGGATGCCATTCAAAATTACGGAGTTAGGACCATTTCCGGTCAAACCGGAAGTTACTAAACATTGACACACATGTCAAAAGATAACATTGCTCAAACCTACACTCCATACCAAAAATCTTTGCCATCGAAAAAAAAAACCAGCAAATGCCAGCGCGAAACTGATAACTGATCTCGTAGACACCCGGTATATACTCCAATGGAACCAAATTTCAAAATTCAAATACAAGAAGTTGACACCAGTGTACCATATCGAGAACTGATAGGGTCATTATTATATGTGGCAACAATTAGCAGACCTGATATATCATTCTCTGTAATATATCTTAGTAGATACCTTGACAAACCAACACAACAACTATGGACAGCAGCAAAGAGAATACTGAAATATTTGGCTAGTGCATTAACGGCTTCGGAACTTCTTTATATACAAGGCATTTGTAGAGATTTTGGACTTGGAAACCCAACGACAACTTTATTATTGGATAATCAAAGTGCCCTCGGGCCAGAGGCCCTCGGGACACAAACGTTGCCCTGGGGTATTAACACCCTCATAATTCCCTTGATACATAAATAACTATAACGTTATCTAATTTGAATTATGATAATAATTTATCAGAATCTGAGGCAACGCGTCTCCTTAAACTATTAAATACTTACCGTCATTGCTTTGCTGAAAATTTAAATGGGTTGTTAAACCGAAAACTCTTGCATGTTTTCGACGCTGCCTCCTGGACTATTTTAAAGTTTCTGAAATGTCAATAAACTTGTGCGTAGTATTGTCCAAGAACTTTTAGGCAACGATATCATTCAGAAATCCAATTCGCCATATGCGAGTCCTTCACCATATGCGAGTCCTATTTTATTGGTCAAAAAGAAAACAGGTGAGATGCGTATGTGCGTCGACTACCGAGCGTTGAATGCAAATACGGTTAAGGACGTATTTCCGCTACCAAGAATAGATGATCATCTTGAACGTTTAAGAGGAAGCAAGCACTTTACGTCACTTGATATGGCATCAGGTTACCACCAAATACCAATGGCTGCAGAGTCTAGAGCAAAAACCGCATTCATTACGCCGGATGGCCATCATGAGTATACACGAATGCCATCTGGATTAGCAAATGCTCCAGCTGTATTTCAGCGAAGTATTAACCTAGTTCTTGGATCATTCAGATTTAATAAAGCACTGGCCTACATGGATGACATCTTGATTCCGGCAGTTGACTTTGCCGACGGATACAGAGCTTTATCAGAAATCTTAAAAGTATTTAGTAACGCTGGACTTACCCTACGCATGACTAAATGTATTTTTTTTCGACAAACCATTGATTATTTGGTTCATGAAATATTGGCAGAGGGTGTCAGACCAGGAAAATCGAAAATAACTGCAGTAGTAAAGTTTCCAGTTCCTAAAAATGTCCATGACGTGAGGCAGTTTTTAGTACTTGCCAGTTATTTTCGGAAATTCTTCAAGAATTTCGCTCATATCGCAAGACCATTAACCATACTTACTAACAAGGCCGAAACATTTTGTTGGAATGAAGATCAAGCAAATTCTCTGCGATTCCTCAAACACATACTGTGTACTCGACCAATTTTAGCTATTTATGATCCTAATTTAGAGACTGAGTTATACACAGATGCATCGAAATGGGGACTAGGAGGCATATTGTTACAGAAACAACAAGATGGCAAATTGGAAACCTGTGTTATATTATAGTCGTCAAACAAGCAAGGAAGAGCAGCGGTACCACTCCTGAGTTAGAGACATTACCCGTCATTAATTGCATGCAGCGATTTCGTGTTTAGCTTCTAGGAATCCAGTTTAAAGTAGTCACTGATTGTAGTTCAGTACGAAGCACTTTTAGTAAGAAAGATCTGATACTAGATGGTGGTTGATTAGGTACTTTAGAATTCAATTTCTCTGTTGAATATTGGCCTGGCTCTAGGATGTCACACGTAGCTGCCCTAAGCACCCATCCCGCGTTGATAAACCTGCTGACGTAGAAGGTAGTGATGTTCTGGCTATAAATATTACTGAGTCTGATTGGATACTATCTGCTAAATTGTCGGATTATCGCTGTAAATATCTGCATCAGGTTCTTTCCGTCCGAAGGATGTAGAAGAGAAGAATACTCACAAGGAAAATATTCTAAAAGACAACCGTATTTTTAAAATTAGAAAAAATGGTAATAAGTGGATGGTACCAAAGAGAGCAAGAAAAGCTATTACGTTTTAGTATCATGACTCAGCTGGCCATTTTACATTAGAGAAAACTTTGTCTGCAATTTCTCAAAATAACTGGTTTCCCAGGATGCGCAAGTATGTTTTACGATATATAGGTACAGAGTTGTTTAATGTGCGCTTATAACAAAGAACCATCACGAAAACGTCCTGGGGTGGCATTTTCGAAACCATGCGAATTCTTTCGCATGCGATCTAATTCGAATGAAAAAAGTCGTGTACGAACTAAAATGCGTAATTTTGAAGGCGCTTCGAAAATGATATCGTTTACGAGTATCGTTTGCGTTGTAAACGTCACAAATTCGAGTATTTGGTGAAAACCATTTCGACCGATACAAAAACGAAGAAGGATTTTTTGACATTTGGCTGTCTACTGGGTTTAGCCATTGAGTTTATGAAATAAACTTTGTGCACCTATTTTGTGCATATATGCCATACACCAGCGGATGACTCGACCAATTTGATATTGTCACAACCCCTATACGTTTCGTCCTGGGACGTCACAACAGGAGCGTGACTTGGGGGCGTAGGTGGAGTTCAGGTAGAGAAAAACTCGCTTGGTATAGGTATAATAAGATGTGTATTGAATAATAATAGTATTACCCTAGAAATGGTATCATGACGTCTCTTCTACGGAGGAACGTACTACTTATGGGCCACTCTATATTATGTACCTACCCTCTGTACATTTGGCGTGACTGAAGACTAAAGCTGGCTTTGAGACAGGTCAAGAAGGGCGTTTCCCATTAAAGTTAGTTTGCACTGAACCTAGTCTGCGGCGTTCAATACTCCTAGAAGGGCGTTTCCCATTAAAGGTAGTTTGCACTGGACCTAGTCTGCGGCGTTCAATACTCCCAGAAGGGCGTTTCCCATTAAAGGTAGTTTGCACTGGACCTAGTCTGCGGCGTTCAATACTCCCAGAAGGGCGTTTCTCATTAAAGGTAGTTTGCACTGGGAGGAGACTTAGCTAGAGGGGCTTTTCCCATTAGAGGTAGTTTGCACTAGCCTTAGTCTGCCGGTAATGGATTTCGACGCGGTATTTATACCAAATTAATGCTGATTCGTCGACACACTTTAGTGAAATTGATGTACAGAGTGGTATTTACTTAAGTAGTTGACAATATGACACGAGCCTAGTTTTATCGTGCAAATTTGATTTGTCCTGTATTGTTATGGCACGAGCCTAATACGACGTTTAAAGAAATCGGTTAGTGTGATGCGACGAATCTCATCCTACAAATATTACTCGTTTCCACTTGCTACCGAGCCAAATATGCCGTAAAAATATCTCTGTTAGTGTGACGAGCCGAGTTACTAGTGCCAGTGGCCAAAAATCTAAAGAGTAGCAGCTAAACGCTCTTCGAGAGGGTTTGATTCTCTCCATTAACGTATCTTTTTTTTTTGTAGGTGCACTTCTAGCATACTTAACAAATGCCTAAAAGCAGTATTATCCATGATTCCATGAATAACGTGTTAACCACACGTACCAAAAAAAAAAAAGAAAAAACGAGACTTTCAGCTTGCGTTTGTGAAAATGTTTGAGACTTCCTGGATTACCCATGGAAATTGTTTATTAACGCTAACAGAAACACTAATTATTCAGTGCTTGAAAAAGTAACAATATATAGTTACGAAACATCGTAGAGAATTTTGTGTTTTTTGCCACTCCCCAACCTACGATTTTGTTGTTGGGAGACGAATACCTATAGAAAAAACAGGAAAGTTCTTATTATCACCCTCGTTTTTACCAAAAAGACGGATAATTCCGTTAAACTAAAACTGCAATATTTATGTTGTATACTGGCTTAATTGTATCTACTACAGTCTCACTTGAAAGTATTGCTGCATAGGTAACTTATTAGTTTAGTTTTTTTATACCTCAAAAAGTTTTATCCAAGTGGTTCCTGCGGATCAAGAAAGGGATGTAATACCCTATCCCTACAATCTGCCAGTACTTCCGCTTCTTAGAGGGCATCAATAACATTTCTTTCGATTAAATAATCCAAGCCAAGCCAGCCATTCCAAAAACTGCCTTTTAATAAAGTAGGACAATTTAATCCACAAATTATTTGGAAACGAATGAAAAGTCAAAAGGAGGACAACGAACACAATTTTTAATGTGCACAACTTATTTAGGTACATGGACAACAAATATAACGTATATAAACAAAATAATAAGTAGGTACTTCAAAATTCCAAACAATACGCAGAATCAAGTAAAATCGCATGCGAAATATGACATTCGACTGGTAGAGACCCACTCGAGTAAACGTACACGAACCAAATCATGTACGAAAGTGATTCGAAAATACGGAACCTCAATTTTCATGCGAATTTCGCCTCATTTCGTATACGAACGGCATTCGAATGGTTTCGAAAATACGACCCTGTTGACTGGTGTTCTGCATCCAATAGAGAAAATTGCTACTGCGATGGACACATTACATCTGGATCATTTAGGTCAGTTTGTAAAAAGTTGCAAAGGAAATTCATACCTGATTGCGGCAGTAGATTTTTTTACGAAGTACTTGTTCACCAAAGAACTTCCAAATACCAAAGTGGGTCCTTTGATAAAATTCATGGAAGAAATAAGTGACACCTTCGGAATACCAACACGAATAATAATTTGTGATCAAAGAACTTGCTATTCTAGTAAAACTTTTAAGGAATACACTAAAAAGTTCTATATCAAATTAGTTCAAAATGCTACAGGAACACCTCGTGCGAATGGACAAGTCCAAAGATATAATAAAACTTTGCTAACAGAAATAAGATCAATGACAGATGATGAACGGAAATGGGACTAGACTTTGACAAGAATAAAGTTTGGAATAAATTTCAATTTTTCGAAAACTACCTACTGGAAAAAGTCATCACGAATTAATGTTTGGATAATGATGATGCAATAGCAAATGATGATAGAGTAAAAGAATTACAGAAACGGAGGGTTCAAGCGAAAGCTGCTATCGATCAAGATCAAGCGAAACAAAAAGAAAGATATGATTCAAATAGATTAAAGAACCGCAAATATGAAATTGGACAAGTTATGATGAGACGAAAAGTGGCATCAAATGAAGGGCAGAGTAGAAAGCTTTTAGCAAAGTATGATGGACCTTATATTGTCACAGCTGATTTAGGCAGAGATCGATATGTGATAGACGATTTGCCCGGCTCAAAGAGATGTCAAAAGAAATATGTGCTATAGATCGTTTGAAGCTATTTAATATCAGACTAGACACTGATACACAAGATTCCGAATCGGAGGATGGGGAAAACGTTTCCTATAGACAACTTGTTTATGAAGAAAAAGTATCTTCACAGGGAAACGACTCCCGAGAACGTTTCTTTTAAAGGAAAATATTCCCCGGAACAACGTATTCATGAATAAAACGTTTCTACAAAAGGGAAAGATTTCCCAGAACAACGTGTTCATGAAGAAAACGTTTCTTCATTGGAAAAAGTTCCCAAAAGGCCACTTTTTGAGGAGGAAAACGTTTCTTCCGAGAGAAAAGTTCCCCTTGAATCAAAAGTTGATTCAACAAGTGAGAAGAAGATTTCTCTGTAGAAATACAATGCGCGCGCACGGATGGTGGGAAAAGTTCCCCAAAAGAGATGCATCTCACTAATAACATTTATAAACCATGAAGAACACGTTCTTCCAGCAGAAAACGTTTCTGATGTCACAAACTTCCTTAAAATCGAATGCTAAAAAGCAAACTTATACAATTGAAGGAAGAACACGAAAAGCCGAAGTGGTCAAAGAGAAAAAAGTTTTATCTGTAAACAAAGAAGTTACCTACCTAAAAGTCAAAGAACAGATTTTCAAGAGTATTGCGTGTGAGTTGTAGCTCCAGCTTCAGAGCCAATAATAAAGGCGTGTGATAAAAACTTATTACTGCATTACGCTTCCAGCAATGTAGAAAATCGTTCAGTTGATTTGAGGCAGTTGCTTGATAATCGTAGGACATAAGTTGTTCGTTATAACTTGTTTCGTCCACTCAATAGTTTTAGGTTATTTGTATTAAATTGCTATAAGATTGTCCTTCATTGAAAATCCGAAACCTGGTTCAAACACGACATCACTAATATTGTGTATTTGTTCTGATAGATTGACGAGGACGTCAAGAAAGGTAGCTATGGCCGACTGTAAGACGCAACGACTTGCTCCGCCACTGGAGTCAGCTGTTTACGCTGCTTCCTTATCAGAGAACTGTCATCAGTCAGTCAGTCGGTCGACGTGGAAGGCAACGAGAGGAAGGCGGTGCTCGGCGTGCATAATGTTTTTTTTTTTTTTTGGTTGTTTTTTGGAGTTTAAAAATATTGTTATGGTTATTGAAATGTAGATTGAACAGTGAGGGCTTTAATAAAATGTAGATTTAACACCATCTTTCAAAGTTTAACATTTTTAAAAGAACAAAAAAGTTATTGACATCAAATTCAAGAATTTCAGGTAAAACACCAAAACTTTTGTTTTTACAATTTTTTTAATATCTCTTCATATATAACTCCTCTCCTTGAGGGGAGGGGTCAATATATGGGGAAAGACGCTGTACAAGTGAATTGGAGGAAATTAGAGAGGGAATGTGGGCCAACAAAACTATATAAAATATGTGAGTCCATCAAGGGGAAAGTGAAAAGGATTGGATAGGTCAGTAGGGAAATCACAATCGACTGATCGTTGTTGAAGTCAGCTCGCGTCAGGCGATAGTTTCAAATATAAAGAGTGAAAAGTTGGTTTAAATGAAAACTGAAACTATGTAAGTAGGTACTATAGTAATAGGTGAGTGTAGATAAATATCAATTGCATAAAGAAAAGAAAAGAATTTTAAACTGGTCTGCATTGAAAAAACATGTATAAAGAGGAACAGATTCAATAGTCAGCAAAAGGCTGGTCAACTGAGTAGAGAGGAAATATACCTACTTTTTATTTTGATAAAAAATGTTACACAAATCTTTTAGTTGTTTTATTATTACTACTTGCAAATAGGACCCACATAAATTTTGTCACTATCCAGGAATTAAATAAGTCACCGTTCGCCAACCCAACATCTTATAAGTTTCTGGGCGAAAAATATTTGACAATCAGTCTCCAAGTCTTCGGCCTTGACTCGTGATTGCAAAATTATCCTAATCTTACATAACTAGTTTACATAAGTACAAAATATTGAAAACTTACCTCTGGTCCTCCATAATAGTCATTGAGTCCATAGCTAATGATAATTGGTACTTTGCCAGATATAGATCTTAAATTATAAAGCGGAGGTTTAAATCGACCATACCTTTTCAAATTTTCAAATAATTCGTAGTCATAGAATTGAAACCTATCTGAAACAATAATTTTATTTTAGTATTTGCATATTCTTAAAAATTCTATGAAATCCATGTTTTTCTTTTTGTTTTAACAAGTAGGTACCTATGGGTGTCACGGAAGGTTTGTTACAAACTACTAGGGATGGTAGATCTCGTAAAAATAAAACTTTTTTCTTAATAAACATGTGTCCGGAAATGCTTCGTTTTCCAGATATACAGGGTGGCCCGAATTTGAGCCTCATCATTGGTATCTCGGTAACCGTAAGAGATACGGGGTTGGTTAAATTATGGCAAAGTTGCGCAATTTTATGACCAATAGAATACCGTTTTGAAACTAGAAAGATTCCGAATACTTCCGGAGATATTCGGAAAAAACCAAAATTTTTTAAAATCGTTTTTATTTTTTCCCGGGCTTATTTGAAAAGCAATTTTAAAATAAATGTCACTTCATCATTGTCACTTCTTCCCCTCTAGTAGGTGGTGGTACTAAATTTAAAATTCGACGTTTCGTCTTCAGGCGGCCATCCTTAACTTACGTTTTTTAAATACGAACCTAGATTTTTTTATTTGCGATTTTGTCATCTTTGGGCATCCTAAAACCGATACTGTTTATAATTTTTCAATAACACGGTAAAAAAGCAGGTCCGTATTTGAAAAAAAAAAAAATTGATGATGATTCCAGAGGAACGAAACGTTGGATTTCAAATTTAATACTGCCATCTTGTAAAGAAGAGAAAGTGACAATGGGAATGTGAAATAAGCTTTTCAAAATCTTTTTAAATGAAATCAGGAAAAAATTTAAGAAAAATGAGAAATTCATGTTTTTTTCGTATAGTTTTCATTTTTTCCTGATTTTATTTAAAAAGATTGTGAAAAACTAATTTCACCTTGCCATTGTCACTTTTTCTTCTCTACAAGATGGCGGTATTAAATTTAAAATCCAGCGTTTCGTTCCTCTGAAATCATCATGAATTTTTTTTTTTTTTAATATGGACCTGCTTTTTTTGCTGTGTTATTGAAAAATTATAAACAGTGTCGGTTTTAGGATGCGCAAAGATGACAAAATCGCAAATAAAAAATTCAGGTCCGTATTTAAAAAAAGGAATAGCCGCCTGAAGACGAAACGTCGAATTTTAAATTTAGTAGCACCATCTTCTAAGGCCCAGTTATACAATCTCGGTTCAAAACAAAGTTTAACTAAACTCGACTGGTACTTGAGCTTTCCCATTTAAAATACATTGCTGTCAGCCAATAATCAAATTCTATCAATTTTGACAGCAACGCATTTCAAATGGGAAAGTTCAAGTACCAGTCGAGTTTAGCTGAACTCTGTTGTGAACCAAGATTGTACAACTGGACCTAAAGGGGAAAAAGTGATAATGATGAAGTGACGTTTATTTTAAAATTGCTTTTCAAATAAGCCCGGGAAAAAATAAAAACGATTTTACAAAATTTTGTTTTTTTTCGAATATCTCCGGAAGTATTCGGAATCTTTCTAGTTTCAAAACGGCATTCCATTGGTCATAAAACTGCGTAACTTTGCCATTATTTAACCGACCCCGTATCTCTTACGGTTACCGAGATCCCAATGATGAGGCTGAAATTTGGGCTACCCTGTATATCTGGAAAACGAAGCATTTCCGGACACATGTTTATTAAAAAAAAGTTTTATTTTTACGAGATCTACCATCCCTAGAAGTTTGTACAAACCTTTCGTGACACCCTGTATAATATTTGAATAACGTACCTGCCTTGTGCATTTGAAGAAAATGTAAGTAGGTTTTGAAAGAGCTTCCAGATGGCTCGTTTGTCATATGAACAAGAAGTTTAGGCTGAAAAAGGAAAAAATGTTAAGTTTTTTTTTTTCAATTTCGGTAGGTTCCTTTTATTATTCAAAAGTAATCTCGCAAGTGTTGAAATAGCTATTTATACAATAAGTTACGAAATGAGCGTCTTTTAGGCACGCGACGTGAAAATTGTCCAACGAGGCAAAGCCGAGTTGGACAACACGTCGAGTGACTAAAAGACATCGTTTCGTAACGTATTGTATACAAGATTTTTTCTACTGGCATTTTATAATAAAAAAACACAATTTTATTTCATGTGAATAAGTCGATTACACCCAAAATCTTTGTTACCTGCTTTTACTTGACACCTGACACTTTTCATGCGATTTTCTTTTCAAAATTCGACATCAATAATTAAAATCCTAGAAAGTAGGTAATAACACAAAGTTCTGTTTTGAGTAACCCAAACGTTCAATTCAGTAATTCCATTTTCAATATTCATAATAAATACAAAACAAAATTCAAATATGTGTTCAGTGTGTTTTTTATTTCTGAATAATGAATGACACTTTTAGGCACTAGTGCTTAAAAATTACTTTTACACACTCATAAGTCACTTTTACGCATTCAAAAGTCACTTTTACGCACTGAGTGCCTAAAAGTAACTTTCACGCACTCAGTGCCTAAAAGAATGTCGTTTCAAAACTGAAATGACAATCGAAAAGTTGCTATTATGAAACGTCAGTAGAAAAAATATTTTAGGTACAAACCTTGTCTACTTGACTACGATCAGGTCCAAAGCGATCATGAATGCCTGTACAATTTTCTAGGAATGGCGACTTTTCGTTACAAAAAATAATTGCCAGCCACATTCTGAGTTGGCTCCATTCATTATCCCCTTTAACTCCTCCTTTGCGAATCTGCTCGTCCTGCAATTAATAATAATATTGGATTTTTCGTGCCTAATGGCAATGAAAATTAAGATACATACCCTTACCTCTTGCCAGGATCTTTCATCTTCTAATGTTCGGGCATACTTGTTATAAACTACTGGTGCCCAGGCGTGTGCCGAATCTATTCTTTTTAGATATTCAGGCCGAGTTGCAGCAAATGCGAGAAAAACTAATGCTCCCATTGAGTGACCAACGTAGGATATTTTTTCATTACCTGTTACATTTCTAATATGGTCCATATAAGCGGGAACATCGTAATAAGAGACTTCATGAAAACTAAAATAATATTAGATAAATGGGTACGTATTTAGTCGAAATTCAATAATTTAGGACTAACTTGAGTATTCTTCGCGCACGGGAACGAACCGAACAAATATTGTTCCAGTACGTTCTGGTTAATTATGTGTAATTTTATTTATGTACCAAGGCTAAGGCAGTAAAGTGATTCTTTATCGAACGAATTTGAAATGAAATTATGAGTGGAGCAAGCGAAGAGAGAGAGGCGATTTCGATAAAGACACTTTACTGACATGGTGCATACAAAACTTTATCGAATTCGAAGGAGTTTCTTCTTTATTAGAATTATCATTGGGTAACGACTGACATTATACTCCAGTACCTACACTTATTTTGAGAGACATGTAAACCCTAAACAAATATTATAAAGATGGGATGTATTTCAAAAGTTACAGCTGTATGCAACATCCTCTTTTAACTTGAAAGCGCTTTTTAAAACTGGTACCTTTAAAAATTTGTATGGTTTAAAATACACATTTTTAGAGGTGACCAGTTTTAAAAAGCGCTTTTAGGTTAAAAGAGGATGTTGCATACAGCTGTTAGTGTTTAGGTTCCTATTGAACATACACAGCCCGACTCCACTTAACAAGCCGTGAACAAGGAAATCTAGCAACTATGGTTTCAGGTCGATCGACACATTTAGTCATATGATTTACGTTTAAGGACCTTTTACTCTGTTGTGTTTTTGTAAATAAATCATCCTTTTTGAAGGGAAATATTGTTAAGTGAAAGACTAAACCTGTAAAAAGTCTTCCTGTGTGAGATTTGTAAGTGACCGGGACAGTTTTTTTTCGCAGACATTGCGTAAAAACAGAAATATCCGCGGGTGAAAAGTGCCGGTGTTATAAAGTGCTTTCTTCAAAGTAAATGGCGGCGAATGAACTTGAAATTTTGTGGTGGTGCTTTTCAAAAAATGATCAAAATTAAAAGTGTGTTTTAATGATTCTTGTTTCGCTTTGATTTTGTAGGTATTTTTTTAGTTATTTTTCGAAAACAATAACAAATATTAGCATTGGAAATTACCGTAAGTGTACCCAACATTTTGGAATTTTGCGATTCGTTTTAATTTTGCGGGGGTTTTGTTATTGCGTTGCACAGGTACCTAGCTGCCTGCTTATTAGATATTTAGTTACTTTTATTATTATTATTATTTTCCTGGTAGTCTCCTCAATTTAATTAATTCACCATGCCAAGTCCTTGTTGTGTGCCTGGGTGCAAATCTAATTATAAAACTTGATGCAGGAGAACCAGGGGTATCTGTTTTTACCTTTCCAAAGGACGAAAACCTTACAGCCCAATGGCTTAGGAATATTCCTAGACAGGCATGGTCACCCTCGAAATATTCTGTGGTTTGCGCTAAGCATCTTGTAGAAAGTGACGTTATTAGAGAGGATGATTATCGCTTGCCAGATGGATCAATGCAAAAGGTACCTACTAAAACTAGACTAAAGTTAAATGCAAGGCCTAGTATTTTTCCAAATTTACCACATTACTTGTCAAAAACAGTCTCTGTTCCCCGAAAAAGTCCTGCTGAAAGAACCAAGGTAATGCAGGATCGAAGTGACCTATTAAATAAAGATTTTGAAAATCCGACCTAATTATAAACTTTGATGATTTGACTTCAAATTTTAAAAATAAGATTATTTTAAATGAATCTTGGAATATTTAAATTGTAAAAAACTCTAATGTTTTTTTTATACGCTAGATTTTCCTTCGGTTTCACAAACAAACTGCGTAAATATTGGTAATCAGATTTCAGTAGGTTCAAATATGCAAATAAGTGTTTTTTTAAATAATAATGAACTCTCTTTTAATGACCTAAAATGGGTTTCACCAATAGACATGAAATTAACCAGATGGTCTCAACTAGAAAATTTACTCTGTCGTTTTAAAAATGAAGGTTCAGAATCGATGACTAATCCTCAAAGTTACCTAACATTTCTTAACAAAGTGATTGAAGAACTAAAAAAAGCATTGAATTTTATTTCATCTGAACACGAATCTGGACACTATGAGTCAAATGAATATGATGATATTTATAGCATATTGGCATTTTTGTTTGATCAGTAACTTGCTGGTTTTAAAAAAGAAACACTACTCAAGTGAAACAATAATAATGTCTTTTATGTTATGTACTATTTCTCCTTGCGCCTATGATTTGATGAGAGGTTATATAAACTTACCAACTTAACGTTATCTGCAATATCTCTCATCTGGATGTATCGCCCAATACACATCCTAATAACACTAGATTGTGACAAAAGAACCACAAATTACTTAGGAGAAATGTGCCTGAGTTGGCATACCGGACGAGTTGGCATACTGGTATTTTCTTGGCTTCTGAAAAGTTTGTGGCGCAATTAACCTTCTCCTTTTGTCAACCCATTGTATACAAGCCGGCAAATGTGTTTGTGGTGTCCTCCGGTCATAAACAAAGACGGTAATTCCAATATTGTTTTTTTCAAGGTAAGAAATTTTTAATTTACTCTTATAATTTGCTACAAAACATAAAACTCCTAATAGGGCAATCCAACGACTTGTCAAAATGGAATTCAAAATGGAGGACAATGCCTTTTTTCTACTAATAATTTCTTAAACTAAAAACTTTCCATCTTAGAATACGAAAATTATCCTCTCAAACACTAGAAAATCGTCTAAAAGCACCACAAAATACACAAAAAACAGTTTTTTGATGAAAAATGTCACGATTGCTTGAATTAAATTTATGGCGCCAATTTTTTGACATTGGCCATGCATTGACCACTATTTTGTTTGGATTGCCCTATATTTTTTGAAATTTTAAAAATGGGAATCGATTTTGTAATCCTAACCTTAAAATTCTAGGGTATAACATTCAAAGGGTATAACCGTTGCTATGTTTTATTGTGGTTGTGAGTAAATCGATCTTATTTTTAAAAAAGTGTTTTCGGTCGAGTTGGCATACTAATGTTTCGGGCTAGTTGGCATAATATGCCAACTCACCCTTACGTAATAAAATTAATTATTATTATTTTTTTTTTAACCATTTATTCACAATTTTTTTTTATAGTACATTCATATTAGACATAATCTTAAATCAGTGTATAAAACACTGGTCTCAAGAATATAATATTAATAACAAAATGGTGATGCTAAATCTAACTAAAGTTAACAAACATTTTTTTTTTTTTTTTAAATATTTCTATGAAAATAAATATTATTATTAAGTTATGTATATCAGTACCTAAGTGCATTTTGAGTTTCCTATGAAATTCACTAAAGTTTTGTAACTCTTTTAAATTAATAGGTAAATTATTATAACTCCTAGATGCAGAATGCATGGGGGAGTGAAGACCAATATTTATTCTGCTATTGCCAATATAAACATTGTTTTCTGATCTTGTGCCGTAAGTATGTATTTCATTCTGAAAAACTAGCCCTGAGTTGCATTTTTGTTGTTTATGTATAATTTTGTACATCAGTTTGCACTGCTCAAGCTGAAGTAACATTTCTATTTTGTACACATTTAGTTGTGTATATAAATACTGTGTTAGTTAGTATATTGTAATTAAAAAGAACCTTTAAAATTTTGTTTTGTTGAACTTGAATATCATTTAAATTGGTCGAACCGCATATGCCCCATTAGGGAATTAGATATCTTAAATGGGAAAGAAAATATGAGTTGTATACATTCATCTTTGTATTATATGTAAGATATTGTCGACATTTATATAAGATCGGTACCATTGCATTTAGTTTTTCAATTACGTGATTAATGTGGGGTTTCCAGAGCAAGAGATCGTCAATTAATAGTCCTAAATATTTAATATTTTCAACTTGTTCAAGAGAGACGTTGTTTATTTTAATCTCAATATTACCAACTATTTTATTTTTTTGTCTAAACACTAAATATTTTGTTTTATCTAAGTTAATTTTCAATTTATTTGAATACAACCATTCAAGGTAACGATCTAAATCTTCGTTTATTTGATTTTTCAAATGACTTTCTTCTTTTCCTGTGTAGATAAGGGCCGTATCATCAGCAAATGTAAAATAATGTGCTGTGAGATTTGCTAGTCTAAAATTTAAAACATATAATGAATAAAGCAAAGGTCCTAATACTGACCCCTGCGGTACCCCATATCTATTTGTTAACATTTCACTTTGAGTATTGTTTAGTTTAACATATTGGTAACGATCCCTCACATATGACTCAATTAACAATAAAAAATTACCCTGAAATCCCAGTAAACCCAATTTATGTAGCATTTTATCCAATGAAACTACGTCAAAAGCCTTCCTCAAATCGACAAATATTGCAACTACCACATTTTTCTGGTCAAGGTTTTTTGAGACATAATTTACAAAATCGAATGTAGTTGATAGTGTGTTACTACCCTTGATGAAACCATACTGAAAATTGTCAACTTCTATATTATTTCCAATAAATTGCAGCATCCTACGTTTAATGATTTTTTCTATAATTTTTGAAAAAATACTAATAACTGAGATAGGTCTGTAGTTATTCATAAGATCCGCCTTTCCTGATTTAAATATAGGATTTATTTTACTAATTTTTAATTCTGGCGGAAAAGTGCAACTAACAAGTACATTATTTATTAACTTCGTTAAAATCTCTAGAATATAATTTTTTAAACTAATTATATCTTTTGTTGTTATTCCATCGTGTCCCGGTGCCGATTTTTTTTTAGTTCCTGTATAATTTCCTCAACATCACAGAAATTCGTCAATTCAACATTTGTTATTTGGTTATTACATAATACCTCATTAAATTCTAAACTATTATCAGTTAGGTTCATTTCTTCATTCAGTTCATTAACTATTAGTCTAGGAAAATAGTCGAAAAATACATGCATTGCAAAAAAAAAATTCCTACCCAAATGAACTTTTCAGGGATGATAAGGGGCGGGTGGGTGATCATAAAACCGAAAATATCAAACATTCACCCCTCTGGCGTTTTGCGCTATAGGGGTTGAAAGTGCGCCATTGGCGATTACTTGGTACCTATTATTTTTACAAAAAAATGTTTCAAATAAAAGATGTGCAACATTATTTGATCTACAATGTTTATCTGAAGACTTTTTTGATTAAGGGCCGTCTGTGGTCATAAGGGCCGTTTGAAATTTTATAATGAAAATGAAACATTGTAACCAACGTGAAAAAATTTTCTACAACACATACAGCATTTTTGCTTTATGAAGTTTTTACTCACCCCCTGGGGGTCAATTTTTGACAATATACGTTAAATTGCGTATTCAAAGATTTGCGAACAAAAATAAACGTATACGTATCTAGAAACCCATTTTTGACCGGTGTGCGTACATGGATAAACGTAGATATTGCGAATTCGTAAACATACGTATGGTTGATTTAGCAACGTCGGAAATTTTAGAATGTTTGACAAATTTTTGACGTGTTTTTGCCTTTAGGAATTAATTTTGAAGAATTGTGGATGTTTACGATAGTAGTAAATTATGGAAGAAAGCAGTGACAAAAACTAAAAGAAAAGGGGTGCGAATGCCAGTGAAAAGCAAAACAAACTTGTGAAGTATGTGAAAAGCGAGCTACAGCTAATCCGGTTGATAGCTACCGCTAGTGAAAAATTTCAACGCATTATCAAGACCCATGAGTAGTACCGCTTTAAACTAACTGTATAACAATCATTGCAAAACAACCTTCTAAATAACATTAATTTCCTACTTGTTTCCTAGTTAAGTCAAGACATCTAAATCTGTTGGTCGTTGTGCCAGACGTGTATGAGGTTCTAAACATTCAACCAAATATCTAACAAGCTCTTTCGACAATCAGAACATATCAATAGGGTGTTTATTTGTAATTTGTACTGCTTTTCCTGCTTCAAGCAGATTTTAGCAGCAGATCGGCTTTCACTTGTCTCATATAAGCTAATAAATAGCAGCTCCTAGCAGATCTTTCTGATTTTTCGTGCAGGTAGAACAAATACAAATGAACACCCTTTAATAAACTGTCTTTGAGCCGGTTTCTGAATAGCAAGTCACCCCCGGGTTAGGCATAACTCCAGGGTAAACATTGCAACTGGACACGTTTAACCTGGAGTTGAAAGGTTAAAACCAACCTGGAGGTGACTCGCTATTGAGAAACAGGCCCTTTGGTTTAGCTCTACGAATGGATCACGGCGGTTATGTCGATGGTTGCATCGATTTCGTATCTTTGCGTTTACCAAATCACGAATTGCCAGCACATTCATCAAGTTTTCCATATTATAGTAGATACACCTTGTAATCAAGAAGACGAGACGATAGAGCACATTCTCTGTGACTGCACTGCTCTTTCGCCAATACGCAGAGCCAGATTAGGCCAATCATACCCATCACTGGAAGAGATCAGAGGCACCGCCTTCGGCGACGTTATCGCCTACGTAGAATCTCTAGGCTGGATGACGAGCTAATGATGACCTCTCCTCTTGTGGAGGCGCACAATTGGCATAATTGTGGCCTAAGTGCTGTAGCATACCTTATATACCACCCTCCCAGATACAGAAATAGTAGATACACAATAATCCAATGATAAAATCGCTATCAAACAAACTGACAAACAAAACAACCTAACATCCCCACTTGACACAAGAAAAACGAATACGCAAACCGAATAAGGCGACTAGAATACCGCTCGCAGAAAAGCGAATGAAAATATGCGCATACGAAACTTTGCGTACGGCCAAAAATTAGAACTTATGGCTGTTCGCAGATTTAGGAACAATCTACATACGTTTCTATATTTGCGAACGGTCAAAAATTGACCACCTGCCGTTTTTCAATAGGGGTAGTTTGAAGTTTTTTTATTTTTCTACAAAAAAATTTTCTCAATAAAAGTTTTATAAGATTACATTTCCTACAATTTTTCCTTATCAACTTTTTTTATAGCTCACCCCCATTCAGCGGAGGGACACTTCCCTTAGGAAAATTTTAGTTTTTACGGGTATATATTAATTTTTTTTTATTTTCTCGCCTTTAGTGCATATAAAAAGTTGCAATTAACATTGTATTGAAAGGATTTTTTTTCCACCACCTTTTTGTTTTTAGGGGTAGTTCGCCTATTTTTAACTTTACAAAAAAAAATTATAAAGAAAAGGTGTTCAAAATAATAAAATGAACAAGTATTCTTAATAAATTTTTTTTGTAAAGTTGAAAATAGGGGAACTACCCCTAAAAACAAAAAAGTGGTGGGAAAAAAAATCCTTTCAATACAATGTTAATTGCAACTTTTTATATACACTAAAGGCGAGAAAAGAAAAAAAAATTAATATATACCCCTAAAAACTAAAATTTTCCTAAGGGAAGTGTCCCCCCGCTGAATGGGGGTGAGGTATAAAAAAAGTTTATAGGGAAAAATTGTAGGAAATGTAATCTTATAAAACTTTTATTAAGAACATTTTTCTGTAGAAAAATAAAAAAACTTTAAACTACCCCTATTGAAAAACGGCAGGGGGTGAGTAAAAACTTCATAAAGCAAAAATGTTGTAGAAAATGTTTTCACGTTGGTTACAATTTTTCATTTTCATTATAAAATTTCAAACGGCCCTTATGACCACATACGGCCCTTAATCAAAAAAGTCTTTAGATAAACATTGTAGATCAAATAATGTTACACATCTTTTATTTGAAACATTTCTTTGTAAAATCAATAGGTACCAAGTAATCGCCAATGGCGCACTTTCAACCCCTATAGCGCAAAACGCCAGAGGGGTGAATGTTTGATATTTTCGGTTTTATGATCACCCACCCGCCCCCTATCATCCCTGAAAAGTTCATTTGGGTAGGATTTTTTTTTTTTGTAAATCAACAATTTTCCTAGACTATATTATATTCTCTCCAATATTCGCGAAGTGAGAATTTAAATTATTTACAATATCTACACGATCTTCAATTTTGTTATTGTCTACTGTTAAAAAATCAATATAATTATTTTTGGTATTTTTATTGGAAAAACTATTAAAAAAATTCCATTGCATTTTCTTGTTATTGCCGGTCTGATGGTTCCACTTTGTTGTACGAAAGTGACAATTTTTTGCTGATTTAATTTAATTGTTAAATTGATTCTTTAAATGCCTAAATTCGGTCTCAGCTACAGCGTTGCCACGATTTTTTATCATTCTCTCATAGGCTTTGTCACGTTTATTCATTAGGTCCAAAATGTCTTGTGTAATCCACTGGTTGTTACCTCTTACTCTTATCGTTTTTTCAAACTCGGATATTTTTTTTGATTCTTGAATAAGAGTGATTAATTCATTAAAATTTTCTATCGAATTACTAGTGATTTTATATCTAAATGTAGAAATGAACCTTTTCTTATCAAAACAATTAATTGTTTGTTTAATTTTTGGTTTATAAATTTTGGTTCTAGCCTGTATTTGGATTGCCAGTCTATTATGATCTGATAAACTGTTATACTGTACATCAATTAGATTTATTAAATTTGAGTTATAATCGGAAATAACATGATCAATTAAGCTTTTATGGTTTGGGATGACTCGTGTAGCATTTTCCTCTGATATGTGATTGACAATTTTAAAATTATTTAAAGTTAACAATCTTTTATAATTTGTAACTAGGTTTGAATTATCTAATAAATTAATATTTATGTCGCCAATTAAGACATGTCTTTTTGAATGCTTTACTAATACATTCTCTAAATCAGAGAAAAAATCCCCATTATTAAATGATGGCGGCTTATAAATAAGACTATAAGTTAAATATTGCAGTCATCCAATTTGATACACAGCCAACTTGCTTCACAGCTTTTTTCAGATATACCTATCATTCTGAATTTTAATGATTTCTTTATGAAAAACGAAACACCCCCACCCCTTTTTTCTCTACAGCAATGTACTGAGTTGTAATTGTCTAATTCATATAAACAAGATTCATTGTCACTCACCCACGTCTCTGACAGAGCCAAAATATCACAGTTTTCTCGAACTAGAAGGCATTGTACATCATCGAACTTATTACGAAGGCTTTGAATGTTCATATATAGGACGGTTAACTTACTTTTTGTCGACTGCTATTCAGACAATTGTTCCTTACTTTCCACTAAGATGATTTTGGATTGATCCTCCTTTCTGATAAAGACGTTACCACGGGACAGCCATACATACTTGTAATTATGTTCTTTCTTAAACGCAGTGGCGGCTCGTCGTATAAAGCAACTGAGGCCGGGCCTCACATGTAAAAATTACAATAATGATGTAAAATTTTGAAATAATATTTATTAAATATTTAACGTTTTTCAACTATTTTCAATCATTAAAAGAATCAAAACATCGAATTTTCATTAAAATATAATACTATATCTTGAATTTAGCGCGCGCTTCTACCTATTTATCCTTAAAGGCGCTCAAATCGTTGCCGGACAGCATTGAAATAAAATAGCAATCCCAAAAATGTTGGCCTCATGTGCGTCACAGAACGCCGAAGCGATGCCACGGCACTCCCCACCACAACCCTCCAACTGTAGGTGAGACGATAGCGAATTTTTATAGGCATTGAGGCGCACAATTTTGGGCTTGTTAATAAGAAACCTTGCATCGCTTGCTGCTGCGACAAGTATTTAATTGGTTAATTGGCTCATACTTTTTATTTTGGTCTGTTGCGGGTTAAATAACTGTTTTTTGGAATTTATTTTGTTAATTTGAAACTTAATATTTGTATTAAAATAAGAATTATGTACCTACTGCTGTTGTTTTGCAACTGTAAGAAATGAAAATTTTCATTAGAAATATACAAAAAAAAATATCCGAGATGTTCTTTTGATGAAATTTTGGGTCAAAATTTGGGCGTAACACTTGAAAATTTTGTTTGGGTTTGTTTGGGTTAACTTGATGGGCCATGGGCCTCACCAGTTTGGATTGTCACGAGCCGCCACTGCTTAAACGTTTTCGCGGCCATATACAACTGCAGGTTGAGTTTAGTAAGATCATGGTTCACGTATACTCTATTGTTTTTTGTAAATCCTAAATCATGAGTGTTTAGATTTAGCCTCTTTTTGGATTTTACAAACGACTCTTTGTCCTTAATATCCTGGAATTCGATTTTAATAGGACAGGATTTCTTGGGATCGTTGCCGAGGCGAAAAGCCGAAAAAGTGCCATTCAAGTTTACATCTAGCTTTCTAGCAAATTTTTTTATAACTTCATTTAGATTTTCATTAGCGTAAGTTGGTACTCCCTGAATAATTACATTTTTTTTCCAGTTCTCGCTGCTCCCATTTATTAAGTTGTTGTTTTATAGTTACCAGTTCCTTTTCTAATTGAACATTCTTCGCCTCTTGCTCCTCATACTTCTTAAAAAGCACATCATATTTGCTCTCCATATACTACACAGTTTTTCCATGACATCAGCAAAAGAATAATCTTTTGCTGGAGACGTTTTTTTGCTCTTGTTATCTTGCTTACATGGATCACAAATCCAGGGGTCCTTAGACTCGCTAATTTGAAAATAGGCCCTCTGCAAAAGTGACACACAGACTCTGTGTTTCCAACTTTCACAGGATTCGCAAAAAACGCCCTGCTGGTCATCTTGTACAATCTTTTTGCAGATATTACACGTTGTACCTTTTGGCATATTGGCAACAGCGGCACAACACGTTCACTTAATGAACCTTGAAAAGCGGATTGTACACTTAATTTCAAAGAAAAACACGATGTTTTTCTACTCCCACACTTTGATATATGTTCAAGACACTTATGAGACTGTTTCCTATAATTAATTTAAGTTTTAACACTTAGAAAAACTACAAAATAACCACAGCGGAAAAACTCAGCATGCACCACTTACAATGTTGCCACAAGAAGTGATTTGGTTTTTTGTTGCAGACTTAAGTAAAAATGGTTGGGAAATACCAACGAAAGAGTAATCGTCTTCAATGGGACGCATCAGATAACATGAAAGCAGCAATCATCAGGGATCGAATAAATTTAGTGTAGGACCAAACAAAAATTATTTGGGCGGGAAAAGACCAACCTTTGACGATACTCTGGAAAATCATTTCGTTAAACATATTAAAAACATGGAAGCTAGGTTCTTTGGATTTACGACTTTAGAGGTCCGCAAACTTGCATATGACCTGGCGGTCCAGAACAACATTAAACACTCGTTTAATTCACAAAAGAAGATGGCGGGATCGGATTGGTTAAAGGGATTTACGAAGCGCAATCCGACTATTTCACTCAGGTTACCCTAGTCAACCTCTTCTGCCAGAGCTAGGGCGTTTAATAGAGTGCAAATAGGAAAATATTTTGAACAGTTGGAAATAGCTCTGGAGCAAGTTAATTATAACCCGACAAAAATTTGGAATATGGATGAAAGTGGCCTTAGTACAGTTATTGAATAAATTTAATTTGACAATTTAATCCCCATATTATAGTTATTTACTTCAAGTAACTCGGTAGTTTGGGCAAGATGGCATACTATGCCATCTGACCCGGAATATTCAGCCCGAGATGGCATACCGAGGTGAGTTTTAAAAAACAAAAATCTAACTAAAAAACAAAGTTAGGGTTTTATTAATTTTTGATATTGTTAGGCTAGGTATTTTCCTATTCAAAAACCAAGTTTTAACCCTTAAATCCCAAAAATAACATGGAAAAAAAAATGCGAAATGTATGCCAACTCGGGCACATCTCCCCTAAATATTGTATCATCCTCTTTAAAACCAAATAAAAAAATTGTAAATCTATTAATTGATGAAATTTATATATCCAAAAGGTTGGATTATAGGGGAAAATATCTTGTAGGTGTAGCTTCGAATGACAGTTCTTTGGTCACTACCGTTCTCGCTTTTATGATAGTTTCTGCTTTTGGAAACTTTTTCTGAAATAGTCAAGCTACTACCAGTTCACAATATAGAAGGTAACGAAATGGTACCTATTACTAAAAATGTAATTTCATTAATACAAAAAATGGGTTTCAAGTACTAGATATCATAACTAACAACCACAGAATTAATTAACCGAGACATGTTTTCTAATCTAACAAAAAAAAATTTACCTCTTTCCCCAACCCTGATCTACCAGAAAGCAAAATATTTACTAACTTTGATTTTGTGCATTTATTTAAAAACATAATCAATAACTGGCGAAACTTAAAAAACTTAGACAAAACCTTTGTTTATCCAGATTTTGACAAGTTTGATATAATAAGGCATGAGTTATATGGTAGTCAATTCCCAGAAATGCTGAAGTTGCAGATGCTGAGGTTGCATATTCAACCTCAATATATAGAAGATCCCAACCAGGCGCGGGCAGTCTGCTTTTAGATATATTTTAACTTTAATTTGTAATCCGTTAGTTTAAGTTGTAATAATAAATTTTTAAAAAGGCAAACCTCCGTGTTAGTTAATTGGCGCAGTCGGAACGGATTTTCGGGAATCAAAATAAATCGATTATATTGATTTTTCCATTTCAACTGGATTTACCGGAAAAGAATCTAGTGTTGTGACGTTGGCGGAGGTGTTGAAACAGAGTGGACTTTCTGAATATCGAAAACTCTCAATCTATCGTAGATCTGTGGATTATCGTCGACCAACTGATCATCGAGAAATAGAACCAACATTGTCTATTTTTGCAAGGCTCAAGATTTGGAGAGGACAACCATTACCAAACCGAAACATCGACCTTATAGGAAATGACTGGAATTGCCTGCCTAATATAAGTAGTGTAATTGATTTATTTTCATGTCCGTTGATAACATTGATTCAATTATTGCTGATTAAGAACAATTAAATATATCGACACCTTCAACTGACTCTGATTCCGAACAAAATTTAGAAATTAATTTAAATTTAAATAATCAAACAAGCAACAATATGTCGCAATTCAAACCAGAATACCTAAACTGTGTCCCAGTTTTTGATGGAAATCCGAACGACTTGAATCGCTACATATTTACTTGTCAATCTCTTATAGATAGTTTTTATGTCGCTACAGACCCTCACCAATTTCAAAACATTTATTTACTGAATTCTTTGATCGACAAACTTAGTGGACAAGCTAAACTAATTGTTAATATCCAAAATGTCACGACATGGGATGAATTAAAAAATACCCTTAGACGTAATTTTGCTGATCAAAGGGATGAAGCTTGCCTAAATAGGGATTTGGTAATGATGAAGCAACATCCGAATGAAAAGCCAAGTCAATTCTATGATCGAATTTTACACATCGTTAATCTTTTGTGTTCATATGTTGATTGCCATGGGAATGTAGTTTCCTCCAAAACATTGAAACGAACATTATATAACGATCTTGCACTAAAAACTTTTTTGTCTGGTCTTAGAGAACCTCTTGGGACCACAATACGATGCATGCGGCCTAAGAGCTTAATGCAAGCATTGCAATTCGTGACCCAAGAATACAATACGCACTATTTTCAAAATCAAACAAGAAATGCACCTGTCGGACCCAAACCATCCAATCCTAATAACCCAAATAATTTCAAAGCAATACAAAACAGCAATTTTCCACAAACATTCCAAAATTTTCCAGTGAATTCAAACTTTCCTTTCAATCCTCAAACATCTCATTATGCTTATAAACAGAGTTTTCCATCGCAACCTATCAACTTGCGACCCAACTTCAACAGACCCCCTCAGAGATTCTTTACGAATACTCAAGTATTTGGAAAACCCAGATCTAACTTTTTCAGGCCAAATCAGCAAACACAATTTCCGGTCCCAAAACCAATGTCAGGTGTAGAAACAGAAACCTTTACGTTCAAACCTCTACCTAGTACTTCAAATGCACAAGGTAACTACCAACCCCCAAAGCTTGTGTTTGAAGAAGTCTACAACACTGAGACAGAACAACTGCCACAATATACATACGAAAATCAATATTATCAATACGATAATCAATATTCTCAATACGACAATCAATATTTTCAATACTATAACCAATATTATAACCAGAACAATTATTACTTCTACCCTAATGTGCCTAATGAGGATTGCTATGAAACCAGCGACACTAATAACACATTCGCTGTTAATCCAGAAACTCATGGCCTAACACAAGAAGAAAATAATGACCCCCAATCCGAATATAACCAAAATTTTCAGGACCTTATTCAGACCAACAAGAATCCGTAGGTCAAAGCACCCAAATAATTTCTTTTAATATGTCAAACTCTAGCGCACTTTCCTTTATTATTTTCCCGGAAAATAACTTAAAATTTTTAATTGATTCAGGTTCAACTAGGTCATTTATAGATCCTAATATTGCCAAAAAACTATATCCAAATAGAATATTTCATGACTCTTTCATTTCATTGTTTCGACAGTATTCCAAAAATCTGCCCACCAATACATTACGTTAATTCCTTCATCAAAAATATTTAATTTACCAAATAATAAAGACCTCACATTTTATCTTTTTAAATTCCATAATATATTCGACGGTCTAATAGGACTCGATAATTTGAAACTTTCACAAGCAAGTCTAGACTATGACAAAGGTTTTCTCATAACACCACATACTCGGATAAAATTACAATTTCAGGAAACCCAATGCGAATCGAATTGTATTACAATTCCACCTCGTATCGAACAAGTAGTTAGAATTAAAACTTCCATGAAAAACGGTGAAATTGTTATACCACATCAAAAAATCCACAACTGCGAAATCCCAGAATGCTTGTCAATAGCAAAAAACGGATTTGAGCTGACAACAATTTTAAATAACTCTACCGAGCCTGTAACTTTAGATTTTTCACAAGCTATAAAGGTTGAGAATTTCAATAAATACAAAACAGAAGAAATAGACTTGAATAATTTCAATAATGAATGTCCTAACCCAGCGAAATTAGATCTCTCAAAATTTCGCATAGACCATTTGAATAAAGAGGAACAATATAAGATTTTGAATCTGATTAGAGAATTTTCCGACATATTTTACAACGACGAAGACCCATTAACATTTACAAGTAAGATAAAACACCGTATACGCACCTCTGACGAAGTGCCTGTCTATACGAAATCGTATTGTTACCCTTTCATACACAAGCAAGAAGTGGAAAAACAAATAAGTAAAATGCTAGAACAGAAAATCATCAGGCCAAGCACGTCCCCATGGAGTTCACCTATCAGGGGGAGTTTATTTGAAATGTGCAATTCAAATACGTCTGACTAAGTCGCAATTTTTGCCGGTATTTCAATGCTAGAAAATGCGACTTATGCCCGTATTACATCTGTATATTTTTCCGTGTATTTATTCATGTAGTTCAGGGTGCCAACATTATTTTATTTTTCGTTATGCTGATTTATGTTGCGTTAGAAGTTTTTCGGTTGTCACCCTGAACTACATGAATAAATACATGGAAAAATACACAGATGTAATACGGGCATTAGTCAGACGAATTTGAATTGCACATTTCAAATAAACCCCCCCTGGGTGGTCCCAAAGAAATTAGATGCCTCGGGAGAAAAACGCTGGAGGGTTGTTATAGATTTTAGAGGGCTCAATGCGAAGACCCTAGATGATCGCTACCCTCTGCCGAACATCACTGGACAAACTGGGGAGATGTCAGTATTTCACGACTCTAGACTTAGCGATTGGTTTCCTTCAGATCCAAATGCACGGAGACGACATAGAAAAAACAGCTTTTAACACCGAAAATAGACATTATGAGTTCCTAAGAATGCCATTCGGACTCAAGAACGCCCCCGCGACGTTTCAATGTAGTCAGAGAACGAGGCACCTCTACGATGCATTTTAAGGACCCTCTATTAGACATCGCGAACAACCACCTAAAAAAAAATGTCTTCTCATGTAAATTGACCTGATGGATCCGATTTTGGAGTTCGCCAGTCGATCTGGAATTGCGAAACTGGTCAAAACCGGCATTTTTCAAAAAATATCCAATTTTATGGATTTTTCTAAATTTTTATTCAACACGCTGTATCTCCCTTAGTTTTAGTCTGATTAAATTGAAATTTATTGGAGAGCCAATTTAGACCTTTGTTATTACGACTAACATAACAGAAATGCAGAAAAAAAATTATGAGTCACCATAATATATTTTTTAAAAGTTAGTGACACGAAAATTGTTAAAATTGCAGCTAGAAATACTCAATCGAAAAAACTTTTTGTTTTTGAAGATAGATGTAGGTATATAGTAAGCGACAAAGTTGTAGGCAAAGAAGTTTTTTTATTCTTGTGATTTTTTTGATAACTTACTTAGTTTTCAAGCAAACGGATCCCCAATATAGAAAAAAACTATGCCGGCCCCACAGCCGCTGCAAAAGCGGTCGTCATGCGTATTCGTATTGCAGTTTCAGAGGGCAGGGATAATAACCAATAATAACCTATTCAATAATAATTAATCGGGGGTTTATTTCAAAGTTCATTTAGTGAATTTTAATTTAAGAGAAGGAGAAATATGTAAAACTAGCTGACCCGGCGAACTTCGTAGCGCCTCTGAATTATTAAATACCTATTAAATGTTGTGTTAACGTATCTATTAGCTGAATTAAATTCAGTTCTTTTTCCGATGGTGAATTTGGCTTTGGTTGAAGAATATTACTGTTTACTCTCTAGATCAGAAGTCACCTAAAATTAAAATTTAACATCATCCCTTTCAAGGCAGCTTGTGGGCATTTTTCTTGTGAAGTGTACCACCAAATAAATAAACTCAGGCACAGGAATGTTCAAAGAATGTAAAGAAAACAAAAAAAAAATCTACAGCGCAGCCCTGTATCACTCTATCTGCACTGCACTACTCCATCTGTTCTACTCTATCTGCATTATTCTATCTGAACTACTATTTCTGCATCACTCTATCTGATCAGAATAGTGGAATAGTTCTGTTCTAAATATCTCCAGTTCCTGAGCAGCATGGTTCTACTGCATCTGCAATGAAATTACCGCGCATCGGTGAGCTTCGTTCTAGGTATCATATATGGCGGCGTATACAAAATGCTTGTGGCGGACTCATAACCTGGCTCTCTGCCACTCGACACCAGTCGGCACGGAACACGGCTGTCAAGGGATGCCTGAGAGGAGAAACGGAACTTAGCCACAGAACGTCAATGGTCAAGCGTCAAGAAATGACAGCGAGACCAGTTCGCGCTCTTTCGGAATGAACGAACCAACAACAAAATAAAATACACAATTAAAACATTTTTACTGTGAAGAACAATTAAAAATAAAGTGCTTTCCTCAAATTGTTTTTGTGCAAAGTGTGTGACAATAAAATCCACATGGTTTGCAATGAAAATGTGACGGTAAACTTGGTATCGGTTATAAGAGATGGCGCCGCACAGTGATAGAAATTGTCAATCTGGAATTCCAAAAGTCTTAGCTGTATTAATAAATATGTATTTCTGCTTAAAAAAAAAATAAAAAAAAAAAAAAAAAAAAAAAAAATAAAAATAAAAAAAAAAAAAAAAATTGATAAAAATAATTTCAGTTAATCTTTTTATGTTCAAGATAATAATAGGCATATTTTATACATTAGCGCACATAATCTTTAAATAGTGGTGGGGGTAGTACCTAATAATCATATCCGCATAAAATTGGCTTACAGGTCATAGGGCTTGTTTACTTTAAACAGGATTCTTAACATTAGGGAGGTTCTAACTAAAAATTTATTTATTAATAGAAGCGCAAAGATGCGCAAAAAAAATTATATATATTTTAAAAGACCAATTATTGTAGACCACTATGGGCCGATTGGGTCCGAGTCTTAATGGGTCCCACAAAAGTTCTGCTCCAATTCTTAGAAATATCATATTTTTTATCTTGAATTATTACAATGTTTTTTCTACATGAACTATAAGTTAACTTTTACTTTCACAGCAACCAAAATAGTTTAAAAGTAAAGTACTTACCTCCATAGATTTCCATTTTAAATAACTTTATTATAGCGCTTATAAACTCTTGATACTAACTGTTCAAATTCTACGCAAATAAAATAAAATATCGTCTCCGTGCATTAAATAATAAAACAACATATTCAGAACGCCAGCAAAAAATTGTTTATCGTGATAAGGATTTAGATTTTAACTTTTTTTGTTCAGCACACATTTCTAAAGACGTGAGGATAATTTTTCCGCCAATTTGTTGCTACCAAAATGTGGACTTTTGGAATCCTGGATTGGCGAAATCCATCACTGTGCGCCGTATGCGGGCTTAGTGAGTTTTTTTCATAAATTAGTAAAATAGATAAAAAAATTTTTTTTTGGATTTTTTCGATTTATTATGTTAGGATGGACCACGGATGGACAAAGACAAATCGAATAAAGCAAAAATCATAAAAATCAGTCCAGCCGTTCTCGAGTTATAAGCGCGTCCACACCAACACAACTGTGTTTTATATATATAGATTGATAGTGACAAATAAACCATATCACCTGTACTTTGAAAATCCAGAGGCTTATGAACCATTTTGCCGAGTCATCATGAACAATTTTAAATGGCCCTCTTTACAATTTAAAAGATGTACTTCAAACCTACTCGACGTTACCAACAAAAATGATATTAAAGAAATCATACAAAATTACCACGAAAGCAAGTCAAACCACCGCGGCATAGAAGAAACAGTTCAAAGATTAAAAACAAAATATTACTGGCCCGATCTTAAAAGTTCCGTCCAATCTTACATTAACGAATGCGAAATTTGTATTCGTAGTAATTATGAACGTAACCCAGTAAAGATTCCAATGAACGATACACCCACGGCATCAAGGCCCTTTGAAATTATTCACCTTGATACCTACACTCTAGAAAAAAGTAAATTCCTCACCATCGTCGACAGTTTTTCGAAATATGCGCAAGTATATCTACTTAAATCACTAGCTGCTACTGAAATTGCAAACAGTCTTCAAGGTCATTTTTCTCATCATGGAATTCCAAAACAAATAATTGTAGACAACGGTACAGAATTTAAAAATACCATAGTGACAGAATTACTGTCCCTACACAAAATAAAAGTTCACTTTTGTTCGCCTTATCACCCGGAATCGAATGGTATCGCCGAGCGTTTCCATTCAACCCACATCAGATTGCTTAACAATCAAAATTTCCCTAACGCAACCATACAAAATAAAATTGTATATGCCGTTCTGGCTTATAATCATACAATTCACTCTACAACCAACCTTAAACCCATTGATGTTGTGCAAGGACATATTACATCAGATGACACTTTTAATTTAAAATTAGATCAATTAATTTTATCAGATTATATAAATGAACATAAAGAAAAAGCAAAAGTTCTTTATGCGCAATTGAACGAAAAATTAATGGCTAAGAAAAAACACTTAACTACCAAAATTAATGTGAATAAAGACAACCCAGAAATATTTGAACCAAACCAAACAGTATTTACGAAAAAACACATACGACAGAAAAACGCTGACAAATTCAATAAGCCAACCAAAATAGTAAATCTATATTTTGAGTTGAAAGAATCCAAAAAATTGTGAATGCGAAAAGTATGCCCTTAGAGGTTACTCTAGCAAATACATTGTTATACGAGAAATTAGTAAAAATAGAAAGTTTTATTTTAAACAACAAAATTACCTTTCTGATTCGATTTCCTATCACTTATCAAAATAATTTCGACTATTATCATTTATACTCAATACCGATTTACAAACAAAACAAATTCAAAACAATCATTCCAAAAAGTAAATTCTTGGTAAAAAACAAATTGCACTTCTCATATCGATCTACGGAGTGCCAGGAAATCCAGAACCAGTACTATATCTGTGACAAAATGGATCTCACAGAAATCACAACCAAAAATCCATGTGCAATCCAATTATTGGAATCAAGTAACCAAGTCCAATCATGTCAACAAATCGAAGTTAAGATTTCGATCCCAATAGTCAATCAATTGGACCTCTCAAATAAATGGATCATAATTATTCCCAAAGAAGAAACAGTCAAAATGGAATGCAGCGACCAAGAAGAATACCAAAAATTATTTGGTACATATTTTGCCGAAATCCCAAAAAATTGCAAACTAACTAATCACAGTAATCAAGAAGTGATTATAAACAACGCACACGTAGGCCAAACAAAAACCCAGCCTATATTATTTCCTGATTTGAATAATCAAGAAGAACTACTGCCAACACTTAACTTGAGTGTTCATCTAGATGACCTGAAATTAGATGACCTCCAAAAAATCAAAAATCAAATTAAGGACAATCAACTTAATTTTACACCGTTTCCCGAAATCGTCGAAGCCCCAAATATTTGGACTATCTTCATTTACCTATTAATGGTAATTGTAAGCTACTGCACCTACAAGAAACTGACTCAACTTAGACGAAGACCACGAAGAGCTCAAGAAGCCAATCCAGAAGACCCAATCCAAGAACCAATTATTCAACTACCCCTTCAATATGTTTAGTTGAATCTAATGAGGGAGAAGTTACATACGGCTCTACATTGTATATTTTATTTAATCAGCATATTATTTTACCTTAGCTTGCATTCTGTATTCTTTTGAATAGCTTCTACTTGCCGAGCGTCGTCAGTCAGAGCTTTGCATTCACTTTCGACGCCTCGAAATTTAATAAATTTTAAACGTAAAAATGTTGTAATAGTTTTAAGTGAAATAAATTTGTTTTTAAAAAATCGTACATCGCGTACTGATTTGTAACTCATGGGTCACTCTCTCTAGTTACCAGAATTTGAATTTGTGTTCATCATATTCTGAAACTTCAAAAACTGTCATCCAAATCAGCATGAGCATGCAATATAACGTGATCAATATATAACTAACTATTCCAAATTCTTCTTCTTCTAGTCTTAACTTTATTTCCTGTCGGACTTGTCGGACAAGACTAATTTAGCATTCAGAAAACATTGTTTGATCAAGACTTACTTTTGTCGGACATATATGTATCAGGAAACATAACCTCGTCAGATCGACATTTTGGGGGTATCGGATTCCCTCAATTTGCCATTGTTTTTGTCGGCCAAGTTGATTTCCGTGATTTAGACATAAAAATCCAACATTATTCGTAAAATTAGATTTTAATGTATCAAGAAACATAACCTCGTCAGATCGACATTTTGGAGGTGTCGGACTCCCCCAATTTGCCATTTTTTTTGTCGGCCAAGTCGATTTCCGTGATTTAGACATAAAAATCAAACATTATTCGTAAAATTAGATTTACATGTATCAGGAAACATAGCTACGTCAGATCGACATGTTTGCGAGTCGCCTGCGCGCATACGTGCCATTTCCGAGCAAAGTCGTAGAGGAAAAAGTTGTCGGACTTGATGGAAGCAAGCCACTCACAAAGTATGGGGTTTACATGTATAACTGAAAAACAAGGTCCTTGGATGGTTGATTATTCACTTTTTTCTCTGTCGATGTCGGATCTGGCTAGCATCCATGCTTCCGTCTCTTTCTTTTGCACAAGTGCACAAAGGAAAAAATACATTTGAGAGTAAGAGCAGAAACAGGGTTGTGTTCAAATATTTGATTATTCGATATAAAACAAACAGGGTTGTGCAAAATCGATATTTAGCTTATACAAAGTACCTCACAATTATATACCTACCTACTTAAAGTTTTTTTTTTTTTTAAAGATAATTCCCCAAGTCAAAAATTTAGTAACTATGTTGGCAACACAAGCCTTTTCTACATAATAAATTTGAAAGCATTGACAATTTTACATTGTATTGCCAACATAATGTCATTTTGACTTTTATCTTTAAAAAAAAAACAGACTTTATTATTCAAAGCGAAAAAAATATTGGTGCTTGTAGAAAAATTAACATTTTATGAAATACATACTTGAAACTCTATTTTTTCATGTTACTCCCCACATAACAGTGAAAGAACATTCATATTCTCAGAATATTCCCTCAAAGTGCTTTTTGGAATGTTCTTTTAGGAATGTTTAATGAATACCTATTCTAAGATTGTTTCGATTGAAATATTCATATTCAAACGTTCTATTTATGTACTAGACATGTTGGTTCTCTGCACCTACCTGAAAGATTGTGCTAAGGACCTACTTTATATAACATTATTTGAATATTGTCATACAAACATTATTATAATGTACCTTAAAAAATGTTCTTTCGGCTAATATCTCTTTCAAGTATTAATAATATACCTACCAAGTTGTGCTGAGAAGTTTATGTAAGATAAGAATATTTTCATATTGTTCATCTAATTATCCAAAGTACCTACTCAAAAATCTTGATTGAACAATTAAACAATAATGCTCTATCTAGAACCTACTAAAAATATTATAGGTTTATTCTTTTTCTTTTGCTTTGTGGAACTTCCAAGAGAGGGAACCACGCGCTATTAAAGATCTACATCTTGCCTAGTGTTTGAATCACCTTGGAACCTGTTTCTCTCAGTTGGCGTGCTTACCGCGACGAGAGCATAACAAGCTCCAAACCGGAGCTTAGGTTAAACACTTGTGTTTTCCAGAGAAATTTTCTAACAACTCTCTTTCACTGCCTTTAATATAAAAGGACTGAAAGGAGCATTAGCATTATGGATGAGAAAATTTACATTCCAAGTATATCCCTAGAACCAAACGAGAATGTTTGTCTAGGATACATATTGAGAATGATATATGTAGATATATTCTAAGAATATTTCAAGCATATTTTTAGAATCAAGCAGGAATATTCTTTTCAGGATGTACTGAGAATCTCATAGGTATATTCTAGGAATATCCTAATGGATTTCCCAGGAAGTTCTTGGGTAATGCAAACAATATTTCTACAATCTTTTCTCAGAACATTCTCAGGACATTCGCAATGGTTTTGGCGAACATTCTAGGCACATTCCTTCTAAAAAAAAACATTCCTATTACATTCTAAGGATGCAATTTTGTTATGTGGGTCCAGAATTCAAAATTTTATATCTTGGAAACGGTTGTACCTAGAAAGGTGAAATAAGCACCAAATAGTATTTTATTTTTAACCATATATGAAATGTTGTCATTACTGACTTTTCAAAAATTTGAAAATGTCACATTTCTGTCTTTTCATTTTCCTGCTCCATTACCTGTCCCAGGACGGGAAGTGAGGACGGGAAATTTTTTCCGTCCTCATTTCCCGTCCACGGATGGAAAATGGAGCAGGGAAATATTTCCCGTTCTCATTTTCCTCTTCATTTGCCGACCTCATTTGGTTGCCCCGAATTTTTTTTTTCAAGAAATTATGGTTAAAAATAAAATAGTAAACAACCCTCGACGGGAAACTTCATTGTTGTCTCGAGGTTCAGTTTATCTCGACGCTACGCGTCTCGATAAACTATAAAACCTCTCGACCAGCAATGAAGCATTTCCCGTCTCGGATTTTAATATACTGTTATATTATTAGCCAGGTAAAACAGTTTTTACTGGTGATTGAAGGAAATGACTAGCGAGCCGTCAGGCGAGCTTGTCACCTTCAAGAGCCAGTAATAGTATATTACAATCCGAGACGGGAAATGCTTCATTACTGGTCGAGAGGTTTTATAGTTTATCGAGACGCGTAGCGTCGAGATAAACTGAACCTTGAGACAGCAATGAAGTTTCCCGTCGAGGGTTGTATACTATTTTATTTTTAACCATAATTTCTTGAAAAAAAAAAATTCGGGGCAACCAAATGAGGTCGGCAAATGAAGAGGTAAATGAGAACGGGAAATATTTCCCAGCTCCATTTTCCGTCCGTGGACGGGAAATGAGGACGGAAAAAATTTCCCGTCCTCACTTCCCGTCCTGGGACAGGTAATGGAGCAGGAAAATGAAAAGACAGAAATGTGACATTTTCAAATTTTTGAAAAGTCAGTACCTAATGACAATATTTCATATATGGTTAAAAATAAAAACTGATACCTGGCGTATGATGTACAATAATTTATTTGTTACTCATTTGTAAACAATCTTAAACAATAAATAAAAAATTAATACATATAGGTAATACAATTTTAATAAATAATTCTCTGACCCTACTGACTTGTAATAGTTATTTACCTAACAAATGCGGAAAGTGATACTTTACCGCACGCAACGGCAGTTGACCGAACGACGCGAAGCGGAGTTCGGTCAAGCCCTTAAGGGCGGTAAAGGCACTTTCCGCATGTGTTAGGTACAAAATTTTACTTATGAGCATCTACATCTCCAAAAAAAGGCATTGATAAAATTAATTAATGAATCAGATTAATTAATGAAATTAGATAAGATTTAGAAATAATCCAAAATCCATTTTCTGAAAAAGAGAGGATTTTTTATTATAAATATCAAATTCTACTTTACCGCACACTATGCGGTAAAGTGCACTTTACCGCACACTTTGTATTCTACTTTACCGCATACTATGCTGTAAAGTTAACTTTACCGCACACTATGCGGTAAAGTGATACCTTCCATTTGCAAATACGTGCGGTAAAGTGCACTTTACCGCACGCTCGTAGGTAATAGTTATTTTCCTAACAAGTGCGCAAAGTGTTACTTTTCCGCACGCAAACACAGTTATACGAACGACGCGAAGCGGAGTTCGGATACGTGTTTGCGTGCGGAAAAGACACTTTGCGCACGTGTTAGGAACAAAATTTTTCCTACGAGCTTCATATCAGGTAGGTAACAACAAAAATTTAAAAAAAAAACGATAATTTGTTTAATTATTTTTAATTAACTTGAAGGGAACCTATGCATTTATCAAAAAATTACATAACAAAAAAAAAATATAACAGAAAATCATCGTCAGAGCTCTTCATCTTAAAGCGTTTAATGGCGATTTCCATTTGTCATCAGTGCCGCACTGAGTGCATCCGCATCTTTTTCTAAAAGCATGTAACATGTAAGGATAAGGATACATTTTTTTGCCCTGTTTCGACAAATGGAAAATGCTATAAATTTGATGAGATAGTTTGTAGATGCATATATATAGAAAACAAATCTGACAATGCGTTGAAGTTAATTAAATTTGGTGTTTATAGGTATAGATGTTAGCTGGAACAGGAACAGAGGAAAAATTTGTCATCATGTGTCAAAGTCGACAGGTGTACTTATTGTTGCTTGACAATTATTTTTACTTTTCGGCACTCAGTGCGGATAAGGCCTGTATCCGCACTGAGTGCGGAAAAGTGCAACTTTGAGAACCGAAATGCGTGCGGAAAAGTACTACTTTGCGCACGCTCGTAGGAAATAGTTATTTTCCTAACAAGTGCGCAAAGTGTTACTTTTCCGCACGCAAACACAGTTATACGAACGACGCGAAGCGGAGTTCGGATACGTGTTTGCGTGCGGAAAAGACACTTTGCGCACGTGTTAGGAACAACATTTTTCCTACGAGCTTCATATCAGGTAGGTTATAACAAAAGTTTAAAAAAAACGATAATTTGTTTAATTATTTTTAATTAACTTGAAGGGAACCTATGCATTTATCAAAAAATTACATAACAGAAAATCCTCGTCAGAGCTGTTCATCTTAAAGCGTTTAAATTTGATGAGAAAGTTTGTAGATTTTTGCATATAAATAAAGAACAAATCTGACAATGTGTCAAAGTTAATTTATATTTGGTGTTTGTATAGATGTTGGCTGATATAGAAACAGAGGAAAAATTTGTCATCATGCGTCAAAGTCGACAGGTGCACTTATTGTTGCTTGACAATTATAATTACTTTTCGGCACTCAGTGCGGATAAGGCCTGTATCCGCACTGAGTGCGGAAAAGTGTAACTTTGAGCCCGGAAATGCGTGCGGAAAAGTACTACTTTGCGCACGCTCGTAGGAAAAAAGTTTTTACAGTTTAGCTGTCAATTTTACAAGTTAGTAGAGCCAGTAACTGGTAAAAATCAATTTTCGTTGTTTATGTTTTGACTTGATAAATGACGTTTTACAAATGAGTGACAAATAAATTTATTTATTCCAATTTTACATAAAATTCACATCTCGACATTTTTTGGAATCTCTTACGAATTTTAAGTTATTTGACAACATATTAAAAATATGCCAAAATACAAGATGGCGGACATAATTTCGGGATGTTAGGCAACACGGAAAGCTTGGGGACTTTTAGTATATGTAAATAAGGACCTAAAACACTAACTATCGAGATGGGTCCCAGCTTTATAATAATTTGTTTAGGGTCAACCCATAAGTGTACTGGAGTATTAATATTGAGTCTACATTCTTGCCGGCAGATAAAATATTATTAGAATCTTTAAAAATAATTTGCATTTTTTGCTTATCCTAATAAACTATTAATAATCTAAAAACCTCATTTACGATACAAGTTTCAGCATTGTTTTCGCAAATCAAATAAATCATCCGAATTACCTGAAATCCCAGTATTTTGCATCTTTTGGACTCAAAAACTCATGTTTTAGGCTGTAAACGCATCCCCTTGTTGCCATAATCCAAACATCGAAGCCTGCTTCCACTAGCATCATTGCCAGGGAATCATTCACTTAAAATAAAACGTTACATTTTTTCACAGAACTGTGAAACAATTAGTAAAATTCTCTTACATTTTACCATAAAAAGTTGAGGTTGGCTAGCATATCCGTGAACAAGCAAAACACAAGGTTTTTTTTTGTTGCCTGGGATTTCGCCTCTTGCACGTGGTAATCTTACCGCATTTATGTGATATCCGTCAGGACTGACAACGGTATGGTTTTCGTAAACCCAATCGTGGCTTTCCATAAATTCGTACTGAAAGTAAATAAGTTTGTGTTGGTTCTTGAAAGCAAAAATTGTAGTAGGTACTCACTAAATGTTTACCAGTGTCGGGATCCATAAAACTAGGAAACACAAAACCATGGCTAAATTTCAAAATATGGAATAATGTTAAATACTCAAAAATATTGAACCGCATGGTTGTTGAAAAATGTAAAACCCTTTAGTTTGAATTTAACTGGACAATTAAAAATGCATTTTTTAATTCGATGTTTTTTTTTGTCTTATCTACCCACTCAGATTAAATTTAAATACAATTTCAAACGGACCCTAAGCTGTATGAATAATATATTAATAATAACAAAATTTGTTTACGCCAGACACATATTATACATAGGTACATATTTTGAAAAACATGTATTTCACCCTATAAATCTTGCCGCGAAATAACATCAGCTTGAAAATTATTCTCTCAAAGTTAAATTCAAAATTCACTTTGTTATTCATGTGAAAATACATTATTGCACTTATTAGGTACATGTGTGAAGAAAGGTTCAAAATTTTCGATATGACTTTCAGTCGCTCCAACTTGCTAATACCAAGTAATAAATACCAATAATATTGATAAACACCCAAATGGGAAAGAAGATGGCCGCTTCACCTTGCATGACGTTTTGGCGGAGCAACTAAAAAAAAACGACAAGCTGTAACATTTAAGTTGTAACATTTTAATTTTGCTCTTCCCATTAAATGAGTCATTCAGCGTTTTAACTGGTAACACACAAATATTATTTTAGAGCTGACTTAATTGATTGGATATTAATTACCTTACTCTGCATCTTTTTAGATAATTTCAGGCACAGCCAGACAAGATTTTGCTCCTTATCATTTGTCTAATGATAGTTGACCATTGCAGATGAATATTTATTGAACAATGCCTGGTTATCTTATTCTTGTTGTTCTTAAAAGGAATATACATAAATTATCAATTTCATTAGTCGATAGCCAACATTGTTTTGATTTTCAAATAAAAAGGGGTTATGTCCAGCTAATTGTCATTCAATTTTATTTTCGCGCGAGGCTCATTTCGAAGGATTAATTCCTTTAGTTTTCACTCCCTCTCTGTCTCTCTCTTACTGGAGGATTTCGTTTCTTTTATCTACCTGTTATCGAGTACCTATATCGATCAATTTGCTGGTACTTTGGTTTTGGTCGCGTAGGGTTGGGTTTTTCAATACATGTCGATATAATTGGTGTCGTGTCAGACAAGGTATGGACAATATTATTTAATAAGTGAAGTTATTTATAGATTTTAATGAGAATAGTGTTTTCCTGATTAGTGTGGATTGATTCGGTCCCATTTGTTGAGTCTCTTTGGAGGTTTCGCTGACGACTATCGATATCTTTGTCGTTATCTTTCAATCCTTCCTAAAGTGTGGAATGTGGAATTCGATAGAAAAAAATGTAACATAAAAAAAAGAGTGAGTGCCTAGAAATTTCTGGTTTAGGTTCCAAAAAATCGTACAACGGTCTCTTCTATTTCGTCCAGCGACTAGAACACTTTGGCTTTGGCCTGAAGAATAGTTTTTTTTTATCCGGTTGACCATAAAGAAAATTAAGTGATTTTCTCTATTTAATTAGGATCCGGTCATCCAGATAATTTCAATTTTGGTTTTGCCAGTCTAGTTTTGGTTTTTGTTACCTTTTGGCAGCCAAATCACCTTTCTAAGGGATTTATCTATTTCTTCTAGTCGGTAAGTCCACCATTTTGTGAATTTGTTTTATTGTAAATTAATTAGTTCTATTCTCACAATAGAATATCACATCACGTCGCTTGGATTGAATTGTTTGAGCCTAGACTCTTAGAGCCTTGATTTTATTGTTGCTCGTTATTGTGAACTTCCAAATTGGATCAGCCAGCGTAGGTGAAATTAGAGTTCCATGACCTTCCGTTCACCTTCAACCTTTGAGCTGTGACCCTCAAAAATCCACGAGGTAATTATAATGGCAATTTTCCATTTTAATGTTTTATTGGGGGACCATTCTATGCCGCATTGATTGGTAGACTTATAATTTTTTTATTTTAATATTTTTTTTGGCAATGCAACTTATTTAATGAATTGAACTCATTATATTTAGTAAATAGGTTAAAACTTGGGAATTGAAGCGTACAATTTCATATCCCAAGTGGCATAATTTCAATGGGGATTTACGGGTAATTTATTTACTCATTGGTGCTTTCTTTAGGGTCTTATGGTACGGTTTTATGCTACCGTTTTCGATAACGCAACTCAGTGGATGTTTTGATGGTATGCAGTACCCACCACTGTATCTGAATAGCAAAGACTCGGCGAACTAGTTTTCATTGATGAGATAGATCATCTGGTACGAGTGTGAAATCCCAGACCCATTGTTAATTGTCGGCATAAAGCTAAGTAGTTTAGTGTATTTTTTTTTTATTAATTATTTAAAAATATCGTATATGGCTTAGGTAACTTAAGTTACTCACATTTAAGTAAACATATGACCCCATTTATTTGCGGAGTGATCACTTTCGCTGGGTGTGTGTTAATTCGCACTTATTGGTTATTTTAGTTTTAAGTATAGCTCTCTGCTTACATAGGTATTCATACATATCAATACCGACAGACAGTTTTCTTAAATCTGACTATGAGGAAGCCTTTAGGTTCTTTATTCCTGCTAGTCGTCATACTAGCCTCTGAATACTTGTCATAATAATTATTTATTCACCATAACTTGTACTAAATCAATACTTAATATTCAATAAATACTGATTTTGTTGTATTGCCAATTACCTGCTTTCTTTTTCTTACATTTCAGGCATAATAATTTGGTTTGTACTTTAGTTCAACCTGCAGTCATCGCAGGACTTTTCCGATTTAGTTTCAAAAATTGGTGGCGCACGAATCCACGAACCGGGCACGTGGACACTTTAACAAACTCTGTTGAACTAAGGTCGCAATCCAAATAAGGTTACATTTTGGTAATTGATTTTTCTTACGTAAAATAAAAGTGTTACAAATACTCAAAAATATTGAACCGCATGGTTGTTGAAAAATGTAAAACCCTTTAGTTTGAATTTAACTGGACAATTAAAAATGCATTTTTTAATTCGACGTTTTTTTTTGTCTTATCTACCCACTCAGATTAAATTTAAATACAATTTCAAACGGACCCTAAGCTGTATGAATAATATATTAATAATAACAAAATTTGTTTACGCCAGACACATATTATACATAGGTACATATTTTGAAAAACATGTATTTCACCCTATAAATCTTGCCGCAAAATAACATCAGCTTGAAAATTATTATCTCAAAGTTAAATTCAAAATTCACTTTGTTATTCATGTGAAAATACATTATTGCACTTATTAGGTACATGTGTGAAGAAAGGTTCAAAATTTTCGATATGACTTTCAGTCGCTCCAACTTGCTAATACCAAGTAATAAATACCAATAATATTGATAAACACCCAAATGGGAAAGAAGATGGCCGCTTCACCTTGCATGACGTTTTGGCGGAGCAACTTAAAAAAAACGACAAGCTACAGGATCAAATTGATAAAATAAAATCACTCTTTAATCAACAGGAACAACTGAATTTGAAAAATAATATAATAATTCAAGGAATTGGGAATTCCTCAAAAAAACAACGAGAATGTTACCAGAATGGTGGAAAAAATGGTGTAGAAACTAGATGTATATCAAGTTAAAAATAAATTTACTGCCTACAGAATCAAAAGTTTCTCTGACGGAAAAAGTACTCCAACAAATGATCAAGATGACCCAATAAAAGTGATTTTTGATGAAGAAAAACTAAAACTGCAATTCCTTATTAAATCAAAGAACAAACTTAGCCTCACTTGCAAGGACATAGGGAAGTTGCCAAGAAAATCTATTTTAAGTCATGATCTAACTAAGTAGGTACAACCTAGAATTATTTAGAGCAGCAAAACAATACAAACAAAAAAATGGATTTAAAGGACCTTGCATATTTCTTATGGAAAATGGCTTTCGGCTAAATTTTTTGAAAATTTGATATAATGTAGTCCTCGATGTCCTGATTATAAGTTCTCATGGGCACAACTCAATCCTATGATCAGTTTTTGAGTTATGGATTGTCAAAATTGGCTTTTTAGACTTAGAGATATTGATTTTTTTTTAACATATTTGTTTATATTTCCTCCATTAGTACATTTGAATTAAAAGTTTCTACTCTAAGTTTTATGCGTTTTGGTGTCTTCTTAATATAATGTGGTATAAAAGTTCCTACAGCGTCTTACATAAAATGGTGGCGGCAAATAAATGTCAATTTAGAAAAAGTCGCAAATAACTTTCAGAATATTGAAACATGGTTCGTTTAGCTACTGCTTTTGCCTTGGGTCTGACAGTTGTTTTTTTCTTGGAACTTACACTTTTTTTTGTGGGAGCCACTAAAAAAGACAGAAACAAAACCTTTTCTTTTAGCAAAATTGTTTAGGTCTCTGAGTTATCTTAAATGATGGTTACTTTAACTTTAGTAAGGTAGGTGGTATAGGTACCTACTCCATTGAACATGCAATCAGGAATTTTATAATGGCCGACAATTGAAACACACAAAATATATGGATCCATGGGTTCTCGGCCACTGAACTCTAGTAGTGGCCGAGATAAGGTAGTTCTCGGCCCCTGAATATTTATGAAAATTGAAGTTCGAAACAAACATTATTTTATGTAATACCTATTTGACGGCCGGTTAACCAGTGAAATGACCCTATCATAATGGGGTCGGCCAACTTGGCCAGATGATGCTGTTGGTACTGTATAGCAATTTCCAGCATTACCTATAGCTGTTTCTACAAAACACACATTTCCATTTACCTAGTTTATTCTAGCAAATTAATAGTTATTTATGTATCAAGGGTACTAAGTAGAAGATTATGCCCTGAGGGCGACATTCTTACAAAGCCGAGGGCCTCTGGCCCGAAGGTTCGTAAGTCGCCCAAGGGTATATATATCTATTAGTACCCGTGGTGCATACAAACTTTTTTCTACAAACGTGTTAAAAATGCAATTTTTAACACCGCCCCGAAGCATTAAAAATGTTACTTTATCGCACTAGTGCCATAAAGTCTTTATAGCACTAGTGTTAAAAGTGAAACATCAAAATTTGAGAGCGGACGTCAAAAAAAGTTTGTATTTTCAGTTATTTACATTGATAATAATGGTGAAATTTGAACAACTGAGGTAGCCCGATTGGCCGCCTCATCTATATTTTTCGAAGGGGCGATGCACCTCTCTTTTTCTTCTGTATTTTGTTGCATTTTTAGCAAAAAGCATTCCTGACCACGACATACTTTCAAGAAACTGACAAGACATTTCGTTACCTGTAAAACAAGGTGCTGGTTGTATGGATTTTTTCACAAATGTCAAATTCAAGAATTTTATGTAGGAAAGATGCTTCCAATTTATTATTCATTTAAAAATCCAATTTGTTAGTGGTTATTGCTTTTTATTGCCGTTTGTAGAAAAAATATTGTATGATATTTGTGTTAAAAGTATTTTTAAGGCACTTATGTGAATTGCAGAATTCGCTTCGCTCATTCTGCAAACTTTCACATGCGTGCCTTAAAAATGTACTTTTAACACTTATATCATAAATAACTATTATGTCATACCAGTTGGTTGTGAATAATAAATACCTGGGAAAAAAGTGTCACTTCGCAAGTTGTCATCAGTGTGCAAAATCATAATTTTTTGACAAAAATAATGTTTATAAGCGTAAATTTATATTTTGTTAATAAAGAATAAGTTAATTGAAAACTGTTTTTTGCGTCTTTATGCCCGCGCGGGCCATAATGTGTACTTTATGCCCGCACGGGCATAAAGTAATGAATTATGTAGATGGTATCTAAGGTATAAAAACATAATAATGTATTGGTATGACATAAAATAAGATATAGTCTGGCAAGTGGTAACTTGGTAGAGACGAAAGGGGGAAGAAAAGTGGGGCGTAACCTAAAAATATTCACTGACACCACCTGATGACAGCCATGTCTTTCGGTTCAGTGGCACCGAAAACACTAAAGAAATAAACCAATAAAATTATATGAAAAAAAATTCTTTAGTTTCGCCAATAACCACGCCACTGCGTGCTGTCACTGCTGTCGTTCAGACTCTAACCAATAGAATTCATACCTCTGAATAATCACGCCTCTCGACATCCATCATTTCGCAATGTTGTCGGATTTTTTTCTATTTCAAAATACCACACATGCCCATATAGCAAAAAAAATATGTCACCAACTTGTTTATTATTTTTTCCGTCAAGTTTGGCAAAATAGCAAATTCTTTTGCAGTTCGCCGTTTCGCTAGCCAGACTATAAGTAGGTAGGTACTTATACATACAAACCTTCTAAAATGACTCCAATTGCTGCAACAGAGTCCAAACAATTTCATAAATTTTAGCTAAACTTAATTCTACGTTGTTAGACAAAATAGGGAAACTTGAAAATACAACGCTCACTGTGTGACAACAATTTTCCAAATGACTTGCACATTCTTCGATTAATCGAATATGCAGAGGTTGTACAAGTAATTGCTGACCTCTTTCCACTTCATCGCCAATTCCCGGAAAAAAATCGCACAACACAACCTCAGTTATCATTCACCAGTGTTGCCGTTGCCGCGCTTATGACAATACATATTTATTATCAATATTAGCAATTATCAATGCAGCCTAATTGCAGCTATTTAAATAACAATTAACGGCCGTCCAAAATACCTTATTTCAATCCAACACACCATACACAAACAAAAATTATGATCAAAAGTAGCGCCATCTCTCGGAGACTTTTCAAACCAAAAAGTTTTATATCGAACTTTGCACGGTGCCAAATTCAATATAAATAATATTTTTTCAAAGTTTTATAAATATCAAATTTTGCATGGGGCCAAATTCGATATATATTTTTTTAAAGTTTTATGTATATCGAACTTTGCATGGTGCTAATTTCGATATATATATTATTTTTCCTGCAAAATATTTTATATATAAGACGAAATAATTATGGAACATATGGCGCCCCATAGGGTAGGTATATACAACGGTATATAATGATGTATCTATTTAATATTTTTTATGAGCTTATTCTTAGTCTCTTCAAGATATTCTAAAATAAAAAATGTTGGTTTTCTGTTTTTGTCTTAAACAAGATGGCGTAGCCTAATCCTTTTTTCGAATATTATTATAGGTATTTTTAATTGATCGAGGAGGCAGTTCATTCGTCACAGGACTTCTCCAAGTTTGTTTTGATCAACCTCCTATCTCATAACTGATCTCCCTATACACAGTGTGTAAAAAGTCCCGGAACAGTAAATTATTTTGAAAATAGTGCACAATATAAAAAAACTTCCTGTATAAAAGTTGAAGGTCTTGATAAAATCTATTGAAATAGGACTTATGTAATTATACAGGGTGGCCCAAAAAGTTGTGCTACACAAAACTTCATTTTTTTTTAATGGAATGATCCTTTTTTAATTACATTTTCTAATTCCTCTAGAGATTCTAAACAACAATTATGAAATATGTCATATGGCTAAACCCATTAGTTTCAGAAATAATTTGACTTGAAGGACATAAATACGATAAGTACGATATTACCTACATTTTGCATTGTTTCGAGTTGGTTCAAAATGGTAACCAGACCTAACGCCCCTTGATTATTTTCTTTGGGGACATCTGAAAAATAAAGTGTTTGTGACAAAACCTCCAGATCTGAACGAATTGAGAAGAAGCATTATTGAAGAATGTGCATCTATTAACTAAGAAATATTACAAAACGTCATCAATAAATTTTATTATAACCTAGCCCATTGTCAAATTGTGGGAGGAGGACATTTTCAGCATTTAATAAAATAACGTCTTACACCTAATTTTATTTCTGTTCTTTCAAAGTTATTGTTGATTTTACTTTACTGCTTATATTTAATAATTTAGTTATTAATAAAATTTTGACTAAACTTGAGTGAGGTACATTTCATTTAACACAAGTTAAATGTTTTTTTTTTCAGGATTTAACGTGAAACATTTTGAAGCAACTCGAAACAATGCAAAATGTAGGTAATATTGTACTTATCGTATTTATGTCCTTCAACTCAAATTATTTCTGAAACTAATGGGTTTAGCCATATGACATGTTTCATAATTGTTGTTAAGAATCTCTAGAGGAATTAGAAAATGTAATTAAAAAAGGATCATTTCATTGAAAAAAATGAAGTTTTGTGTAGCACAACTTTTTGGGCCACTCTGTATAATTACAAAAGTCCTATTTCAATAGATTTTATTAAGACCTTCAACTTTTATACAGGAAGTTTTTTTATATTGTGCACCAGTTTCGAAATAATTGACTGTTCCGGGACTTTTTACACACTGTGTATAAAGGCTCTTGTATTATTGTATTTATTGTTTATGCTCCTTTATAGATTTAGGTTTTTTGATTTTTCATTATAAGAGTATTTTTTTCTTATAATGGGAATAACAATTTTCCATTTTTCTTTCCATATTTTTTTTCTATAAAAAAATATTATTTTTTAATAAAATATATATTGTTTAATTGTAGGTATTTGTGTTTTATTTTTACCCCATGAACATATTTACGCCACTAATGGCCGTTTGCACCGACCATTATAAGGAAGCGATAAGTTTTCCTTATTAAAGTGACATTTCTCCACGTAAAAATGTCATTGGATACTTATCGCTAAGGCGTCCTTGAAATGATCGGTGCAAACGGCCATAATCAACTTTTTAACCATGAGCAACTGACTTTATTGTCACTGCAAAGTAATTTTATGGTCACACAAAAATACTTTATAGTAGCACCAAATTCACTTTGTAGCAACAAAGATATCCTTTATAGTCACAACAAAGTTACTTTGCTGCCACGGGTAAGACGATTCAATAAAGTTAACTCTATTACCAGAGTTAAGAACTTGGCTGGAGCCTATTCTAAAAAAAAAATTAGCTGTGGTCGCTAAAAAATTGGCAAGGGCCATAAAGAGGATTTCTCAGTGTAAAATGATCGGTGCAAACGGCCATAATCAACTTTTTAACCATGAGCAACTGACTTTATTGTCACTGCAATAGTATATTGTGTATATTTAGGTGGAAAAGTGACACATTCTCGGCCGACGGTGTAAGTTGACGGACGAAGCGTAGCCGAGGGCGGCAAACACCGAAGGCCGAGAATGTGCTTTTCCACCGAAATACACATACTGTTTTTTCTGCGATCGGGTAAATACCTGTTAAATGTTTGTCTTTTGGTTCCAATTATTCAGCAGTACTAGAATCACTTTCCCGGCCTAGGCCGGAAAAGTGTTTCCCGTCTTGTTATTCACTGATTCCTTAGCAACTATTGAAACATAATTAAAATACCAGAATATTGAGTTTTGCGACCTGTCAACCGGTCAAAAATGCTGACATTTCTTGTCAATCGCAGAAAAAGTAATTTTATGGTCACACAAAAATACTTTTATTTACGACTAATGTATAATGTGCGTATTATATTTGTGATTTTGGCAGTATAATGACATATGTTATTCCTCCAGGGATTAATGACGAGTAGCGGGATTAATGGTCATTATTTCACAAAAGTGTCAGTGTCAAACGTGTAGTGCTTGTGGATTTGTATTGAAAATTATGAGACGGATGAAATTGGTTCATTGAAAATCTCAAGTAAATTAATTTGTCGTAAATAAAGTAGAGTATACTACTCGCAATAATGGCTATTATTCCCTCGGAATGTTACTCCGTCGCCGCTAACGCGGCCCAGTTCGTAATAATCCTCGGGAATAATAGCTATCATTATTGACTCGTGGTATAATCTATACAATCAAGTTACTTTATTTACGACTGGCATATAATGTAAGTATTATATTTGTGATTTTGGCAGTATAATGCCATATATTATTCCCGCAGGGATTAATGGCCATTATTCCCGCTTGCAAACCAATCACAAAATTTCTCAAATTAAATAAGTAGTAGGTGCTACCATGGAAACAATATACCTGAAAAAACTCAAAAGTGTCAGTGTCAAACGCGTAGTGCTTGTGTATTTGTATTGAGATAGATGAACATAGAGCGTTTTTGGAAACGAAATTTCAAATAAATTAATTTGTCGTAAATAAAGTAGAGTATACTACTCGCAATAATGGCTATTATTCCCTCGGAATGTAACTCCCTCGCCGCTAACGCGGCTCAGTTCGTAAATATTCCTCGGGAATAATAGCTATCATTATTGACTCGTGGTATAATCTACTATTATTGTAATAAAAAAAAACTGTATAGTCGTTTATAGTCACAATAAAGTTACTTTGCTGCCACAGGTAAGACGGTTCAATAAAGTTAACTCTATTACCACAGTTAAGAACTTGGCTGGAGCCTATTCTAAATAAAAAATTAGCTGTGCATGGTCGCTAAAAAATTGGCAAGGGCCATAAGAAGGATTCCTCCGTGTACATACATAAATAGTACAAAAATGCGACATGTTGATGCATTGAGCAGGTGTTTTGAAAATGTTATAATTTTAGACAAAAATTCTTTAGAGAAAAATCTCAGTACTAATCAAGACTAGAAAATTAGAGAAATTAAATCTTAAATTAAAAGTGGATAGTAACAATGACCTGATAGTACATACAGTTCCTCTCATTGAAAATATTTCTGCACACTCGTAGAAAAAAATTGCGTTCCTGACTAGTGTGGAAAGTGCCACTTTTCCGCACTCGATTGCAAGTGGCCAATCGACGCATTGGCTTTTAGCATTCAAGAACCCTCAGATAATGATGCTGCCAAGATTCTTATAAAACCAATTTGGGGAGTGAATGGCTATATAATGACAATGATTAGTTAAATTAATGCTTTATTTGATTTTAAATATTGCAGTGTTATACATACAAAAATTTATGTTATGTTTGTTGTTCCTAAAGCCACGAATGCAAAAGTAATTCCTGTTGATTCAAAAGTACAAGAATATTGAATTTTGTGGTGTGTCAAGCGGATAATTTTTTTCTGGTAATATACAAGTTATTATTTGAATTTTTTATGCATAGGTAGGTATGCAATTTATGCCCCTTTTTCAGTTAATTTGGAAAGCAAAATCCATGCGAAACCAATAGATCTTCGTCAGGCTTCGGTCACTGTAGCATACATTTTCGACATGCGGACACAGTAATCATACAGGAGTTTCTTTGCGTCTTTGGCATATACGAAGTCGACATGATTGAAAAAAGGCCAAGGAACTATATGTCCTATTGCACCAGGTATTTCAGCTATCAATCGTTCGAAATCCTAGAAAAAAAGAACAATGAGGTAAGGTATGTTATGCTTTCAGATGTTTGATAGTGTAATTTTTCAATTCCCTAACCAGTAGGTCATTACTAAAAGTTGCAGTTTATATAGTTGTTAGGTAATCATGAATATTCATCATAAGCCTCCTGCCTCAGATATACAAACTGTTTATGAGAATAATCATCAGCCGCCTAGAAAGAAAATTCGATGATTACCTCCTAAAGAACAAGCAGGCTATAGAAAGAGCTAAAGCACTATAGAACATCTTCACACAATAAAAATACTAAATGAAACGACCGAATATAACAACAACATGTCTAACATTCATCGATTTTTTTTTTTGAAACCTGTATATTACCAACAATATTACAATATCATCAATGTTAGAACATCTCTTCTTAAATCAGTTTTAGAGGCACCGGTCTGAAGAAAACAATAAAAAAACTATATTATAACAATGATTAAGTAGGCCTTGATTACTAATCAATAATTTGCTAAATTGCTAAAAAGTTAACAAGTAGGTATGTACATACATCGAGATACAAAGTCAAAAATCCATATTCAAGTAGATAGATTATAGATAATCTAGTTGTTTAAATATAGCATTAACAATTTTTTAAATAAATTCAAGTTTTCAGCTTGTTTAACAATAAGCGGTGAATTATTATATGCTCGCGATGAAGCGTTAAGTGGACAGTTCATTTATTCTGGAATTGGGTATGACCTTCAGATCTTGTACCATAATCATGTACTGATTTAGAAATGTCATGTCGAAATTGCATTTTTGAATTATTTTATATTTACATGAGCTTGCTTTTCGGAAAGCCTTCAACACTATCGAATTCTGGACGATAGAAAGAGCTAAGTGAATATCAAAAGAAGCGTAAGACAAGGCGATATAATATTATCACCTATAAGCTATTCACCCTAGTCCTAGTCCTCAAAGATGTGTTCAAGGAACTGCATTGGAAAAATAGGAGGATCAATATACCGGGTATACCATTTAAAACGAAACATGCTAAATATCTGATGTCTCTTTTATTTTTGGAAAAAATCGCTCGTACACGTAATTTGATTATATGAGTGTTTGAAACATTTTCAGTACTAACTTAACCCTCTAGGGGGTGTGGGACCAGCCCTTACCATTTCAAATGGAACAGGGAGTCGAGTGATACCTGTTTCAAAAGAGCGTTCAATTTTCTTTCAAATGACATCAAATGAAAGATAATTGAACGCTCTTTTAAAAGAGGTATCACTCGACCCCTTGTACCATTCGAAATAGTAAGGGTTGGTCCCACCCCGCCAAGAGGGTTAAAGTTGAAGTGCTAGAAATGGTTGCAGAAAACTTCCCCCTTTGAAAATCAAATTACGTGTACGAGCTATTTTTTTAATAATAAACGTGGCATCAGATATTTCTGTTTCGTTTTAAATGGTACACCCTGTATATCTGGAGAAAACCTCAATAATATAAGATTCGCTAATAACATCGTAATATTCGCCCGAACGAAACAGACTTAGAAATCATGCTGAAAGAATTACTGCAAGAAGTCAAGAAGATCGGATTAGAAATGAACATATCAAAAACAGAGTTTATGACAAATAAGCAAACAGATAGGGACACAAAAACCATAGAAAACCAACAGGCAGTGGCGTAGCCAGTAGGGGGGTAGGGGGGGCGACGCCCCCCCCCCACCCCTACACGTATGGCGCCCCTACCGCTCTTAAAAAACAAAAACAAGAAATTATAAAATTATGCTGTTTCTTATTTATTTTATTGACATATCCATCCTTTATTCTTTATCGTAAGTTGGCATTGTTGGCAAAATGGTTCAGTTCAATCAAAGGTAACATGAGTTTCTGTTTTGATAATTGATGTGGTTAAAATAAAAGTACCGTATACCGCCGATTTTTTCTGCCACTTCACTAATAATTTATGAAAAACTAAATTGAAAAACATCTATTATGAATTTCAATGTAGGTAGGTATTTTTATTTGTTTTTTCTACAAGCGTGCGTTTTTGTCCACTTTCCCGTACGCATTTTAATTCGGAAACTATCTTTTTCCCGCACGGCATACCTGGAACACCTGTATAGAATTTACTGAAAATTGTTATAAGAATAAAATTTGAACAAAAATATATAAAGTGTGTGCTTGTAGAAGAAATCGTGATCCTAACTCTTGCGGAAAGTAACTTTCCCGCACTTAACTGCTTGCCCGAACTCCGCTTCGCGTCGCGTCGTTTGGGTATCGACAGTTCACGTGCGGGAAAATATAACTTTCCGCACTTGTTAGGATAATAACTATATCAAACTAGGAGCTATCATCCCTCCGGATTTCCACGGATTTGTTCTAATTTTCAAGGCGTCCGGAGACGTCCGGCAGGATTTTTCTAAGTTAACGTTATGTCCACACATTACTTCTTTTAATACATAAATGTTTTTCGGAATGGCACCCCAAAAAAAAATTGTTTTTGAAGGCTTAAAATAAACTTTTTTGGGCGTGGCACCCGGGGAAGTTTTTCGCCTCCGGCGGGCTTTTCATCTTCAATATTTTCCCCCAATAAGCAAATAGTACAAAATCATACAAACATTTATTTATTACCCCCTCCCCCTCCTCCAAAAGAATTAAATTATGCGCCCCCTCATATGTTTGCCCCTTCCGCCCCGCAAGGCTGGCTACGCCACTGCCAACAGGTGAAAATAGTCAACTCCTACAAGTATCTAGGACAGGGAATACCGCTTGGCAAAGTCTCAAAGTCAATCAAGAGCTTGAAATTATAATAGGAGAATACGACTAGGAGGGTCGGCGTATGGTAGAATGCGCTACAGATTCCGGTCCAAGTTACCTGTAAAGCTGAAAACCAAAATCTACAACAATAGTGGAATAAAATCACTGCTCTAACTCGCTGTTTTCTAAGGGTGGGTGATTCCGAGGTATAACCAGATGAAACCTATATCATCTTGTAGAGGACACTTTGGGGCATAGGAAATGGGAATGTACAACTTTTTTTAATAAGACTGAACTTTGAAATCGGCCCTTAAACGTGACTAAGCTCGAATTTGAAAAACTACATTTTTCTAAACATTACCTGCTGTATTAATTTGGGCATACAATCTAAAATTCTGATTTTTTGCACACTTATACTTGAAATATGAGCGCTTCTAATGACAGTTCAGAAATTTCGAAAAGGCTCAAGGTTTTTTTGTTAAAAAGTTAGGAATATAGAATTATCAAAATCGTGCATCTTAAACTTCACCCTGCGGGAGCAATGTGTATTATTGAAAATTTCAATACATATATATCGAATCAAATGTAGTAAAAACATTGACGAAGTTTTCAGAAAAAAAATTAAGGTGCCAACTTTAACGGTTATAGAAATATACATTTTTATCCAAGAGCCCTGGAGTGCGCTCAGCCCATCGTGAACCGCGTCGCGACGGAATTATTTGTGCATTCACCGAGAGGTGCATTTTCTGACTTTTCCAGTTTTGTGCGTTCGTATGCGAAAAACAGCTGTCTGATTTATTATTAAAGTTTGAACCATATTCAACAGTCGCTTCTCTTCGAACTGATGTTGAACAAGGGTGTGACTAAAAAAAGCAACTTAAGCTACTTAAATCAAGAAAAAAAATCTAAGATCTCCCGTGGAAACCGCAGTCTTTCATTCAACATACTATCCGAGAAAATTCTTCATGAAAATAAATTTTGCGGGAACTTGTGACGTCACACCGGCTAACCGCCGAAATCATATCCTTCTGGTTGTTCAGTGGTTGAACCGTGCTCTATACTTTAAGTGGTTGCAATTTGCTTTAAGTGAGATCGTTGACTTTTGTCTTCGAAAATTTTACACATATTTTAACTGTGCCTCCGAAGCCAGTGTGACGTCACAGCCTAGGCGTTTGTCACTTTAAACCACCCTTATACTCGGAAACGGTTAATCGTAGCAAGATGCGGTTCAAATATTTGTTCTTCGATTTTTTCGCACTAAAACTTCACTTTTGGTCACAATCCCTTCAATTCACTTATAATAGATAGCATCGTACTTATTCAAGGACTAAATGATAAAGTATTTTCAACTTAACTTTTAATGAACTCGCATGTATTTTTCTGAAGCAAATTCTTTCACTTGGTCGAAGGTATGAAGCACTAAGAATAACGGTGGTTTTTATCGGTCAAGTCTTTGGAAAGACGCAGAAGAACTAACTTCGCAGATACGTATGCGTATGAAGTTTCTGGAAAGAGAAAAGTGATGAAGTTTCGGAATTTTTTAAAATTGTCAGAAAATGAAGAATCCCTATTGAAATTTGTAACTGGTTATATTTTGGAACATTTAGCTGACAAATAAGAAACTCTGATCATCCCTGGTGGTTTTGAAAACCCAGAGTTATGCTTTCCTGTCAATAAGGATGGTGTATCCGTGTAACCGAATTGAAAGATTTGAAATCGAATCATGATGAGACTAATGAACGACTTATAATCCACGTCTTATATGAATATCAGATACTTCACCAAAGAAAGTGTTGGTGAAGTCTGCAGATGCAAATGTTCTGGTATTACTTATTTACCACTATTCTGAATTTATTGAAGTAAATTCTTTGAAAGAAACCTACCTTTTTATGGAATTAGGACAAGGGAATAAAAAACGGATCATTCCAATAAATAGTGCAGAAGCTGAAAAATGAAGTTTATAAATGTTTACCAGCGTTGCATGTGTCAACAGGATGCGATACCACAAATGCAAAGGCAAAATAGCTATTTATACAATAAGTTACGAAATGAGCGTCTTTTAGGCACGCGACGTGAAAATTGTCGACAACACGTCGAGTGACTAAAAGACATCGTTTCGTAACGTATTGTATACAAGATTTTTTCTACTGGCATTTTATAATAAAAAAATACAATTTTATTTCATGTGAATAAGTCGATTACACCCAAAATCTTTGTTACCTGCTTGCCACCTGACACTTTTCATGCGATTTTCTTTTGAAAATTCGACATCAATAATTAAAATCCTAGAAAGTAGGTAATAACACAAAGTTCTGTTTTGAGTAACCCAAACGTTCAATTCAGTAATTCCATTTTCAATATTCATAATAAATACAAAACAAAATTCAAATATGTGTTTAGTGTGTTTTTTATTTCTGAATAATGAATGACACTTTTAGGCACTAGTGCTTAAAAATTACTTTTACGCACTCATAAGTCACTTTTACGCATTCAAAAGTCACTTTTACGCACTGAGTGCCTAAAAGTAACTTTCACGCACTCAGTGCCTAAAAGAATGTCGTTTCAAAACTGAAATGACAATCGAAAAGTTGCTATTATGAAACGTCAGTAGAAAAATAGCTCGACGTGTTGTCCAACTCGGCTTTGCCTCGTTGGACAATTTTCACGTCGCGTGCCTAAAAGACATCGTTTCGTAACGTATTGTATACAAGATTTTTTCTACTGGCATTTTATAATAAAAAAACACAATTTTATTTCATGTGAATAAGTCGATTACACCCAAAATCTTTGTTACCTGCTTTTACTTGACACCTGACACTTTTCATGCGATTTTCTTTTCAAAATTCGACATCAATAATTAAAATCCTAGAAAGTAGGTAATAACACAAACTTCTGTTTTGAGTAACCCAAACGTTCAATTCAGTAATTCCATTTTCAATATTCATAATAAATACAAAACAAAATTCAAATATGTGTTTAGTGTGTTTTTTATTTCTGAATAATGAATGACACTTTTAGGCACTAGTGCTTAAAAATTACTTTTACGCACTCATAAGTCACTTTTACGCATTCAAAAGTCACTTTTACGCACTGAGTGCCTAAAAGTAACTTTCACGCACTCAGTGCCTAAAAGAATGTCGTTTCAAAACTGAAATGACAATCGAAAAGTTGCTATTATGAAACGTCAGTAGAAAAATGTATTTATTTGCAATCATATATGTAATCTTGACATTACTGGTTTTTTAAAAATTTGGAAGTCTCACTTTACTTGTGTCACTTCCCTCTTCGATTTCCCTCACCGATTTCCCTATTCGACTTCCCTCACCGATTTCCCTCACTGTAATTTATTTACCTTTGCTGGCAACAATGAGAACATGTCAGGAAAAAACGTCAAAACATGAATGAATGACAAATTTTTGGTATGTTTGTTTTATTTTTTTAATATTAAAAAAATTGAATGACTAATCATAAATAATAGTGTGCTTGCAAATAAAATAGTATACAAACCTCAAAGGAAAGTTTTCATTTCTGTCTCGAGATTAATAGTCAATCTCGACGCTCCGCGTCTCGATTGACTATATAAATCTCTCGACAGTAATGAAACACTTCCCTATTCGGTATGTAATATACTATTTCTAAAAATCCAAGATATCTTATATCGCCACCAAATTTGCATAGGCCCTATTTAGAAATAACGAGGCCCTAAAAACCCTCGATGAATTGAGATATCAATTGACCACAACTTCCAATAAATCCGTTTCTGAACTTCTACCCACAGATGATGCATTTTACCAGCATGTACTGAGCTAGGTGTATATATAACAAAAGGAGCTGTATTTATGCGATAAACAAAATTTCAGGTGCATATATCAACTGCGTATATGGATATCCAATCATATACCTAAAATGCTCTGAAGAGGCACGTATGATTCCACCGAGAGTAGCACCTACCAGGCGAACCCGTCAAACAGACGGTAACCATGAATTTACTGTCAAACTAGAGGCACCAAGAACCTCATTATATCAGAATTCATATCTCTGGAGAACAGCATCGCTGTGGAATAAACTCCCTGCGACGGTTTTCCCTGCAGGTTACAACCTGAACCGTTTCAAGACCAACATACATCGACATTTCCGCGCACTTGCCGCTTCTCGAGCGTGATAGGACATTTCCTTGCGAGTGCGCATATCCGTAAAAAAAATAAAAATATATGCCTATACTTGACTCTGTTAACTTTGGTTGGACTAAGAATAATGAAATTTTTGAGCCTGTTGTGATGACTGCTGATCCCATACCAATCGATATAAGGCAACTAATGAATGTTTTCTGCAAAGATAAATTATTATGTCAAAATAATAAATGTGTCTGCTTGAAAGAGGTTTTAACGTGCTGCAGCGATTGTTTCTGCAAAAGTTGTCAAAATAATGTTCCTGATTTATATGAGGATGACGAAGGAGAAAATATTTAAACTAACTTCATAAAAAAGGATTCAATCTCAATCAATTACTTTATGTTTATAGATTTTTTTATTTTATTTCTAGATGTAACGCTAACGCAGATGATTTCCAGAATGGTAGCCCCTAGCCGCTATCAGCATCAGAGCGCATTTCAAAGCTCCCGGATAAAAATTCATATTTCTATAACCGTTAAAGTTGCCGACCTAATTTTTTTTTCAAAAACTTCGTCAATGTTTTTACTACATTTGATTCGATATATATGTATAGAAATTTTCAATAATTCACATAGCTCGACGCAGGGTGAAGTTTTAGATGCACGATTTTGCTAATTCTGTATTCCTAACTTTTTAACAAAAAAACCTTAAACCTTTTCGAAATTTCTGAACTGTCATTAGAAGCGCTCATGATTCAAGTATAAGTGTGCAAAAAATCAGAATTTTAGAATGTATGCTTAAATTAATACAGCGGGTAATGTTTAGAAAAACGTAGTTTTTCAAATTCGAGCTCAGTCACGTTTAAGGGCCGATTTCAAAGTTCAGTCCTACTGAAAAAAGTTGTACATTCCCATTTCCTATGCCCCAGAGTGTCCTCTACAAGATGATATAGGTTTCATCTGGTTATACCTCGGAATCACTCAAAGTCATAATTTCATTGTGATTTTACTCCACTACAAATGTATTCTGTTAGTAGCTGCCTATGGAAGCAAAATATGGATTCTCACAGAGAAAATTCTAAATAAGCTGCAAAGTCAGAGAGCAATCGAAAGGAGAATAATAGGTATCACACTAAGGGATCACAAGACAAACGAGTGGATAATAAATACAACAATGCACATGCAAATAGAACTGTGCGCCGGTCGCGCGTAGCGAGAAACAAAGGAAACAACTGGAGCGGAAAAGTAACAAGATTCAGAACCTGGGGGAAACCCAGAACTGCCAGAAACGTCGGCAGACCTCAATAGGCAGTTTTCGAAGATGTGCTCATTCTGACGCTTAACATAGACGTATACGTTAACTTAGCCGCTATTTGACGGTTCTCGGAAAAGTGTTTTCGAATCTATCGAGACATGCCGCTTGCCGTTAACGGAAAGAATTTTCTGTCAGCTGTGGGATCGTTCCTCCTAACCCTAATATTTTGATGAGTTGTGTTGTTTATATTTTGGAGACGTACAGTGGGAATCATTGCAATTGGCACACACTCTTTAAAATCCCTTGTATTGTCAAAATTCTAATCAATAAATCTATTTATTTACGACTGACATATAATGTAAGTATTATATTTGTGATTTTGGCAGTTTAATGACATCTATTATTCCCGCAGGGATTAATGGTCATTAATCCCGCTTGCACACCAATCACAACATTTTTCAAATTAAATAAGTAGGTAGTACCATGGAAACAGTATAGAACAAATTCAGTGTCAGTGTCAAACGCGTAGTGCTTGTGTATTTGTATTGAGATGGATGAACAAAGAGCGTTTTTGGAAAGAAAATTTCAAATAAATTAATTTGTCGTAAATAAAGTAGAGTATACTACTCGCAATAATGGCTTTTATTCCCTCGGAATGTTACTCCCTCGCCGCTAACGCGGCTCAGTTCGTAAATATACCTCGGGAATAATAGCTATCATTATTGACTCGTGGTATAATCTACTATTAGTGCAGCATTTTGCTATTACTGGTGTGTCAGATTTGACACATTACGAGGGATATTTATATAGTGTGTGCTACAGTGGCTAAATAAACCTTTACATACAGTGGCGACAATAGAGCTCCCGCCGCCATTTTGTTCCCAACCTTTTGTTACTATTAAATATTAATATATAGGATTTAAATGGACATCTATCATACAAAATTGAAATCGACGTAGGTAGGTACCTATTTGATGACTATTATAAGGTCCATTAAATACGTTGTTTTCCATGTTTTATTATGGATATTCACCCAAATCCCATAAATTCATATTTGAAATCAGCAATAGGTGGGAACAAGATGGCCGCGTTTTCAATATAAATATATGGGATTTTAGAACCAATCAAAAATAAGACAGCAATTGTCGCCACTGTGGGTAATAGACCCAACTAGGAAAACTAATTTTATAAATACTGTAAGAACTGTTATACAGCATATCTAATAGAAACGTGAAAATCTTATAATGTGGCTATAAACTACTATAAAATGTCTACACAACCAAAAAGGGCCCCAGTTTATACAACAGTTCAGTTTTTTTAGGAGATTCTTTAGTAAGACACGCAACCGTTATAACATAATCAATGTGATAATTATAAAACTATCCCATAAATATGTCATCAGTATCACTTATACAATAAATTTACAAAACTATTTGAGAACTGCTATAAAACTATTACATAACAGTGCTTTTATTCTGCGGTTTAGGTCTATTTTACGAACATTTATAGAACTATTAAAAAAATATTTTAAAAGGATTTTATAACGCAGTGTGCAAAACCACATAATGGAAGATAAATAACTTGATAATTAGTGGACTGTATAATTAGGTGGACTGGATGATCGACTGGATAGGGAACTAAAACACACGCGCTTTTCACTGACACTATATTTACAACAATTTACACAATATTTACACTATTTACAATTACTACTACAAGATGACAAGAAGCCAGAGCTTGCTTAGATGCCCAACAGGGCAGAGCTAGATTAAAAAATTTATTAAAATGTGAAAAGGTTTCTGGATGCTTGTTAACGTGGACAAGCTCCAAGCTACACTGCTGCAATGACAAAAATGGCGCGCAATATATTGACAGACATGACAAAATAGACATGACGACAACGCTGCAGTGTTGCAAACTTTATATGTATAAAAATATTTTGCCATCAAAAAGAGATAGCATGATTGTTGGAACATGTTTCCAACATGCTGGGGGGCCTAGAGTTTCACATGAAACCAAGGTAAAATTTTCCAGCAAAAAAAAATAAAAAAATTAAAGAGAAAGTAAGCAACCCTTTTTTTAAAAAAAGGTATGATTTCAATGATGATCCAGTAAACGAAAACTTAACTAACAATTAAAGCTAAAAACATTTCTGGAACACATAGTATGACATTATGTATGTATATACGAGTATAGCTAATTGAATATAAATATAAATCTAAATGTTTTACAAATATATGTACAGAATTTTGTGAATAATTTTCAAAAATATTATTAACAATTATTGTCATCAATCGGTAACACTGCAATCTTGGTAACCGATCTGAGATAAATACCTTTTTTGGTTTTCACTTCGACAACCCTTACTTTGCCGTCCTTTCCAGGTATTGCTTTAACTATTCTTGCCATTGGCCACTTATAAGAAGGTACATTATCCTCTTTTAAAATGACTAACAAGCCCTCCCGAAGGTTAGGCATCTCATCACGCCATTTTGGCCTATTTTGGAGTTGCGTTAGATAGTCGTGATACCACTTTTTCCAAAAATGCTGCTGCATCTGGACACACAATTTCCAAAACTTAAGTCGACCTTGGGGAATTTCCGTCAAATCAGGGTCAGGAAAGCTTGTGATAGGCGCACCTATCAAAAAATGACCAGTGGTCAAATAGTCCAAATCTGAAGGATCTTGTGACAAGGCTACAAGTGGTCGGGAATTTAAAATTCCTTCTACTTGGACAATAAGAGTATTAAATTGTTCATAGGTAAGCTCATTGCTACCTATGACTCGCTTGATGTGAAATTTTGCCGATTTTACTCCAGCTTCCCATAAACCACCAAAAACTGGAGAATAGCTCGGTATAAAATTAAATGTAATTTTTTCCTGAAGGGAATAATTTTCAATTTTTTCTGTTTCGTTATAAAACTCTTTGATTTTATTCTCGGCTCCTTTAAACGTGGAACCATTGTCGCAGAAAATATTTGCGGGCTTCCCCCTCCGCGAAATAAAACGCTTCAGAGCAGCTAGAAAATTTTCGGTTGTCAGGTCTGAAAGCAGTTCCATATGAATTGCTTTGACTGAAAAGCACACAAAAAGTGCTATGTATGCCTTGGAACTTACGGATTTTCTAATTCGAGATTGCTTAACGAGGAAGGGACCGCAAAAATCTACCCCGACATTTTGAAACACTCTGGCTGAACAGACTCTTTTTTCCGGCAAGGAACCCATTAATTGAGTGGAACATTTTGCTTTGAATTTAAAGCAAATCACACATTTGTGTAGCTCTTTTTTAATTAATCTTATTCCATTTATGAGCCAATAATTGAGGTTTAGGGAACCTAAAACTTGTCTTGGTCCAGCGTGCAACAAAGTTGAATGTTCTTGTATTATAATTAATTTGGTGATGTGACTTTCCTTGGGCAAGATCACAGGATGTTTCTGATTATATGGAATGTTTGAATTATGTAACCTTCCACCCACTCGCAATAATCCATTGCCATCTAGGAACGGCGACAAAGAGTTTAATGAGGATTTTAAAGGGGTATTGGAAAGTAAAGATTTAATGTCATTAGAAAAGTAAAAGTCTTGCTCACATTTTATGATTACTCTAAGACTGTGTTCCAGTTCTGAAAGCTTCAAACTTCCCTCAAGTTTTTCACCAGAATTTTTTCCAGAATTGTGAACAAATCTAAGTATATAGGCAAAAACTCTTTGAAGTCTTCTAAGGGATGAAAAATCTTCAAAAAATGAATTTGGCTTTGTTTTTATGACTTGTGTTAAAATTTTTTCTTCTGGCAAGGAAGCAGGAATTTCTATAGGAATCTCATTATGGCAAAAATTAATATCAGAAAGAACGTTTGGACCGTGGAACCACAGATTATTTGACTCAATTTTCTGAGGCTCGAGACCCCTGGATAGACAATCGGCAGGATTTTCTTTCGTGTTAATATATAACCATTTAAAAGTTGAAGTTAAGTTTTGAATTTTTATAATTCTGTTTGCCACATAAGGGTTTAATTTCAGAGGATCTGATTTTAACCAAGCAAGTACAATGGTCGAATCAGAATAAATAAATACTTTATCAATTTTTGATTGCAATAAGATAGACACCTTTTTTGCCAGATTTGCTAAAAGCAAAGCTCCATTAAGTTCCAATCTAGGAATGGTAAGTTTTTTATTTATAGGTACTATTCTAGACTTTGAACAAACTAAATTTACATGTACTCTGTCAGGAAAAAATGTTCTTACATAAATGACTGCTCCATATGCTATCATGGACGAATCGCAAAACCCTACAAGCTCAATGCTATTTGCGTTTGTGAAATATAAATTCCGAGGAATCTCCAAAGTTTGCATGTTAATAAAACCCTTTATAAAACTTTTCCAAATGTCCAACAAATCATCGGGCAATACTTCATCCCAACTAAGTTTGCATGTCCAAATTTTTTGCATGATTACTTTGGCTGCCACCAAAATCGGGCCTGCCAACCCCAAAGGGTCATAAAATTTGGAGATCAAACTGAGTACTTGTCTCTTTGTTAAATATTCATTGATGTCCATAACTTTAGGAGTTGACAATTTAAAATGATCAGAAATGGTATCATAAGTTAGGCCTAGTGTTTTTACGGTAAAATTATTCTTACTCATATCAACCTCATCGAAATTTTGTTTATCTTTAGGGATGCCACTCAAAATGTTTGGTTCATTGGTACACCATTTATGCAGAAAAAATGATCGTGAACCCAATAAAGAAATTAATTCGTCTCTAAGCTTTATGGTCTCTTCAATTGTGTCAGAACCCGATAAGATATCATCTACGTATGTATTATTTTTTTTTCTTGTGGATTATATCAACCAATTTATTCTTATTGAAATCAAATACAGGTTTTATTATTTATAAATACAGGATAATTATTAACCTAAAAATATAAAATAAAATTGATAAAACTATAAATAAAAAACCTCTTCTAAACCGGATTCTTCAGGTAAGGTCCCCAATATGGAGGCCGCATTACCCCTCTGAATTGCAAGACTGATCCGCTGCGTCATGAAGCTTCTAGCATTTTTTGTTTTAATTTTGGCTGCTATGTCAGACACCAATTTTTTAGCTTCATCGCCCCATGGACCTAACGTCTCCACTGCAAAGGTGCAAAACAAAAATCCTCTGTCTTCTAATTCTTTGTACTTGGCTCTTTTTATTAATTCTCCTATCTTGGCTGCCTCTCCTGATTTTTGGGAAGTTTTGCCAACATAGGAGCTGCAAAGCGTGTCCTTGCAAGTGGCATCCCAAATTAAAGATTTCCCCCCTCTCCAAGGAATCAAAGTGATTCCATCAGCCCGCTTTCCATCGCTCCTACAAAAACCAAACGGTTCTAGTTTTGCTGGAAATCCTGCTGAAACTAGAGACCGTTTGATAATGTCGTTGATCAAACTGTGGCGAGTCCAACGACCAGCACTCTTTTTGCAGCTCAGGCCATGAAGGCCAAATTTGCTCACTATTTCGCCGCAAGTGCAGGTGTGAGATTCACACACAGGAAGACCAAGACGAAGAGCGACGGAAACACGGAAAGACGAGTCATCCAACAAGTTTCCTAAAGGAGAAGAGGGTAAAGCACTAAGCCAAGCGTTGCTTTCTGGTTCATTAAGAGCTAGAAGACGTGCTTTATCAACTTGAGATTTTGTAGATACAAAAATTTTATTAAAGAAAACTTCACACATTGCTGTATCAAAGTCTTTTTGTGATTTTAAATTTGAGGTATCCAAAATGCCTGTTAAATTTTGAAATTCCTTCGATGCTTCGATCA